>CM042263.1:7337745-7950245 GCA_023566225.1 Romanogobio albipinnatus
ATAGACCGACAGACAGACGGATCATTTTAATTATGGATTTTTAAATGTTTTTGACTTCGATCATTACTTTTATATCCACTCACCAAGAATTAAATCCAACACAAACTTTTGCAATGATTATTTTAATGGGTCTCAGAGTTTCACACAGTGACAAACTGAGGGGTGGTTTGACAGATTTCTGAGGGATGAGGAGAAACAATGAGGGATAAAAAAATACTTGCGTTCTCTTCAGGAGCAAACAAACACGACAAACAGACACGTACAATTGAAATTCACACAATCAGGAAGAACAGCGTTTATGAGCCCCGTTCACTACTGTGATCTCTCCGCTCCGTCACTGCGACTCAAAAACAGTGACATAACTGTGCAATTGTAGATTTTTTTTAATTGTATCGTAAAATTGCATAATCAATTCATTCACACTTCGAACCAATCAGAGCTGCCATACTGCATCATGTGACCGAAGGCAGTCAGAATCAGCTGGAACACTATTATATGGGCCAACTGGAAATGTTGGAAAGATAAAAACACTGCAGATTTTGTATTTCTCCTCTTTGATTGCTCAAAAACAGAAAGGGTAAATCAGTCTTTCAAAAACATGTCACATTAAAAACCATAAAAGAAATTATATTTTTGCCATTCATGCTATTTTTAGCATAACTTTTTTTTTCTCCACATAATGACATTATTTTCATTCAAATTAAACTTTTTGCGGCCAATTTAATAATTCTCATTACCATAATGTGAAAAAAATATACATTAAGATATTTGATGCATTTAAGCTTGTCCAGAAAATATTAATTTTATTAATATATAATTTAAATGTTTTTTCCCCGCATTACAGTAATGACAAATTTGCTTAATTGGAAAATAATGTCATATAATAATGCAAAAAATAATAATTTTCTTATGCAAAATGTAATTTGACATTTTTTTTCTTTTGATTTTGGGGTGAAATATAACATTTCTCTGTGTGATTCACCCAAGAGATCATTGAAACATAATACAAACAAAAACAAAATGCTATACAAATATCCAGTAGGATAAAAGTTTTACACAGAATATGTAGTGTTGTGCTGTCAAAAGAAAACAAATACAATGATTTCCATACAAGTGACTGCTGCTTCAT
The DNA here is from genome assembly GCA_023566225.1 of Romanogobio albipinnatus. NCBI lineage: Eukaryota > Metazoa > Chordata > Actinopteri > Cypriniformes > Gobionidae > Romanogobio > Romanogobio albipinnatus. The sequence continues at coordinate 7,338,875 of CM042263.1, forward strand.
ACATTTCCATTTGAGTTAGCAGTAGAAATACACCACAAACCGACAATATGCGCAAATATGAATGGTAAATATTGTCCGAAAATACTTTCTGAGCAGTGTAAAAATGTGAAACCTTAAGTTGTGTCACAAGTGCCTGGCGTCCTAAAACTTCACCCTCTGATAGTCTAGATAGTGACCTAACAGTTAAAGGGATAGTTCACCGAAAAATATTAATTCTGTCATCATAACAGTTGCCATTGACTTCCATAGTAGGAAAAAAAATACTATGGTAGTCAATGTCTGTTTGCTGACATTCTTCAAAATATCTTCTTTTGTGTTCAGAAGAAAGAAACTCATACAGGTCGAGCTATCAGATGAACTATCCCTTTAACTACTAAACCATTAGTTATCAAATTTTACTTTTTATACCAAAATAGCTTTTGGTCCAAAATATCAGTTCCATCTGAAGTGATTCTTTTTCAGACTTTCTACATATTAATAACCAATTGTCACGCAATTTACACATTTAATGCCTACTAAAGGATTTTTGTACATCATGTTAATATTTCAACTGCTAACCGCCTGTATTCGAAGACTTTCAGGCAGTTATCCGGAGCGCTTAACATCAACGTTTCCGTTAAAAACATGATTCCATCCAGTCTCAAGAGGCAAAGCGCAGTGCATGTGAAGAAATCTGATTAGTAACTGATTAACATATATAACAAAAGTAAACCACACACACAGAAATAAACACCTAGACAGTAAATAACTCATTTGCGTTAGTATGATCAGTAACATACCCGCTTAAACAGTATCTGGTTTGTTAAACTCCAGTGTTTAGTAACTTTGTATTTAGTGCTGATTATTTACAGTGGTCTAAACCGACTGTTAAAGCAGTGCACAGGAAATAATGGAGGCAATATTTTCTAGTAACACTAGAAAAAAATAAAGTGTTATTAATTCTTTTAGATGCTTAAGTGTTAAACGTCATGGTCCATCTGAAAGAAATGATTTACCCTGGATTACGTCAACTCGTATGAAACGATTCAGACCGTATTATCGCTTAAACCGGAATGCGTTTGAGAAAAAAAAAACAGCCCCTGCTTAGTGTTTGTTTTCAGTCTAGTATGCTTATAGGAAAGCAAAAAGGAGCAGCGTTCTACCGTATAATGGATTAGAGATGAAGGCGAAAGGGTTTTGTTGTTCACTCCTTTCCGAAAACCTCAGTTGGAGTGAACGTGCTGTTCACAGAACCATAAAGAGGATGATCACGACAAACAGGATGGCCAGCAGAATGCCGATAGCACACCACTGTCTTCGATCTGTGGGGTCAAACAAGAATGCAATGGGATAAACACTCATATTTAGGTTATCAAAAGCTGGTTCATATAGAGTGGTTTACATTTTATGGTGAAAGAAGAACTAAACGTTTCCATAATGTTCAGGAAATGTGGTCTCTCGACAAAATGCTTCCTTTGAAAAGGTCCGGAAGTCTGACTTCCTGTTTATGCTTTGCCATATAAAGGGCAATGTAGCCAATCACCTTTAGCTAAAACAGGAAGTCAAGCGGTTCTCTTAACAGCAAATGCATGATGGATTCAACTTTTTCATTCATTACAACGTTTTTCTTTTGGACAACATAAAAATGAATTAGAAAATTAGATGTATAGACAAAATAAAGAAACGTCATGTGTCAGTTAGGATGTCAAATATTAAAATAAGAGTTTTCAGTTCAGTGACTGCTGAAAGTATTCTGAGAATGACAGTCACTGAAGCATGTCTGCTCTTCCTCTGCAGTATTACTCACCACTGGTCATGTGAGAAACTTTAGCCAGTTTCTTCATGACGTTATCCAGCCTGGATTGAGTGCTGTCCATCTCATGAGAAAAGTCATCCAGCATTCTGAAATAGGCCAGACACAGAAAGTTTAGCGGTCTGTTAACTCGCCCGCACAGACTAGACAAATTGCCAGGAATTGGACCAGGAGAAGGTCAGGTTGTCATGTACAACTTTGTGTTCTGGTTTTATTTATGAAAAAAAAATAATTAATTCAAATTATATACATTACATATATTCTTTTTTTTATTATATTATTGAATAATTAGTTTGTGTATTTATATATACATATACACACACACACACAAATTATATTATTATATTAAATATATTTAAATACATTTCGTATAAATATTATTACATTAATATAAATTTGATATATAAATGTTCAAATATATTCAAATTATTTAAAAATTAAATATAATATATATATAATTTAATTTATATATATATATATATATATATATATATATATATATATATATATATATATATATATATATATTTATAAAAATCTTAACATTTAGAAATATATTTAATTGATATCTATCTATATACACGCATTCTATATATATATATATATATATATATATATATATATAATTTGATATATTTTAAAAAACTCAAATCAAATGTATATTATTATTATTATATTAATATGATATTTATATCAAGATTTTATATTACATATTTTTTAAATTATATTATTGAATAATTAGTGTGTGTGTGATATATATCTATATCTATATAAATTTAAACCCAATTAATCGCATCCAAAATAAATGTTCTTTTTACATAATATATGTGTGTGTGTGTGGTGTATAAATATTATGCATATAAAAATACTTATTCATGTATATATTTAAGAAAAATTGTATGTATATACTGTATATATATTTATATAATTTAAATTATAAATATTTTATACATAAACATTTTTCAAAAAATATATTTATACATGCATAATAATTAGGGCTGTGAATCTTTGTGTAGGCAGCGAATCGATTCGATTCACGATTCATAGGATTACGATTCGATTTGAGACGATTCACATTAAAATTCGATGCGATTAAACTAACTTTTCTTCACAGAATAGAAAGAAAAGTCTTGTTCTCTTTATACGGAACATTTTCCTCATGATGATTCTGAAAGAAAACAGGCCGTGTCTACTGTTGCTATAGTAACGAATGAAACTTTAATGCACATCTGATTGATAGATACACCGCGCGCTCTTATTTCAGCGTTGTTAATGTTGTAGTTATTTCAGCAGTTTCCTTCGTACATTCAGGTAAACAACATTAAGTTAAATTTAATTTATCATTCATCAGAACTGTGCCTATGCATTTTAGACACTTACATTATGTGTTTGCTCTTTTTTTAGAGCAATGGCTTGAGGTAGGGCTGTAACGATTTGACCAAAATAAAAACCTCGATTAATTTAACATTTTACCTCGATTACGATTCTTGTTTTTTTATTTATTTATTTATTTATTTTACCCTTCATATGGTTGAGTAAGTTCCTGATAAGTTTTTTACTGTAAATATTTTCTACTATTAAAGGTGGATTTTTTTTTCTAATGAAAAAGTGCATTTCTTTGTGATTTTAAAATGCTTGAAGGAAACGGTTGACTTTCAGCAGTTATTGTCTATGGGGCAGATTTCTGTTTGTTGTACATCAGATACAGATAAATTAGCACAGTAGGCCTACATTACATTTATTTGAATGTATTAATGAGAGAGTGATTGTGTGTGTGAATTAGTCATACCGCCTCTATTAATTATGAAGCTGTGGTTTGTACTTACTTCAAAGGTATTAAAACATATTATGCTATAACGGTTGAGTTTCTAAGCTACTTTAGTGACTTTACTTTAGTCACAGGACAGCGTTGACACTGCGTTTCTGCGCTGCTCTCTGCGAGCTTCTGTCTGAGTGTTCGTTTGTCACAATATACCAGGCATTAGTTCAACATAATACACATCTGATGGACTAAAATCACTTTAATGTTCAAACTGGCAGGCCTTAAAACATACAAATGACAAAGCTTTGTGAGGACGCAGGTGAAAGAGGTCTGCCTTCAGGGCGCGTGCGCGTTGTCAGAGACGCGACACGGCTCAGCTCTCTGTGTCACAGAAAAAAGCTGAGCACTGAAGGGAGAAGTTTTCCGTATTGTTGTTTTTGAATAGTGCACAATCGCTTTAAATGTTCAAACCTTTAAACGCATTTGCTTGACAAACTTTATGAGGACGAAAGTGAGTGTGTGTGTGTGTGTGTGTGTGTGTGTGTGTGTGTCAGAGCGTAGGCTAGGGGTGGGCGATATAGCCTCAAAATTATATCGCGATATTTCAAGAATATTTGCGATAACGATATTTATGACGATATAGAAAAAAATATATGGACAAAGTTTTATTGGTTATTGCAGCTGGTAGGCAGCAGCATTTATTAGTGCAAAACCATAACATAACATTTTAGTTTAACAATAACTAATGTAATTTATGCCATGGTCTGTCTGAATATTTGATTCTGATTGGCTGGAAGGTGTGCAATAAAATCGTTTAATGCACAGGTAGTTCCAAGTCAGATGAATCCTCGTTCTATATTAATGTTTTAATTTCAGGTGTGTTTAGACGGAGCACTGTAATCGGTTTAAAAGTCTGAAAAAACACTGCTTTCATAAGGATACACTAATATTTCTGAAGTGTAAAAGTTTTTATTTTGTAACAAGGTATACACATACACAAAGATTTCCAACCTGACTTGACCAATTTTGAAGTGACTTACACAGCTTGCTCATCCAGCTCTTGGCCGATCCTTTGAGACATGTTCTTCAAGACGCCAATAGTTCCCGACACTAACTCCAGCTGCTCATCCTGCTGTTCTGCTATTAGCTGCCATGTACACAAACACAAATAAAACACATTATCCTTATAAGTGCTCATAAATATTGTAGAAAATGCCAACCATGTGATAATCACCTGTTAAGTGTGGTATGACGTATATAAATGATTTTGTCAATACATACATGTTGCTGGGACTGTTGTTCGTCAATGAATTGTGAGTTTGCCGTGTGCAGCTCCTTGTCCAGTCTAGTGTACTTATCAGCACTGGGTTGCCAGATTGGGCCGCGAGACCCACCATCCCCGATTAAAGTCTAACATGGGAAAAACATGTCATGAGGCGATACACAAACTGTAAAATCATAATCTGACACTTACTTCCATGGCTTAAGTACAAACCTGTCGATTTTTCCTCTCGGACACTGTAACAGCCATGGGACTAGTCATATGGTCTTTCATCTCCTGTAAAATGAAAATCCATAAGATATATTTATCTACCACAGGTGCAGATGTGCGTGTCCACCTGACTATATATAGCTATTGTGTGTTGGTGTGAGCGCTACTATAGTTATCATTCTTGATGTGAACGGGCCTTGAGCCTCTCAAATCTACTCACTCTGACTGTTTGCCTTGTGCTAGTGATGAAGGCTTTCCTCTTGGCCAACTCCACCACATCAAGATTGAACTTCTTTGGATTGGCCTCCACAATACTTGAACACTAGGTTAAGGCTACAACCAACATATAAACGCCCGAAGCACATCAAGTCCAAACATGGGCTAGCAGAAACAAAAGGATATTGATAGTCTCATCCAAGTCCTCCAAGTCCCATTCAATAGACCTCAAACTGTTGCGCAGCTCATTCGTGGTCCAGTCCACCTCCTCCTTGCTGGCTCCACCCGGGTCCTGTAGCAGCTCCATCCATCTCTGATGAAGCCCTTGGGCCGTGTTCACGGCCTTCTGCACCTCTCTAAGGAAAAGCAATCAATCGAAACACTTTATTAAAGTGAGGAACAGTGACAATGCTAATATCCTGTTTGACACGCAAAGACAAACGCTATAGTATTTCATAGTAATTTTGGGTTATACTACCATTATAATTCCATATTTTGGGCAGTATCATATGGAAATATACCATGGTACTTTGACACATGATATTTATATCATGGCACTCTAAGTTGCTTCAAAGTCCATATCCAAAAAAATTGGTAATAACATAACACGGCACATTTTTGAAAGTGTAATATAGCCAAGAGCAGATGTTTGGTACCATACACCAATATCACTTAAAAGGAAAACAATAAAGATATCGATTTAATGGCATGATATAATAGTGAGGGAAATCGATAATTACGGTTGCCATGGCAACAAGATAACGATCTTAACTGAAACAGCTGCTTTAAGCGGTATTACGACCTGACAAAGTGTTCACGCGCAATACTAAAAATTGTAAACAGAAAAGTTTATTCACAGGAAACCACTTCGAGTTAATAATCCGCTTCCTCCGAAATCGACATATGATATTCCCCCACAGTAACCGATCTAAGCCATAATAAACTCACCCTTTAACCACGAAAAACGGATCTTCCATCGACATTTTGTTGCTCAGATGAGTCGACTCTTGTGCGAAAATATCATGCTCTTGATCGCGGCTGGTTTTCTTAAACAAAGGAGAGCGCTTGATGTGTTGTTTACATGTGGGACGGAGCCCGGATCCGCTCAGCCGCCATTGCTCGGCGGAATCACATCCGGGTCCTTCGGCGTCTGGACACGCGCACGCACACACACGAGCCTCCCGGTAAGTAAACACCAGCGTAGGTTGTTTTGGTTTGTTGCAATAAAAGAACAAAGCAAGGTTGACCCAGAATACACAGATATGCTAAAATATCTATAACACCATGTTTAAAATTATAAGCGAAAATTGTTTAAATCAGACACCGCTGTATACGGTGTAAACACCTCTATATCCCATACAATGTTGCTTTATTATTATTATTATTATTATTATTATTATTATTATTATTATTATTATTATTAAATATTCCAGTAGTATATTGTAATATTACTAATCACTATACTACTATTACACTATTATATACATTATAAATAATAACAACAACTGTGACAGAAATAAGCTATTATTGGAATTATCACAATTATCACAAGCTATCACAAATAAGCTATTATTGGAATTAGTAGGCTATTATTATTGGTGGTACTGTGGTATTGTGGGGATTCCTGATGGTAATTCCATAGGTGGTTTCCTTCGTATTTAAATTTACTTTCAAAAATACCATGATAATATCCCACAATTTTATAAACATTTTATTACATGGTACCTTATGAAATTAACAAGGTATGCCATCTGATACCATTTACTGTGGTGTTTGATACATTAGCTCTACATTAATTAACCACCTCAGGTCTATTCTCATATATTAAAAATTTAAATACATTAATAATAATATATCATCTGAAACCTACAATAATAAAACATAAAGCATTGATTGGTTTCTCTTAATGTAGCTATGCACCTCTCCTGCCTACTAACACACCATGCTTCATACATTATTCATCACAGCGCTGCATTCTCATTAGTTGACTATCTACACCAGTGCTGTCCACTGGTAAGAGGACATTGTGTATGATGTAAAACCAGCAAATCAGATGGAAACACTTCAGCTCGCTTTAGTAAGTAAAGCTGCATAAATTATTAATCAATTCGGGTTTTATTTATAGTATCAGTTGCCAGTTTCCCATCAACACGCCGACCTGACTGAATAATTGGGAATTGATGAGATATTATGCATGATCCGCATTGTATGGATTGTATTTATTCCTGTAGTGACTGGAATCCCTTACGAAAATGAACCATGGTTTTATTGTAGTAAAAATTTAGTAACCATGGTTTTTTGGCTAATTGAATACCATTTATATAACTAGTTTTACCACAAATACTATGGTTAAACTATGGTTAGAGAAGCAAAACCATGGTTCATTTGCAGTTACCATGGTATTACTACAATAACCATGGTTTTTTGGTTTTATTTGTAGTAAAACCATGGTTTATTTTCATAAGGGATCCATTAACAGCAAAACACAGCTAAATGCTGGTTTATAGTTTTCATATTTCATATTATTGTCTATCAAAGATACATTCATAGTCTGAATCGCGGTTTGAGGCACTTGAAACCAAGGATTTCACAAAGATATTGTGCGGTATTCATGACTGTAATCGTTTATATTTAGATTAACGATCTCTGAACGTGTCTTACGTCATAGCCCGCTCTTCCTGTCAGGTTTGTTTATGACCCACATCTTAATGCAGGGAAACTCACAAAGCAACGTTCAAGGATTAGGGCTATAACCAAACATTACATACGTTGATATAGACTAACGAAAGTATCGCAATTCATCAGGGTAAAATCTCTCGCATTGTAGTTCATGAGTAGCAGCTAACTGTTTCTTCAAACAAAACATTGCCCTTCCCCCCACTAACAGCTCCATTCACATTTGCCCAGACACCGCAATGGATTTGCACAATAGAGTCATGTGACACGACTGTAGCAGACAAACCATTACATCAGTCGAGGAAGTCAGTTGAAAAAATTAAAGGGGAAGTAACGTTTTTCTTCTTCTTATGAAACAAGAAGAGATGATATGCGGTAACTGTTTAATACTAATAATACATTAAATGTATATTTATACAAATATTTATTTAGAAACTAAATGTATGAAATAACGATCCTACCCCGAGAAAGCTCGGTGACATGTAAAAACATGTTTTACTTCCTTGTATATGTCGAATGTGGCTTGTTATTTGACTCTATTTACTTACGAAAACGATGTTGTGTTTTAAAAACAGTTAAGCTTCATTATATATGTCAAAATAGCTGAATACACACAACGAAAACAACAATATCTGTGTGTTTTAGCTTGAAAACATTTCTCTCCCTTTAAACAGTTCTCCCACGTTAGTATTTAAATATGACTCATCGCCATAGCGCTCTCCCATTGGCCCTCGCCTATTTGGCGGGGTGTGATTCACAACGGTAGCAGAACCCAACTCGAGATATGATTGGCTAGTGTAGTCGCTGACGCGGAAGTATAAAAGCGAGTTAAAAATAGAAACGGTCTCATTCCTCCCTAGATCATTGTCGGGTGCAGAAGAGAATGTGTGAGGTAATGAAATCTCCTACACTCACCCAATAACACCGATATTGTATTTTGTGAATGAGAATGAGGCTTTTGTCAACAAAACAAGGGACGATTTGATCTACAGGAGGGGGAAAGTTCTTGGCCGTTATTTACGAACGTGTTTCTACGTCGCTGGCCAATTCACAATAACGTTTTTGAGGAGAACCCTAAGAGGAAATCATACGCGAAACGCCCGGCGAACTTTGTACCGATTGTGAACTTTAGCGTATCGACTCCAGCCATGGAATACAAAGTGGAAGCCCATCGGATTATGAGTATTTCCTTAGGGAAAATCTACAACTCACGCATTCAACGAGGCGGCATTAAATTGCACAAAAACCTCCTGGTATCGCTGGTCCTTCGCAGCGCGCGCCAGGTCTATCTCAGCGACTACTACAGCGGCGCGTGTCTGAACGCTCAAGGCGAACGCGAAGGGAACGAATGGGACATTATGGATTCAGAGCGGGAGAAATTCCATCCCTCTACAACGGAATGTGACCAAGCAGAAAGCCCAGAGGAACCTCAGCCGAATAAACAGCCCGAGACGAGCGAGAAAGAGCGGGAATATCGCGAAAACGACGACGAGGTGAAATTAGACAAGGCGGATTGTACTTCCACTTCACAACAAGAGCAAAACCTAAACTCTTCGTTGGACTCTGTTGGCAACGTTTCATCTGAAACACAACCGGAAACCATTAACGAACCCACGGAGAGTCCCTCAGACAGTACAGTAGCAGAACGCCAGTCAACGCCTGTAGCGAACGGGGAATCACACCAACCGCCCAAAACGCATGTTTGTTCAAACAGGAAAAGAAGCGCGGAGGAGTCGGAAAGTGTCGATTCGCCTCAAAAAAGGACCAAAGTCGCTTCCTCAAACGCTAAAGAGGACGAGGAAGGCGAGAAGATGGACACAAGTAACGTGTCCAACCTCATAACGATATTTGGTTCCAGTTTCTCAGGACTTCTCAGCAAAGACAGCGCTAAACCCGAGGCTGAGGCTGAAGACAGTGGTCAAATCTGCTGCGACCAGATGCTGAAGAGCCTAAACCCATGGAGTACAGCGATAGTAGCTTTCTAACTGTATTGTAGGCTACTGTACTTCTTATCCGGGTTGCGCTGCGTGCATTGGTAACACGTGGTCAGGCCTGAGCTCAACATCGTAGTGTGGGACTTCCCAGCAAAGCACGAGTGGCGCTACCAAAGTACAAGCTCAGTTTGGCCTGTGAGATGTCCGGGCATGCCTTTCCAGTGAAGGAACTATCTGAACGCTGGTGGTGCTACTTCTTGGGATTACAGTGTTGAACTCTCTATTCAGACAATTCAAAAGCCATGTGAGCGAGAGGGGTATTACAACATATGCAAACGTGTCATGATGAAGGTCAATATTACATTGTCACCGAACCGATTCAGGGTCGAACACACCAAACGTGACTGTACGAGGTTTAGGCCACTGTTTTTAATGTCTTTGTTTTATAAAGACCTGTACATTATGTAATATTTGAGTGTGTGTGTGTATATATTGCTTCCCATGTCGCATTCTGAATCTATGTATTTTGGTATCATGACAATTTACGTGGTGCTCACGTATTAAAAAATGTGAAATGACGCATTGTTTCTGTCCTTTCTGTTCACGAGTGGAAAAGCTGAGAACGTGACTAGTCACATGACTAGAATGACACCTCATAACTTACACCTTTATACAAATGATAAGCTGTTTTCAGACTATTCTTATTTAAAATTCCAGCCCAAGGCTGTTTTTCAAGATCCCAACGGTGATAATTGTGATTTGCAGACATTCAGTCAAAAATTGCACTTTGAGAGAGCAATCTCTAAAACGTATAAATGTATTTTATATACAATATAAAACCCATCACCACAAATGGACATTAATTAGTCAAAGGGTGTGGGAACCGTGTACTTCACACACTTGATTCTGAATATGATATACAATTTAGGGTTGGTATTTAAAATGCAGCTTCCTCAAACAAAACTATTTAGCTGGTCCAAAGTGATCCGACAAGTTCGAGAAGAACAAGAATGCTCAGCTGCTGTTCCACTGCAATACTTCCAGGCAATTTTTACTGCATGTTGTAAAGAGAGCTATTGTGCCCCTAAAGCATGTGTGGTATGCAGGGTTCAGTTTCAGCGCAGACTGCAGTCTCTTCTCTTTGGTCCCAGGCTATTCAACATGACATTACTTTTCCTAGAAAAGAGGACAGTCATAATAGAATCACTGATGTCTTTCACTACTGTCCATTTTTTTTCATGTGGCAACATCACTTGAGCAGTCTTACATTATTAATAGTGGAGATATGATTCATAATTTACAATGACCAATGGACTTAATGTTCAAAAAGCGTTTCATTTTATGTGAGTAATTATGGAGAAATGTATTTAATTCACTGGGATAGAATGCAGTCGTTGTGATAAGTGAAATATGAACGCATCTACAGGCAACACAAAAAGTCGGGAATCATAAATATGACTCTACATTAGGCTACACCAATAAAAGCTTGCAGGTTCCCATGATAAACCTTCAGGAAATTAAAAAAAATTGTGATTTCCAGGTCTGGACATGTCCAGTAAACACACATTCATTTAAATGTGATGTGTAAAGGTTAGATCAGGTGGAAATAGCTCATGTTTTTCAACAGTGTGCTCAGTTTTTTAAAGTGCGAATAATGTATGTAAAAAAAAAAAAAGCTTCCGAAAGCTGACATTGGCTCCAGCAGAACCAGCTTGGTGCCCGGTGTGGCCGCATTCTTTCACACAGACATGGGCAGCTATTGATAGATACATTCCCTCGAGAAAGACCAGAAGGCAAGAGTAAAGCTGCTCTCTCGCCCTGCTCGTTTGAGAAATGTGGGTCATTCAAATCCCGGCCATGGCCAAGTCAGCTGACCACACCAGCACAGAACAGCAACAGAGCTGGAGCAGATGACGAGGGCGTGGCCTGACATGTAACTCTTGGCTGCGGCGGACTTTTCCTCAAATTTCTGCAGTTCCTTTAATAGCGTAATACCTAAAGTTATCACTGACGTTGGGAAGTCCAATCCAAAATCAACATATAGATTTAAAAACGCTTGTCGCATGTGATGCAACATCACTGGCTGTTTCACAAACCATGCTTAAACACATCCAGCTGTCCTCTACTGACTGGCCTCTCGCTCCTGCATTCCTGTCCTGGAAGGAAAGGGGGTGGGGGCGGGAGGAAAAGAGCAAAGTTGTGAAAACGTTTCCTGCCGGAGAGCATGTGGGTCTGGAATGTGGAGTCAAAAGCGGAGAAATTTAGCGGGAACGTTGATCTGAATAAAGTTTCGGTAAATTATCAGGTAATGGCGTGGCAGATCAGACTCATACCAAATGATAATGCAACAACAAGATTTATTTTTATTTTCTGGGGGGAAAAAGTTAATATTTCCTAAGGATTCTGAATTGTTATTGCTGGGGTGTTCGCGGTGGTTACCTACTAGGCGTTTACTTGCACTATAAAAGTTGGATTCAAACTATAATTTGTCTTTTTAAAATGTCATGTAAATGCTCAATGTTCAACTGAAACCATACCAATACAGTTTTCGCAAAGTCGGACCAAAGGTACGGTCCGATTAGCGAAATCTTGCAGGTGAAAAGATCTATTGTTAAGTATAGCGTTGCATGAAGCACCACTCACACAGAAGCCACTTTCAAACCAAGCAACTTTCTGTTGGTAAACCAAGCAAATTCATTGAAGTTGTTGGAAACTAACTTTGCACAAATCTTACAAGAAATTCCAGATCGGGTGGATTCCTATTGAAATGACTGGAATTTGCCCCCAAAAATTAGCTGAACAACAATAAATGTGGCCGCACCTATTTGATGCGCATTGTGTCATGAATACCTTACAAACCATGTAAAGACACTTGATGATATTTTAATCCATTGATATCATACCCCCACTTAAATATAAATCTATAGGACTTTGTTAAAACCATTTTATCAAGCAAAAATCGAACATTTAGAAGAGTAACATCAAAACCAAAGTTCAATACTTTAGTATTTAATAGTATTAGCAATATGACTTGCTAATTAGCAACGCTCATATAATAGCTCTGAACAACAAAAAAGCAATAAAGATAAGATGTCAAGGACTGTTTTAGGTGATTTATTGTGTGCTAAGAACCATGCCATGTCCCTGTCTAACATGGTCAGTCCCATAGAGCAGGGCAGAAAGATGCCTGAACAAAACACCCGTCTAAATACAAGTAGAGACAAGATCTACCCCAGCAGTTCTTTTGTTCAAAGCAAACAGAAAGTCAGGAAAACTTTGACCACTCATTCAGCAAGATGGATATCTCCTCATTGACGCTGGAGTGTCCCACAAAGCATTTCGTCAATGATCTCATCAGTCTCCATAATGCTACTCATCCACCTAGAGTAAACTTTAAACAGTATTCCTCCCAAACTACCTGAGGGGGTTGGGCGACAAGTTTGAGAATAATCTCACAAACCAATACGTAAACTCTCCCATATTCATGCGACAGCTTAAAGGAGTCATTGTCCATTTAAATCAGCTTTGATGCGTGCGGGAATTATCGAATCTACTCAGAAGCCTTCAAAACACTAGCAAACCATCCGTCATCTGCCAAAAGATCAGAGATTCTTCCTGTATTTTCTTTATTGAGATCGAAGAAATGACAAAACATGGCACCGCCGTATCTCAGATTAGGCAGTTTATGTGAGACTACAAAATAAACAGGGAAACTACGGCTCTAGTGTGCAATAAAACCAAACTGGGAACTGAAAGTCGTAACCGCAAAGCAGCTAGAACTTTGAAACTGGTCTACAATGACTCAACGCCCTTCCCCCCCCGCAAGAGCACAATCACAAAGACAATTCGGCAGTGATCTTTTCAAGAAGGGGAGAGAGAAAGAGCCCTCGGTATGGCCCCGCTATTCATTCCATTTGACCCCTGCCGGAGCCCAGACAAACTGAAGTCTTTGTTTATCTTGGGAAACTGGCAGAGGACAGGAGGGGAAAAGGATTTGGGTGGGGGAGGGTGCTGAGGATTGGAGGAGGAGGTGGTTGTTGGAGGGAAAATGGGACCGGGGGAGGGGTATCCTGGGAAAAATGCCAGCATGGGATCAGTGACAGGGCCGGGCTTCCTGAAACAGGAGCAGCCTGGGATGGTGAAGGAGTTGAGGGGTTGGGGGGAGGGTCCACCTTGAAGGTCCGGGCCAGAAGACCAGAGACGAACCACACGCGCAAAACGTCACATTGATGTATGTTTCCTGTTGGGCGTGGGGTCGTGTTTAATTGCAGTTCCCAAAAGCTTTATAGACTCTACAAACGAATCATAAACAGTCATGGAACTGATATGTGAGGCTTTTGCAATGACAACAGGCCTGAACGTTCAGGTGTCTCCTCAAACGCTACACGCTGGGGCATGTTGAGAGCAAAGGAAGCTTGGGACAATTAGAGCAGACAGATGGCCGCTATGAGAAAAAAGGCTGGTGTACCTTTCTCATGCTTTGTCGTTACAGGAGGGTCATATGTCCCAACAGGAGCCGTGCCATAGACAGATCTGAAAATAGTGAGAAATTTTATGTCACTCAAACATGAACACACACACACACAAAGTGACAGTTCACACTGTCAGTCCAAATCCAAATCCACAACCTTGTTTTTGCAGCCACCTTTAGCTTGTTTTCTTATAACAATGTTGGACGTTTGCGTTTTACGTGGCGTGAGAAAGTCACATAAACCACGCAAAATACGATCAGAACAGTCAGACTGAAACGGATTTCAAACCACATTTTTGTAAAAACACATTTCATGTGATTTTTCGGCATTCACACTTGCTAAATCTGATCTGATATGCACAAAAATCAGATTTGGACTGACAGTCTGAAGGAGGTCACTGATGTTGTTTTCAGAAATTTGCATTTTTATAAAGACAACCACTTTGTTGCCCACGTAAAACGCACTGCTATTAATCTAAGTGGTTGCCTGGGTGTTGCTATGCAGTGGCTTGGGTGTTTTGAATTATTCTAGCAGGTTGCTAAGTGCTAGGGTGTTCGGAGTGGTTGCCAACACATTGCTATGCATTTGCTAAGGTGTCCTGAATGGTTTTGACTAGGTTGTTCTGGGCAACTGCCAGGGCGTTGCGATGCAGTTAAGACACTAAAGTGTTTGATGAGGTTTCAGCAGTTTCTATGGTGTTGCCATGTTGTTGCTAGGGCGATCTGGCCTGTTGCCAGGGCATTACTGTGCAGTTGATAAGGTGTTCTGGTTGTAGCTTGTTTCTATGTAGTTGCTATGCGGTTGCTGGGGTGTTGCTATGTGGTATGGAATCCCATTTCTGTCTAAGAGTAGAAGATAGCCCAAACTTTTTTCTTCTAGAGTGAGTGTTGCACCTTTTCTTCAATTGAAAGTAAAAGATACGTGTGAGGAAAAAGTAAATAAGAAATAAAGTCATATTGTGAGACAAGGTCACTGTTACAAGATATTGTCACATCTGGGAGAAATACAGTCACACTTGTGAGATCACATTTACCTTATTTTTGACCATTTAGGAATGAGTCTATTGTTCTATTGTCTACTTGTGTGTTTAAATGCTTTAAAAGCTCTTATTGAGCCCTGACCACTAAAAAAAAGAGGAAATATAAAAAAAATTAGCATGGGCAAAAATACCTTCATTTTCTCACTGGGTTAGTTCCTTGAAATGGTCAAAGTTCAGTTTAGAGTAAAGAGAAATATTCTTCAGAGGACTTTTTATTTGCTCACCATGACTCACAAAAAAGTTCACTTAACGGGACACATCCAAAAGTGATATGAAGCCGAGGTGATTTTTGTTGTTGTTCAGTGACTAAATCTTACGTCTACAGTTCCACTTGTCCTTAAAAGTAATAAATATCATAAATATTCCTTGATGGGAACTTTGCCTCTGGGTTGTAATGACATCACAGAATAATCTCTATCTAAATAAGTCCAAGAATCAAGGTCAGAACCACCAGTTTTCCTGCGTTTGAAGTGTTTTTGTGTGGCAAAAGTTTCCAGGGAGACAAAACAAGCTTCGTGCTGGAGAGTCAAAGTGTCTTAGTAACCAACAGCAGCTGCCACAACAATAAACACAAAGGAGCTCGCTGCATAGTTTTACAGTAATTCGTCCCATTCATGAAAACATGCCTATCTGAACTTTATGAATAAAAAGATTGCTCATCATATACTCTCTACTCTTACGAAACTACTCTTATGACCAACTTTGGTTGTTGGTTGAAATTGGGTCAACTCTTTTTGGTGTTTAGTAATGAAAACTATCAGTACTCTTTGTCAAAACAAAGAAAACATTGTACTGTAGTGCTTAGCAACAATTCAGTAAATTGATCTCCATTCAGGCAGCGAGCGGCTCCACCTATTATAAGACCGTATGCCGTATGGAAACAGTGAGAATATAAAGGACACCTTTTTCTCTCTCTGGCCTGCCACTGAGGAAACTCCAAACATTTGGATTTTTTCGGGAGCAGACAGTTTTTGCTTCTGACTTGGCGACTGTTTCTAAAGTGAACCAAACACAGGAGAAACAATGTGATCCTTATAGGAGTAAAGGTTAGATTAGTACCAAAAGGTTTTTACAGACAAAAGTCCCAGCAGAAACAGTTCTCTTGTTCTCATTTCTCTAGTACAATCCTATATAGCAAAATTGATGAGGAGGGTCTTTGGTGATGCAAGGAGGTCATGCAAGGAACCAACCAATGAAGAACCCTTTTAAAAGGTAGTTTACCAAAAAAAAAAAAAAAGATTTGGTCACCTTTTACTCACCTTTATGTTGATCCAAAGCAGTATGACTTTGATCTGTGGGAAACAAAAACAGACATTTAGGAGAATGTTCATGCTGCTCTTTTCCATACAATGAAAGTCAATGCAGATGGCCGCTGTATTTTTAGAAGATAACACCTCAAATTTTGGTCTGTTCCTCATACAAAATTTAATGTTTGGCTTGCTATAATTGTGTAACGGAGGCCAGCTAGTGGGAGCGGTGCGAGTAAAACCTCACTCCCCAGGCTCTATCTGTCTTGAGTAGAACCGGAGGGGTTATCTTGGTGCCGTGACCTGGATGAGAGTGAGGTTTAGGGGGGTGAGTGTAAAGGAGGCCAGCTAGTAGGAGCTATGTGAGTAAAACAAACTCCCTGGTCTCAAGAGGTGCACTAATGACAGACGTTAGAGACTGAGGTCTTTAGTGCCCTTGTTAGTGAGCCCACCTCACATGCTGGAGACACAGGTTCGAATCCTGCTCGGAGCAGGTCGAGTAGAACCAGAGGGGTTATCTTGGTGTCGTGACCCGGATGAGAGTGAGGTTTAGGGGGTGAGTGTAATGGAGGCCAGCTAGTAAGAGCTGTGTGAGTAAAACAAACTCCCTGGCCTCAGCGTAACAACAGACGCTAGAGACTGAGGTCTTTAGTAGGGATGTCACAAGTACTGGTACTTCGGTACCAAGTCGGTACTGAAATTATAAAAATGTGATGATACCAGCATTTCTGTAGTACCGGTAGTACCGACTCCCGAGTATATTCGGTACCCGCAGCTGCGTTCAGGCCCTTCCGTGTTTATCTAAGCGCAGGGCTCCAGACTGTAGCCGAATATATAACGTACTAGTGTCTTTGAATATTAAACTGCGTAATACTATTTAAATATTACTCCTCCAGGTTCTGCGTGTCTGTGTGAATGATGGGTGGTCGGGCGATGCTTGGGCGGGAACGCGCAGTGCACACACACACACACACACACACACACACACACACACACACACACACACACACACACACACACACGTGTGTATGATACTCCCTCGCTGTCTTTGTAGTCTCTGACGTGTGTCACTATATGAGGACACGAACACATAAACCGTCACTTCATGAGAATTTGCCCTTTCATTTGAGAAAATTGTCATATGAACACAGACACTCAAGGGTCTTCACGGCAACCTGTCAAAATAAAAGTTCGGTTTAAAAAAATTTAAATTGGCAATATATTAGGCTACTGTTGTAGCCTACAGTAGATTTAGCTATGTCTCTATGTAATAATAATACGTCTCTAATAATACAAATTATGCCTAGATGGTTGATTATTTTTCACTTGATCTTTTTTTTATAAACAATGTTTACTTTTAAACAGCATACAGCTTTTAAATATTTATGTATTATTTACTTATAATGATTATCATAATAAATAATAAACTTAATACATTTAATTATTTTTTTAAATAGTTAAATAAAATAAAAATAAAACATTTAGCTGTGGTACCGAAATTGGTACAGAGTACCGTAAAACGTTGATGGTATTGGTACCGACTACTGGAATTTTGGTACCGTGACATCCCTAGTCTTTAGCGCCCTTGTTAGTCCGCCCACCTCACATGCTGGAGACACAGGTTTGAATCCTGCTCTGAGCAGGTCTAGTAGAACCAGAGGGGTTATCTTGGTGCCGTGACCCGGATAAGAGTGAGGTTTAGGGGAGTGAGTGTAATGGAGGCCAGCTAGTAAGACGAACTCCCCTGGTCTCAAGAGGTGCACTAACGACAGACGCTACAGACTGAGGTCTTTAGTGCCCTTGTTAGTGAGCCCACCTCACATGCTGGAGACACAGGTTTGAATCCTGCTCGGAGCAGGTCTAGTTGAACCAGAGGGGTTATCTTGGTGCCGTGACCCGGATGAGAGTGAGGTTTAGGGGGTGAGTGTAATGGAGGCTGTGTGTAGTAAAAGCTGTGTGAGTAAAACTCACTCCCCTTGTCTCAAGAGGGGCACTAATGACAAATGCTATAGGCTGTGGTCCTTTAGCATCCTTGTTAGTTTGCCTACCTCCCATGCTGGAGACACTTGTTTGAATCCAGCTTGGATCGGGTTGAGTACATATGAATATGAATCATGCAGACTATTTTTGAGGCACATTTATTGTGCTTTTTTGTCATTTTTGGAGCTGTAAAGCACCTGTTCTCATTCGCTTGCATTGTATGGAGAAGAGCAGAGGAAGAACATCTCCTGCTGTGAAGAATGAAGTAAAAAAAAACATATTAAGAAAAAGGACACCAAAGAGGGGACACACAATGTCATCTCTTTCTCCTGTCGTAGACCAAAATGTTCTTATCTCGTTCAACACCTGCTCAGAATGAGCGCCGCCCTTTAACTACCCCATCCGAACTATCAAAGAATCGCTAACGTTATTCCTCATACATGTTTTGACCATCACATCTGAACAAGATGGAACATATGTATGTCCAAGACCCTACAGCATTGTATGACATAGATGTAAAAGCCAACATTGACTTTAACCCCACTTAAATGTGTTTCCCACAGTGCTTGGCAGTCCAGAGGGTCACGCAATCCTGTTCATTAGCCTCCTGCTCTAGTGACCCGCAGGAGGCCAGCAGATTACGGCTATGTAGCCCTGCTCGCTGCGATTTCCTGCTACATGCCAAGTCAACAGATGCCTAAGGAGACTAGTGGATTTTATACGCAAGACCCAGACTGAGCCAAAGAGCGGAACCTTCCAGCAAGAGCTCAGGCTGAAAGTTGATCACAATTAGGAAATCCTGTGCCACCCACTGCGGCTGATGGTGCCACTTTAAAAATAGAGTTGTGTGCCGGGCAGTTGCTGAGTACAGCAGAAAAGAGTGATGGCCTTTCTTTGACATGTGATAACATACACTAAAAAACATGGCATTGCCATGCTTTTTGGACATTGGTACTATGGTAATGCCATGGTATTCTTAGTCATTAACAAAAAAGTACTAAAATGGACCATATTTTTGGACATGATACTATGGACATAAACCATGGATAGTAATAGCATGGTATTTTTTTTAACTCATTAGCAAAATCATATAATATTATCAAGATATTTTTAATGATAACATCATATTTTGGATACCAAGGCAATCTCTTACAGAAAATACGATGGTATATTTATTTATGGTATCACATGGTACTGAAAGTCATGTGTTATGGTAATTCTAAGATTACATAATACATCCATGGTGCATGTCCAAACTAGCATGATAGTACCAAGGCACATCATACAATGGTAGTACCATGGTAACTGTTCAAAATACATTGGTAGTACCTTTTAGTACTTTTTTTTTTAATTAAGTGCTTATGAAATTATACTATAGTACTGATACTATAGTACTACAATGTTATGATACTATAGTACTGATACTATAGTACTACAATGTTATACTATAGTACTGATACTATAGTACTACAATGGTGTGTTAGACATGGTACTAAGGTATTGAAGTGCCATGTAAAAAGCATGATAAATTAATACAGTAATTAATCTGTACCAGGTTACATATTGAAGTACCATGGTACTGCCATTGGATACCGTGTTTTTGAACACTAATGTAAATACCATAAAACTATGGTATTACTATCTGACAGGTCATGTACCATGGTTCCAGCACAGTATATTCTGTAAGGGTATGCAGTGGTGCAATGGTTAATAAGAATGTTTAGAAAAATTACAGGTTGTATAGAGGACAAATTGGGCAATAAAAGGCCAGATATTGTGTGTGTGTGGAGCGGAAACAAAAGGTGATGGAAGGGGGATGTCGGAGCAGAAGGGGAGATTTTGAAGGAACTGGGGGGTGGAGGTATTGGTGACGGCAGATGCTGTCCCAGCATGACTTCAGTGAATCTGTGGTGGGGGCTGTTGTTGGGGGGGAGGGGCTGATGGCCTTGTTTGACATCAGCTGCAAATCTGGCCTGAGTGTGTATTCGTTTGTTTGTTTGTTTGTAGATGCATCCGCGTACGTGTGTGTGAGAAGGGTGAGGGTGTTGGAAACGCATGTTTTTGTTTATGTCTTTGTGTGGCGTGGAGGAGGGGTGGTGCTACTGTATGTATGAAAAACATCCTTGAGTGCTTGGGTGTCAGATTTAATTTGATCTGTCCAGAACAGTAGCAGAATGTGAGTGTGTGTGCATCTGTGAGAAGATAGATAGATAGATAGATAGATAGATAGATAGATAGATAGATAGATAGATAGATAGATAGATAGATAGATAGATAGATAGATAGATAGATAGATAGATAGATAGATAGATAGATAGATAGATAGATAGATAGATAGATAGATAGATAGATAGATAGATAGATAGATAGATAGATAGATAGATAGATAGATAGGTTAAGACAGACAGGCAGATAGATAGATAGATAGATAGATAGATAGATAGATAGATAGATAGATAGATAGATAGATAGATAGATAGATAGATAGATAGATAGATAGATAGATAGATAGATAGATAGATAGATAGATAGATAGATAGATAGATAGATAGATAGGTTAAGACAGACAGGCAGATACACAGACAGACAGACAGACAGACAGATAGATAGATAGATAGATAGATAGATAGATAGATAGATAGATAGATAGATAGATAGATAGATAGATAGATAGATAGATAGACAGATAGATAGATAGATAGATAGATAGATAGATAGATAGATAGATAGATAGATAGATAGATAGATAGATAGATAGATAGATAGATAGATAGATAGATAGATAGATAGATAGATAGATAGATAAAGACAGACAGGCAGATACATAGATAGATAGATAGATAGATAGATAGATAGATAGATAGATAGATAGATAGATAGATAGATAGATAGATAGATAGATAGATAGATAGATAGATAGATAGATAGATAGATAGATAGATAGATAGATAGATAGATAGGTTAAGACAGACAGGCAGATAGATAGATAGATAGATAGATAGATAGATAGATAGATAGATAGATAGATAGATAGATAGATAGATAGATAGATAGATAGATAGATAGATAGATAGGTTAAGACAGACAGGCAGATAGAGATAGATAGATAGATAGACAGACAGACAGACAGACAGACAGACAGACAGACAGACAGACAGACAGACAGACAGACAGATAGATAGATAGATAGATAGATAGATAGATAGATAGATAGATAGATAGATAGATAGATAGATAGATAGATAGATAGATAGATAGATAGATAGATAGATAGATAGATAGATAGATAGATAGATAGATAGATAGATAGATAGATAGGTTAAGACAGACAGGCAGATACACAGACAGACAGACAGACAGACAGACAGACAGACAGACAGATAGATAGATAGATAGATAGATAGATAGACATACAGACATACAGACAGATAGATAGATAGATAGATAGATAGATAGATAGATAGATAGATAGATAGATAGATAGATAGATAGATAGATAGATAGATAGATAGATAGATAGATAGATAGATAGCTTTCTATCACCCCTCCTATCTGTTTGTTCATAAGTCCGGAGCAGCGAGGACACTCTGTCCTATATTAATACCCTTGAAATTGCATAACCAGGACAGAAGTGGGGCAATGTTTGGAAGGGAGTGACACGAACCTTGCTGAGACTCGTACTGCCCAGTGCAGCGAACAGCTGAGTGTGTTTATTTTGCTTTATTCAGTGCATGTGTGTGTGTGAAGCTGTTGGCCCTGTATGGCGGTTGCTATTTTCGTAAACAGAGCAGAGAGAGAAACAGCATTAGGATGTTAGAGCAAGGATGTTTTAATGTCATTGTTGTGCGTCACAAGCGTGCGTTGCACTGGTTCTAGCTGGCGGCACGACAGCGATCCGGACTCCTGAATTATACACACCTCAAAATTGATGCATGTCTCCCAGACATGCAGTACAAAAAACACAAACCTCACTGACTATCAGCATAAGCAATTACATAATAGATGCCCTCCCACTACTTGCTATCAATAAATAGACATTACTAGGTCTGTAATCTAACGTCAAAACAATCGCCACTCCTCCATAACCTTCAAAACAATGCAGCTTGTGAGAGAAAGGACAAGCTTGTTGACGACTGGTTGTGGAGACAGTCAAGAGCCAGAAGCAAAGGTGTGTTCCTATGAGGTGTCACAAACTGGTTGAACGAGCACAAAACACATAATTGTGTGAGGTGAGCTCACTTTACGGTCATGTGGCTTGACCTGTATCATGGGTGCCGCCCTTCTGCCATCTCATCAGTAGCAAATCATGTCATGTCATACTCGTCAAGTGATTGTTTATATGTTCCACCACACGTTTCACTACTTTTGTCCAATACTCTCTATAATACTTACCAGCTTTTCAAGCATTACTAATAAACATACTCATCTGCATGTAGTTTCACACTATAGCTAATTCAGAAACTAGCAGTATTTAGATTAGCTCTTCAGATTAGGTTGAAATACCTACACTGTAAAACTACAGTATACTAAATAAAAATGAGGTCACTGCACTCAAATATTACTGAACGTTATATGGACACAATGACTGAAACAAATTAAACTGAATGAGTTATAGAACATTTCTAGTTCACAGCACGATAATTGTATAATAAATGTATTGTTAAGTGATTAAGTAAGTGATGATTAAGCATTAATGATGAACACCTGATGATAATAAGCAGAATCACTGAAGGAAAGAGAAACACAAGAACTACAACTGACTTCAGCCACAACCTTAGATGAAATCAACTGAGATTAAATCTCTGAAGATCTCAGCAGAGGGGGATTAAACAACTCCACAAACAGCATTACCAGCTTCACACATTACTAACCAGATTTACTTTATTTCTGTCATTTCTGTTTTAATGAAAATAATGGTTTTGTTTGATCTCCATAATGGAGATCAGTGTTTGATTTAGTTGGGTTCTTGACTCTTTACCTTTTAGCTTAATTTTCTTTCCTGCTTTAACTGTGTTTATAAAGTTATGTAACATGTTATGAGCCCAGAGAAAATGTGATCAGATGATGTTGGTTGTTTATTGCTGATGATATAATCATCATGTAGTGGCTGAATCACTGATCTCATTCAGAGTCTAATGCGCTGGTTATAGAGGTAATATGTTATAATATTTTTTTCAATTATTAATAATAGAAGCCGTGTGATTCTACAGCATGAGATCCAGGACGGTTGTGGTAATAACTGTGTGTGTCTAAGTAATGCCGTAGATTAAAACCTTTTGAGCACAACATGATTTTAAAATCTTGCATATTATTCAATTACCACAACAGTGCTGGATATTGTGCTGTAGAATCACATGGCCACCATTATGATAAATACAAAATTATCAACACATTACCTCTATAACCAGAGCATTTGACTCTGAATGAGATCAGTGATTCAGCCACTACATGATGATTATGTCATCTTCAATAAATAGCCAACATCACCTGATCACATTTTCTCTTGGCTTCCTTTGCCATAACAAATGTGTTTCATAAACACACAGTTAAAACAGCCAGAGAAAAACTAATGTTAAAGAGTCAAGGGTCAAAAGCCCAACTAAAGCAAACACTGATCTCCATCATGGTGAAACCAAATTTCATCAAATGAAACCATTATTTTCATTAAAACAGAAATGACAGAAATAAAGTAAATCTGGTTAGTAATGTGTGAAGCTGGTAATGCTGTTTGTGGTTTAATCCTCCTCTGCTGAGATCTTCACAGATTTAATGTCTTATTTTATCTTCAGTTGATTTCATCTAAAGCTGTGGCTGAAGTCGGCTGTAGTTCTTGTTTTTCTCTTTCCTTCAGGTGTTCATCATTAATGCTCAATCATCACTTAATTAACACTTACTTAATTGCAACATATATTAAGAATCATTAAAAAATATTCTTCTATTAGTGAACTTAACTGAAAAAAGCTTAGAGTACTCATAACTATTGGGTTCTAAATTTAAATTAATTGAAGCAATACTTTTCCTCATATGTAACGAGTTAGCTTAACTTATTGAGCTTGACTCTGTGTGCTGTTGTGAGCTAGCAGCGCTGAGTTCTTTTAAAGTATATAATTTCAGTTGTTTTTCTCAATATAGTGAAGTTTTAGCTGTAAAAAGTATTTGAATGCAGTGTAAAGTTTAATTGTATATTAAAGGTCCCGTTCTTCGTGTTTTTTTGAAGCTTTGATTGTGTTTACAGTGTGCAATATAACATGTGTTTATGTTTCGCGTGTAAAAAAACACAGTATTTTTCACACAATTTACTTATCTGTACACCGCTGTTTTCACCGTCCTAAAAACGGCTGATGAGTTCCTTTATTCTATGAAGTCCCTCCTTCAGAAATACGTAACGAGTTCTGATTGTGCCAGCGGTTCCCGTGTTGTGATTCGACAGCAGCTTAGCGCACGTTGTACAGAAAGGTCACGCCTCTTAACGGGGTGATGTATGCGCTCAATGATCTCTACAGCGTCCCTGGCAAAGCCAAACAAAGGTGATTTGACTCTGGGATGAAAATAACAGCGTCTCGACGACATGGCAACAAACACACTCAAACGCAACACTTCCTTTTCTCCACGCGACACTTCCTCTTCTCCACGTGGGACAGCAACAAGACCACGCCCCTTTTCGCGTATTCTTGTGGGCGGAGGTTAGTCTGTTCTACTGACTGACGTAATTAATGAAGGAAGTACCAGGATGTAGTCCAAGCCGGCCGTTCGCTGTAGGCTTTGAAAGGGAACTTCTGTTAAATAAAATATCTCGCTTGGCATTGAACTTTGATCTTTATAATTTTACAGGTATTATTTATGCTCTAACAGCAACATTACACACTAACTAAAGTTTGAACAATGGGATCACGAAGAACGGGACCTTTAAGAAATATCTTTGGTTTAGTGGACTCGATTAAAATAAGTTCAGAGTACTCATTTTTTAACTTCAATTAAGTTTTTTTAACTTAATTAAATTGGGGTAATCAGTTTCCTCAAATTAAACGAGTTAGCTTAACTTGTTGGGTTTAGTTGGTTTGTAATCAACTATAACTAACTTTGATAAGATTAACAAAAGAAAGTAGCAGGTTAACTTGCTACAAATGTTAGCAAAACAGTATTAGAGCAATGTTGGCGTAACTAGCTAAAAATAACAATCAGAGCTAAGTACTTTTACAAAACAATGGTGGTTCAATTAATAAACTAGCAGTACTGGATCGCTAACTACAACTAATTTTAAAGCTAGCTCTACAGATAGCATAACTAGCTAGGTTGAATTGCAACAAACTTATAAGATTGACAAAATATTTCTTTAGATAATCTTGCTAATAAAGTTAGCAAAACATGCTAAGATGTAACCAACATTTTATCACTAAAAGAATTTATTTTAACAAGTAACTTTTCTCAACAACAATTCATCCCTTCTTAAGAAAAGGAGCCATTGTAGCCCTGTGGTCATTTGGAGATATTTAGCAGACAAGAACACCACAGTCTCCCCGGGGGGTGGAAGAGATCGCAGTCGTCAAGCTGCGGAACAACAACAAACAAGAGTACTGAGGCGGGCCGATGCATTACCGTGTTTGTAGTTGCGCGGGGGAAAGTGGAATTAGCAACCCAAACAGTGTAATCACTCCGGGTGCTCCAGGCAGCGTGCGTTATTATTTCAATTACTCTGAGGGTTAGTGTGAGCCCTGAGGTACGCCAGATATTCGCCCTCCGACTGCTCTTCCTCTCTGAGGGGAAAAAAGTAGAAGCTGGTAAATTCATCCCAAGAGGAAACCGAGGATTCACGCGGATGCATCAGAGATGTGACTCAAGCTAATGACACATCTCAACGGATGTCAGAATCCTATAGAGGAGGGGCAAAAAAAATCATAAATGTGTGAAATGTACGTCAATTAGCCACAGACTAGCGTCCTCAGATGACATTTGTTTTTCCACGTGGACTTGGGAATGTTGTGGACCGCTTGTTTAGGGGCAAACAAACTTTAACTCCATTCGCTTCGAGACCCCTCAAGGAGTCAAATGGTAATGAGAGCGACAAAACCCTCAAGACAAAGGGGACACATCCCCCAAATCAGGACCCCGTCCTGGGAACTGTGACGGGGGTCACGGATGAGTGGGGGCAGGGCGTGTGAGGTAAACACATTCCTGCCGGAGGTTCTTCAGCAACCCCCATTCCCCACTTACGCCTTCTAGGACTCCTTTTTTTTACCCCTTCATGTCACACACCACCTCCGTCATGACACAATGCACAAATAGCATGGACGCCCCCCTTCCACCGCCACCTCCTCGTCTTTTTTTTATACTTCCAACAGCTTTTCCCAACCCCCACATACACCCCGGGGGCAAAGGGGGCCAACCTCCTGCCAGCAAGCTGCCTTATTGTTCAAAGGCAGTCGCATTTACGAGAAGGATAAAACACATACGGTATATAATCTCTTTACACCTAGCGCTGCCCAGAATGCTTTGTCTGAACATGATAGCTTAAAGTGCCCTTAGTACAGGCACACCTCTGATGCGGAACAAACATCAGATGTCAACGCAAGAGTCAGACAAGCATATATGATGGTGCATTCCTTGGGAATCAAATCCATGACTCCAGTGGCGTGCTCTACCAATTGAGCTACAGAAAACAATCAGGATTCTTGATGCAATGCTTCAAAAATGCAGTTGCCAATGAAGTCATAAATGTTGTGTGCCAAAAAGAAATGAGCGGTCGATGACAACAGCTCCCTTCGCTTTTGCTCCTCTTATGGTAATGATAACTAACGTGATCTGCATTAGCATGTCTGCCAGGTAGAAGACATGTCCCTCATTATACTGTCCAAAAAACACTCCCTCCGGGCTAACTATACAGCGGTCAAAACAGCATCGCTTCAAACATTCTCGTCCCAGACAGACCCCCCTACCAGACAGTCCCTTAATTTCCCCATGACCAGGAGCCCGAGGACCCCCCGGAGGTCAAGGTTCAACACCTGAGATGCGCGTACTCAGACATACATTTGCGTGCACACACCAACACGCGTGATTTCATCACGCCTCCAGCCAAAACATAATCAGAGGCTGTCTGGGTGCAGGCATGCTAATATGGCAGATCATCTATGAACATAAAGCAATGTGACACATCCGCCTCCCCCACACGGAGCCAGTCAACCTTGTGTTTTAAATAGCCAGTCCAAGAAACTGCACCAGGATGCGCAGTGATGAAAAAAAAGAATGCTGTGACCTGGCTGGTGATTCAGAGTTTGACGTGGAAAGGTGCACACGCTTGTGAGGTAATTCTACTCGGACAGCAGCGCCCCCTCAGCATCAAATTTAGCGTGGGCTGTGTATTTATAGAGCTGAGAAACAGCAGACCGAGCCGCCTGCAGAGCTGATGGATGAATCACTCTCTCAACCTGCAGAGATAAGAGCTAGAGAGAGAGCGATAGCGCACATCTGTAGCCACGACACACGCTCCACTCGCTTATGATCTCACCATTCGTTATTTTCCTCCTACACTTAAACCTCCACCAGACAATTATGCTCCATAATGACCCACAATACCTGGAATGCGGAGTGTGCACAGCTTGGCATGTTTAACGTAAACAGTTGTAGGATTTCTCCAGTTGCGAGGAGACATTCCTACAGACCAAACATGTGATTTCATTTCATATAATCCCATGGTATTATTGTTGGACCTGTATCATGTAATTATGTTTTTAGACCATACCACAGTTAAACTGTGGATTCATAACCATATTTTTTTAGTAAAACTATGGTTTCAAAGGACATACCCTTACAAAAGTGGGTTACACTTTATTCTACGGAGTCATTGTTACAGTGTTATTATATATTTAAGTACTGAGTAATATTAATGAATAACATTGTATTAGGATTAGGGTTTTCTTGAGGGTTAGTTGGATGTAATTATGCATAATTTACTGTTATTATTACGGTAAGTATATGTAACATATGTAACAAGGACACTGTAAAATAAAGTGTTACTCAAAAGTGTACTTTGGTGATACAGCACTGGTATCAGATGGTAATACTAGGGTATATGCTACAATATATGGTGGTATTGATTACTGACATTTTTGTATGGTATTCCATTGGTAGTACAGAGAATACCAAGGTACTACATGGTACATGTCCAAAATACCACGCTAGTACAATACAATGCCCCCCCCCCCCCAAAAACATACGTTTTGCAACATGTTTTTGGCAATTACCATGATAATGCAATATAAGTAATACACATTTCTAGGACATGTATCATGGTAGTAACATGGTATTCTAGAAACCAGCAGTATTTAGATTAGCTCTTCATATTAGGTTGAAATACCTAGATTTGTGTTTATAGTTGGTTTGAAATCAACTAGAACTAACTTTTATAAGATTAACAAAAGCAGGTTTACTTATAGCAAAACAGTATTAGAGCAATGTTGGCGTAACTAGCTAAAAATAAATTTGTATCATAGCATGTAAATATCATTATAACAATATACAAGTACCCTGGTATACTATAATATTACCATGGTACAGTCACATAACATTTTTATGTAAGGGATATAAATATATCTATGTATGAATATGGTTATTATTCAGTACCAACACCTGATACCATCACTGGTACTACTTTTTTTGTAAGGTATATGGCTACAATTTTTGTGTGCAGGCTCATGTTGTAAATTACAGCCGTGAATCAAGAAATTCCACCCACAACGGCAGGAACACACCCTCAACCTCTTGCCAAGCAAGGCTCTGAAAAAATACTCTCTACTAGGACTTGACGAGAAAACAGCACACTGACCCCATTCACTTCTGTTTATTCATCATGACCTCATTTCTTCTTCGCTCTCACTCTGTGACGCCGTGTCATTTACAGTGTGCCAGCTGTGGGATACTGTAGTACGGGTTTACAATAGCCACATCAAAGTCCATGTCAAACGCAACTAATTCTGCTGACTCCGTAACGAGAGATTCAGCAGCCGCCCTTTGGCGCAAAAACCTTCGGAGATACAAAAGAACACTGTTTAGAGCACTGGAAATGGATTATATAACTTATATTTCCTCAAGTTTCGTCTGTGTCATACACAAATCGATCGATGTTTGCCAATGTTGCACCTGGGGATTTTTTTTTTTAAAGGGCAAACTATGAAAACTCTCAATCGCATGTTTTAGCCTAAATCAAGGTCCATAATCCTACTTTGTCCATAATCCTACGTGTAGGTTGCGCAAGCCAAATATGTTGAGAGAGGGGTGGTGTGACCTGGTTTAAGTGGAAAGAATGTCTTCCTTTTGAAAACAACTTTCCATAAAGCTCCTCTCTTCAGTGAAGACAAACTGCATGACCTTATACGGACTGAAGACGGGACACAAACGCAGGAGGAGCTTAGTGAATAGCTCTATCTAGTGGACATTTTGGGTACCTGCTAGACACAAAACAGGCACAATAAATTACTGATCACAGATTATATAAACACAAAGACCTGTTGTTCTACAAACACTTATCTACCAGAGCACAACTGATTTGACTTCATCCTAACAGCTCTGTGACTGACTGAAATGTCAATAGCTTTGATTATCATACCGTATACATAATTTCTTTAATTAATAAAGATTTTTTTTATTATTATTATTTGTATAGAATAAGACTCTCACCGTTTTCATCTCTATATGGTAATATAATATTATTAGGTCTTAAATGGTCAAGAGTAGCATAATAAAACTGCATATAAAGCAGATGAAATCTGACCTGTAATGTAAAATATAGAGAATGTCCTTAAAGGGATAGTTCAAAAATTGTCACTCACCCAAAACAGTGTTTGGTCCCCATTGACTTCCGTAGTATAGAAAAAATGCATTATGGAAGTCAATGGGGCTCATCCACTGTCTGGTTACCGACATTCTTCAAAATATCTTCTTTTGTGTTCAGCAGAAGAAATAAATGCGTGAACTATCCCTTGAACCTTTTTCCTGTTTTCTTTACACAAATTATATCCTGTAACACAAGCATAATTTTAGTAGGCCTACACCGCTAGGCCTAGAAATACACCGCTAATTAAAGGGATAGTTCACCCAAAAATGAAAATTCTGTCATCATTTACTCACCCTCAAGTTGTTCCAAACCTGTATGAGTTTCTTTGTTTTGCTGAACACAAGAGAAGATATTTTGAAGAATGTTTGTAACCAAGCAGAGAGAGAGCAACCATTGACTACCATAGTATTTCTTCCCCTACTAGGGTAGTCAATGGTTGCTCTATCTGCTTGGTTACAAACATTCTTCAAAATATCTTCTTTTGTGTTCAGCAAAACAAAGAAACTCTTAGAGGTTTGGAACAACTTGATGGTGAGTAAATGATGACAGAATTTTCATTTTTGGGTGAACTATCCATTTAAAGAGTGTATGTCATACATGGTCTAACCATAAGGGGGCGATGCAGCATTGAGAAAATGTGCAGAGACACTTTCTGAGTATTCATGATGTTGCCAATATCAAATTCCTCCGTTAGAGGGCGTAATAAATTATAAACTACCCCCTCTTTTTAAATGTGGTCAAAACAAACAAACAAACAAACATAGTTTTGAATGAACTATCCGTTTCTTTATAGTGAATAAAGACTGCCCGAAATCGCATACTCTCTTATTGGTGGGCTACTAAATTTTGAATAAGTAATTACTCCTCAAACGCTAAAAACTACGTTCATGAATGCGTGTAGAAAGTAACATGGACGTAGCCTACAACATGTGCCATCACAAATGCTCTCCCCTGGCCTCATGGGATAGTAAAGTGCCACACTTCAGAAGTATAGGTAGGTTATCCGGGTACATTTTGGCTAGCTAACGTTACTCTTTTAGGCCTAATGTGAATTCGGACATACTTCTTTGGTCAAATACTATTTTGTTTCGCCTACTATATAGTAGGGAAGAGTGCGATTTTTGATGCAACCATAGTCTGAAATATAGTCAGATTCCTGAACAAATTATTATTTTATTTTTCAGTGAGGCAAAAACATACAGCGCGACTAGTGGTAGTCCGATTCCTGAACGAATGATTCGTCTGAGCCGATTCTTTATAGTGAATCAAAACTAGGGCAACCAGTGGCAGCCGACTCCGACTCATTTGTGCCAGTTGTTACTGAATCAAAAAATATTAAAAAATTAAAGAAACATTCCCCCCAAAAGGCACTTAATTCAGTCAGAGCTCTTATGAATTTACCCGACTCGCTAACCGAACCACGCTATTAATTTTGTCAAGTTAGCCTTAGCCTACTGATTATGAGTTTTGTTGCGGACTTTTATGAAAAACGATTTAACTATTGAATGAAAATAAAAACGGATGAAGGATTCATTAAGACAAATATAATCGCGTCACGATATTACATGTATTTGTTATTATACTAGGGTCTATAATCTGTCCTGCTGTTAAAAATAAGCCGTCTTAGTTTCCCCCCATTTAGCCTAATTCTTCCATAGCTACACTTGCGTTTTTGACTGGTGTTTTCCAAAGTAAAATAGTCTACAATATTTATCTACGACTGCGGCTATTAATATGTTATTCCGAGTGAGCAAATTATGATCTTCAGTTATTAATGTCCTCTTTTCTGGGCGCCCAATCGGTTGCACGTTTATCTGAGGAAAACCCAAATGTCTCTCTCTCTCTCTCTCTCTCTCTCTCTCTCTCTCTCTCTCTCTCTCTCTCTCTCTCTCTCTCGGACATTTCACTGACCATCAGTCACTCGTTTTAGACTATATTTTGTTGTCCTATTTAGTTGAGAAGTGAAGATAGCTAGCTATCTAGGCCTAGTGATAGGCTAATTAATAACGCGTATTTGTTTTGCCGGTCGCAGCAAACATTGCTATGTATACCTCAGGCGACATATGGTATCTATTTAGTGCATTCTAAATAAAATTGTAATTTTGGTTAGGGTATGCCAACATAAACGATTTTTAACTATTTCAATATTGATGTAGGCTAAATTGAAATAAACTTAAGGTGCTCAACATGTTGTGTCGACTTCCTTTGGGGTGTGGTGGTGGTGCTGGGGTGGGGTGATTACAATAGTAGGCTATAATAATTTAACGACGTGTTTCGCGCAGAGCCAAACACACACAGCTCACCCATCATTCATCAGGGACAGGGAGGCTTGCAGGAAGCTGGTCGTGACATCAGCGCGTTCACGAGTTTGTCCTTGAGCACTGAGAATCGTGACAGGTAATGAAGATCATCATCATCATCGCATCACGAGTCTGGAACAGAACAACTCTTTTCCTGTTTATGGGGAAATGGGTAAAAATTCAGACAAATAACCTTTCAGATAGTCGAACATTTTAGTCGCAGGTTTGAAGAACTCAGAGAACTTACCTCAAGTGTGAAGGGTAAATTTGAGCCCCTCATGAGATGGTAGGCTATAGGCCTAGTCTGCATCTCGAAACGGACTGGGTGTTTATTATTAACACCTGGAAATAATGCGAGTACATTTAGAGCAGATTTATAATGAATTGAGGAAAGGTGGGGAAAAGCTCCTCATGGGAGGAAGCTGTCATGGTGGCAGTGTCTGCCAAACAGCACTAGAGCACCCAGTGGCTCTCATCCCTGTCTGATGGATGAACCCGGGGTCGCTGGCTCACTGATACCGTCTTATCGCTCTCCGCAAGGTGGTCCTTTGAGGTTTACACCAAATTCTGGCGAGTCTCGCAGGGCATCCTTCCCAAATCACTCAAAATCCGTGGCAATGAACTAACAAAGGCCCGAGATCAAAGGCTCTCAGATGATGGAGCTGATTTCCCACATATTATTCTGCGTGTATTTCATACATTCATTCATGAAGATATAGCCTATTATCCACTGCCTTCTCTATACATGACACCCCTCTGCAATGTTGACAGTTATCTGTGTTAATATTTGAGTTAATGTGTTGACAACGATGATGACGAACTAATGGGCTTTATATCTTCATCATCAGCGAGACATCTTCAGTATACACTCACACATTTTGATTGACAAAATTATGACGCAACTGTACCGTTTTCTCTTGAATTGCTTACTGAATATATATGAGCACGTTTAGCTTCAAATAGAAATCAAACATTATGGTATAGCTTATTGTTATATTGTCACAATCGTTTTTTTATTAATGAATTAAAGAATTCAGATCCACCAATTAGACATTATGTCAATATTATATACATTATTTATTTCATTATGTAAAAAAATCACATATATAAAACGAGAAAATGTGTATGATATGAAATAGCATTCTATATTCTATAATATTGCATTATTAAATGCACACTCCTGGCAAAAAATGGCAAAATATTTACGTTAAAAAATATTTAAAAAGTAAGTTACCTAGTTGCCTTAAAATTTTGAGTTCATGGAAATACAAAAATTGAGTTAATTCAATGAACATTTGAGAATCGACATCACTCTTTATTTAAATATTATTTTGTAAGCATATTGCGTAATTGTGTTTTATTTGTAATAATGCAGGGAAACAGGCCAAATTGTGCTATTTTCAAGATTTATCACAACATTTTTTTTAATTTATCTGGTTCAGATACAATACTATTTTGAGTTTCTATTTCTTAAACCAATTTCCTTCATTGTATTAACTCAAAACTGTATATAGCCTTCCCCAACTTACAGACACGAGTCATGAGTATGGGCAGGAGCATTGTCTTGTTGAAAAATATAATCTGATCATTCCTTAACTTTTCATTTGTGGGAATCAAGCCACACTGTAAAAAAACAAATGTACAAATATTTAAGTAATTTCAACTAAAATTGCATTAAACTGGCTCAAAAAATGAGTTGAATCTTGTATAACATAAAACAACAGTTGAAAATTGCTTAACTTATTTTGATGAGTTAAAGCAGTATAAAAACAAACTTATTGATCATATAATTTTTTACAGTGCATTCTGCAATATTCTCCTGTGCTGTTCACAGTGAAGTAGCTCACCAATACCAGCAGCTAAAAGGCTACCCAACAGTCTCTTCCTCTTCACTGTGCTAGAGATGCATTTATTATATTTCTTAGCAGATTTTCAAAGACACCACTCTGGACTTCACATATTCCCAGTTTCCCATATTCTGCCAAAAACTGAATTCTGTCTTTGATGATTTTCTGAGGCAATACATTTGCTTAAATTTGGCTAATTTCCTGACCAATAATTTGTGGTTCAGATTAAAAGCTTATAGTGTTTAACCATTTTGGGCTGGGCTAAAAAAAACCATTCTGCTCAA
Organism: Romanogobio albipinnatus; assembly: GCA_023566225.1. NCBI lineage: Eukaryota > Metazoa > Chordata > Actinopteri > Cypriniformes > Gobionidae > Romanogobio > Romanogobio albipinnatus. Next base: position 7,373,743 of record CM042263.1, read on the forward strand.
GAGTGTAGGCTCTTGAGTGTAATATATATATATATATATATATATATATATATATATATATATATATATATATATATATATATATATATATATATATATATATATATATATATATATATATATATGTAAATACATGTTGAGTGTTTAAAGCTCCAGGTTAAAATGTGACATGCTCAATGAGTTAAGTTCAATAAGGCATCAAAAACATTGCAAACCTAAATTGAATTATTTCAAATTTAACTCAGAAAAGAGAGGCTGAATATCAAACGTCAGATCGATGCATATATTAATATAATGCTGATACTGTCAATAATGATATATCCTGTACATACCTAATACGTACATTTATTTGTATTGTTCTATAAAGAAAATGTGTAGCCTACTTTAATACAGGTAAACGTAAAATAATCATTAAAAAACATTCACAACAGTTGATTTGTCTACCTTTCTAACAGGTTTTACTCAGTGAGGGAGGGTTTGCACATGATTTACAGTTTAATCTGAACGCCAGAAATCGCTGAAATGTGTAAAACAAACAGCCGCTAATGGTACTTTTCAACCCTACATCCCCCAGCCGATATCACTGAAAATGTGTTACTTTTGGCCGCATAATTAATTTCAGATTGAGCCCTGAAGCAGTTCAACAATATTACGCATTCGTTTTTTTCCCCTCAATCTGCTGAGTTATTTTTTATGCATATCCATTCACAATATAAGTCTATATTTTTCTCTTCGCATTTTCCCTCGATAAAAAGCAAAATAATAATGAATCATTTCATAAATAATGGGTTTAGGGGCTTATCGACCGCGCAGTGGCCGCCACTGCGCCCTTATCTCGCCTGGCCACATTGCGCCCGTGTTCCGCTCCCCATACTGAGAGGCGCGCGCTGGACGTGATGTGGAATTATATAGACCTCACTTCCAGTTCCACACAGCACTTCAGTGCATCTAAAACCTCAGACATGGATGACCCTCCACAAAATGGCTCCATGCACACACTAACATCCACCGCCCGACGACGGTAAGAGGCGACTATTGGTGTTTCTGCGCTCCTTTGATACTAACGCAGCTCGTAATTAGGCTTTCTATCGACGCCAGATGATTAATATAAGGTCAGGTATGAATTATATCATTTTTATTTGGCTGTATTCGGTCTTGGAGCAAATAGGCCCTTGAGCCTGCAGAATGCAGATATCGATGTGGCATTTATTTTATAATTAAAGGGCGTTTTAGACATGATCTTTTCATCTAAAGTTAAGAAATTCGATTCATTTCGATTGGATTTTCCTCACGGATGATCATTTCCTCTTTTCCGTTTTGTGTTTAAAAATAACAGCCACCATAACTCCACCAATAAATGAACTAATCTCATCGATGTCCAATTTATTAAACCAAAACTGACATTTTGGTCGGGTTATTATAGCCTAAATATAGTAAATATTAAGTTGTGTTTTTTTTAGTTTTTTTTTTTTTTTAAAGTTTGTTGACATTCACGTGTCAAATTATGAGACTATACACAACGTTTTTTCGTCATATTTGGTCGTTTATTAATACTGTAATCTGCTTGTTTTGAGCACTTGAATACATTAGGTATAAATACGAGAATATGCATTATTAAATATCCATACGGCGGAAACAGAAAGACGTATACTAAATGTAAAGTGTGCGTAAATTGGGAATGACGTATTAATATTTAGCTCTTGTAGTCGATATTTACACACGAAATAAGCAAAACTGGAGAAGGAAACATTACAAAAAACAATTCGCAACATATTTTAACGACCAAATGCCATTATAAACATAAACAGTCAACTCTCTCTCTATATATTTTCTATATATATCTCTAACATCTTTAATACATTAAAAACATGCAATACTAATAAAAGGTTCAAAAATAGACGTAGTTACTCACGTAAAAATTAAAAGACGCATAAACAACGCATACAAATGAATTATTATTGACAGCAATAGGCCTATCACCACCACCACCACAATAAATACGCTAATATGATTCCATATTGATATATATATGAAACCATGTTAAAATTGGGGGGGTTATAGTAGTGTATTATAACAATACTATTAAAGTTGGTCGTTTAAATGTAACACGATTAAATATAAGAACCTGGAAAGGTGTTATTGAACACGTCCTGTAATAGCTAATTATGCAGATTATTTTCGGTTAAATGTTTGCAGAAGATAAGCTCTTTTCCATCTAAGACACCGTCATGACACGCTTATCTCCAGATACCATGAGCAGAATGATGATAGACTACAGGCCAAGGTCAAGGCGAGGGAAAAAAGACACAATTTGATCAAATATTTAGGCAAACTTGCTCATATTCTCGCAAGCGAGAACGTGTAGAATTGATCGCGCTGGCCTTTGCAGTTGTGCGAGACACACATGACACGTGCTGTCATAGAGCTGCATTACTGTACTGTCAGTGTTTCCAGTCACGCGCGCACCCAGGACAGAAAGGATGCGCGTAATAACGCTGGCGTTCAATCAATGTGCATAAAGGTGTGTGCTTTCACAGGTGACCCCCGATGAGAAGCTAAACACGCGCCGGATTGGTTGGGAATTACAATTTCCTTTGGATACCACTATATATATATATATAAGCTTTTGGATTTTTTTCTGGAGCTGGACTTAAGAATGATGGAAAAACTGAAATCCGAGCAATTTCCGCTCAGCCCGAGCACGGAGGGCTGCGGATCCCCCCCGCTCGACACCGCGCCCGAGGAGGGGGACGCATGCGGGAAACAGGAAGGCACGACGGCAGAGACAGGAGAGCATCACCTCCCCGAGGAGCGCATCCGCGTCCTTAATGGCGTTGCCAAGGAAACGGCTCACCACGCCACCGAGCTAAAAAAGGAAGTGGCGGTGATCGAGCTGTCCAGGAGAGGAGGGAGCTCGGATATAAAAGGCAGAGAGCTCAAGGCAGACATCAGCCACAAGGTGCAGACCACCGAGCTGTGCAGACCACCGATTCCACTGCCTCTGCCTCCCAGAGACCCGCTGAGCGACACTCGAATGGTGCAGTTGAGTCCGCCCGCTTTCCCTCTCCCGGCACGAGCGATGCTCTACAGCAACATGACGCAACCGCTCGCCACTATTAACAGGTAACCACACTTTTACGCATTACGTTTAAGAAACGAATACGTAAACTTAAAGATGGAAAAAAGATGCATTCGTTTATTTGACTTATTCAGACATTTTGTGCATGATCCTTTTTTCTTAAAATCCTTAATTTCTCGCTTTAATATTTTCTTATAGACCTGCAGATTTATTTTATGATGCCTAAAATATTCGGTAATACCATCAGAACCTACAGTTAACTTGCAACGATTTATTTAACCAATTTAAATGTATATTGGATGACCCTGAAACATTTATAATGTATAATGAAATAAGAAGGGCCTATAATGAAATATAATAAGAGATTTCGTTTTCTCCTTATCCTAATGTTTTAGTTATTATTTTCTATTTCTATATTAAATATGCCAGTACTTCGTTTTCTCCATCAGCAATTGAATATGTTAAAGACAAATTCGATGCATTAAAATGTATTTTATATATATATTTTAAGCTTTTCTGTACAATGTAAGTACTTGAATGTTTTCTATTATATGACATTTGAAGTATAGATATGAATACACTGCATTTATGACCATTTAATGCATTCAAATGTATTTTATATATATATCAAGCTTTTCAGTACAATTTAAGTATTTGAGTGCTTTCTATTCTATTCTATTAAATTCTATTTGAAGTACATAGATATGAATAAACTGTATTTAGGGCCATTTAATGCATTCAAATGTATTTTATATATATATCAAGCTTTTCAGTACAATTTAAGTATTTGAGTGCTTTCTATTCTATTCTATTAAATTCTATTTGAAGTACATAGATATGAATAAACTGTATTTAGGGCCATTTAATGCATTCAAATGTATTTTATATATTTTACAAGATTTACAGTTTTAGTATTTGAGTGCTTTCTATTCAATTCAATGGCATTTGAAGTATATAAATATGAAAAAACTGCATTTTAGGACCATTTTTCATATATTCAATTGCTTAAATCACCCGTACTGAGTTGTGTATGCGTTTCTCCTCAGTGGTTTTGCTGGAGATGGGGATCAGTATGGGATGTATCCCAGCAGTCGAGTGAAACGCAGACCTGCACCTTATGAGGTTGAAATCAGCAGCGATGGTAGGAGCATTTTAGATCTTTCCAAGTATGGTAAGCCACTCTTTGGCAGTGCTTTTCTCTTTTTCTCTCATTTCTAATTTCCCTCCATCATCTCAGTCTCACTCTCGCCACCTTAAACGACACCACTATTTAAGAAAATAAAAAATAAAAGATTTAGCAATTTTTGCAAAAACTAGAGCATACAAAATGAAAATGATCAATTAAAACAGATTATCTTTATATATAGGCTATCAATGCAGTTGATAAAATTATATTTTTTGAATGAATTTTCTAGAATCCCAAATTTTCATGCATTTTAATATACCATTTTTAGCAAGGAATGTCACTTTAGTTGCACATGCAAATTAAAATGATGTAAAATAAAGTGGCAATTACCATAAACACCACCAATATTTTTGCATCCTGGATTGCATGGAAATGCATTTCCTCTATATTTATATATTCCTAAATATTGTTGTGAAACAAAGACGATTTAAGACAGAAATCAAGCATGTAAGAGAGAAAAAAAAATGGTTACAGTTGCCAATAGGAACCAACCACCCTAAAAAAAAAAAAAAAATCAGTGTATGCACACGAGAGATAGCTGCGAGTTTCCTATAAAAATGCAAATACGAGTCAATGTGTTTGGCTGCGAGTGCTGAGACTCAGATGTGGGATTCTAATGAGACGAAAACGCGGTATGCATGACACAATATGAACTTAGATGATATAGAAGAGCATCAAAGGTAACACTGCCTTCGCTGCCGCTTTAAGACAATTGCAGAAAATGCTTTAAATTATTCCTTAACTCGAGAGGTTGGGAATCCATTTAAATAAGTGTAATTATATGAAGTCACTGGTGCATCAGGCAAAGTGAAGCATTGATAGCCCTGTTCCAACAGAGCTGTCTAGGATGAGAAATGGCCCTGAATAATTGAATGTAAAATGCCATAGATAATAGAAAGGTTAATTAATTCTTGGCTAAATAGGGGGAGATAAAGAGCTAATCTATCAGTGAGAAGCGAGTGAACACCTTAGGTGTGTTCACAAGGAAACCACTGTTAAAGCACTCAACCGTGTCGTTAAACGCCGCTGATTTGTTATGAACAAGAACTCACCCTCTACAGGAATGGTTGGGAAGGAATTTAACCTTTACTTCCTCTGCTTTCGCAGGTTCGCAACCCAAAATCGTGCGGCGGATTTTCACGAACAGCCGCGAGCGTTGGCGGCAGCAGAACGTGAACGGTGCCTTCGCAGAGCTCCGCAAGCTCATCCCCACCCACCCTCCCGACAAGAAACTCAGCAAGAACGAGATCCTCCGCCTGGCCATGAAGTACATCAACTTCCTGGCCAAGCTCCTCAATGACCAGGATGACATGGTGGGCGGAGATGCCCCCGCCCGGGCCAACCGAGATGCGACCCTAGTCCGGGACGACCTCCTCCAGGAGATGCTGAGCCCGAACTCCAGCTGCGGGAGCCTGCTGGACGGGGACGCCAGCCCGGAGAGCTTTACCGAGGACCAGGACTCGTCGGTGGAGTCCAGGTCTTCGGCGAGGGGACTGCATCATTCCAGCCTCCCGCTGGAAGGAAACACCCAGCGATGACTGAGTCGGCATCAATGACTTCTGGAGCCCCAGGTTTGAGAGGGCGCAGTGCTTCATGGACCTCAACTAGCGTATGTCGTGTGCAAGCATATTCTTACGTAAGACTTTCTGTTAAGCTCTTCTCTTCGCGCTTTGATGCTAAGGTGCCCTCCGTGGTGAAACGCTGGTACGGGGGAAAATGTCAGGTAGATTTTTAGTCCACACTTGGTTGTTTAGACAGGATCGCCACCTGAAAACGATAAGAAAACAGAAGATTGAATGGTACCCACACCTCATCAGGTACACCGTTGGCAAGGAGGTCATTGGAAACAGCAGGACTTTTACAGCAAAAAGCAAGAGCGCTTGGAGAAGTCAAGTCCTAGAAAAGGAATATTCACCCAAAAATGACAATTCTGGCATCATTTACTCGCCCTCATATCATTCCGAACCTGAATTTCTATCTTCAGTGAAACCCAAAAGGAGAAAACTCAAAGAATCATACAATGAAAGTCAATGGGGTCCAATGTGTTTGTTTTTCGGACCCCATTGACTTTCATTGTATGGATAAAAACGTCTTTTTCTGTTTCTGCAGAAGATATAAACTCCTACAGGTGTAGAGTGAATTGAGGGCGAGTAAATGACGAAATGATGACCCGGCTTTGGCTTTGTGCAGCATCTTTTGAGACAAATGTGTACATACTGGGAATTTTAAGTATTATTAGCGTCATTGGCAATAGCAACAACGCTATTTGGGGAAAAAAGTATCACCATTTTGTAAATGGTTTTTCAGTATTATGTTTCGAAACACAATCATTCGAGAAAAATGGTGGAGGAGGTACAAGAATGTGTACATAAACCGGGATAATGTCGTGTGTCTGTAATGATGACCCTTGTTCCATAAGACTGTTCTTTTGCATTGTGATCATGGTACACCATTAATTCGCATCTCCATCTCCCCTTCATTCACTCGTTTCTTTGGCTCAAACACCCCTCCAACCCGAGCATCTCGCAATGACGCATTCATCGAGTAACGTTCTGTCACTTTATTTGACTTGTATGAACTTGATCTGCTTTTTAGCAGAGGATTGAGTAACCAGTCTTGGTACCTTTAAGTCTTTTATTGGGTATTAAATGAGCAAACAAACAAAAAAAATGGTTATTTTAATGTGATATTTAGTAGAAAGACCTTTGTTGTAAGGTGAAAAATCTATCTATGAATATATGCAATGTTATATCTCACAAATTTTATATAAAAACCCACAAAAATAAAAAACACAAACCTGAAAATGTGTGCTATTGTTATGGAAAATGCCGTCGTGTCAGATTTTTGACCGCTGGATATTACGTTCATATATCTGTTGTCATGGCAACTGTAAAGGTAGAGAAGGAAAAAATATCCAGTGGAGCGTTTTGCGAAGTGTCAAAAACACAGCAGACAGGGATTAAATAGAAAGAAATCTGGCATTGTAGGGTCTTAGATATGTGAAAATACTGGCAAGTCACTCAAGCTAGTCGGGACTTAAAGAAAAAAATACAATGTATTTTTATGTAAGGAACAAAATGTTAAATCCCCGACATGAAAAAGGAATACAGCTGGATGTGATAACACGAAATACCTTCAACGAGATTTAGATTCCGACATATAGTGCAGAAACGCAGAAAAGGCCTATCTTGTTTTAAGATTTTGAGGGTGTAAGGACAGTCAGGGTCAATGCAGGGTGTGTTATGGGTGTCTGAACCCTGGGAATATGAATCTGAAAGGCTGATAAGAATCAAAGCCAATGAAAAAGCCATTGGTCGGTCTACTAGCCCCCTGGGGCCCTGCAGGGACTGTGAAAAACTGATCCAAGGGCAGTTCCCAGACCGATCACTGATCCACACCCACATACGTGCACGACCTTGTCAAACGCTCAGCTAAAGGACACGAGGGACATTTCAGACAAAAGAAAAGTCATTAAATGAGTGTCATATCAAGAGGAGGTAGTGTGCAAATCACAAATACACCGTGCAGTCTCAATATTGTGGTCGTTCAGTATGAGGATATAAATTTGGCTCTGAGAGAGAGAAATATTTATTTTGTCTGAAATGTGTCTCATGTCCTTAAGCTGATACATTATAGAACATCAACAGCTCAACTATTAACAAGAAAATGTGGTTATCATATAGGCCAACTCATTTTGTTCCAAACTGTTGGTCCAAATATATACATTGAGCTCCAAAAATAAATAAAATATATTCAATTATTTACTCATTTATGGTGCTTGATGAATAAAATACAGGTGTATATATTATATTTATATTATATTTGATCAAATAAATACATTTTAGTAGCATTATTAGTTTTAGTATTATTACAGTAATTAGTTTTTCACCGAAAATCTCCATAATATAATTTATGATGACTTGACAAGACCAAAATCACAATCAATCAATATTAATATCAATGATATTTTATAATAATATCGTTATAAAATAAAATATCTGGTGAAAAATCACCATCAATAAAATGTATTTATAATAAAATTGTACAGCACTTTGATGCACAGTGTTTTTAAGGTGATGAATACAATTATAATATTATTATAGTATTTATAATAATATTTATACATTTATTTTATTTCATATTTATTTATGTATGGCGAGTAAACCAAAAAAATTACCAAAAGCACAATAAATAAATAATACATAATTCATAATAAAATGTATTGATTTATTTTGGGAGCTCGATGTTTATATAATTATCATTGTATTGAAAAGAGGAGCCAATACAATCTGGAAAATATATATTTTTCACAGAATAAATGAAGTCATACAGTTTTTGAACAAAAATGGTCCTTTTAGTAAGAATTACATAAGTTACATCACAGATATGAATCAAAATTATTAGATGTAACTATTAACGCAAACAGGTTTCATTTATCTCATTAGGTAACTCTCACTCAAAACAATTCAACTGTGGGCTTAATATCAAGTTTTGTGCTGCTCAATTAGACTTTTATTTGTCCATTGAAGATTAGTAAGATCTTCAATGGTGTCCGCTTCCCATGATTACTAAAGCCACATGATACACAGGCCTGTGTGTATCCCACCAGAGATTAAACACACCATCAAAACACTCTAATTCTATTAAGTCCCTTCATTCATCTCAAATGCCAATGCGCTCGCTCTTGAAATAGTGGGCTGGTGGTACGGATTCAATCAGGGATTTTTGACGCCATCTTTTCCCTTTTTAATTAACTGCGGTGTAGAGGCCATCCGCCTTTTTCCCACCAGTGGCCCCAAACCGAAGGCTACACAGCTTCAACCTGGATGGATCTCAAAGGAGCGCCATCACAACAAAAGGACATGCTTACCGACTGATAAAGACCACCATTACCCTGAGATAACCAGACAAGAGGAGAGAGTATTCAATTAAGACGGGCCCCTCCTTCTGGGACAAGGACGTCCCAGTGAACCTCCCAAAGGTCTGGTTCTCAGAGGCAGGACAGGCCAGTGGAAAGAGTCTCCACTGTGGTCTCTCATGGCTATCTACCACACCATCGGCAGAAGTGGCTCCCTTGGGGAGCGGGCCAGTATTTTATACGAGGTGTTAATGAGTGGGCAGAACGCATTTCTAGCTACAAAGCGGTGCTAATTTCCTCTGGGTTGTGAGACGCTCATGTGTCCCTTGAGTCCAGAGGGGCGGATCGTGGTCCTCATCCAACTCCGCCTCTTTTTCTGTGTTTTGGTCGGTTAATCATTTGCTTTGTCACTCTTCACCTCAAGAGCGCTCTCTCATGTGCTCTCATCTATTGTGGTTTAATAAGAGGACGAAAACGGTCAGCAATGCCCTCAAGTTCAAACAAAGTCATTCCCCAACTTGTTGTTGGTTAGTCAAGCGAGGTGTTAAACACAACAATGTGTTGTCTGCATGAAATATTTAATGCTCTATAAAACAGGTTTTTGGAATATTTCTACTGGAAATTAGATTTTGTGCAGACATTACAGTTGTATTTAAGTTTGCAATGTTCAAACAATGGTCATTTTTAAGCAAAATACTTTCTTTTGCCGTGCCGACAGATCTGTTCCATTGAGGGAACTGCCACTTGTGTTGCGGTTTGCATAGTCCGAAAGGTCAAACAGTTCTCGGGATAATTTGTAAGCATGTTGAAAATTTGGGTACTGACAACTTCAAACGAGCGAAAATATTTTAGTTTGTAGAGTCGTATCACTGATTCTGTACAATTACGACGTAAAATGACTCGTAATGTGCGCTCTTGACTTCCTGATTGTCGGAATTTGCACTGTGCAGGCCTACGCCTGTCCCAAAGAGTTTACACTGTATAATTTTGCCGAAAATGTACTTTAATCGGCTGTCTTTGATGACCGAGTTCAGACTGCACGATTTTCAAACTCGTCGGATCACTGCATGACTATCTGGGGTAGCATTCAGTCACTGCTGTGTTCACACTGCACAATGGATCGGCGACAGGGAGTTTCACGCTGCATGACTGTACAAGAGGAAGAATCGCCGACCGCTCTGTCCCGTCCGCAAACTACGTTTCACAAGCAAACACACGCGAGAAGTGACAAGGAAACAACGCGAGGTCACACGTGCGTCAGACTGGAGTTCACGCGCGAGACTGGAATTGTTATTAAAAATATAGACTGCAGAAAGCTTGCAATCCAAATAATCTGTGCGCTGATTTGCCGCGAAAAGGAGAAAATGAAAAAAAGAGTATGGCGGAGGAAATGGTTGGAGAATGGTTGTGTTCTGCAAAGAGAGTTGGAGGTAAATAAATCATTTTGCACCGTGCTGCTGTTGGGGCTGGTCAAGCAAATGTTTGTGCTTTGTTTCTGTTTGATAGAATTTTAAATATATCTATTAAAATACTGATATTATGTAACTCCTCCCCGAACCTCCCTCTGTCCTGTATCTTGCTCTCTCATCGGCTGTCGTCATCATCAATGTATTTTTCAGTCAGAACCAAGCGGCAACCTCCCGCAGTTTCTCTTGAAGCCAATACGGAAGTGACTTAAACTGCAATTCATCGACTGGCCACTAGAGACAGGCTCCAGAAGGGAGCAGAATCTCATTGAGCCCCATGGTAAAATGCCCAACTTTACAGCAGAAAAAAAACATGTTTACAGTCTGGTACAAATTGTGGTGTTGGCCTACACGGCTAATTTTGCCCCTCATGACAACTGTGAGGGGGTGAATATTTTTATAACTCATTTGTTTACATTATATAAAGTCTTAAAGTTCTGCATAATTAAGGGCGTGGCCACTTTGAGTGACAGGTGGATAGCCATTTATCTACTGTCTGTTAGTCATCACGTCACCTCAGCTCCGCCCACATCCCGCCTCTTTGCCCATTTTCTGTTATCCGGGAGTGACGCGCAATGAAGTAGCTCTTCCCTACTTTACGCTTCAAAACGGCTCTTCAGAAACCTATGGGTGACGTCACGGACACTACGTCCATATTTTTTACAGTCTATGGTCAGAACACATTTCACACAGCAGGAGTTTGAATCGCCAACAGATTCAGATATTTAACATGCCAAATATCTCACGGGCGTCTGCGAGTCTCTGATCGCGTCTTTGATAATTCACCCGGCGTGATTGTCACTCACATGCACGAGCACTGATTTGCCTATGATTTCGGGCATTTGTGGGCGATTTCGCAAAACCTGTCGGCGAGTCAGAATCGGGGCTAAAATCGGGCAGTGTGAACTCGGTATTAGTGTGACTTGTTCACCGACAGCCAATTAATTGCCTTTGCGATAAACCTTGGTCTCCGACAAATTTCCGGCAGTGTCAGAAATATGGCCACCTGGTTTATGCTGTGTTGCAGGACATAGATGTGAGTTTGCGAGACACTTGTGAGAGATATACATTTGCTACTATTATACTAAATATTGATTTTCTTTGGAAATTACAGGACCTATTCAGTCAGTAACAGGCTCGTAGGTAAAAAATAAAAAAAAAAAAATTCACATTTTATACTAAAATATATATTTTTTTGAGAATCGACTATATTTTCTTTATTAGGCTATATGCAAACATTAAATATGTGCGTTTTACTGGATGCATCTTGAACGAGAATTTTGTTGGATCTGGCATGTTTAATCAGGATGCTCTTATTTTGTAGATGAAGTCCTGGTTGGTGTAGCTATATTTAATGACTTTTGACGAGGTCTTCACTGATTCCTTTGCTCCGTCCAGTCGTCATTAGTGACTGCGCAAATGGATTTGTAAATGCCAGTCACATTTTTACTATCTTATTCTTATTGTGGCATTGTAATTTCAGGGAAGAAAAAAATGAATACAGACAAGGGCAGTCGTGGCCTAATGGTTAGAGAGTCGGACTTGTAACCCAAAGGTTGCGGTGGGGGGAGTGACACCCTATATACCATGACTGAGGTGAGACCGTTGGAGCAAAGCACCGAACCCCCAACCGCTCTGGGTGTTTATTCACTGTGTGTGTGTGTTCACTACTATGTGTGCACTTGGATGGGTTAAATGCCTAGTCACCTGCCTAGAAGTAATCCCGAAGACCTCGATTAGCAGGTTCAGGTGTGTTTAATTAGGGTTAGAGTGGACAGTGTTTCTCCAGAAACCAAGAGGCTGTTCACACAACACCATTGTCAACTAAAAATGGAAAAATTTTATGCGTGTTTTTTTTTGGCAGCGGCTATTTGCACTAAGTGGAAATAACATTTTCTTAGCGATAGATATTTACACTAAGTGCAAATAGCTGTAGATGCCATTTACTAAGTGAAAATAGTGATATATTCTATTTACGCCATGTAGATCTTTGCAATATGTGTAAATAGTAATTAGATGCTACTTATGCTTTATTTTGATAGATACATACCCGGGTCGATCGTGTCAAAACCTAGATCTTTAAGCCTTATGCTTTACTGACTACGCCACTAAAAACGTTGTGCCTGTTATTTTTTTATCTTGTTTTTCCCAAAGAGGCATTGTTAGGCGGAGCTAATGCGAATTGCACCTGCCAACAAGGCACGCTATTTGCACTCCATTGTTTTATTTTTTGTTAATTTACACGACAACAACTTTTTGGGGGTCTAAAAATGCAAACTTTTGAAAACGGGTTGCAAAGTGCAAGTTTATTGAAAACAATACCGCTATCGTCTCCGTGTAAACTACAAAAATGCGAACTTGTGAAAATGGTGACGCCATGAGCATGTGTATTACGTGTTCAGTCTATAGGTGCAAAGTGTTTCTTTAGAAAGTGACATTGCCAACTCCTGGCCTGGCATGAATAATACAGCATTTTTAGGGATCCGTGTGAATGGGGATTGTTTTGACAATATAAAAATGTTTAAAAACGTAAATAAAAACCTTTTTAGTTTTTAGTTGTCGTGTGAACGTAGCCTGAGTTTGACAGCCCTGGTGTATATTTTACAGGGACTGTTGGGACCAACGTATTGGGCTACGATATGTATGGTACTTTTATCTAAAAAAAGATAAAAGGTACGCATTCTACAAATAACAATGGTAAAAAGTAAAAATAAAAGTGTAGTGTGTGTGACCATATACTCCAAACCTGGATTTTCGCAGAAATGCCATGGAAGAAAGGTTTTTGGTTTCTTCACCTTTCAGTGAAAACTATTTTTCTTAGTGTGAAGAATTATTATTATTTTTAAATCTAAAGATCCTTTTTCCACTATAAAGAACCTTTTGTGGAATGGATGTTGCTATAGATGCCCCAAAAAACCCTACATTTTTACAGTAATACTTCCATTTATACATGTGAATTTACTTACATTAAAGTCAAGGTATGCATTTTATCAGTTCATTTCTTATTTCCGAGAACCAAAGCAATGACCTTGGCGTGTGCCATCCTCCGTTCACGTTGCAGGAACACTTCTCAGGGATGAAAACCTATAAATGTCCTGAGATAAACACATTATCAATCAGTTGTGGTAGGCTAAATGTCTCCGGACTCTAAATTATTAAATTAATAGACACCCGAAGCGGTCAAAACCCGATTACAAAGCTTTGCTTACTCTAGCTAAACTGTAACTTCCACAGGAGCAAAGTGGCACTGGTGGGTTTAAAGTGTCAAACAGCCCCTCAATGATCTGTTACTAATTGAAAACCATGGAATGCTAACCAGACAAATTCCGTAATCTCTGAAATCTAAAGACTCACATTAGCGGCTTATGGAGCGTCTTCATTTCTTAAATCTGCACTGTGGGATAGGACTTCCTCCACTGGATTAACAACTCCTTGAGAACAAAACAGCAGTATTTATGAAAGCCATGAACATTTATGTAGTTGATATGACTGTGATAACAGTTGAATCAGATGTACCCGTCACATCTCTGTTATTCCTCTGCGATGCAGTGGGTAAATGATTGACTCGACCTGTATAGACCACTGGGTGTTGTGGTTTTCTTCCACTGAATTTCAGATCGCTCTTTCCTGGTTAGAGTAAAGCAGGTCCATTTCACATTTCAACACATTTGTGTGCATCTAAAGAGGAATAAACATGGGAAAACCAGTCGCTGTGCTTCACTGGCTTCTGCTCACACTGGGATTATTTGCGGCTCAAGCAGGTACAGCCTTCACTTCTTTTTTGGGGGGGGGGGGGGGGGGGGGGGGGGGGGGGTCTAGAAAGTTCGAAAACAGCATCACCAAGCATATAAAAGTGAGTTTTAGGTATTTTAACGTACCGTTTTATCATGTGTCTCTTTTAGAGGCAGCAGAGCAAGCTCTGCCTAACTGGCTTACTGGAATCATTGCAGTTGCGGTGTTCCTCTTTCTTATCTTCATCACCTTCCTTGTAAACAAAGCCTGGTGTGAAACTCCAAGGTAAACCGCTGCATCTATTTCAACGCCACACTAAAACCAGCAGCATTTGTAATATTAAGGGTACAGTGTTCACCTAAAAATGACAATCCTGTCATCATTTATTCACCTTCATGTCATTCCAAACCTGTATGACTTTCTTTTGCATAACACAAAAGGAGATTGCTAGCTATTTTGAAGAACGGCCATACAATGAAAGTAATTTGGGTCCAAAAAAAAAAAACGTATTAATTTAAAAAATAGTATGTTGTTGGGTGAACTATCTTTTTAAGTAGGCTGATGGAATATCACTGTTAAAAATAAAGTTACCCAAAGAAGGTTTGCTAGCAATACAATAGATAGAAGAACCATTTTGGGTTCCCCAAAGAACCTTCACACTTTAAAAGAACCATTTTTAGATTAGTGTGTTAATTTTTCTTCAATAATATGTTTTAAATTAAAGTTATCATGAAGTAATTCAACATGTTTAGACTATTTATCTATATAGTTCACATAATACACTATTTAGCAACTGGTTTCCCAAATCTGGAATGTGTAAACACAGCATTTTAATCCTTTTTTTTTTTTTAATAGCACATCCGAAGCAGTCGAAGCCAATGAATACGCCATGACTAATGGATCATCACCCCGTGAAACCAGTCTTGACGCAGTCAGGTAATAATACCTCAATAAATACAGCTGTTATAAAGCTCAGAGTGATCCAATACTATAAAAAGATATACTATCATTACTGATACAGCTCATGAGAATCGTTTATATGGCCTGGAATCACGCTCAACCTGAATAAACGCCTCCTCTGATGTTTTATGTTTAATTTAATGTTAATGAAAACAATGTAATACTGTACACTCCCTTTAAAATGCTATTAAACATTGGAATTGACACTTGTTTTTCAGGAGCAGCGACGACCCTGACGCATATGAGAACGTGACCGTTTATCAAACGGACGAAAAAGTGACCGCAATGTAATTTAAAGGAAATGTCCACAGAGTCCGCAGGCCATGCTAACCTTATGTTCTGTTGTAATAAGTTATCATTTTAATAGCTGACACAGCTCTTTCTTGTACGAAAGTTTAGCAGTGATTTTTAAAAAAATCCACTATACATTAACTGGAGTTCATTTTAAAGGGCATTTGTTCATGTAATAATTTTGAACATTATATAAGACATTCAGTATCTTACAGATATTTGTTGTGCAAACCTCTTTAAAAAAAAAATCAATATACTCTACTATTCAAGTTTTTGGAGGGAAGGAATTTTAATGATTTTAAGTTAGGCTTGTGCTCACCAAGGCTAAATTTATTTGATCAAAAAATACAGTAAAAATGTAATATTGTTACAGTTTAATTTACTATTTAAATATATTTTAAAATGTAATTCATTCCTGTGATGCAAAGCTGAATTTTCAGCGTTATTCATCCAGTCTTCAGTGTCACATCCTTCAGAAATGCAGATTTTCTGATCAAGAAAAAAATCCTATTAATGTTTAAGACAGTTTATGGAAAACAATGACACAGCATTTATTTGAAATAGAAATCTTTTGTAACATTATACGTCAATTTAATGCATCCTTTTTCAGCTAAAATTTATTTATTTCAAAGAAAAAATCTTACAGAATCCTAATGTTTAAATCGTTGTGTATACTAATGCAGAAATGGCTGGTGTGAAGTTTTTGTGTGCATAAAAAAATAAAATAAAACAAATAGATTTAATTTCCCCCACACACAGACGTCAGAATTCAGAAGTCAAAAGATGCTTAAAATTAAAATAATTTTATTTTCTGACACTTTAGATAAATTCTTCTTGTACAAAATAAAGTCACAGACCATAACGACCACTTGTTCGTTTAGTAAATGTTAATAAATCAGCTTTATTTCAGGCTTAGATCTGTATCTAATGTATGAATATAACTAAAAGGTTTCTTTGGACTTTAAAAACATTACACTGACAGAAAATGACCGATATAAAGGTGTTACTACAGCGTTAACCTTGACCGCTTAGTCATCCGAATGTGAGTCGAAGAATCGATATGATTCAAGCCGGTTTTTGTGTTTAAAAGCCCAAATGTAAAGATCTAGTGGAAGGTAGCAGACTAGGGTGTTGCATTTTCTTGAAGGACAAAGGGGAAGACAGGCAATCTTATTAAAGGGACTTGGCGCTGGACAGTTCAAAACACACCGTCCACATGGCACGAGAATTCAAGAGGCATAGTATGAGGATGTGCTTACGAAATCCTAGTGGTGGAGACGGTCTGGACGAGGCTTCCATACGCCGTCTACAACCTGGAAAGGCCTGATAGTCTCTCAAGAGCCTGCTACACTTCCTCTAGGACAGAGACTGACACAGGATATCCTCATATTGTGACACACAGACACACACGGTGTCGAACTAGGATATGCGAGACATCTTCATGAAGACAAAAGTGATGCAAAAACACCCTAAAAAGGAAATAAATTACATATTTACAATGAAATGACAAAGATGTGCAATTGAATTACAAATGGAATTACAAAAACGTAATAAAAAACTATGTTATTCATAAGGATTTCTGTCATTTTTGAAATCTCGATACACAACAGCAACATAATACAGTGGACTAGTTCTCCCAAAAATTAAAATGGTCATTATTTATGTCATTCCAAACCCTTCTGTGGAACCTAAAATGACATATTTTGTAGAATGCAATGCTGCTTTTTTCCATTCAATGAAAGTGAATGGGGACTGGACAGTCACGCTCCAAAAAGGACAAACATTTTAAGACGACTGAAGCCACATAGCTTTGTGTGAAGAACTGTCTGAAATGTTAATATCAGGGAAGATTATAAGTGAAAAATTGTCTGAAATTCTGAAGATTTTAATTGAAAAATTAATTACAATTTCGGTCTATTCCTCACACAAAGCTAGCGAACGACTTCCGAAGAGTTGAACTGTAACGCACGAGTCATGTGAACAACTTTTGAGATCATTTAATGGTTATTTTTGTCATTTCTGAAGCTCAAAACTTCAAGCCCCCATTCACTTTCAGTGTACGGCAAAGAGCAGCGTGAACATTCTGCACAATATCTCATTTTAAGCTGCACAGAAGACAGTCAAACGAGTTTGGAACTATTCACAAAATACATAAGAGTTTGAAATATTCACAAAACTACCCTGCCATGTAAATAATTGGATTGAAATGATCCTAATATCTAATACTAGCTAAACAAAACATCCCAGCACAGTCTGATCTGCCTGTTCCAAGGCACATCTATTGTCCCTTATTAACGCTCGTCCATAAATTCATCTACATTCTACATTTATTGGAAAAATCGGATTTCTTGAAAATAAGGCGGGTTTGTCAAGTATGTGTGTGTTTTAAGTACACAAAACAAAATCAGGACGACCACACTGGAAGTTGTCGTATGCACTGAAATGATAATTACTAATAAAGAGTGTGTGTTAGTGTGTCTTCTAGCATAATTTTCCCTCCTGATCTTGAGTTACCAGCACTCATTTCATCAAAATAATCATCTGTAATATCGCCCCATAACTCACCCCTCACATTCGCTACAGGTCCATGACTAAGACTATACAATAATTTCCCTTTATGAGTATTTGTCTAATTGATTTCGATACCAGGTGCACAAACAGTAACAGGCGCAGTTTAAACGATTAAGTGCAAACAGTCTCCATATCAGGAAGTGGCCGAAAAACGGCTGTTGCTGATGCAGAGTCTCTTTAAGATGTGTGAATGGAATGTGTGTGTTTTTCAGTAGATGTAGTCCTTAGTGTGTTTGTTAGGAGAGCACAGAGAGTGTGACGCTTCCCCGCTGCTTCTTCAGTATGGCCACGGCCTGCTCGTGCGTGACGCCCTCCAGACTCTCTCCGTTTACGGACAGCAGCTGGTCTCCACGCTTCAGACGCCCATCCACCGCCGCTGCCCCCTGCAGGTAGGAGGACAGGATTATTAAATGACCACAATTGACCATTATTACTTTTGATAATTCTTAACAGATCATTCATCATCATATATATACACATATATACATATTTGTGTTGGTCCCGCTTTTGCTGCTAAGACAGCCCTGACTCCACTAGACCCCTGATGGTGTGCTGTAGTATCTGAAACCAAGATGTTAGCAGCAGATCTTTTAAGTCCTGTAAGTTGCGAGGTGGGGTCTCCATGGATCGGACTTGTTTGTTCAGCTCATCCTACAGATGCTGGATTGGATTGAGATCTGGGGCATTGGAGGCCAAGTCAACACCTCAAACTCGTTTTTGTGCTCCTTAAACCATTCCTGAACCATTTCTGCTTTGTGGCAGGCGCATTATCTGCTGAAAGAGCCACAGCCACCAGGGAATACCGTTTCCATGAAAGGGTGTGCATGGTCTGCAACAATGCTTAGGTCGGTGGTACGTGTCAAAGTAACATCCACATGGATGGAAGGACCCAAGGTTTCCCAGCAGAACACTGCCCAAAGCATCACACCGACTCTGCCGGCTTGCCTTCTTCCCATAGTGCATCCTGGTGCTATGTGTTCCCCAGGTAAGCGACACACACACACACACACACACGCACACACACACACACACCCGGTCATCCACGTGATGTAAAAGAAAACGTGATTCCCCAGACCAGGCAACCTTCTTCCATTGCTCCATGGTCTAGTTCTGATGCTCACGTGCCCACTGTTGGCGCTGTTTCGGCAGTGGACAGGGGTCAGCATGGGCACCCTGACTGGTCTGCGGCTATACAGCCCCATACGCAACAAACTGCGATGCACTGTGTATTCTGACACCTTTCTATCAGAACCAGCATTAACTTCTTGAGCAATTTGAGCTACAGTAGCTCGTCTGTGTGATTGGACTACACGAGCCAGCCTTCGCTCCCCGCGTGTATCAATGAGCCTTGGCCGCCCATGACCCTGTCGCCGGTTCACCACTGTTCCTTCCTTGGAGCACTTTTGATAGACACTGACCACTGCAGACCGGGAACACCCCACAAGAGCTGCAGTTTTGGAGATGCTCTGACCCAGTCGTCTAGCCATCACAATTTGGCTCTTGTCAAACTCGCTAAAATTCTTAAACTTGCCCATTTTTGCTTCTAACACATCAACTTTGAGGACAAAATTTTCACTTGCTGCCTAATATATCCCACCCACTAACAGGTGCCATGATGAGAGATAATCAGTGTTATTCACTTCACCTGTCAGTGGTCATAATGTTATGCTTGACCGGTATGTGTATATATATATATAAACTACATATTTCTTGAAAGAAAATGCAATGTTTTATATTTCCAAGGCCCCCTGCAGGACATTCACAGACCTCCAGGGAGGTTGGTAGAGTCATCAGAAAAATCATATCCTGTAAACACAAAACATGCCTTGTTTCTAGGAGAATATCAAGTGTCTTATCTCTGGATATGTTTGTGTGAAACAGAGCTCTGTGCTGCTCCCTGGTGGCCACAGCGCAAACAGAGCAGTACAGTCAGCACAACACTCACCTTTTCATATTGGACACACATTATGCATGTAGGGTTCGGAACATATTTAAGAAAAGTTTGCAAGTTTCTGCAAATGTTTTTTATTTTAACAGCCTATATAATTAGAAAATGATGAGAAAGGATGGGGGAATAGATGTTACGAGCTGGATTTAAAGTTGCATTGCACATATGAGCAACACGTCTCAATTTATCAGAGCACATGCGTTTCCCTCTAGGCCATGGCTCTGTTGTGAATTTCTAATCTAGTGGCCGATGTCAGGAGTCCAAGTGCGTTTTGTTTTGTTTCATCTGGAAATGAAGACAGTACTTGATGAACCTAAGAGGAATTACCTTGCTGAAGACTGTTTTAACATAGATGGGAAGATCTCCATGTGGACTCCCAAATCCGCCAACGATACTGAAGCCAAGCCCCTCTGAGCCCTTCTCCAGAGTGATGGTCTTTGGCTTGGGTGTCCTGTTAATATCACACAAACACAGAACAAAATCAACTGAGAGTAACAGAATGTTTAAGGTCAAACAAGAAGCGAGAGTCCCGTTGCCATGTGACTAATGAACGGTGATGTCACTCACTCTGGTTCCACCGGCCGGACCTCTGGGTTGGTGCTGGGGGTGGAGCTACTAGACAGACTCTCCACCTGACTGGCTATGGCACTGATGTTTGTGTCGGCCACCACCTGTCAATCACAGACGGACACCGTCAAACGTTAAAATTAAATTAATGACAATGTCTTCAAACCCATTGGAGGTTTACTTCCATTCAGACGCGTGTGTTTTCACAAATGACTGTCTGCCTGTAGATAACAGAAAACTGCTTTCTATGTTGTGTATGTGTGTGTTTGGCACTGAAATGCATCCTAACAGTCCTTTAAAGGTTTTCTTGGCGACTGTCGGCGAATGATCGCTTGGGCGCTGTTCATCAAACCTCCGTCTCCTTCACTAGAATCAAAAATGCCTTTTTCTGTCACGTTTAATTTACATTTTCCTCTTCTATTAAACTCTGGGCTGGCTATGAGGGCAGTGGTATATTCATTTGCATATTTAATTAACAGTGAGGCAATTAAAAGTAAAATACACAACAATAAACAAAAGCTAATTAATGAACGAGTCAACAACAGCAGTGAAACACTCCCAAGTCATCACAGTCGCTATCTCACCTACACCTACTGACAGAAAGAAAGAGAGAAAAAGCAAAAAGAAAGACAGAAAGAAAAAGAAAAGGTAAAAAGAAAGAGAAAGAAAGAAATTAAAAAGAAAGAAAAAGCAAAAGAAGAGTGAAAGAAAGAAAAAGTGATAAACGAGAGCAAGAAAAGACGGGAGGAAAAAGGAGCAAGAAAAAATATGTAATAAAATATAAAGCGAGAAAAAAAAAAGCGGAGCAGGAAAAAAGGAAAGAAAAGAAGTGAGAAAATAAAAGAGGAATAAAGAATAAAGAAAAAAAGATGAGAAAAAAAGAGAGAAAGAGGAAAAACGAGTGATTAAAGACAACAAAAAAAGCGTGGGAAAAGAAAGCAAGAGAGTGAGAAAAAGAAAGATCGAGTAGTTATTGTCCATACAAAACTGCTTGGGTGCTTGCTAGGTTGTTGCTAAGCAGTTGCTAGGGTTTCTAAAGAGTTTTAGCACGTTGCTATGACACTGCTAAGGTGTTGCTATGCTGTTGCTGGGGTTCCGAGGAGGTGTGAGGGGTTTTTAACACATTGCTATGCAGGTTGCTGGGTTTTCTGAGGTATTTTAAGATGACATGGCATTGCAATGCGAGTGCTGAGGGTTCTAGTATTTGCCACTCTGCTATGCCACTGCTAAAGTTTTGCAATGCTGTTGCTAGCGGGTTTGGAGTAGTTTTTTTATAGAAGCTTGTTTCCGCCACTGAATAAAAAATAAAAAAGGTAATTGTGACTTTTTAATCTCACAATTCCGATGATTTTTCTCACAATTGTGAATTTGCATGACTTTAGCCAGATTAAACAGTCAGAATTGCGAGGAAAACTTTAGAATTACAAGAAAAAAGTCAGAATTGTGAGAAACAAGTGAGAATTTGTTTTAAAAAAAGGTGAGAATTTTGAGAAAAAAGTGAGAATTACGAGATATAAACTGCAAGAAAAGTCTGAATTGCGAGGAAAAAAGTCTGAATTACAAGAAAAAAAATTTAATAAAAAAAAAAATTATATAAACATTTGCAATTGTAAGAAAAGGTGAGAATTGTGAGAAAAAAAAGTGAGAATTGCGCGATATAAACTGCAAGAAAAGTCAGAATTGCGAGGAAAAAAGTCAGAATTACAAGAAAAAAATTTGAATTTAAAGAAAAAAATTATATGAACATTTGCATTTGCAAGAAAAAAAGTGAGAATTGTGAGAAAAAAGTGAGAATTGCGAGATATAAACTGCAAGAAAAGTCAGAATTGCAAGGAAAAAAAATTGATATAAAAATGTGCAATCACAAAAGATTTAATTGCGAGAAAAAAGTCTGAATTGTGAGAGATAAACTCGCAAATGAGGAAAAAAGTCAGAATTATGAGAAAAAATATGAACTCAGGAAAAAAAATATATTAAAATTTGTAATTGCAAGAAAAGTCATAATTGCGAGAAAAAAGTAAATTTTGAGAGAAAAAAGTCAGAATTGAGAGAAACAAGTGAGAATTTGTTTTAAAAAAAGGTGAGAATTTGAGAAAAAAGTGAGAATTACGAGATATAAACTGCAAGAAAAGTCAGAATTGCGAGGAAAAAAGTCTGAATTACAAGAAAAAAAAAGTAATAAAAAAAAAAAATTATATAAACATTTGCAATTGTAAGAAAAGGTGAGAATTGTGAGAAAAAAGTGAGAATTGCGAGATATAAACTGCAAGAAAAGTCAGAATTGCGAGGAAAAAAGTCAGAATTACAAGAAAAAAATTTGAATTTAAAGAAAAAAATTATATGAACATTTGCATTTGCATGAAAAAAGTGAGAATTGTGAGAAAAAAGTGAGAATTGCGAGATATAAACTGCAAGAAAAGTCAGAATTGCAAGGAAAAAAATTTGATATAAAAATGTGCAATCACAAAAGTTTTAATTGCGAGAAAAAAGTCTGAATTGTGAGAGATAAACTCGCAAATGAGGAAAAAAGTCAGAATTACGAGAAAAAATATGAACTCAGGAAAAAAAATATATTAAAATTTGTAATTGCAAGAAAAGTCATAATTGCGAGAAAAAAGTAAATTGTGAGAGAAAAAAGTCAGAATTGAGAGAAAAAAGATAGTTTATATAAAATATATAAACTCGCAGTTGCAAGAAAAGTCCGAATTGCATGAAAAATTATGAGAAAAGTCCGAATTGCGAGGAAAAAAGTTCGAATTTTGAGAAAAAAAGTCAGAATTGCGAGATATAAATGTGCAATTGTGAAAAAAAAGTACTGAGAGAGAAAAAAATCAGAATTGATAGATAAAATTATCTTTTAAATGGTTTTATTCAGTGGTGGAAACAAGCTTTAGCACATGTTGCTGTGTTGATAAAAGGAGTTTGCTATGCACGTTGCTATGCTGCGTTGCTAGTGAGGTGTTTTAAAGCACATTGCTATACAGTAATTTTTTTTTTAAACAAAACCCTATATATTAGCAAAAATTTGTTTGTTTGCAACAACAATTCCTTTTTAATAATAAATCATCAAAAAACTAACGAAAAGAAAAACCAGATACAATGTGGGAGAGTTTCTGAAAGACAAAATACTTCAGTAGTGCGCAACATTAAACTTGATCACAGCCAGAATGACTTTCCAGGGGGCTAAAAAATGCTAAAAAACAACAACAACAAACACAATACCAAACTGTCTGATTTCTGTGACATGAGTAACAGCATAGGGCATTACATATGTCCAATTAAACATATAGCAGCCAGAGAGAGAGAGAGAGAGAGAGAGAGAGAGAGAGAGAGAGAGAAGAGAGAGAGAGAGAGAGAGAGAGAGAGAGAGAGAGAGAGAGAGGAGAGAGAGAGAGAGAGAGAGAGAGAGAGAGAGAGAGTATGCTTTCTCAAACGAGTGAAGAGGGAATGAATGAGCGAGAGAGAGAGAGAGAGAGCGCTAACAATAATTGCTCTCTGAGCTGCTGTAATCAGGGTTTTGCAGGCTGGGCTCCCCTGTTTAAAAGCCCTGTGCATTCCTCCTGGAACCGCGCAGATAACGCCACATTTGCATAAAGAACTGGGATTATCTGGCAACCCGCGTGCAACCGCCGCACAGCTGCACACGGCTGATAACAGCCCAGTGACACAGCACCAACCACTCACACAACCATGAGTCCAAACAAACACACACCCATATACACAGCACACTGTCCTTCGATACACAGACTCCGCTAACACACACTGATAACCGTACAAAACATATACACACAGCGGCTCTGCATAGCAATAACAGCACACAATACAAGTGTGCATACACACATCACTGAGACCACACCTACATGCAAAAAAACGTTACAATACACCACTTGCAAAAAAGTACCATGGTAATACCATGGTATTCTTAGATAAGCAATTTTTCTGTACCATGCTATCTGATATCTACCAACAATGCTAACAGTTCTCATATACGAGCTCCATATACAAACGTAAGGCGCTATTATCCAACTGGTGGTGGGTTACGGGAAATTTCAGGGGATTAAGTAGAAACCCACCAAACAACTCCGAAAACATTTGAAATAAATGTGGGGGATATCGCGCACCACACCAGACGGGTCGGAGGGTCTGTTTAGTGCCAGCAGCTCGACTTCAACCCACGGACTGTCTGCTGTGATCCTGTTAACAAGTGCACTGTCTTCAAATCACATTACCTAATGCGAGTTCCCTCATTAGCTAGTCAGCGAGCGAGAACGCTGTAGCTAATTTGAACTGTGGGTGCACGGTTGGCAGCCTCGACACTTCGTTGAACTAGTTCGTCAAAAACTTCAGCAGAGTCAAAGTATGTAAATGCAAACACTTCTAGCAAATCAAGTCAGGTTTCTTAAACCAGCCTGTTGTGAAATGTGGCAGAATTTACAATGTAACGCAAGGGGGCGCTATAGACATTATGTAGCCCCGCCCCTTTTCCGCGATGCGCTTGGGTTTGTATTTTCACCACATAAGGTAAGATCTTACGGATTTATGAATGAGCCGCTCATTTTAAGACATTTGTTATGCCATTCGCTTCAAACATTACAATGCATAACATTCTTTAACTCTACAATAAGCAAATCCATCAGTTAATTACTCTTCAACAGCGATGCCATAGAAATATACAGAGCTACCGCAAAAACTATACAATATTCTATAGAGGTCTATAGCTACAGGAGCCAGGACGTTTTCTCTTACAGGACAACTACTGTCATATCATATTTTGGCAATAATTTGAAGAAAATCTTGCTGAGCAAATTAAGCCGGGTGCACACTGTGCGATTTTGGCCACGATTTGGCCCATTGAGACAAATTTTGAAATCCTAAAAGATTTCTCTGATCCTAGGCTAAAATCTGAAGTCTTTGATCCTTAGTTTGACATGTGCACCGACAATCGATTAATGACCGTTGCGATCAAATTTTACCTCGGACAAAATTCTGGCAGTGTCAGAAGATTTGAGGCGCAATCCTGCTGACTTCTCCTAGGACGACCGTCAAATCAAGAACTAATAGGAGCGCAGAACCTGATGACGCATCAACATCAAATCACAACAGGGAACATGTTGAAAAGAGTCAGGTGAATGAAAAATGCCACCGCTTGTTTTTGTTGTTTGCTGAACGCTACCGTTGTGTCTGTGAATGCGGCTCACCGTTACCGAACGTGTCAAGGATTGATGACGTAAAACTCAGTCCGTACGAGTCTCTTGCTTGCGTCCGTTTTTCGCGTCTGACTGTCGTATAGTCTGACATAATGACAACTGAGATCCTACAGTGTGACATTTATTACATCGGGGATCATGATCGTACAGTCTGACAAGCAGCATTCGCAGAGGATTTAGAAAAATAGCACAGTGTGCAGGACCCTTTAGTTAAAATAAGTTACCCCAACAGTATCGCAAGAACGCACGGTAGGTATGTACAATGGACCATGCTCTTGCCGAAACAGCCGTGTCTGTTTTTGGACCCAAAGTTCTTAGCCTGAAATTGGTCGATTTGTTTGCCATGGTCTTAAAGGTCCCGTTCTTCGTGATCCCATTGTTCAAACTTTAGTTGGTGTGTAATGTTGAGCATAAATAATACCTGTAAAATTATAAAGCTCAAAGTTCAATGCCAAGCGAGATATTTTATTTAACAGAAGTTCCCTTTCAAAGCCTACAGCGAACGGCTGGCTTAGGCTACATCCTGGTCCAAAAATTTCCGTGCGCTAAGCTGCTGTCGAATCACAACACAGGAACCGTGCCACGTTCGCTAAGCTGCTGTCAAATCACAACACGGGAACCGCTGGCACAATCAGAACTCGTTACGTATTTCTGATGGAGGGACTTCATAGAACAAGGAACTCATCGGCCCGTTTTTAGGACAGTGAAAACAGCTGTATACAGATAAGTAAATTGTGTGAAAAATACGGTGTTTTTTTACACGCGAAACATGAACACATGTTATATTGCACACTGTAAACACAATCAAAGCTTCAAAAAAACATGAAGAACGGGACCTTTAAGTGCTGGGCGGTATACCGGTTCATACCGAATACCGGTGTTCATTTTTGTTATGATATTCATTTTTATTATACCGTGTTACGCCCTCTAGGCGTATGTGTCTTGTTTTCTCTGTGTGTGTTCTGTTGCAGGAGCCTGCTCCCCCATTGGTTCAACCATTTGCACTTGTTCCAGCCAATCGCTGCCTGTCGGTTTCTGCGGGATTGCCGCGATAAGATTAAAGGTCCCATCCCATTGGCATGAAAATGTCATTTTATGAGGGTTTTTTAACATTAATATGGAGTTCCCCTAGCCTGTATATGGTCCCTAAGTGGCTAGAAATGTTTATAGGTGTAAACCGAGTTCTGGGTGTCCTGCTCTGCCTTTGAGAAAATGAGAGCTCAGACAAGCCGATCTGGAATCTTCCCTATATGTCGACATACAGGGAAACGTTACCTCCCCTTCCTCTGCTTTGCCCGCCCAGACAATAAAAAAAACATGGATTCCGTTTCACGATGTCAGCACAGGCTTTTATGATATGGATTGGACAGCACCGCGACAAACATTGAGTAACAGTGTTCATTAATGCCTGATTTCTGATGTGTAGCTAAATACTCAAGTTCACACAGACTTTCTTTCTAAATTGTTTATGCATCCGTGAATCAAGCCAGTGACTAAACGATCAACTTCACAACGTTTTTCTCTTAGTAGCGTGAAACAAATCTGTTATTTAAATTGTGATTAGATGCTGGATTAGTGATCAAAGAACACTTTCTTTATAATGTTCGGAGCTGTGAATCACACGTCGCAAGTGTATACACTTGCCCAAATTGCCTTTATAACGAATGACGCTGTTATGCTGCACAACGAGGCTCTTACTGTATTCATATCGATGTCGTGTTTGCTGTTAGTTGTGGTGAAAGCATTTCGTGAGAGAAAACGAGATCACTGCATTCACGCGATCAACAGACTGTCTGTGTACTCAATGCTCATCACTGCAGCCTTTCATGTGATGGGAAAAGATCTAAAAATAATGCTCGACAGCTGTAATGGTAAAAAAAACTCAAGTAAAAGTATTCGAGAGTGGTTCCACATGTTACAAAGTTCGTAGAATAAGGAGGAAGACAGGGTCGGCGTGACCGTCTCACTCTTTGGCACTGGCAGTGCGTGCAGATCTTGCTAAACCACGCCCCCTCCACCACAAGATCTAATACTCATTTCAAATACAAAGATGTCAGCCAATCACAACAGTGGCCGTTTTCACTGAAGTCTCACAGCAGACACGCCCCTTGAAACAGAGAATTCAAGCCAGAGGGCTAATATCAGAATAGAAAAATGCCTTTTATTTCTAAATTATGACATTTTATGATGTAAAAATCATACTAACAATATAAGTACACCTCAGGAAACATTATAAAATAATAAAAAAAATCCACGCCATGGGACCTTTAACAACGCTTACCATGTGGATCATAGATCAGATACAGACTGGAGTGAGCGTGTTTTTTATGGACATATTTCATGTACTCTAAACATAAATCAGCACCGTGTCTGCGCACATATTTCATCACATCTTCTTCAAATGAAATGAATGAAATATGGACACTGATACTACAGCCGTACGTCTGATCACGACCGCGATGACACAATGGATTATTCTGATACACCGAAGACAATGATGCAAGTTAATAGACTGACAATTCAAAGATGAATGGGCAAAAAAGTAACTGCTTTATTCTTTCTGTGTTAAACTGACGTGTGCCATTTGTTCAGAGACTGTAGTGCTCTTAAATGTATTGAAAATATACTTAGACCTTTTAAATGTTCTTCCGCGTTTCTCCCTCGTTTTGGCAGTTTGTTGTTATATAGGGTTCGATTTTTTAAATGCTTAAGGTGCCTTAAACTCAGTTTTTTTTTCTCTCTCTGTGGTCATATTTTAATATTCATGTGTATGTAATGAGTGTGTTGCGGGTCTGTGTTTTATTGGTTGTTGTCTCCCCACAGCATCATTTTGTGGGGCCTTGCAAACTTGTATTAATTCTAGTGTGGAATTTTTCTACAATATTCACTCGTCATGACAGTAAAATAGGGCATTCTAGTCAATCTACTGCAGTATTTCCTCTCTCAATCAGTAGAAAATGTGGTTAACACCCGGTCATGCATGGAAAAAAAATACTGTCATATACCGCGAAACCGGTATAATTTAGAAAAATACCGTAATATATATATATATAAAAAAAAAAAACATGTACCTGGAGGACGATGGTGCCGTAAGCATTCTTCAGTATATTTACGACATCTCCGTGAGTCAAGCCATCCAGAGACTGAGAATTGATGCTCACAATCCTGTCACCTACCTAAGAGAGTTACATTAATGGAAAAATTGCTTGAAATTCATTCACATGGATACAAACCCAATCCCCAGCAGTGCCCTTCACACCCAAACCAATGTATAGCCCCATTCACACCGCCAGCGACACGCAGCGACATGATCGTTGGCGACAGAATGCGATGCGAGACACGTGACAAAAGTTCAGAATTTTGCGAGCAACGACCAATAGGAGTGAAGGCTGTCAAGTGGAGCTCACATCACCATCTCGAGAGCAGGCAAGACAGGACAGAGTTCCGGAGCGATTTCACTGTTTTATATGATTTGACACATACATGGATATAATAAAATGATGTGTGGAAAACTGTCAGCATTCTTAGTGAGTTTGATTCATGGTAGTTCGTGTTGTTAATTATATGACGGAGTGAGCAGTTTAGTACTGCTGCAGTTCAAATTATGCTTTCCCCTTATTATGGAAAAGAAAATTGATTATTTGTCAAATTCGAATGACGTTTTAGTAATTTTTGACAGTATGAGTGAGTTTAATTTGTTGATTTGGTGTTTATCTAGTTAATGGTTTAATGCACTCTACAACAGCAGAATGTTAATTCTTTTAAGTTTAAGGCTGTGTGTCCACCATATAGGCACTCTGCTGAAAACGCCTAACCGTGGGCGCTTGAGAGCGTTTTTTCCAGCTGAGACGCCTTGCTTAATATAATACGGAATATCCACAGAAGTGTTACTAGTATCTTATTTCACAGATAGTTTGTTTCGGTATTGTTTCTACATAAAAATGTCGATACAATGATTTTGTTCTGTTATTATGCTTGTTGTTGTCATATGTAGACGTTGCACAAGCAGAATGTGATGGCTGGTCGGTGTTGCATTTGTCCCGTCCCTCCTTCACTATGATTGGATGGCTAGGTTAAAAGTGACAGTGATGAGCAATGCGTTTTATCCAAAGTTGAACATTCTTCAACTCTCAACTCCTTGTTCTTCACTAGCCGCAGGAAAAAAATGCTTTGGTGGACACAGGGCCTAATTCCTAGTCAAATTAGAATGATATCTTAGTTTTATATAACACTCGTGATTGCATTTTCTAAAGATATGGCCAGAGACGTGCAGTCTACCAATAGCATTAGAGCGACAGCACTGGGAACGCCCACAAGCGTCTTCACAGTACAGAGATAAAGTCGCTGGCGGTGTGAATGGGGCTTCAGCCTAACTTATACAAGACGAAAGTGGAAAGTGAGCAACAGAAAGGAACGGAAAAAACAAGGATGATGTACTTTGAGGCGATGTGTCTTGGCAGCCACGCCGTTGGCCTGGATCATGGCGATGAAGATGGGGATGTCGCCCAGCGGACTGCCTTTACCGCCCGCTATACTGACACCCAAAGCATCGGTGGGACCCTGAGAAAGCGAGAAAGTCATTGTTGAGGGTGCACTAAAAATGAAACTCCTGAGCACTATATACAGAAGCGTTCGGAGGCAAACAATCTTACCCGTGTGATGTCCACTGTCCGAACGCCTGGCTCGGTCCCTGGAGGGATAAAATGTCAGACACTAACTCTCTGAAAACAACCATTCAAGAGATTGAAATGTTTAAATCCAATTTCGTTCATTCGAAATGTAACTATTATGAGTTCCTAAGAATTTTACTGATGGTGGTAGCTCATGCATTGGTCATTTAAGTTTGAACTAGACACACAATATATCCAGATAAATTGGCCAATATCAATCCATTTTGGGTCTGACAATAACTAAATCTACTTGGCTGATGTGTGTCAGTTAGTCTCTGCCACAGTAACCCAAAAAAGTATGCAATGGGACCACAGGTTTGCAATGCATCAGTGAAACATTCCTGATTTGCACACTTTCATAAAGTATGTTTCTATACAAAGGGTACTGTTTGTTGTGGTCAGAAATTGGTCGATATGTTTGGTCTACACTGCAAAAGATATCTCTTCAAATACATGTTAATATTTTGGTACCTGAACCTGATTCCGCAAGGATTCAAAGTTAGAAACATAACCAAAAGTTAAGAAATGATTGAAAAGGCGGCCTATGCAGTTGTGTGCATACCAGTTGTATACATATCAGCCAGATTACCAGTATTTTCAGCCATTTTCTGTTTATCAGTGTCAACTGTATCTACTTTGTAGATGTGTACCAGTTCCAGCAACTGGTAAAAGTGTTATGTTTTTATCTGCATTATATTAGACTTTGAAAATATTCCAAGACTACTAGTTTGAACCCCGCAACCATGAGCTAAAGTGATTTTTTGGGGAAAAAAATGGCCATTTTTAAACCAAAAGGCTTTCTACTGCGTGAGGAACTATTTCACCAAAATTCCCAAACACATGGATGTCTAATGACATGACTGGATTTCACCTTTGAAAATTCGCTGCACAACGGTAAATGTGACTGCAACTTTAATTTAATTAGACTAAGAACACACCATTTCCATTCAAACAACATAAGAAAACAAATCACAAGCACTCTTAACTGTTTACAGAGGCACTTTCTAAGCACCACCGCTAGCTGTCGACAGATAAGGAAGTGTTGTTTTAAGGCTGATTTATAGCTGTTTTATGGCTGTTTCCTGGTACTTTCAGTGCTAATGTGGTGCGAGAAGTACCTGTGCTTTTATTGTTGGGCTCGGTGATATTTCGGCTGTTGTTGTTGAGGGTTTGAGAAGGGAGCAGGGCCATAGCAGGGGGCGTGGGGGTTGGGATGCTGCTGTTGGCGCTCATGTGGCTCATCTAAAGGGGAAAGAGTTAGATGAAGGTGCTATTCCATACACATAGAACACACTCAAGTCATCGCACATGCATACGTCTTGGTTAGTGACAAGTGAGTGCATGCTGACGTGCAGACACAGACTCCCTTTTCTTTTTCAGGCAATATGGATGAGTAACACACACAGATGCCCACAGCCGTACACCGCTGTTTCGCCCGTCCGCTAACATGCACTATCAATTGGGTTAGAGTTCGGCATGCTGGAGCTCTTTTTAAGACGTGGCAGGGAAGCCCAACAAGGTGTCGGACTCGGGCTACACACCTGACTTCCCTGGGAGGTGCGTCTGGAAGAGATCCAGGAGGCAGCCTTCAGTCGGCCCAGTTCCAACAGCACCTTGCCCCTGGCGCACTGCAGGATCACAGCACACACGTTGACACGCACACACAAGTTTGCCATTGTGGGCTGTCTTCTTGCTCATATCCTCTCAAACACACCTTCACATACTTTCGAGAACCTTCACATACATGCAGAGACCTGATGCCACAACACAACACCCTTGCTCTCGTCCAGGCCAAACAACACAGGCTCAATGCAACCTCATTCACACCAATATTTCCCACAACTCCACCACTGCCACAATATTAGAGACTCTTTTAGTCCTGTTCAGAACAACATTATCGTTAAGGCCTTGTCACTCTCCCAAACATATATATATATATATATATACAATTTGTGTTCATTTAGGATTAGTGGCACTTTCATTTTGTGTGAAAAATTTTTTTTTCCTATCAGCATTTTGCTATATATGTGCTATATACACATACACACATTTTGTGACGCAATTATAAACGCAACACTTGCTTTTGCCCCCATTTTTCATGAGCTGAATTCAAAGATCTAAGACTTTTTCTATGTACACAAAAGACCTATTTCCCTCAAATATTGTTCACAAACCTGTCTAAATCTGTGTTAGTGAGCACTTCTCCTTTGCCGAGATAATCCATCCACCTCACAGGTGTGGCATATCAAGATGCTGATTAGACAGCATGATTATTGCACAGGTGTGCCATAGGCTGGCCACAATAAAAGGCCACTCTAAAATGTGAAGTTTTACTGTATTGGGGGGTCCGGACCGGGGGGACCCCCCCCAAAAAAGTGAAGGCCCCTTAAGTGTTGGTTGTTATTTTTAATTTCAATGTCTCAAAACTTACAGAGGAGGTTGGGATGGATATTGTTTAATATCACTTTCAAGCACATTGTTGGGGAAAGCTGATATGCTGATATCTAAACTGACCATAGCAAATACTGCGATAAACTGATCTGATGCTACCGTTTAAACTAGAAAAAAAAAAAAAAGACTAGAGACCAAAACTGGGTTTTAGTCTGAACATGCGTCTGAACCACATCTAAACAAATTAAATGGGTAGGGTATTTAACATGTGAGATGACTCTATATCTAAAAACTATAGCCTTTTTTTATTTGCATATAATTATATGGTGTCTACCCTGTCAAGTATAAATGTAAGATACATCAAATTCAGTCCTTTATGTTTTATGTCCTTAACATAACACTTCAGACACCATTTTTTTTCCGATAAATCTCTTTGCACCCATTACTGTGATTGCTGAGAAAACAAAAATGTTTAAATATGAATTCAGACATTGTTTATAAACAGCACAGACCTCAACGACCTTCAAAACACACAATCAAATGGCGACACCTAGTGGCAGCATCCCGCAGCTGCAGCTCCAACTAAATCTGCTCATGTAATCCGGTTTTGGAACGTGTTGTAAGCTGGGCTTTGGGTTTAAGGATTCGGGCAGAGCTCACCTTGAGAATGGCGGCGACGGTCTCCTGTGAGGCCTGTCTCATGTCCTCTCCATCCACAGACAGGATCTGATCACCCTGCATCAGCCTGCCGTCCAGATCAGCCGCTCCGCCCTTCACCACATCCGAGATGAACACGCCCTTACCATTTCTGGAGAGAGAGAGAAAAGGAGAAAGAGGAATTTAAGGAGACACCCACTCTTAAAGAATTGTTTTTATTATTTTATTTTTTTCAAGTTATAATTGTATTGTATGGAGCCATGCACGTGACATGCAGACAAACACACACATATATATATATATATATATATATATATATATATATATATATATATATATATATATATATATATATATATATATATATCGTGGCAACAAATTAAGAATTAGTTCCCACGATTGATTAATCCGCTCCGTCGTTTTAGTAATTCATGGCCATGCTGAACTAATTTGTTCCCTCATTTTAATTGAACTCAAACAAGGGAACGAATTAGTACAACATGGCCATGATTAAGTAAATCTAAGGAACAAATTATTACATTGTGTGCATGACTTACTTAAAACGAGGGAATGGATTAGTAAAACATGCTGACGTATTAGTAAGTTGTTAATTTGTGGCCACAATATACATATTTTTCATCATGTGTGTGGATCATTAGTATTGTGTATTTTATTGTAAAATTATTGCACTGTGCATTTTGTTTTATTTCTTTTAATTTTCTTTGAACATGCATTTCTTCGTATTATTTTATTTGAAAAGTATTACTGTATTGTACATTTTATTTCATTATATTATTTTGCATCTAATTGTATTATTGTATTGCAAAATTATTACATTGTGCATTTTGTTTTATTTTATGCTAGAATTATTATTGTACTACTGTGCACTTTATTTTAATATTTGTAAATTATAATTGTATTGTGCACTTTATTATATTATTTGGACATTATTATTATTATTATTATTATATTGTGCATTTTCCTATTATAGAAAATTATTATTGTATTGTGCATTGTATTATTTTTTAATTATTATTTTATCATGCCTTTCATTTTATTACATTATTTTAAAAAGACTATCATATTGTGCATTTTATTTCTTTATAAATTTTTTATTATTATTATTATTATTCATTTTTTAAAGAAAAACAAGTGCGTCCTTACCTCTTCCCGACGATGCTCAGGCCCAGGCCGCGTCCCGTTCTCTTCTGAAGTTCAACCTGGAATAAGTCGAGGTTCTCCTCGTCCCTGTATTGCGCCTCGTCACGCAGGACAGCCAACCGCACTTTCGCTGGTGTTTGCCGTAGAGCAGCTATTGCATCTTCATGAGCGACGCTGCGCAGATCCACTCCATTTACCTGCAGGGGGCGCCATATTACATTAGATTAATACTATAATCAAGTTGAGCACTGAGAGCACATTGCATTGTGGGATATAGTATTTTGTTTTTATACAGTATGATCCGAGCAATATTGGTAATTGAAATAAATCTGAAATAAAATAAAATATAAATATTAGATTTAAATAAATGCAATAAAAATTAAAGCTCTATAAAATTATTAAATATATTATTTATAAATGTATATAGTTATTTAAAACTTTCACTTAACTTAAAATGAAAACGGAAAATACAAAAATAAAAGCTAATTCAAAATATTAATAAACACTATAAAAGTAGTCTATATAAATAATACTATAAATAACACACTTTAATGTGTGCGATTGTGTGCTATTCAGCGCTCTACTCTACTCTATGTCCAGAAGATGGCGCTATTGTCTAAGTTATGCACAGAGAACTACTGCTCAGATCGAATTATTGCAAACACTCCTAGTCACATCTCTCTATTATTATTATTCACAATAACACCAAGCAAACACCAAACCAACATAACATTTCCATTTTGCTCAAGGCAGACCAGCTGTCAGTGACATTACAGAGGAGCATCCCACTCAACACACACTCACTAGCATAAACAAACCTCGAGAATCTGATCTCCGGCCCAGAGTCGACCGTCCCGCGCCGCTGCCCCCTCCTCATACACTTCATGAATCACTATGGCATCCTGGAAAGATCAGAGAAATTTGTGTAAAGAAGATTAATATGGTAAAAAAAATTGAGTTCCTATCACATTTTCCTTAAAGGGACAGTTCACAGCCCACTGGAGGATAAGATTATCACAATTCAGAAGAATTGTAATCTAGCGAATGAGTCACGGATCACTTTTGTGTTACTTTGCAGTATTTTTTTGAAGCTTGTAAGCTTGAATCATTATCTATTGTAATTGAATGGAAAAGAGCAACCGGAAGATTTTTGAAAACATTTCCTTTTCATCTCTACAGTATAAAGAAAGATGATTTCTGCTCCCCATCACCTATACAATCCTTTTATGTATAAAACACACACTGAGATTTTTTCCTGCTGAAAATCTGTGGAGCCCGAGGGTTGGTTTTGTTGACTTTTGGAAGCCTTTGACAGCTAAACTAGCCCACAGAGCAGGAGCGCTGCAGCCAGAATTATGATGCCG
This sequence comes from Romanogobio albipinnatus, assembly GCA_023566225.1. Classification (NCBI taxonomy): domain Eukaryota; kingdom Metazoa; phylum Chordata; class Actinopteri; order Cypriniformes; family Gobionidae; genus Romanogobio; species Romanogobio albipinnatus. The sequence continues at coordinate 7,409,851 of CM042263.1, forward strand.
ATGTGGCACTGCACAGATAAAAGCCCGAGGCGCTGCAGAGAAAGTCAGGGCAGACAAAAAGCTCCTGCTGTAACCTGCCTGTTCTGATGCAGCCCTGCGGCCCACCAGAGAGAATGAGACCTGTCACAATCACACACTCTTCTGATACCGGGACCAAGCCCACATGGACGCTGTGCCTGCAGACAGCTGTATCTGCAGTTGAACGAACCATTGAACACATAATCTAGCTTTCATATGCATGTATGCATTTTTGTTTTCTGTCTAAGAATAATATATACTGTTTATAGTAGCAAATGCATCTTCTATCAAAAAACTACCTAGCAACACTAGCGAAAAATACTAAAAACAATTCGATTTTAGTAGTTTTCTTTAAGGATAAAAGGCTACAAGCCTGGACCATAAAAATGTCTCTCGGGACACATTCTGCATTGTTCAATACTGGTGAAATTAGGTTTAGCAACAACACGTCATCCCGGGCATACAGCCCCAAATCTAGGAAAAAAAACTAAACAACAACAAAATTCTCTGTTGTATTGATTTCAGATTTCAGACATTAAAATGATCCTTTGATTCAATGATGCATGTCCTTTAATTAAAGGGGTACTTCAGCGCTGGGAAGATGAATGTGTGGTCATTTATGTAGAAGAAATGTGAAATTATTTTTGAATTTGGTGCCTTCTAGACTGAGAAAAGACAGAAAATGTATTTTTGTCTCATGTGGATGAAAGACAACTCCCAGAATGCATTTGCTTTGCTGCCCTACGAGGCCAAACCCAAAGCCACAGTTATTGGTTACACCTCTTGCCCACCGTCGTTTTGATAGTAATAAAATTATTTTGTTCAGTTAGAGAACAGACAATACAATTAAAAACGTGTCTTTTCAATAAAGTGTGAGTGAGCCAAACAAAAGTCACGACACAAACGCAGCAGGAGTCAGATTTCATTCATCACGAGAGCAGAGCTGAGGTAAGTGCGGCTGTCATTCTCGGCGCGTGTCCAGTCAGGCGTGTTATCAGATCATGCCTATGGAAGCTAAACTTTAATAGGAATTCATTGAAAAGTTGAAACACTCACTTTGCTCCGCACCGCTCCGTTATGAATGGCCGAGCCGGGCGGCAGCGGCCATGCGCATTTACATTCTGAGAGTGAGATCCCTCCCCTATGGGCGGGTTGAAAACTAGATCCTGTAGACTCTAGCCTCTGGCCAAAAATCCTCAGATGACGCAAAATGACGATATTTGCGTCATCTGAGGATTTTTTCCAGAAATAAAATGCATAATTCTCTCGTCTCAGGGGGACATGAGGGGGGAAGTACGATAATTCGAATATACTACCGGGTTTCTACTGATACAAAGCTTAATGCTAAATCGCTGAAGTTACCCTTTAAAGGTGCTGTATACAATTTCAGTTGCTTTTTACGTTTAACAGAAAAAACTAAACAGAGACATTTTAAACAAAAAATAGAGAAAAACAACTACACAAAAAAACTAAAATGAACCAGAAAAACAAAACAACAACAAAAAACTGTATAAACAAAAAATAAGACAAAAGAAAAAACTAAACAAATACAAAAGAAAAAACAAAAACACAGGAAACAAAAAACACAAACAAAAATACAACAGACAAAACAAAAACAAAACATACAAAAGAAAAATAACTACACAGAAAAAAAAATTGAAAAATCAACAAAATACAACAGATAAAAGAAAAAAACTAAACAAATACAAAAGAAAAAACAAAGACACACAAAACACAAACAAAATAAAACAACACACAAAACAAAATGTACAAAAGAAAAAAAAAACCTACACAGAAAAAAAAATAGAAAAACAAAACAAATACAACAGACAAAACAAGACATAAAACCCCCCAATAAAAATTAAGCAAAAATAGAGCAACACACACACACACACACACACACACACACACACACACACACACACACACACACACACACACACACACACACACACACACACACACACACACACACACACACACACACACACAAACACACACACACACAAACACACACACAAAACAAAAACTTTGTATTTCGAAAGCGGTTTAATCATTTTAATACATATATCGTACCAGCTGGGTGTCTTTGCCGCCGACTATACTAAGACCCAGTCCAGACCGGCCTTTAGAAATCTCAATAACCGTCTCTTGTCCTGGAACTATGGGACACGTAGCAGGGTCTGAAACAGAGAAAGAGAGATAAGATGATGCAACTCCATGTTCTGTGCTTTACAAAAATGCTCTGAGCGAAAAAGAAAATCAATTCCTCTTTGGAAAAAACAACAACTGTCAGTGTTCAAAGAGGCTAAGGCGAATCCACACGGCAGTGCTGTGTTGTTTTCAACTCCTATTTACCTTAACATGCATTGGCCACCAGAGATTGCAGTGCAAAATTAAAAAAAAGTCTGTATGAAAATTAAATTAAATGTGCGACACTGCATGTTTCACCTTTGCTGCAGTACTCAAAGTCGGGGCTGGTGCCAGAGACTGGCACGGATGATCCCAAGGACGTGACCTCCAGAGAACCTGCTGAGGGCTTGGTGGAATTCCTCTGGATTTTTGGAAGACTAGTGATCTGAGGACGGTCCAGGACAAGGGCGAGTCGGCAGGAACACAGAAAGAGAGACACAGAGGTTAGACTGTTTACTAACAGTCATGCCATGTTTTGTCTGGGCAGAGCTTTCATGTCTTGGCACCCATTTAGAGAAGAAATGAATCTCATCCAACTTACATGCAGCTCATAAAAAAGTTCAATGTGTTGCAAATACAGTTTTGTGTCGAACGAACACACACACATGTAAATGAGCAAACACACCTGCTCTACATGAGGCTGGGGTGACTGTTCACTTGGAGGCTCCAATATTTTCTCTGAGGATTTCAGCTTCTGAAATGATTAATAGACCTTAATTAGTTTTATCACTCAGTATAACAGGCTACACAACCAACATTTAATGGAACAATTATGAAATATTCATTACACCTTTTGATTCATGAGTAAAGGATGGAAATGTATTACTAGCGATACAATACATTTCATAAACTACAGTATGCTACATTATTTTCCTCATGACTTCACTATATTGTATATTGCAACTCAGCGAGTGGTGCATGTCTGTTATCTTGGATATAAATGTGTTTATTATGCACCCCCCCCCCCCCCCTTGCATTAATACAAAAGCGTTCAAAGGCCAAAGTAATTAAAACAATTATATTTATAATTGAAAATTGACATAATTGAAACAAAAGAAAATATAGTGTGTAAAAAAATAAATAAAAAGGGACCTAAAAGTACCTTTTTGCCACACCTGCCAATGGCCTGTGACTTAAAGGGAGAGTTCACCCAAAAATGAAAATTAGCCCATGATTTACTCACCCTCAAGTCATCCTAGGTGTATATGACATTCTTCTTTTCGACGAATACAATGTCAGTTATATTAAAAAAGTCCAGGCTAATCCAAGCATTATAATAGCAGTAATAGTTGCTCTGTTTTTGAAGTCCATAAAAAATGCATCTGTCCGTCGAATAGCGTGCTCCACGCGGCTCTGGGGTGTTAATAAAGGCCTTCTGAAGCGAATCGATGCATTTGTGTAAGAAAAATATCCATATTTATAACTTTATAAAGTAAAGTTTCGGCCGCCCGCCTTCCATATTCAATTTATGGAAAAAGTGTTGAAAGGTCCTCTGCCGATCGAAAGACAAACGCGACCAGGTACGCTCGTCAGATGTCACGAACGCATCTTGAATTGAGAGATGGCACTTTCAACAATTTTCCACGGAAGGCGATCGGCTGGAACTTTACTTGATAAAGTTTTAAATATGGATATTTTTCATACATAAACGCATCGATTCGCTTCAGAAGGCCTTTATTAACACCCCAGAGCCGTGTGGAGCACGCTATTCGACGGAGAGATACATTTTTTATGGACTTCAAAAAAGGAGCAACTATTACTGCCATTATAATGCTTGGATTAGCCTGGACTTTTTTAATATAACTCAGATTGTATTCGTCTGAAAGAAGAATGTCATACATACCTAGGATGACTTGAGGGTGAGTAAATCATGGGCTAATTTTCATTTTTGGGTGAACTATCCCTTTAAGAAAATGTACCAGCCATAAATATTTTTTACCGGCCATGAAACTGTTTTTGCAAAAAAATGTATGACACCAAAATGTATTGCAATTTCGATACCACAGCTAACTAATATAAATTTAAAACAATATAAAACAGTCAGAAATAAAATAAGAACTAATAATCAAATTACAAGCAATGCCATCCATCCATCCATCATCTTCCAGACTTCCCATCTTCCAGACTTCCCTCGCCCAGACTTCCCTCTCCCTAGCCACTTCCTCCAGCTCTTCCGGGGGAACCCCGAGGCGTTCCCAGGCCAGCCGGGAGACATAGTCCCTCCAGCGTGTCCTAGGTCTTCCCCGGGGCCTCCTCCCGGTGGGACATGCCTGGAACACCTCCCTGGGAAGGCGTCCAGGAGGCATCCGAAATAGATGCCCGAGCCACCTCAGCTGGCTCCTCTTGATGTGGAGGAGCAACGGCTCTACTCTGAGCTCCTCCCGAGTGACCGAGCTTCTCACCCTATCTCTAAGGGAGCGCCCAGCCACCCTACGGAGAAAGCTCATTTCGGCCGCCTGTATCCGGGATCTTGTCCTTTTGGTCATGACCCACAGCTCATGACCATAGGTGAGAGTAGGAACGTAGATTGACCGGTAAATCGAGAGCTTTGCCTTACAGCTCAGCTCCTTCTTTACCACGACAGACCGGTACATCGACCGCATTACTGCAGAAGCTGCACCGATCCGTCTGTCAATCTCCCGTTCCATCCTTCCCTCACTCGTGAACAAGACCCCAAGATACCTGAACCCCTCCACTTGAGGCAGGAACTCTCCACCAACCTGAAGTGGGCAATCCACCTTTTTCCGACTGAGAACCATGGCCTCGGACTTGGAGGTGCTAATTCTCATCCCAGCCGCTTCACACTCGGCTGCAAACCGTCCCAGTGCACGCTGAAGGTCCTGGTCTGAGGAGGCCAACATGACAACATCATCCGCAAAAAGCAGAGACAAAATCGTATGGTCCCCAAACCGGACACTCTCTGGCCCTTGGCTGCGCCTAGAAATTCTGTCCATTAAAATTATGAACAGAACCGGTGACAAAGGGCAGCCCTGCCGGAGTCCAACATGCACCGGGAACAGGTCTGACTTACTGCTGGCAATGCGAACCAAGCTCTTGCTCCGGTTGTACAGGGACCGAACAGCCCTAAGCAGGGGGCCGCCGACCCCATACTCCCAGAGCACCCTCCACAGGATGCCATGAGGAACACAGTCGAATGTCTTCTCCAAATCCACAAAACACATGTGTACTGGTTGGGCAAACTCCCATGAACCCTCCAGCACCCTGGAAAGGGTATAGAGCTGGTCCAGTGTTCCACGACCGGGGCGAAAACCACACTGTTCCTCCTGAATCCGAGGTTCCATTATCGGCCGAATTCTCCTCTCCAGTACTCTGGCATAGACTTTCCAGGGGAGGCTGAGAAGTGTGATCCCCCTATAGTTGGAACACACTCTCCGGTCCCCCTTCTTGAAAAGAGGGACCACCACCCCGGTCTGCCAGTCCAGAGGCACTGTCCCCAACCACCATGCGATGTTGCAGAGGCGTGTCAGCCAAGACAGCCCCACAACATTCAGAGACTTGAGGTACTCCGGGCGGATCTCATCCACCTCCGGTGCCTTGCCACCGAGGAGCTTTTTAACTACCTCGATGACTTCAGCCCGGGTGATGGACGAGTCCTCCTCCGAGTCCCCAGCCACTGCTTCCTCAATGGAAGGTGGGATTGAGGAGATCCTCGAAGTATTCCTTCCACCGCCCGACGATATCCCCAGTTGAGGTCAACAGGTGCCCATCTCCACTGTAAACAGTGTACAAGCAATGCTTTTCAGGTAGATCTAACAGTAGTTTCCAGGTACAGAAATTTTATAAAGTAAGCAAATGTAAAATAGTCTGCATAGTCTTCACTGTATAAATTAAACGTCTTTATGAATTAATCCTTTTCAAAGTTACAAAAGTTATTCAGTCAAGAGCACTGAGTGATTTTTTCTTCGTCCTTTGTTGTTTGATTAACATTAAACACAGACAGAAGGAATATTGGGCTGCTGTCACTTTAAGAGTGAATGCACGGATCTAATATACAGATACTGTACACACGCGTTTACTTTCTCAACTGTTTATGTTCACTAAAGACAAAACCAACTATGTTTACTAGGATACTCGCTATTTTTTTTAATGTTGTGCTCACTTGGCTGCTCAAGTGCAAGAAGATGTGAAAGAGAGCTCAGTTTAGTATTTGTGTGCCGTCTCAGATGCGGTTTTCTGGGCGAGCGCTTCGGATGTGCGTACACAAATCTTTCCACACAGCGCAAATAATGAATTGAGCTACCTTTTACGTCTTCTTGATATTTAAAAGGCTTAAAGTTTCATGACGATGCAGCGCTGGCCCATCAACTGTCCTAAGTGTCGTTCAGGCTTGATCACATTCATGCATTATTAAAATTCATAAAAATGTTACCGGCCAACTGGCGAATGACACCTTACATACATATACATACATGCATGCAAGCTACATACATACATACATACATACATCTCAATGGCAATACATACATACTTACATCTCAAGTGTCACAATCACCCTGAATTCACCCTATATGTATGCATGTATGTATGTATGTATGTATTCTAAATGTATTAATATATTTATAAATATTAAAAAACAATATCAATTATACATTTATTAATATAAATTAATTTACAGCAAATGTTATAAATATTAGAAATTACAACAACAACAACAAAAAAATAGGTGTGGCGAGGGGGGCGTGGTTTAGCGAAGTTGTGACGGGAGAGAGAGTCGGAGGATGAGCGGATTAAGTGGATCAAGCACAAATGATGAACACCTGTCTCTTGTTGCAGTAATTGGCGTGGAGAGTGTATATAGACCGGGAGGAAACGAGGACACAAGGAGAGAGAGAGCTGAAGACGGAGTGACAGACTGGGACTCGGCTGGCACAAAAGCAGAGAGGAACTGCTGGGAAGGAAATCGACGATTGAGACTGAGAATTTATGAGAGACGTTTTGTTTGTGCGATGTGCACAGTGTTGTAACCTGAGTGAATTGAGTTATTAAAAACCAGTTACGAGTCCCAGTAAGCCGGCCCCTTTGTCTTCTTCCTTACCGTCACACAAACTTTACGACAATAGGTAAATAAATAAATATGGGGTTTCAATGCATACAGAAAATTGGCATTTTATACTGAGCACAGTATACATTTGGCCAAAATAGTAAAAGTAAGATAGTATGCCATTCTGAATATCTGGTTGATTTCTAAGCTGTTCCTCACCTTTACAGATGACTCTCCATCTCTGACACTATTCTGCATCTGATCACTCTGCGTGGGGTTCACGGTCGGTGCCACGCTGGGTTGATCCTGCATGAGGAGTCAAGCAAACAGGTAAAATAAAGTGTCAGGCCTAGATGCTCCCTACAGAGCTTCAACTAGGTCAAAACCGCAGTCGCTGCCTCCATCTAGGACAGAGTTAAGCTAGAGGCAGCTGATGACAATGAGCTGCTGTTTACAGCCAAGCGCCCCCGAGAAGGTTTCAAATGTTTGTTTACCGGAACAAATCCACAGTTAGGTCTGCAACAGCTGGTTCGAGCTCAGACTGACAACGAGGAGATGCAAATGAGGGGAGATGTGATAGGCTCGTAGAACGCTGAGTCAAAAGTCATTATTGTTTTCATAATGATGACACAGGTTGCCACGTTCTTGCATCATATCTGTTGAAAAGTCAGAAACTCTGGTCATGGCTGACTGAAATAAACCATCTCATTATACTTTTTTTTTTTAATTTATTACAATTTTATTGGAATCTACATGAGACCGAGACATGAGAAGTGCCCCTATTATGCTTTTTCAGGTTTGTGTGTGTAATTCAGCTGTTTTTGAATGTAAAATGTCTGCAAAGTTTCAAAGATCAAAGTGCACGACAAATAAAGCTAAGGCCCGTTCACACCAAGGACGACAACTATAAAGATAACGAAAAAAGATATAGTTTTAAAATCGTTCTCAATATTAAAGAATAGCACAGTTCACACCACAGCTATAACAATAACAACATGGAGAAACATTATTGTTGGAATCACTTTCAGAACGATTTTATCCAGTCGATGAATGATAAAAACATTGACAGCCAATCAGAATCCATCCTGCTGTAACAAGCTCAAGCATTTAAAAAGAATAAACGGAACAAAATTCAGCTGAAATTCAGATATGGTAATGTGCGTGTCATTTCCGACATGTGCTGCAAGCGGTAGACAAATCACAACAGATGGGGCCTTCTGACCAATCAGAGCAGAGTAGGCTCTCAGAAAGGAGGGGTTTAATTCAAATGAGCAATCCATGGCCTCTGACCTTTACACAAAGGGTGTTGATTTGATGAAGACTCACCTTGATTACAAGCGGTTCAGGTGGGCTTCTGCTCAGAGGGAGGCTTTCGGGTAACTGTGGCTTCTCTGTTAGAACCGGAACTGCTGGCGTATTTTGCGGTGTCTGAAACAACAATTCTGGAATCAGTCTAATTTTTGGAATTTAACTAATAAATAAATAAATTAGTTAAGTCAAGTCACCTTCATTTATATAGCACTTTTTGCAACACAGATTGCTTCAAAGCAGCTTTACAGTGATGATAGGAATAACATTTTGTTTTAAATAAAACATTACTATACATGAATATTATAATAACAATATATAATCTAATAAAATAATATTAATAATAATGATTAATAAATATAACAATTTAGATTCGTTAATATTAACTGTGATCTCTATATTCATATTTTATATAAAAATTCAGTAATTAATTAATAATGTATTAACTTTTTTTTAAATTATTTAAAAATGTTTAAATTATGGTTACATGTTGGTCGACAAAACTTGTTGCATGACATAGTTAGGACAAAAACAGACTTACAGAGAAGAAAATCCTCTTTAAATACTTATACTAACAATGTCATATGTTTTAGATCTTGAACATTACCTACATAAAGGAGATCCAATAATCTAACATGCGAGATGAGTCAAAGGAACATTTTATAACCATTTAAAGAATTGCCGGCAGTTTTTAGAGACATTGCATATCTAAATAAATGAAAATAATACGTTATGTTCCATCGGGGAACAAGCCTAAGCAAAAGACAGGTTTAACAGGTGACTATACCTCACTGGGGTAGAATGAGGAAGGCTGGGAAGGAAAAGGAGCGACAGCCATTTGATTGAGAGCATCTTCATTCCTATCAACAGACAGAAATAATTGACATCAGTTCACAAAGTTTACATCAGAGAAAATGATCAGCAGAGGTACAAAGTAGTCAGACTATTTAAATATTCATACAATAAAATTAAATATATAATATGTATTTACATTTCTTTATTTTTATATACGGTACCTGTCAAAAGTTTGGAAACAATACAGTTTTTTAATGTTTTTAAAAGAAGTCTCTTATGCTCATCAAGCCTGCATTTATGTAATCAAAAATACAGAAAAATAGTAATAATGTGAAATATTATTACAATTTAAAATAACTGTGTCCTGTTATAATACCTTTTAAAAATGTAATTTATTCCTGTGATGCAGTCTTCAGTGTCACATGAACCTTCAGAAATCATTCTAATATGCTGAATTTTATTATTATCAATGTTGAAAACAGTTGTTGCTTAATATTTTTGTGGAAACAATGATAATATTCAAGCATTTGAGAGAAATTAAAAAAACAGAAATGAATACATTTATTCATCAAGGATGCATTCAATTGATCAAAAGTGACAGTGAAAACATTTATAATGTTACAAAAGATTTCTATTTAATAGCTTTATTAAATTTAATAAATACAGTTAAATTAACTTTCTATTCATTACAAAATCCTGAAAAAAGTATCACCATTTTGACAAAAATATTAAGCAGCACAACTGTTTTCAACATTTATAATAATAATAATAAGAATAAATGTTTCATGAGCAACAAATCATCATATTAGAAAGATTTCTGAAGGATCATGTGACACTGAAGACTGGAGTAATGATGCTGAAAATTCAGCTTTGCATCATAGGAATAAATTACACTTTAAAATATATTAATATATATATATATATATATATATTTTTTCAACTTTTCAAATTTTTAGTTGTAATATTTCATAATATTACTGTTTTTACTGTATTAAATAAATGCAGCCTTCGTGAGCATAAGATATTTCTTTCAAAAACAAACTTTTTTGTATTTTAGGCTGATTCTTACTGGAAGAACATCTTAATTGTGATCGAATTTTAAAGAGAATTTTTTTTTGTCCAAGAAAAATAAATCCCATCCTGTCGATGACGCCAAAATTTGGTCCAGCTGACTCTATACTTCTCATTTTCCCACATGGCAGTTTTCTACACACACGAGCAGATGAATTGAGATGTTGCACTATAAATCCTCTGAGCCTCTTCCTCAAGATCTTAGGTTGACCAGATATATCGCTCACTACACCCCTCCTTCTGTTCACCTTGGCGTTATTATCTTTGCACACTAAACGACCCGTTTCCAATTACTGTTCTTGTCAAGGTAAGTTCAATGGCGATGATCAGAATTGATGAAACAATCAATTCTGAGCTTGTTTCCAAATAACTCCTCCTGAAGGAAGATCAAAAACACCAAATTTTGAACTAACTAGGGAACTAGTCTGGATTTCATTCAGCTTCAAAATCCATTTGCTAAACAACTTGGTAGCCATCTACAATGACACTGTGACATTTTGTGACATTTCACGTCACAGGTGGACACGTTTCAGTCTTGACCACCGCCTAGTTATGTTGCCATGGCAATGTGCTTTTTAACATGACATTCCATCATGTGTTGACAAATTACTTTTGACACAATACAAATAATTTACAATGGCTTTCAGAACAGTCTAAAAATACAAAAATTATAAATCCCACCGACTAGACTGATAGCAACACAAACTGTGTCTGTTAAAACAATCTATTAATATTCAGTAGCATGTCAACATTTGTTTTGATAGTTGTAAATTGAGCTGTCACACTCCCCTGACTGATAATGAGTTGTAGATAGCGAAGAGATATTATTTTCTTTACACAGCCATTATCAGCAAAACCTGACAAAATAACCAGTCAAATAAAGGTCAAGCTAACAAATACTCACATGAAAACACAAGATATGAACAGAAACAGATTATATGTCTCTGATTATGCCTGTAATGACAGAATCAGCTTTTGTTCATGATGGACTGAAGGGCCGTGTTGTTTTTACACTCTATTGCATTTTCAAAATATCTCTGTGCTATTAACGTTATATAATGATAGCAGTTCCAGTCTATTACACCATATCACTCCTCATTCTCTGGATAGGATGAAATGACAACTCCAGAAATACTGCTATCAAAATGCCATCAAGTATCACATCAAATGTATCAATGTCACATGTCCTTGCTCTTGTAAGGTTTGCTTATACACAGAAGCATGTGCTTCATTTGGTACTTAGGAATGATGACTCCACTCTTCAAAGTGACAAGAGACAGATATAATATGATATAAGTATAAAATGCTAGACAACTATTTGAAGGACATAAATAATAAAATAATATGATAAAATATTTTATCCAACTATATCAGGTGGCGGATCTTGTAAACTTTGTTGTTGCCACTGCAATTGGTAGTCACATTATGTTATTGTGCCTTAACAAAATGACCAAACCAAACCAAAACAAACAAACAAAAAACTAAACTAAACCAAACAAAAATCAAACCAAAATAAAAATGACCAAACCAAACTAGACCAAACAAAACAAAAACGACCAAACTAGACAAAACAAAAATCAAACCAAAACAAAACAAAAACGACCAAACTAGACCAAACAAAACAACAATTAAAAACTAAACAAAAAACAAATCAAAAACAACCAAACTAAACTAGACCAAACAAAACAAAAATTAAAAAACCAAACCAAAACATAAAAGAACAAACCAAACTGGACAAAACTAGAATCAAACCAAACCAAAACAAAAACGACCAAACCAGACTACACACAAAAATCAAACAAAAGCCAAACCAAAACAAAAACGACCAAACTAGACAAAACAAAAATCAAACCAAAACAAAAAAATACAAAAATCTAAAACCAAACCAAAACAAAAACAACCAGACTAGACAAAACAAAAATCAAACCAAAACAAAAAAATACAAAAGTCAAAAACCAAACCAAATCAAAAACCAAACCAAAAATGACCAAACTAGACAAAACAAAAATCTAAAACCAAACAAAAACAAAAATGACCAAACTAGACAAAACAAAAATCAAACCAAAACAAAACAAAAACGACCAAACTAGACCAAACAAAACAACAATTAAAAACTAAACAAAAAACAAATCAAAAACAACCAAACTAAACTAGACCAAACAAAACAAAAATTAAAAAAACCAAACCAAAACATAAACGAACAAACCAAACTGGACAAAACTAGAATCAAACCAAACCAAAACAAAAACGACCAAACCAGACTACACACAAAAGTCAAACAAAAGCCAAACCAAAACAAAAACGACCAAACTAGACAAAGCAAAAATCAAACCAAAACAAAAAAAATACAAAAATCTAAAACAAAAAAAAACGACCAGACTAGACAAAACAAAAACAACCAAACTAGACAAAACAAAAATCTAAAACCAAAAAAAAGGACCAAACAAAAATTCAAAAACCAAACCAAAACAAAAACGTCCAAACCAAACTACACCAAACAAAACAACAATTAAAAACCAAACCAAAACATAAACAAACAAACCAAACAAAAATAGAATCACACCAAACCAAACCAAAAACGACCAAACCAGACTAAAGCAAACAAAACAAATAAAACAAAACTACACACAAAAATCAAACAAAAGCCAAACCAAACTCAAACAAAGCAAAAATAAAGAATGTGTGAAAATTGTGGAAATAAAACTGTATAAACCATTATATTAATTATCACAAACAATTATATAATATATATTATATTTTTTCTATTCATTGAGAGACTGAAATATGCAGGGAATAGTATAACTCTTAATGATTCGTTACAGTGCAGGAACATGCAAGTGAACTGCAACAAAGCTAAAACTGAGAAACTTGGGCAGCTAGTTTTAGTACCTTAAATATACACTTTCCCAAATATAAATTGAACCTGAAATCTTACTCTGAAAGTTGTCTCTAACATGTCCATGCTATTTGTCAACAGCCAATACACAGACATAATTGCATCAACATCTTAATACACAGAGAGAAATGGATTTCGCACTCATGTTCATTACAGATGTGAAAGTGTACTGAAAGGACTGGCAATGACTCAGATTGCTTCAATCCTACACACACTGCCATTGCCTGCTTTATGATCCTAATTAGCCATGGTGCCTTGGGATTTCAGCTTGATCAAGGAGTTTGGTAAAAAAAAAAAAAAAAAAAAATCTACTCGTTGATTTCAGATGAGAAAGCTTTGGGCGAGTGGGATTACTTGGTTTGAGTAATTGCGAAGAGGAAAGAACGTCAGTTTCTGCTCACATGTTTCAAGTTCAAGACAATGACAATAATGCACTACATTTTGTGCTTGTTATACATTTTAGAGCTGTCAATGAATTATTCATTGATTTCGATATTTTAAATTGCACATTTAAATATTCCAGAGGTAAAAACCAACACATTATAATAAATTCATAACCTCATTATTTTTAATGTGTTAAAGAATTGATACCAAAGCTGAAATGAGAGTAATATTTTACAAATGAACAGATGGTAGTGTGAAAAACAGCAGGCTGAGGGTCGTCTCTGAAGGTGTCTTACCTGACCAGGACGAGTTTGACCTTTGATGGGGCACTTTTTATTATGGCTGACGCGTTCTGGTGGCTCCTGCCGTACAACACCTGGTTGTTTATCTGATGAAAGCAGAAAAAAAATCATCAGTAAAATTAGGTTTATTTTGTAGGTTTATCACATTTCATGACCAATTCATACACAGTAATCCAGGTAAAATGAAAGGGTTCATAGAAATGGAGAAAGGACATGAAGGAAAAAGAACTATAGAACCACATAACCTAATGTTGGTAAGTTTGATCCCATTTCATGACCAATTTGTATGCAGTAATCTAGGTAAATCGAAAAAGTTCACATACTTTTTCTTCCAAGGAAAGTCATGGTATTATTATAGAACCACAGCACGTTTTGCAAGTTTTGTAAGTTTGACCGCATCTGAGTTTGTGCACATGTATTTGAGACCGGTTGACTTGTGTCTCCAATCACCTGTGACAGAATCATTAGCTGGAGCACTAGTGGATCGTGACTAATGCTGCAGAGCGTTCACGTCTAATGGAGATAGATATTAGACAAAGGTCAGCGAGCAGCCCAGCCTCAAAATCCACAGCGAAATACGGCATTCGTACATGTCCACCAAATTGCTAAATCGATAGGTAATTCCGAGGAGGAAACGAATGTGGAAACCAGAAAGCCAGGGAATTTATTGTGAGACACAGCAATAAGGAGGACCATCCGAGTTCATTCAGAAATAAATTGTGAATGACTTTCCGATTTAGAGTTATTATAGTTAAACGAAACATAAAACATAAAAAATGTAAAAAAACATTTGGTCACACGGTGGCGTAGTTACATTGTACTTACTCAAATAAGTACTGAGTAATATTAATGAACTACATGCACTTACTTTAGACTTACGATTAGGGTTTGGTTTAGGGTTAGTTACTTGTAATTATGCATAATTTGCTATTATTACTATAGTAAGAACATGTAGTAATGTGTAAATAAGTCACCTTAAAATAAAGTGTCACCAAACCTTTTTGTTGATAGAAAAAGTATTTTATTTCAGCTAGTTGCCAAAGCAACATTTCTCCTTTTTATTTAGTTTAACTTGATGTAATAAAATAACTAAAACAAAAATAAAAATGAATAAAAAAACAAAAACTTATAAAAATGACAAAGAACACAAAATGACTAATACTTTAAAATAAATACAAATTAAAAATATGAATAAAACTATAATAGTATCTTAATGATACTAAACGGAAATGTAGTTTGAAGTAGCAGATTCAGAATCATTTGATTTTCAATTGAAAATGTTCATATTTTTATTAATAATAATTGTATTATTATAATTTTTTTTATAGATTTTAATAATATATTTCCTTGTTCCTTGAATGAATTACTTATAATAATATTATAATACACACAACAACAACATGCAGTCTATTTCCAGAAATATTATTAATCACCTGCATAAGTTTGGATTTCATTTATTTGTATTAATTGATAGTTATTAAATTATGTATTTCCTAGTCCAAAACATTTCCCAAAATCTTCCATATATACTGTATATACAATAAATCAAGTAAATATTAAACTGAGGATTTGCTTTTTTAAATGCTTAATAAATTGAGGAATAAAATGTATTCTTCATATCAGGAAATAAACAGCCATTATTTGTTAAAACTACTGGTTTAACATTTTTATTTTAATATTTTTTATTAAGTAAAAAAAAAAAATCCCTATTTTAAATGACAGAAAAACAGTTTCTTGTCATTTAAATTCCAAATTCAACTTCCCATGAGGTGTGACCAAATCAATTCTAATTTAAACTCAGGAATAATTGTGAATGTATAAAAACACGGTGAACTGACGTTATCAGTGTTGTACATTGCTGTTTCAACTTTTGCAATGAATTCTGTATCTTGTGGAGAGATTCTGGTGTTGGATGAAGCTGAGGCAACACTTGAGAGATAAAGCGAGCAGGAGAGAGAGGCAGAGAAAGTGATAAGCAAGAGCAGACAGAGATAGTGAAACCGAGGGCAGGTGGCTTCATTTGAAATTCACCCGGCCATCTGAGGAAAAACCTTACACTTCTCGTTTGCACATTAACGGCTCAGGCACAGGTATAGGTATAAACAGGTAGGGAACAAGAAGAGGAACCAGATGATCCTATTCCAGAGCAGTGAGCCTGGCCACCATGTCTATCAAGATTCAAAGTGATTTTGCCTGTATGAGACTGACCCAGACAACCTATGTTTCATTCAATATTAGACCAGAATGAGAAAGGAACTGATGGAAACCGCCATTTTCCCCTTGGATTACAATGGGCTCAACATGAAAAGGCTATTACCTAGAGAAAGAAAAAAAATGAAAGAGAGAGAGAGATGGATAGCTTTTCTATTTCTTGAGCCCTGACACATAATTCCTCACTGGGACCTCATATGTTAGCATTACTTGGTTTTAAAAATGGGTAGGTACAGTTTGTTTTAATATATTTTTAAATATATATATAAATATATATATATATATATATATATATATATATATATATATATATATATATATATATATATATATATATATATATATATATATATATATATATATATATATATATATATATATATATATATATATATATCTTTTTTTTTTAATACAAATAATGAATAGTTTATATTTATTATTACATGTCACTTATTAATATTAATTATAAATAATATTGAAGAAATATTACTAATTGTATATTAAATGCTATGTAAATTTTATAACAACAAAACATTCATAATTTTAATAGATTAAAAATAATAATTTAATATTAATGAATAGTTTAAGATTAATATTAAATATTATATTTATTCTTAAATTGCATAGTATATTTATTTAAGTAAATTATTATAATTATGATATATATACACATTAGGGATGTGACGGTTAGGACATTTTCCCCCTGGTTATTCGACGTGTGACAACATCGGTAATACCGGTCTCACCGACGGGGGCTTTTATATCGCTAATTCTAAACCGAAAGTAAAATGCGCACGGCCGGTCAGGCATTCAAAACGGAGCAGAGCAAAGCAAGTGTTTTTAATGAATTCATATAAAAGTTGAGCATCCATAGGAATGAACTGAAAACGTGCCAGTGGACATGCACTGTGCAGCCGTGAACAAATGACAGTGCGGCCGTGTGCATTTTACTTTCGATTTAGAATTAGCGCCAATTCGGGGGCTGGTTGCTTGAATGGTTGAAACCTTCAGTTTTTATTTGTAGTGTCTGTTCCATAACTGAACTAAATTATTTTATATTATATTATTATTACTATTAAAAAAAATCAAAACGACGGTGGGGGGCTGTGCCGCGCTGGGCAAGTGATGTAACTGGTGTTGCGCCTGAACACCGGCAACACTGACTATTAATTAATTAAAATTATAATAATAATTATTATTATTGGCTACTCATTAATACCAATAATATCAAATATAATGACTACTAATGAATAAATAATTGAATATGTTGTTCGGAAAATACTGATATTTAAAAAAATATTTAAAATACTTTTCGGAAGATGTTCACTGTCTCTAAGCTCCACCCTAGCAATTCAACACCCACCACTACAAACACTTGACTGCGTGTATGTGCGTCTCACCTCCAACAGCTCGTCGCCCACTTTGATGTGTCCGTCGCGGTTGGCTGGCCCTCCGGTGGTGATCCCCACCACAAAGATGCTCAGACAGGAGCGATCCCTGTTCCCGGCCAGGCTGAGGCCCAAACCGTTCCGATCTTTCTCCAGTTCCACAATCAGCAGCTCTCCTGGCAGGTCTGCATACCTCTGCCTGATCACCTCTAAAGCAAAAAAAGGACACGTCAGATAGGGAATAGGACTAGACACTAAAGCAATTACTTTCCTAGAGGACACAGATAAAGGTACTGTTTACATGAGCGTCTATACATCAGACAGAGTATATTAAACACTATTGACATGCAATCAGAAAAGCCCCGAGGCTTGAAGAGCAAGCCCTTTTTCATTTCGAGAACATCCTCAGTATCTCATCCAGGAACTCAGCCTATTGTGGCGTGCAATTACACATTTATGTCACTATATGCAGTGCTTTTTTAATTTAAGGCCAATCTAAATCTATTCTAACCTAACGTGCTTCCTCTTGATCGCAAATAATGCATGCTGGGGGTCATTTTGAATGCAGACACGTCTCTATTTCTTCAAAACATCCAACAAGTCAAAAACGACACTTTAGAACATCTCCTGAAAGTGGGAGTTTCAAATGGACAGCCCTTTCGATTGCTGAGGTTGAGTAGACTCGTTTTAATTTGCTCTGGCAAGAATGAAAAAAACGAAACACACTTGTGTTTCAGCCGCAAGAGATTTTCCAGGTTGAGTGGAGAACACGGATGAATCGTTTACAGCTCAAGGCTCAGGTGATATTAAATCTAGACTTACAGAGCTCATGTAATCGATTCATGTTCACACTCTGGGAAATGGTTGGGAGAAAGACAGAGCAGAAACCTGCGGCATTTAATTGGCACTGTGTTTTTAACTATAGCATATCAATCTGGACAAAATGGCCCTTAACTGACCTAACACAAGCTCCTATCAAAACTAGGCCTTGTTCATCTTGCGGCACTTTCTGCAAAAGGGACAAAGTGACAGTCTCGCTTTGCTTTTACCCGTCTCGCATCTCTCAAAAGTCTGTATTATATGACTGTTATGGAAATGGGGGCTGAGTCGGGACTTCAGGGAAAGTAGTGACTGGACTCTTGAGCACCGGGAACATTTGATAATCTTCCAGGCCAGCTGCTTCTCATGAATCTCAAAAGACTTCAATGGATGGAGAGACTTTTTGAGGGTTGTTCAGTTTTTGTGCTATCAAAATTCCGTGTAGATGCTGCTGGTGGGCAGAGACAAAACACTTCAGACGGAGATGATTCGCTGGCACTTTTAAACCACAGCGGACCATCAGACGTCATTGATGAGAAACTGTGAGGGAACTTCACAATACGCATTTGTTGGCTGGTTTCAGATACCTAAACAAAATGAGGACATTGGCAGATGGTCAGTGAAGAGGTCTCAAGAGGACTTTTTCAAACTTCAATAAATCCCACGCAACACTTACCGTGGCTCTTTAAAAGCAGCACGGCAAGCTTTGGAAGCCATTCTGATTAAAACCACAGCTGTCGAATGTACTTGAGGGGATGTGATAGGAAATGTGACCTTTCACACTATGAAAGCACATCCCTGTTTCCGTTATACTGCGGTGTAGCTCTTTGGGGGCGCATCGAAAGAGCACTGCTACCATGTGAGAGGCCTAATTAAAAGCTTTAGGACAATTGGAGTTACATAAAACTTCAGCAAATGGATGAAGTGAGAGAATCACACCCTCTGTGTGAGGAAAGGGAGGAGAGATAATATGAGAGATAATAGGGAGGTCAAAATAGACAGGGTCTGCCTGTGTCTGATAACTGCTGCAGTCCATTAAAAGCTGATTTTACACCTCATCTGCAAAACAGGAAAAGTTTTAATGGGATTAATGTTGTTGGTTTATGCATTTATTTGGGGGCTCTGTAAAAGAAAGTTTCTTGGTGATGCATCCAGAGGAACAATTAAGAATAAATTCACCCTTGCACAACGCATGTTACTTTACTTTAAAAACTACAGGGTACAGAGAAAGGGTTGAGACATTGAGAAATGGTGAATATATAGCTTATGAATACATATCTCTCTATCTCTCTCTCTCTCTCTCATATATATATATACACACTCAGCTAAAGAATTATTAGGAACACCTGTTCAATTTCTCATTAATGCAATTATCTAATCAACCAATCACATGGCAGTTGCTTCAATGCATTTAGGAGTGTGGTCCTGGTCAAGACAATCTCCTGAACTCCAAACTGAATGTCAGAATGGGAAAGAAAGGTGATTTCAGCCATTTTGAGCGTGGCATGGTTGTTGGTGCCAGACAAGCCGGTCTGAGTATTTCACAATCTGTTCAGTTACTGGGATTTTCACGCACAACCATTTCTAGGGTTTACAAAGAATGGTGTGAAAAGAAAAAAACATCCAGTATGCGGCAGTCCTGTGGGCGAAAATGCCTTGTTGATGCTAGAGGTCAGAGGAGAATGGGCCGACTGATTCAAGCTGATAGAAGAGCAACTTTGACTGAAATAACCACTCGTTACAACCGAGGTATGCAGCAAAGCATTTGTGAAGCCACAACAAAACACAACCTTGAGGCGGATGGGCTACAACAGCAGAAGACCCCACCGGGTACCACTCATCTCCACTAAAAATAGGAAAAAGAGGCTACAGTTTGCACGAGCTCATCAAAATTGGACAGTTGAAGACTGGAAAAATGTTGCCTGGTCTGATGAGTCTCGATTTCTGTTGAGACATTCAGATGGGAGAGTCAGAATTTGGCGTAAACAGAATGAGAACATGGATCCATCATGCCTTGTTACCACTGTGCAGGCTGGTGGTGGTGGTGTAATGGTGTGGGGGATGTTTTCTTGGCACACTTTAGGCCCCTTAGTGCCAATTGGGCATCGTTTAAATGCCACGGCCTACCTGAGCATTGTTTCTGACCATGTCCATCCCTTTATGACCACCATGTACCCATCCTCTGATGGCTACTTCCAGCAGGATAATGCACCATGTCACAAAGCTCGAATCATTTCAAATTGGTTTCTTGAACATGACAATGAGTTCACTGTACTAAAATGGCCCCCACAGTCACCAGATCTCAACCCAATAGAGCACCTTTGGGATGTGGTGGAACGGGAGCTTCGTGCCCTGGATGTGCATCCCACAAATCTCCATCAACTGCAAGATGCTATCCTATCAATATGGGCCAACATTTCTAAAGAATGCTTTCAGCACCTTGTTGAATTAATGCCACGTAGAATTAAGGCAGTTTTGAAGACGAAAGGGGGTCAAACACAGTATTAGTATGGTGTTCCTAATAATCCTTTAGGTGAGTGTACATATACTATACATTATATACACTATATTGGGACACATCTTCCAAATAATTGAATTCAGGTGTTCCAATCACTTCCATGGCCTAAGGTGTATAAAATCAAGCACCTAGGCATGCTGGCGCTTTTGTGAGAAGAATGGGTTGTCTCAGGAGCTCAGTGAATTTGAATGTGGTACTGTGATAGGTTGCCACCTGTGCATTTAAGTCCATTCGTGAAATTTCCTCATTACTAAATATTCCACGGTCAACTGTTAGTGACATTATAACAAAGTGGAAGCAATTGGGAACAACAGCCACTCAGCCACGAAGTGGTAGGCCACGTAAAAATCACAGAGCGGGGTCAGCGCATGCTGAGGTGCACAGTGCGCAGAAGTCGCCAACTTTTTTCAGAGTCAATAGATACAGACCTACAAATTTTGTGTGGCTTTCAGATTAGCTCAAGAACAGTGCATAGAGAGCTCCATGGAATGGGTTTCGATGGTCGAGCAGCTGCATCCAAGCCTTACGTAACCAAGAGCAATGCAAAGCATTGGATGCAGTGGTGTAAAGCACACCGCCACTGGACTCAAGAGCAGTGGAGACGTGTTCTCTGGAGTGACCAATCACGCTTCTCTGTCTGGCAATCTGATGGACGAGTCTGGGTTTGGCGGTTGCCAGGAGAACGATACTTGCCTGACTGCACTGTGCCAAGTGTAAAGTTTGGTGGAGGGGGGATTATGGTATGGGGGTTGTTTTTCAGGGGTTGGGCTTGGCTCCTTAGTTCCAGTGAAAGGAATTCTTAATGCTTCAGCATACCAAGATATTTTGGACAATTTCATGCTCCCAACTTTGTGGGAAGTCACGAGTTTAGCATCTAGGATGTCAGGCTGTCAGGCTGTCATTGGCACCCAAGACAGCATGATAATTGCCAGAAAATTCATTATGCATTAGGATAACCCCTGTCATTTTATTGACCTATCCATGTTGCTTCATTTCACTCCACTCAGCTGATCATTGACAGGAGTCTTATAATGCACAACAAACAAGGCTCCGTTCACATCAGCTGCGTCAGCATCAAGACATGAAGGATCGGTGTTGGGTTATTTAAAACTACTGTGAAAAGAGAGGGATGTTGTACAAGGAAAAATGTCATGATAGCAAAAACTGTACTAACATTTGAACGACCTTGAGGCAGCCGCACCATCTAATAGAGGAACGAGAGAAAATCTCCACAAGAACCATTAGTAATAATTTGTTACATTAATATAGCGCTTTTCTCTGCACTCAAATCGCTTATGGAAGGGGGAATTTCCTCAACCATCACCAATGTGTAGCATCCACCTGGATGATACAACGGCAGCCATATTGCGCCCCAGAACACCCACCACACACCGGCTTATTGGTGGAGAGGAGACAGTGTGATAAGGCCAATCAGTATATTTGGGGATTTAGGCCAATGGGCAAATTTTGCCAGGATGCCAGGGTTACACCCCTTCTTTTTTCAAAGGACATGGGATTTTTAATGACCACAGAGAGTCAGGACCTCGGTTTAACCTCTCTTCAGAAAGACAAGGTCACCTTCAAGACTTTTATCCTGATTGAGAGGTGTGCAGCGAACCCATCCTTGATCGTATTATGAATCCTGTAGCAACTCACGCGTGCTGCACTACCAAGGTCAGACAGCCAATCAGCAAGCAGAAATTACTTGTGGAGACCAAAGGGTCATGGTTTGCCTGGGTTTGGTGCTGTAACTACACCTATATGCGGGAGAAAAGCAATTAACTTCATTGACAGCTATTAATAAGTATTTGTGTATTCAGATTAAAAAAACCTACATTTTCTGCAAGCAACATATAAATTTGATACAATATATTACGCTATATTACACACACACATATGCATATATATAGGCAATCAGTAGACAGGAACTATGTATGACCAGGTGCTCAGACTGGTATCTGGTGGCCCATCAGTTAGAGAAAGGGAGGAAAAACTGAGATGTTTTGCTTATTCTGGCCCTACATCATTGTCCAGACCCTCACTACAGGTCGCCCTCCATCTTCACCGAGGGAGAAGTCGTGCCATAGAGATATTGGCATAAGCTCAAGGACTTTGTGTGCCAGAAGGTGTGCATAAACTACAATAATGAGAAGGGAACATGGCCTCATTCAACAGTTTTACTCCACTGCACAAATACAGCACACAGAAATTCAATAGCACAGTTGCTCCCTATAGTGCTATTTGTTAAAAAAGGACCATTTTTATAGTGTGGACCCCAACTATGACACTAAAATGTGATTTTTATTTACTGTGGTACCTGTACTGTGTGTGTTCAATTCTCCATATCAGCGGTTCCCAACCTTAATTTATTCATCTAAATTATTTATTTAGCAGATGCGTTTATCCAAAGGGACTTGAAGCAATAGAGGCAATTTTAAAGTTTTAAAACGGTTTAGAAAAGATATTCTAAAGAAATTAAAAATAAAACACTAAACTAAAATCATATGTCGTTTTAAATGGTACAAGAGGGAATTTAAGAATTAAAACACTATAATGTACAGTATGAAAGTGGATATTTATTTAGATATTTGCTAAAGATAACATTTAACAATGATAATAAATTTGTCTATTTAAGGATAAACTTTAAGTGAGCGGTAGATGACTGCAAAAGGTAATTACATTTTTTATTTTTTGCTGAAATGGTGTACATGGTCCGCAACAATGCTTAGGTCGGTGGTACGTGTCAAAGTAACATCCACATGGATGGCAGGACCCAAGGATTCCCAGCAGAACATTGGCCAAAGCATCACACTGCCTCCGCCGGCTTGCCTTGTTCCCATAGTGCATCCTGGTGCCATGTGTTCCCCAGGTAAGCGACACACACACACACACACGGCCATTCGCGTGATGTAAAAGAAAACATGATTCCTCAGACCAGGCCACCTTCTTCCATTGCGCTGTGGTCCAGTTCTGATGCTCATGTGCCCACTGTTGACGCTGTTTCGGCGGTGGACGGGTCAGCATGGGCACCCTGACTGGTCTGCGGCTATTCAGCCCCAGTGGCAACAAACTGCGATGCACTGTGTATTCTGACACCAATCTATCAGAACCAGCATTAACTTCTTAATACTTCAATTTGAGCAGGAATAGCTCGTCAGTTTGATCGGACCACACGGGCCAGCCTTTGCTCCTCACGTGCATCAATGAGCCTTGGCCGCCCATGACCCTGGCGCCGGTTCACCACTGTTCCTTCCTTGGAGCACTTTTGATAAACACTGACCACTGCAGACCGGGAACACCCCACAAGAGCTGCAGTTTCTTCTTCGTCTCTAAGCACCATGAAGTTCACCATGCAGTGATTTTTATTTTATTTTTTGCATATATATACATACATATTAACGTATTTATTCCTTTTTATATATGTTTGGACTTGTTTTAATATATTTGCACTTGTGCACACTGTGTTATTTGTTTATTGTATGATTCTTATATGCATAGCGATTGTGTGTTACTCTACGTGGCCTTGTTAATTGCCCCTTGGGGACAAATAAAGTGTTGAATTGAAATTGAATTGTTTTTTAGATACTCTGACCCAGTCGTCTAGCTAGCCAACACAATTTGGCCCTTGTCAAACTTGCTCATATCCTTACACTTTCTAATTTGAATGCTTCTAACACTTCATCTTTGAGGACAAAATGTTCACTTGCTGCCTAATATATCCCACCAGTGTTATAATATAATAACCACATAATATTAGATGATATTAACAGGTCAAAGATAAGATTAGGGTTTGCAGACTGAAGAGTTAGGGAACCACTGCTGCCCCTTCGCCTTCAGAACTGCCTTAATTCTACGTGGCATTGATTCAACAAGGTGCTGAAAGAATTCTTTAGAAATGTTGGCCCATATTGATAGGATAGCATCTTGCAGTTGATGGAGATTTGTGGGATGCACATCCAGGGCACGAAGCTCCCGTTACACCACATCCCAAAGGTGCTCTATTGGGTTGAGATCTGGTGACTGTGGGGGCCATTTTAGTAATGCTGGCAAGTTTTTTTTTTTGCCCAATACCCATTGCCATAGCTACAATAAAATAAAGCAGTATAACACAGACAAGTTATTCAGAGTCCAAAAATTCATAAGGAGTTTAGTCTAAATGGGGAACATCTTCACTTCTACATCTTAAACTGTCTCTCTCTGTAGGGGTGTGACACCAGGACAGCACACTGCTGTCTCTACACGCTCTACCTTCACATCTGTCAAAAGCTAGACTTTCATCAAGGCCTCAGGAGATCACAGCACTCCTTACCTCCCTCTTTCATGGCTGATGCCTTCAAATCGATCTGCTTGCTCAAACCAAGGCCACTTGCATCTGTGTGGCTGCATCTGCGCAGATCATAACAGTTGTTAACTCTCATCTTTCTCAAAGAGCCGCTGATGAGCTGCAAACCTCCGAGCGCAGTTTACTCGCTTATGAACTCTGAGTGTGGAAAATATCCTTCAAGGACGTTCAGAGGTGTTTTTGACTGACAACTGGCAACTTTCAAGCTCCCCTTGACTGGCACGTTATTGTTGCGATAGCGAAAGTCGTGTGAAGTGAAACCAGATGCATCTGTAGGGAAGGCGGGCCAGCTGCTGCTAGTTTAATTGGAAAGCGCTGAGGATTGAAGCTGATGAACTGCACTGTGGGAAGGGAAAAACATGGATGAAGGGCTGGGAAATATTTGTTTTTCCATGTTCAATCATACAGCAGGGAAGAATGGTGTAGCCTAGTGAAGACGGTTTTAAACTTTTTTTTGACCCATTATGCTAAATTTACTTTTACATGGTGTTTGAACATAAATGTGGGTACACATCCACCTAATGGTAAAAATCCACCCACGTCACATATGCTTAGGCCCCGCCTATGACTGCTGACAGACTCCGCCCTATTATCATAGACCCCGCCCTGAGTGAGCTGTACACAGTCCGCCATTTTTATCTCCTCACCAGAGCATTTAATAGCAGCATCCAAGTAAGAAAAGCTACAAGTTATTCAATCAAGAGTTTTTCTTGTTTGATTCATATTAACCACATATACACTCACCTAAAGGATTTTTAGGAACACCATACTAATACTGTGTTTGACCCCCTTTCGCCTTCAGAACTGCCTTAATTCTACGTGGCATTGATTCAACAAGGTGCTGAAAGCATTCTTTAGAAATGTTGGCCCATATTGATAGGATAGCATCTTGCAGTTGATGGAGATTTGTGGGATGCACATCCAGGGCACGAAGCTCCCGTTCCTCCACATCCCAAAGATGCTCTATTGGGTTGAGATCTGGTGACTGTGGGGGCCATTTTAGTACAGTGAACTCATTGTCATGTTCAAGAAACCAATTTGAAATGATTCGAGCTTTGTGACATGGTGCATTATCCTGCTGGAAGTAGCCATCAGAGGATGGGTACATGGTGGTCATAAAGGGATGGACATGGTCAGAAACAATGCTCAGGTAGGCAGTGGCATTTAAACGATGCCCAATTGGCACTAAGGGGCCTAAAGTGTGCCAAGAAAACATCCCCCACACCATTACACCACCACCACCAGCCTGCACAGTGGTAACAAGGCATGATGGATCCATGTTCTCATTCTGTTTAAATTCTGACTCTACCATCTGAATGTCTCAACAGAAATCGAGACTCATCAGACCAGGCAACATTTTTCCAGTCTTCAACTGTCCAATTTTGGTGAGCTCGTGCAAATTGTAGCCTCTTTTTCCTATTTGTAGTGGAGACGAGTGGTACCCGGTGGGGTCTTCTGCTGTTGTAGCCCATCCGCCTCAAGGTTGTGCGTGTTGTGGCTTCACAAATGCTTTGCTGCATACCTCGGTTTGTAACGAGTGGTTATTTCAGTCAAAGTTGCTCTTCTATCAGCTTGAATCAGTCGGCCCATTCTCCTCTGACCTCTAGCATCAACAAGGCATTTTGGATTGGGCCGTTATTTTCAGCAGCATTTATTCTTATCTACGGAGCCCCGCACATGACATGCAAGAAAAAAAAAGTAAAGCGTGCGCACAAGTTACTAATTCGTTCCCTCGATTTATAAAGCGTGCACACGTTTTACTAATTCGTTCCCTCAATTTATAAATCATGCGCACGCTTTATAAATCGAAGGAACGAAATAAATCGCGCGCACGATTTAGCCTTCTAGTTTTTTACTGCATGTCATGTGTGGGGCTCCATACTTATCATACCAAGCATATGACACTTTATTTACAGCACACAATCATGTTATGGACCTCGTGAACAGCGCGTTCCTGATCACAAAACTCTCCCCTCCACCGTGAATAAATCACAATCCGAGTGCACAAGGTTTTATCACTGAGGTGGCTGCACATTTATTTTTACAGACTTCCATGTGAGAAACAGGCGAACGGCGCATGACATACGTCACGACCAAACGTTAGCAATTGGTTATGGCAGATCCAATAGTTTTAAACTTCAACAGAGTTCCCGCCTTCAAGGAAGTTAACGCTTGTCAATGGAGAGTGGCCAGACTCTGATCAAATGAAATGTACGAGAGTCTGGTAAGACCAGGCTAAAGCTTCCATAGGCATGAACTGAAAACACGCCAGACAGGACACGCACACAATGCGGCCGTGAATGAATGCCGGGCGGCCGTGCTCGTTTTAGTTTCGGTTTAGAATTAGCGCCAATGCTTTTCAATTTTCACACCATTCTTTGTAAACCCTAGAAATGGTTGTGCATGAAAATCCCAGTAACTGAGCAAATTGTGAAATACTCAGACTGGCCCGTCTGGCACCAACAACCATGTCACGCTCAAAATTGCTTAAATCACCTTTCTTTCCCATTCTGACATTCAGTTTGGAGTTCAGGAGATTGTCTTGACCAGGACCACACCCCTAAATGCTGAAGCAACTGCCATGTGATTGGTTGATTAGATAATTGCATTAATGAGAAATTGAACAGGTGCTCCTAATAATCCTTTAGGTGAGTGTATAGCAGTAGGTACTGTATTTTACACTGCTCTCACTTTAGTACACAGATCTAATATACACGTGATTTCTTTCTCTGCTGTTTACGTTCACAGACAACCGACTGTGTTTATGTGAAATTTGTGTGTTTTTGACATAACCTTGTGTGTATTTGACAGTTTAAGCGTGATAAGACATGAAAGAGAACATAGTTTAATACTCACACGACACGCTGTCTGACAGCCAGTTTTCTGTGTGCGTGCTTCGTGTGTGCTCAGAAAACCATATATCACCAGTTTAGACTGATATGGCTTTAAAACGCATGCAGATAATAAACTTTCATGATGATGAAGAACTGCATTGAGCCGGACCACAATAATAAGGCATGAGCTGTACAGGCTCCACCCTCTTCTGGAAAGCAGAAGTTACTTTTGCATTTAAATTCACGTGCACGAAAACAGCTTTTCCTTCCACTCAAAAATAGCCATGGTATAATAAAAGATATGTGGGGTATTTTGAGCTGAAACTTCACAGACACATTCTGGGGACACCTGAGACTTATATGAAATTTAGTAAAAAGGGGCAAAATAGGTCCCCTTTAAAACATAAAAAAATATATTGTGAGAGAAAAATATTAGTTATGATATTACAAAGACAAGCTATTTCAAAAATTAAATGACTACACACACACACACACACACACACACACACACACACACACACACACACACACACACAGGGGTGTTTTTGTGAAATGTGGGGACATTCCATAGGCGTAATGGTTTTTATACCGTACAAACCGTATTTTCTATCCGCCTACACTGCCCCTATCCCTAAACTTAACCCTCACAGGAGACTGCACAGTTTACTTTCTGTGAAAAAAACCCTCATTCTGTGTGATTTATAAGCCTTTTGAAAAGTGAGGACATGGGTAACATCCTCATATTTCACCCTCTTTTTGTAATACCTTTGTCATACCCATGTCATTATACACATTTGTGTCCTGATATTTCACAAAAACATGTCCACACACACACACACACCATACACATAACATACATACATCAGGGCTCGACATTAACACTTGTCCGCTTGTCCGGGACAAGTGGATTTTTTGAAGGGGCAAGTGAAGGAGAATTTTACTTGCCCGACCGGACAAGTATCCTGATTAAAACGTCAATAACAAAAAATAACTTGGGAATCACCAAAATGCAAGAATGATTCTGCATTCATTAGTGGAAGTGGCGATCGATAGAATCAGTCGAACAAATCGACTTTAATTTCATGTTTAAACATTCTTTCCAACATTTCTTATTTGTATATTCAAAAATATTTAAAACAAACTCATAACATTATTTAATGCAGTTGTAATTTTCAGGTTACGTAATTTAATTTGATTTATAACAGCCCTATAGTGTCTTATTCTAATTTTATTTATTGATCAAATTTAAGAATATGAAAACTGAAGCTTAGTCTATATTTAATAAGATTAGGGGAAAATGCCCTTTATAAAAAGATAAAAATATTGAATAAAAATACTGATTGAACATTTCTGAATAAGAATATTGCTTCAGAATAAATTCTATTTACAACACACAAAAACAAAACAAAATCCGGACAAGCAAATGTTTTACTTGGACAAGTGAATGAACGATTTACTTGTCCAAAGGACAAGCGTGTGAAAAGGCTTAATGTCGAGCCCTGCATACATACACATAACATACATACATACACATAACATATGGTCCTTATAAAGAAAACTTGAGGTCAACTGTTTTGCTCAAGGCCACAGTGGCCTTGTTTGATCCTAAAACCTATAATCAGCCCAGATATTAATAACTGCGACATGTCTCCACCACAAAGGTGGCTCATTACCAAAAATATATTTTTACGTTACATGAAGAACAATGCAATACCTCACACCCCTCTGGAGCTTGACTGTATGATAATAGTCTCTGACATGTCCCCTTGCTCTGAGCGCTTCCTCCCCTTCTGTGTCTCTTTCCATTGTACAAATATACACCTATTTAATGCATTATTTTTAGATACACCAAAGTGCCCTTTAAGAAAAGCGGCTCTGCAATTCACCCAGCCAAATACACTGAGCAACAACACCTGTGGACACTACGGGTGGGCAATTCAAGTATTTTTATATCATGGTAAAGGTAGATATATTGATCTCAACATTACCCTTGTGTTTGAATAGAAGATATTTTTAATAATATAATGACTTAAAATAATAATATAATTAAATTAAAGCTACAAGCAGCGATGAAAGGGCCCTCGCACCCGGGACCACCACCATCAGGTGGCCTCAGGAAAACAGCGAATAGTGGGCAACATGCATTTAAGCGGGTAAATATAGGAGAAATATGGTCACTTGAATGTGTCACATTTCCTGCTGCCAGAAGGTGGCGCTTTGAGTATAACTGAATATTGGCATGTAGTTGTCTTCAGGTCAGGACTCTTATCAAGCATGTGAAGATTGGGGTAGATCAGACATTGTATGCCTGAGTTACAACAACTTCCTGTTTCAAGGCGTTAATCGCATACATTAGCACTTAGCCACGTGTTGCATGATTTCATGTGTTTCTAGCATGTTTGGGATTTCGTGGCATATTTAAATGCGTTTCTGGGAGTGAATTATAGTATAAAGCATACCATTTCCCGTTGCCAGCAGGTGGCGCTATCAGCACAGGACTCTTGTTAAACATGTGACGTTTGGGGCAGATCGGACATTGTGTATGCCTGACTTACAACAGCTTCCTGTGTCATGGTGAAACATCAGACTTTGGACACGGCCTTCAGCAAAAATTCAAGATCTTCGCAATGTAACGTCGCAAAGGCCTTTAGATTAGACTGACCAAATATGATGTTGAAATATGAAATCTCTAAGTGGAGTTTATTAAAGTACAACGTCTTGATATGGCAAAATTTGCAACAATTTTGCAGAGAAAATTCAAAATATCTGACTTCCTGTTTGTTTTCAGATTTCGTACTCAAAGACTTTTTTTTCGTTATTGGGCTGTTACATGTGTCTACCGAATTTCATACTTGTACGTGAAATGTAGTGGGAGGGGCACTTCGTTCAAATTTTGTAGGTGGCGCTATCGAGCCGTTTTGCCACGCCTAATTCTGAAACCCATAACAGAAATACATTTTCGCCACTTCTGACGCGCGTGCAAAGTTTTGTTAGTTTTCGAGCACTCAAAAAAGCGATTAATTTGGAATAATAATAATAATAATTATAGACGGAGCAATTCCAATAGGGTCCTCACACCATCGGTGCTCGGGCCCTAATAATAAAATTTGTTTGTCATGTTGAGGACAATATCCCTACCAAAGTTGGTGAATATCAGACAAAATCTGTGGCAACCACAGTGATAAATACATTTGGAAATGTTAGGGGGCGCTATGGAGTCCACTGGCCACACCCAAAAGAAATGACCAAAGAATTGCTAAATGTTGCTAAGCTTCTACGAGTATGCAAAATTTTGTGAGTTTTCACTCAATCCAATTGGACCAAATATGCATTTTTGAACTAGGTGGCTCTGTGCCATGGTTTTAGCCATGGTAAGACCATCAAAAACAGTGCGGGAAAAAATCACACATTCCATCCAAGATGGCTGACTTCCTGTTGGGCGGAGTCAGATAAAACCAAGTGAACTTTGTCCTCTATGACATCATTGATGACCACACTAAATTTCGTGCACATCAGAGAAACTTGGGGCCGCTATACAGCCCCTCGAACATGCCCAAGCACTACAAAACTTGTCGGATGTGTCTGATAATAAATATAATCTGGCACACTCATTCTCTTCTCTCAGTGCCTGGCACACAAGTGTGTAAACGGTAGCCTGCGTTTTCAAAACAGCCTGCTCTGTACCAAACACTCAAACAACCTATAATAAACCATATAATAAAAGGTTCTCCTGATCCCCAAATAACATACGAGCTAAACGTGCTTGTTGCATATTGTGCACCAATGCAATTAGGTCTATGGGAAGGGTTTGTCCTCAAGGGATTTTCATTTCGGCTCCATCAAGGCTGTGTTGTGAATGGACAGAGATGAATGACAAGGCCACGTTGAGGTAATTAAACAGCGCAACCAAACAGATCGGTCGCATTGCCTTTGAAGTCTAATACTACAAACATCTTAGGCTGAAAAATAATAATAAATAATGAATTATTCAAACCGAGAGCCAAATGGGTCTGGTAAACAGGTAAGATCGGTCTTTGATGTTGATAAGGCAGTGGCATATGCGGGGAAGGTTATAATCAAGAGGGACGTGCAGGTGCAGCTTGGGATAATTCAATATTTGTCCCTTAAATTGAATTCTGCAGGAGGGAGGTGGGATAATCTGATGGGCCGTCCCTGAATGAAGGGAACATGATGCAAATGTGTGTGAGGCACATGCTCACAAACATCTTAGAAGCGTGAATGACTGTGATTGGTTGTGTGCAATTTGAGTACATTAAACCATGTGTAGTTTGACGCACCTGAAACACTGTGGCTCTGTCAAATCATTTCTCTGTTTGTTTTAGAATTCTGGCCAGCCTGGCATAGCAATAAAGATTCAACCAATGGAGTGAGTTAGGGACGGGGCTATTTGTCTTTCAGACCAATAAGAGATGGACACTTATGTTTGCAAATCCAGTTGGTGAGGCTTGCGCCAAGAGAAAATATACACATCTGTAAGTATAGATTAAGAAAGCTTGTGACAGGATTTTTTTTTTCTTTTTACATATTTACATATGCAGAAACAACTTTAACGCTGCATTCCCACTAGGCGGTGGGCGTGTCTTAAGCTGGTGATGACGCGACCGTCACAGTGGCAACAGCCAATCACATTACTTTTCCAGTGTTGCATGAACACAATTGGCTAGTGTATGTGCTAGGGCAGGGTTCCTTAAATCTTGCCCTGGAGGGCCAATGCGCTGCAGAGTTTAGCTCCAACCCTGATCAGATTCACCTACCTGTGATTTTCTAATGATCCTGAAGGCATTGATTAGCATGTTCAGGTGTGTTTGATTAGGGTTAGAGCTAAACTCTGAAGGAAAGTGGATCTCGTGGGCCAGATTTGAGGATCCCTGTGCTAGGGTACTTGCATAGGCGATCTAAGGCCGCATTTACACTGCAGGTCTTGATGCACAATTCCGATTTGGTGACTATATCCAATTTCTTTTAGCCTGACAAGCCAGACCCACATCAAGATGTTGGGTCTGGGAACTCACCATTGGCAGGGCTCAATCCGAGGGGTGGGACAAACGGTTGTCTTTTAAATTCCCTCTGCACACAATTGGATAGCGCTACAACCAACCAGAGAGCAACGTGAAGTGGAGCTAGTTGATGGATTAAACTTCCGCCATATCCGGTTGGCAAAACTCAGAACACATCGTCCTTTTTTAAGAATGACTTCAGTGCCGTTCTTTGTTCTTTTCTCAAAGAAAAGCATAACTCAAAGTCTTCCAGAGTCGCGGCTAAAGCCAATTCCAAAGACCGCCGTTCGCCAGCTTCTTTGTTTACGAGTAGCACACGGAACCGCCGCAAAAGGAAGTAAAACGACATGATATGCAATGAATAGACGCAAAACATTGCTCTCGTAAGGTGGAGAAAAAAGAGGAGAGCCCTTGAACGCAATTCGTGTCCATCTGAGTTGACGTCATTCGCCTTCGTCCCTTTTTCAATGAAGTATGACTCGGTGGACTTACGGAATATCCGATTTGACCGCTTACAAGGCAGACGCAAAAATGTAATTGGTAAATGTAAATGGGGCCTAATTGGCTGACGCCTAGCACTTGAAAAGTTTTCAACTTCTGCAGCGAGTAACACCAGTGACACAACGCAACGGAACCCACAATTCAGTTCTGCAACGCACGATGTCACCAATTCAAAGTAAATGAGAAGCTTTAACGCCGAAGCCCTGTGTGAATGCACCGTAAGGAATCCTTGTGTAAATTGAGTCACCTGAGATTATAAAATATAAGAGTATTCCACCCAGCCTAGCATAGCAGCAGCGGCTCAACCAATGATGTGAATTTAGGGCGGGGCTATCTATCCATCAGACCAATAAGAGACAGACAGCTGTTTGAAAACAGCAAAGTTTGCAATTTATAGTTTTCACGTTGTGTCGCATCCTTAAAGGAACGCCCACCTGGAGGGCAAAACAAGGCTTTCCTCCATTGCCCGCCAGTCATTCTTGCCAGGTTTGTATATAAGAACCAATGTAGTAAGACAATGATATTAGAGACCAAATTCAATATACACCTTATTAATGATGCATGCTATAGACCTGCAAGCTGATGAACCCAGAATATAAATGCAGCACACAGAAAACAACCATTTAGCACATTGTGTTCATATTCTAGGCTATATATATTATATATACAGTGAGGAAAATAAGTATTTGAACACCCTGCTATTTTGCAAGTTCTCCCACTTAGAAATCATGGAGGGGTCTGAAATTGTCATCATAGGTGCATGTCCACTGTGAGAGACATAATCTAAAAAAAAAAAAAATCCAGAAATCACAATGTAAGATTTTTTAACTATTTATTTGTATGATACAGCTGCAAATAAGTATTTGAACACCTGAGAAAATCAATGTTAATATTTGGTACTGTAGCCTTTATTTGCAATTACAGAGGTCAAACGTTTCCTGTAGTTTTTCACCAGGTTTGCACACACTGCAGGAGGGATTTTGGCCCACTCCTCCACACAGATCTTCTCTAGATCAGTCAGGTTTCTGGCCTGTCGCTGAGAAACACGGAGTTTGAGCTCCCTCCAAAGATTCTCTATTGGGTTTAGGTCTGGAGACTGGCTAGGCCACGCCAGAACCTTGATATGCTTCTTACAGAGCCACTCCTTGGTTATCCTGGCTGTGTGCTTCGGGTCATTGTCATGTTGGAAGACCCAGCCTCGACCCATCTTCAATGCTCTAACTGAGGGAAGGAGGTTGTTACCCAAAATCTCGCAATACATGGCCCCAGTCATCCTCTCCTTAATACAGTGCAGTCGCCCTGTCCCATGTGCAGAAAAACACCCCCAAAGTATGATGCTACCACCCCCATGCTTCACAGTAGGGATGCTGTTCTTGGGATGGTATTCATCATTCTTCTTCCTCCAAACACATTTAGTGGAATTATGACCAAAAAGTTCTATTTTGGTCTCATCTGACCACATGACTTTCTCCCATGACTCCTCTGGATCATCCAAATGGTCATTGGCAAACTTAAAACGGGCCTTGACATGTGCTGGTTTAAGCAGAGGAACCTTCCGTGCCATGCATGATTTCAAACCATGACGTCTTAGTGTATTACCAACAGTAACCTTGGAAACGGTGGTCCCAGCTCTTTTCAGGTCATTGACCAGCTCCTCCCGTGTAGTTCTCGGCTGGTTTCTCAACTTTCTTAGGATCATTGAGACCCCACGAGGTGAGATCTTAGATGGAGCCCCAGTCCGAGGGAGATTGACAGTCATGTTTAGCTTCTTACATTTTCTAATGATTGCTCCAACAGTGGACCTTTTTTCACCAAGCTGCTTGGCAATTTCCCTGTAGCCCTTTCCAGCCTTGTGGAGGTGTACAATTTTGTCTCTAGTGTCTTTGGACAGCTCTTTGGTCTTGGCCATGTTAGTAGTTGGATATTTACTGATTGTATGGGGTGGACAGGTGTCTTTATGCAGCTAAC
Organism: Romanogobio albipinnatus; assembly: GCA_023566225.1. Taxonomy (NCBI): domain Eukaryota; kingdom Metazoa; phylum Chordata; class Actinopteri; order Cypriniformes; family Gobionidae; genus Romanogobio; species Romanogobio albipinnatus. Next base: position 7,445,419 of record CM042263.1, read on the forward strand.
GACCTCAAACAGGTGCATCTAATTTAGGATAATAAATGGAGTGGAGGTGGACATTTTAAAGACAGACTAACAGGTCTTTGAGGGTCAGAATTCTAGCTGATAGACAGGTGTTCAAATACTTATTTGCAGCTGTATCATACAAATAAATAGTTAAAAAATCATATATTGTGATTTCTGGATTTTTTTTTTTTTTAGATTATGTCTCTTACAGTGGACATGCACCTCCGATGACAATTTCAGACCCCTCCATGATTTCCAAATGGGAGAACTTGCAAAAAATGAGATATATATATCTCACTGTTTTAGTACATTAAAGCACTTTAAATGTTTTTCACGTTATAAGCGTTTCAGAATGTCCTTCTGTTTTTAGTGATTAAAATACTGCAGCAGCTGCTGTATATGGATAATAAGTGCCCAAAACTTGCATTTTGTTCAGATATTCTGCTTTTGAGAGGTGATCTAAATATGTTTGGCTCAAAACAAACCTGTGCTTCAGTTCTGTGGATGTTTTGCCCTCCAGGGTTCCATGCCGGTCACATGACTGAAAACTATAAATTGTGTTTGGTAAGACTAGCAACCGCAGAAGCTACACACTTCTCCTATAAGTAATCGTTAAATTACCTAATAGGAGTAAGGAAAGCTTGTGATTGGTTAAATTACCTAATAGGAGTAAGGGAAGCTTGTGATTGGTTTAGCTACCAGACACTGCTAAAACATGTTGAAACAACACACATAAACAAAATTTCAAAACATGTACAGATTTTAATAAATCTAGTCCTGGATAATAAGTGAGACAGAATTTGTCTCTCAGAGTTGCTGACGTCCTACTGCAGTTTTCATGCAGTGTAACCTTTCACTTTCTGCAGTAAAAATAATCTGCTCTCTCTCAAGGCTGTAATGCTTGATGCAGAGTTGTTTAGTTTTGAAAAATATCTTTAGGCATTTTACAAGCTCATGGTGAGTCAACAATTTTCAGAGATTTTTTTTTTTAGTAAGGTATATATATAGGTAACGTTTTTTTTTTTACGTTCTCTCTCTCTCTCTATGTATGTATGTATGTATGTATGTATGTATGTATGTATGTATGTATGTATGTATGTATGTATGTATGTATGTATGTATGTATGTATGTATGTATGTATGTATGTATGTATGTATGTATGTATGTATGTATGTATGTATGTATGTATGTATGTATGTATGTATGTATGTATGTATGTATGTATGTATGTATGTATGTATGTATGTATGTATATATATATATATATATATATATATATATATATATATATATGGGTGAACTTTTCTTTCAGAAGATATATGGAAATGAAGGAAATGAGAGGAGGACGGGTAACGGATAAAGGGAAAAGGAGCTGTGCAAAGCAGATGGAAAAAGCGAGACAGAAAGAGAGAGTCTATTTCCTCAGGTGGCTGGCTCTGGTTAAAGCCCTTTCTGTCTATATGGCAATTCTTGATGTGTGTGAAATCTCTGCACTGTGCCTGCAGCGCCACACACTCTTAGAAAGCACTTTCATAAATGGAGCATTTTCGCCTGTCAATGCTCGCAGCGTGTGAGTGTGCGCACACCATCACTGCAGTGTCTGTCGTTCTTTCTGCAGCCTCATTTGTTCACACACATTGTACTGGTCACTGTCGAACGGTTCACTGCAGTGTTCATATCAGCAGTCAAATCAGTGCACGCACACACTCCTAAACACTTACCCCTACTACACAATCAACCAACCAGCACTTTTCCCAAGTGAGTCTGAGAATAAAAGCTTCTAAATTCTGACTGTGTCCTTAAAGACTTAAAGAAACCAAAACTGGACTTCTTTGTAGGCCATCTCTACTAACTTTGAGCTTATCTATGTGCTGATGTACTTCTATAAGTAGAAACGCATATGCATTTCAAAAGAACATTCTCTTCAGGCAAAACAGACCAAAATAATTGATGACTCATCCTGCACTACACAGATTTTTGTCCAATCATATGCTCTCTTGAATGAGAATGCCCATCCCCCCAATACCACCTGTAACTGACAAGCAAGTACTCTAGCAAATTCAAGGATATGTTCTGCCTGAAAATAAAAATCAAGGAAAGCTGAAATTATTTTAACTGCCACTTTTACTAAATAGACATCTTACAAGAGTCTATGTAACACTTAGCCAGTGAAAAGTGCAAAGCTGCTAAAGATGACATTTATTTAGTAAAACTTCATCACTCTCTATCTTTATTAAGCAGCTCAAGCTCTCCGCGCTGCGCCAGATGTGATGAACACTTCAGAATCATGTGACGGCTGGGTTAGATCAGTCTGTGCGAGACCTGAAAGACTAAATGCTGCAACATGACAGGATAGCTCTGTTCCAAAACATAGTACAGAGGCAGAATTTTAAGGGCAAGAAGGTCATTTTAAAAAGTAAGCAAGCGACATAATTAAGATACCCCATTTTGGTTAGCGTTTAAGGCAAGCATCAAGGCAAGCATGTTCTGGAGTAACTAGCTACAAGTAACAGAGTTACGTAATTTAATTATAAAATAAATGTAACTGTAATCCGTTACAGTTAATGAGAAAAAAATGTGTAATTGAATTACAGACACTTATGAAAATGCTAACGATTACATCTGAAGGAGACACCGTGCACATCAAAAACAGGCATTTAAAGGCAGTTTGGTAAAGTGATGCTATTCTGATGCTTTTGATTGGTTCTCGTTTGAATTTGCAGCGCACCACGCACAACAACTAGTAGGCCAATTCCGCAGGAAAACCGCGGACTTGGCAACACTGATCGAACGTTTCAATGTCGAACCTGAGGAAGCTAGCCTGACGTCATCATACTCAGATTCTAGTCAGAGTATGAGTCTGATGCTGCTCCATTGGGTTGTGATTATGGGGCATTTCAAACGAACAAGGAAAGAAAATGCCTCTGCACTCAATTGGATAGACCTACAACCAATCAGAGCAATGGAGCGATGCATAGTTGTCAACAGAACTCAATTGCACGCACGCTGTCAACAGAACTCAATTGCACGCACGCTGGAAGAAGAAGATGAGTGTAAACAATCTTTGCCGGTGTTGTAAAAAAGAATTTAAGGATACACAGAGTACTTACCAACACGATTATCATTTTTGAGAGATATAGTAAAGGTGAATGCATATACGTACAAGTTCTCCGTTTAGTAAACAAATTCAACCCAATCGCTTTTTGGTGACGTGAATGATTACGTTACTTTTGATCATCTGTCTATCATTGTATAAAGCCCGCACTGGCAATTTTGATTGGTCCGAACAGCTCTGGTTCGAGCATAGTTGCTCCACAACAGATCAAGTCCAGACCGAACTTCCCGACCTCAAATGTTGTGGCGGGGCTTAGTTCGGCTGGCATCCAGGCTATGAGAGGTTGCCTATTCAAAACAAAGGCGTAGTTTGATGACGAAAAGTTTGAGCGCAGAATCTTTGGACATGTGGTCTTCACCTCACAGCCAGTGGAAAAGAATCGGGATAGGAATCATGTTCATGGATGCGATAATTAACGTTACTGTAGTATGAAGCAAAAGCAGGACCGAGTGTTGTGGAGCTGAGAAAGGCTGCTGGAGCGATTGTTAATCAGAAGAGAGCAACACACCTCGCGAGCAGCGGGACTTTTACTATGCCACAGTCGCCCGCACCATTTCCGGTCATGAGTATGAGGTAACGCAGCTCTGTTTATCATATTAGATACATCTGAGTGTATTGAAAATGATGTTATGACGTACTCTGTGTTTTCTCTCGGCGGCTGCTATGACACTTGTTATGACATGCTATATGAGAGTAAAGCGTTTCTGCAAAATAAAACCGGAAACCGAGGGTAACGCAGATATGACGCAATCGACAGGCGACTCCCTCACACGTCCCGGTTCCTTTGTTAAAATAGCCATTTCTCACGATTTACAAATAGTTGGAAACATTTGGGATATAGTAAGTACTCAACTGAACAAAATATATAACACTGGCCTAGTGGTTTTTGGATATTTTACTGAAAAAAGTTTACATATTGCAGCTTTAAACGCCACCTAGTGGACAAATCTCTCTATTAGTTTGCCCAGTTTTGACTTGCAAAATAGAGCTATTTAACTACACAACCTTTGGTCACTGAGTCTAAAAAATATTGTAGGTGGAATATAACTTTTTTTAAAAAAACAAAACGCATGTTATGACAGTTACACTGGGGAGTTTGGGTTGCCAGTGAGTATGAATCTAGAATCTATTCTTGCTTCTGTTAGTGAGAAATCAATATTAGACCTTATATGGTATAATGTTTTCCCTTCACACACACATAGTGGAAAAAAGAATAGTATGCAGATTTTCTACTATTTTTTTTATATCAGTAAGAAGAAAAACATCAGGTTTATTACTACAGTATAATGATCTAGAATTGCGTGTTTTCTCTTAAATATAACTTTCTCTGTTTCTTAGAGTTTAACAGTTCGAAAAATTCATTAGAAATTTAGAAAAGTAATCAAATGTAACCAGTTACATTCCTTTAATAAAGTAATTGAAATTGTTACAATACTTATTACATTTTAAATAAGGTAACTTGTGATCTGTAACCCATTACATTTCCAACGTAACCTTCCCAACACTGAGCATCACAGAGACAAAGCGAGGCAGACAAAGCGAGAGAAGTGTTAAATTATAAATACTTCTGGTCAAACTTTAGATTAGTGTCCAGTTCTCACTATTAACTAACACCACAGTCACGCGATTTGAACGTCATCCATCTCTAAGCTTCCGACAACTCTTCCAGTTTTTATCTCAAAACATTTTCCCAGAACGTTTGGTTAGACTAGTTTATAAGAGCACAATCATGAGCATAATGAGGCTGTAAAAACGGACTGTGTTTACCTGTTCGGCATGATGACGACAGCCTCTGTAGTCACATTTAGCAACTTGTTAGACAAGTAAAAGCTATCCAGCCATTTAAACAAAATCCCATTAAAAAAAACTAATCGACTACGGTACGAGGGAACCGGAAATGCTAAAATGCTAACTTACCTATCATACCTGCACCACTCTATAAGTAACTAGTTAATAGTGAGAATTGGAGAAGTTTTACCATAGTTATATTTCATTCAATACTTCAATAACCAACCAGATTTAGATATATATAAGTTATCAGTATAAGTATTATTTCATTATTTAGCTCAATATTAATGTGTGCTATGGATTTTTGTGTGTAGAGTCCCACAGAATTAGCTTAGCGACATGCTAACATCTTATCAATTAAGTAGTCTCCCATGAGGAGTTGCTAACTACCGCATTCCCAATCAGCCAGTTATGAGGTTTTATGACACCAGCCTATGTAGTATGTAAACACCAAGGCAGCTCGGGTTTTGGAACAGAGCTGTAGGGAGAGACACTGTGTGGCTAATGTAAGATCTTAAATGGGCACAGCACTTAGACACAATCGATCTTTAAACCGTCACACACTGCTGGATTATAAGTGATGTAAATGTAAGCATGTGCAGTGTGGGATTGATTTACACACAGCCCTTGCAAACATGTACATGTTTGTTTTTCTGTCATGGCGAGGAGTCGACTTGCCTTTATTTACTCTACCCTACTTTAAATGCGCACTCCGACCTTCCTGCATTTACATATTTTCATTAAAACATTTAGTACTGCATGTTAATTAAGCTGGGGATAGTCCTTTTACCTATCCTAGTGGACACATTTATTCTCACATGCACACAGACTTCTGAGCATGTTGCTTTAATGAGCTCATTCCTGCAATTTAAAGTCTTTTATGTGTCACATACACATAGTGCAGTGAGCGTTTACAACTGACTGAAGCTCTAATAATCACAGGACGGGCACTTCAACATAACAATTACAGAGCGAGGGATGGGTCAATATCTCAATCATGGCACACTCGTATTTCAAAATGACACTTTCATGAGTATGCAGCAAGGAACAATAGCCAATAGCGTAGCACTGAATGAATTATAGTACTCTGAGGTACAGAAAGAAAAGGCTGAGCAAAAATGAACATGCGAGAGAGAGAGAGAGAGAGAGAGAGAGAGCGAGAGAGCGAGAGAGAGAGAGAGAGAGAGAGAGAGAGAGAGAGAGAGAGAGAGAGAGAGAGAGAGAGAGAGAGAGAGAGAGGAGACCTTTGCTCAAGGTGTTTACTTTGAGAAAAAGCTATGTAAAGATTTCTGAAACAGATAGGACAGTAGTGCCCTATTCAACAGAGAGAGAGAGAGAGAGAGAGAGAGAGAGAGAGAGAGAGAGAGAGAGAGAGAGAGAGAGAGAGAGAGAGAGAGAGAGAGAGAGAGAGAGAGAGAGTTAAAGAGAAAGAGATAGGTTAAGAGAGAGAGAAACACACAGAGGGAGAACAAGACTAACAGATAGATAGATAGATAGATAGAGAGAGAGAGAGAGAGAGAGAGAGAGAGAGAGAGAGAGAGAGAGAGAGAGAGAGAGAGAGAGAGAGAGAGAGAGAGAGAGAGAGAGAGAGAGAGAGAGAGAGAGAGAGAGAGAGAGAGAGAGAGAGAGAGACTCGTACAGAAAGAAAGGCAGACAGACAGGCAGGGAGAGAGACACTGTGTATGCAGACTAGCAGAGAGATAGAAAGAAAGATACAGAGAAAGACTGAAAGACAGAGAGTGAGACAGATAAAGTGATATGCAAGAAGAGGGGGAGACAGGTTCGATAGAGACAGGTAGAGAGAGAGAGACAGGCACAAGAAGAGAGACAAACAGTGAGAGCAAGAGAGGTACAGAGAGTGAGACAGGAAGAGTGAGAGATAGATAGACAGAGAGAGACAGACAGATAAATATGCAGGAAAAAGGAGAGAGACAGGCAGAAAGAGGAACAGGAAACGTGAGAGGCAGACAAACAGATACAAAGACAAGCACAAGAAGAGAGATAAAGAGACAGGTACAAAAAGAATCAGGAAGAGAGAGTCACCTTATCTCAAGGTTTTTGCTTGGTAAAACTGCAAAGGCACTTTACACAAAACCCCACAGAGAGCACAAAGTGTATGTGCGGCAAAAACTGACGGAGTCTGAATTATCCCATTTGTGCACTGCTCCCTTCTGACTTAAGCCCTGCTGTGCTAGCGAGCATGAAAACACACACACACACACACACGCAGGTGCATGCGAAACACAGAGGTTAAACACTGCCACACATACAGTCCCTACTGTCATGCAACAGCGCAGGACGAATCGGACACTGACCTGGCACCATGATCCATCCTTTAGAACACCTCCACACCAGAGCTTACGGTATCCATTCAACCCTGTGTGTCCGTCAGCGGTGTGCTGCCGTTAACCAGACTGACCGGAGGTGAGAAGTCATGGTGTTGTGCGAGACGGCGTGGGTGCTCTTTCTGAACACACCGAGCAGTGAGGAGAGCAGTGCTGCGCTGTGTGCGCGCGCTCCGTATCACACACACTCTTACACGCTTCAGCGTCTCTAACCCTCCCCTTGTCATTTTCTCCCTGAAACCTTTCTGTCTATACAAATAAAAGGAAGATAAACCTGCATTAGATTTAATAATTACCCTAAATTGTCTCATGTCATGATCCGTCTAACCTTTTTCTGACTTTTGCATAAATTATGCAATGTGTGTAGTCATTAAGAGACGAGACTTGTGATGTGCAAACGCTCCTGTGCGAGGAAAGTGGTGACTAATTGCAAATTCCTGTATGACATTATTTATTCGCATTCCATGCACAATTGAGAGGGGTGGGAGTCAGGGGTCGATCCTCTGCCCTCTTGCGTTTTCTGCACATAATAGCATATTAATCAAAGAGCTGCTTGCCAACACTCAAAAAAATTTTTTTTTAAATATCTAAACATAAGATTTATGTATTTGAATTTTCCATGTATTTGGATTACATAGTTTTAACATTAACAAAAATGAATCACATTAAGTGTATTTGTTTGTCATACATAAATGAAACAGGTAAGATTTACATAATTGAATTAATAAACTGAATGTGATTCATATATGCCAGTTATACGTAAATTAAACAGGTAAGATTTATGTAATGGTACACAGAAAAAACGCCCATGTTAAATTAACACTGCCTAGTGCTCATGTTTGTGCTCACTACTGAGTTAAAGTACCATTTGAAGCGGTGCTGATGTTAATGAGTTAATTAAGTGATGATTGAGCATTAGTGATGAACACCTGATCATAATGAGCAGAATCACTGAAGGAAAGAGAAACACAAGAACTACAACTGACTTCAGCCACAGAGATTAAATCTCTGAAGATCTCAGCAGAGGAGGATTAAACAACTCCACAAACAGCATTACCAGCTTCACACATTACTAACCAGATTGGCTTTATTTCTGTCATTTCTGTTTTAATGAAAATAATGGTTTAATTTGAAGTCACCATGATGGAGATCAGTGTTTGCTTTAGGGCTCTTGGCCCTTGACTCTTTAACATTATTTTTTTCTCTGGCTGCTTTAACTGTGTTTATGAAACACATTTGTTGTGGTAAGGAAAGCCAAGAGAAAATGTGATCAGGTGATGTTGGCTATTTATTGATGATGACAATCATCATTGTAATGGCTGAATCATTGATCTCTTTCAGAGTCTAATGCTCTGGTTATAGAGGTAATGTGTTATTAATTTAGTTTTATTTATAATAATAGCCATGTGATTCTACAGAACAAGATCCAGCACTGTTGTGGTAATTGAATAATATGCAGGATTTTTTTAAAAAAGTGCACAAAGGTTTTAATCTAAGGCATTACTTCAATCAATGAAAAGCTTTATGCTGCAGTGCATGCTGGGTACTACCAATCAAAACTCCCCCATGGGTCCCAGAATGCATTGCGGCATAAACAAATTATGCATCTGAATTTTCTTTGAATCATACTAATTGCTTTTACTTTTGCTGTTTTTTGCTGTGACGTTTTAGTTGATTGCTTTATGTTCAGAGTTGATGTTTATCTGGATTTTTTTTATTGTCACCGTTGTTGAGATTCATACGCTGATGAAGTAATGCTGTAGATTAAAACCTTTTTGCACTATTTTTTTTTAATCCTGCATATTATTTGATTACCACAACCATCCTGGATATTGTGCTGTAGAATCACATGGCCATTATTATGAATAATACAAACTTTATAACACATTAACTCTATAACCAGAGCATTAGACTCTGAATGAGATCAGCGATTCAGCCACTACATTGTTATTATTATTATTATTATTATTATTATGTTATTCTCAGAAAATAGCCAGCATCACCTGATCACATTTTCTCTTGGCTTTCCTTACCATAACAAATGTGCTTTATAAACAGACAGTTAAAGCAGCCAGATAAAAACTAATGTTAAAGAGTAAGGGGTCAAGAGCCCAACTAAAGCAAACACTAATCACCATCATGGAAACTATTTTTATTTTCATTAAAACAGAAATGACTCAATCTGGTTAGTAATGTGTGAAGCTGGTAATGCTGTTTGTGGAGTTGTTTAATCCTCCTCTGCTGAGATCTTTTAGAGATGTAATTTCTTATTTTATCTTCAGTTGATTTCATCTAAGGCTGTGGCTGAAGTCAGTTGTAGTTTTTGTGTTTCTCTTTCATTCAGTGATTCTGCTCATTATCATCAGGTGTTCATAATTAATGCTCAATCGTCACTTAATTATCTCATTAACATCAACACTACTTCAATGGTACTTTAACTCAGTAGTGAGCACATGCATGAACACTAGGAAGAGTTAATTTAACAAAAAACTTTTTCTGTGTACCATTACATAAACGGTTTCATTTACGTATAACTGGCATATATGAATCGCATTCAGTTTATTAATACAATTAAATAAAACGTACCTGTTACTTTTATGTATGACTCACAAATATGAATCACATTAAGTTTATTAATTTGTTTATGTTACAATTATGTAATCCAAATGCATGGACAATTTATATGCAATTCAAATACATAAAAATTATGTTTAGACATGAATTTTTTTTTAGTAAATCATTGCCGTTTTCCTAATACTCCTGCAATCACATACTCAAGCATTCCAGTTAATGCTGCTGCTAGAGCGTTATTATTCTTTCCCACATGTGAACAGCCGGAGGGTTGAGTCGGTGGAGGACAATTTGTTACAAAATAAGACTCACGAATTGCCAATTCAAGTTCAGAGTGGAAAGTGGCTTTGCTCTCTCCTAGCGTGTCTAATATACGTCACTCTCATTCTGGGGCAAATCGAACTGGCAAATGGCGACAAACTTGTTTGTCTGCATCGGTATGTTAAAGATTAGCCAATGTTTTCTTTCCTGCATCAGGCAGCTTGCTCTTTTCAGGAAAGTTATTTCTTGATGAGACTTGATTTTAATCGCTTTCAGTGCCTGTTCCTCTCTGTACTAAATTAGCTGGGCATTCAAGAGGAAACAGGCGTCTGAATATCCAATCACGGCGGTTGTGGTCTGGTTTTCAAGTCCATTACACCTGCACCAAAGCACAGTTTCAATTGAGAGCATGAAACTGTGCCCAATGAGATATTTTCCTCCTACATTAGGGGTGGGCAACCCTAAAGTCCCCATGTGGTGAAAATCAAGTTTTTAATGTTATTTATATGTCTATGAGGTGTTTTTAATAAGCTTTCAGACAAAAAGACATTTTTCATAGGACAAAACTTTAAATATGTAATTGTGGTGATCAAAGATGACTTTTAAGAGCAAAAATGATTGACTACAGGGGGAGTTTTAAGTCAAGCACAAACTATATGAATATAGCTTTAAAGTTTTAAGTTTGCAACAAAAAAAACCTTGGATTGTAGACAGCCTGCAGTGTGGAACGAGAGAGTGTTAATGAATAGCCAATGAAAAACGACTTTGTCATAGCAACAAACGTTGATTGTTGAAAGAGTTTTTGTGTGAGCAAATTTCAGGACAGTGTTAAAATAAACTACAAACTGAAAAAAAGAAAATAAAACATTTTGAAACTAGAAATCTCTGAATGTTGGGATTGTAGCTACAATTCTACTTTGCAAATGACACATCTTCACTAAAATGAGTGGCAAGAGGTTTCTGACCCTTGTCCAAAATGCAGTCTAACCGAAATCTAAAGAGCATACTAAAATACTCGCCTACAAATTGAATATTATACTAAAGCTAAAGGACAAATGTGATGAAGGACAAACAGGACAAACTGCTCAATCCAGAAGGATTGCAAAACCCTGCAAATCGGCACGGTTTGCCAGGGGCAATCTGCTTCATAAATACTTTAGAGACCTGCATCTGCAACATGTATTGGCATATTGTTCACCATTACAAATGACTTACACGCTACAGGTTTGTTTTTCATTGATGGACATCAACGTAAAAGGAAATTGTTAAACCTCTTCGGGACCATTACGATGCCTTCAATACCATTTGCGGGATTGAAGATCACATTAGTCGGAGACTCAAGCATCAAGACATCCCTGCTGACGCCATATGGTGACCGTGGAAAGAGATCAATGCTCTGTCTATAATGACGCAGAAAACGACAGCAGAGCGGCATGGGAGGGGCAAACAAGTGAATTAAACGGACAGATCAGGCTTGAGCGGTAGAAGATGGGGAGTCGAAACTGAGAAAGAGAGAGTGGGTGTTTAACTGAATGAGTGTGGTTGATTCATTGCCACCGAGACAGAGACAGCTCACTCAACTCAGCGTGAAGCTCCTTCTGAACACATGGCAGACAACATCAGAATGAAAACACACACACAGACTTAAAGGGATAAATTGTCTCTAGAATGAAAATTCTGTCATCATTTAATCACCCTCATGTTGTTCCAAACCTGTGTGACTTAGCTTTTCTCTGCTGAACACAAAAGATGATGAGGATGGTTTTCATCCATACAATAGAAGTCAATGGGCTCCAAAACAACTCTGGGCGCCAGGTGGACAGAATATAAATGTTTGGTTAAACTATCCCTTTTAAATGAAGCTTCATTTGGTCAATGACCTTCTGAAGTACGACTTTGATTACTCAAGGTCGCATTTGATGCCGCCTACATTTCCCTATCTGTGGGGATGCTGGAAGGCAAATCGAGAAATAGAACAACGGTTGAGAGGAAGTTTTCCTCTTGCCTTTGGTTACTTTGCTTTCATAGTGCCAGAAGGGAGAACTGTGCAGTTCTGGCCTTTAATTAGTGTTTTAAGGAATACAGAAGCTTTGTTCTTTAAACTAGGACACTAGGGGGGAGAGAACAATGTTCTTTACACAAGGACAATCAAATCACCAGGAGCGGTTTTATGTTGTACACACAATTTATTTGAAATGCGGGCAAACAGAACACAGCGGTAGTCGCGAGTCAGGCACCCGAACACAACAATTATAGATAAAAATAGAGAAGTGATTGCATACTGTCCCATCTAATCCCATAAAATTGTGTGAAAGTAAAATAAAATACAATCTCCCACTGGTTGTTGCTATATCACGATACTGTGGCTTATCAAAACCAAACCAAACAAAAAAAAAAGAGTACAATATTACATTTTATTGTGACTACATATTTAACAAACAATTATAATATCAATGCAGATAAGGCTAACCAGAGTGTCTTTGTTGACAGCTGGAGAGAAAGAAGCATTTGTTTTGGTGCAAGACCCCAATCTTTGCTCAGGTAAGTGTGTGTTGGGAGCGAGACGAGGAAACTGGGACAGCGCCAGAGACTGCTCCAATAAACAGATCTGGGGATTCACTCCAAAACACTGGAATAACTGACCTTGACCCGCTCGCTCGGAGGAAACTGTCCTAAATACACAACTACACAGACAGCGCTTGCCACAGAAACCACAGGGAGAAACTATCCCATAGCGGAGAAACATCAAAACATGAAAAAGTATTATAATTGAACAGTTAAATACCAGGGACAGGAAACCATACCAACAGCCGGATTTGAACCCTGGATTCCAAAATGAGCACCACAGCTCAACGTATCTGCAGATACTATGGTTTCGACAAAGAATCAAGTAACTGGGAGGCAGCCAGAGCTATCGGGGTTAGTATTCACACTGCTGGCAGCGGCGTGGCGTTGGACGGCACACTGAAGGGTGCGCATAAGTGAGTGTGCGTCTGCGATATTAATGGCTGACTGGAGCAGGCTCATAACTTTGCCATTAGGGAGAAGACAGTGGTAATTACGACCCTATCTCTGGTCCCAGATCAGTATGTCCCGCTCCAGATAAACGAGGGCCGGCTCGGAGCCAGCGCTGATGGATCGAGGAGGGTTTTCTTCTGCCCAGAGAGCAGCAGGAACGGCACTGCATCACAAAAGGCGTTCTTGACACATCTCTTTATGTGCCACTGCTTCTAAGGAGGCACTCGATCTATAAGACAAAAGTTGCACGGTCGTCATAATCTCATTTCGCTTCCAGCAGAATCATTGGCTCGCAGGTCCATTAGGCTCTTCACAGAAGAGTTAAAGGGCAACCGAATCGGTTCAAAGAAAGAAAAAAAAAGATAATGCACTTTTGTATTTAGTTTAAATAAAAAAAAATTGAAATTCGTTTAAAGCACACACATTTATTACAATTATATACTAAATAAATACAACTACGAAATGAATACATCAATAAAACATTATTTGCGATGAGAATTAGACCCCGTCCACACAGAGACGCGTTTAGCCGTATACGTAAACATTTTGTATCGTATCAGCATTTCGTCCACACGGATCCGCCGTTTTGGGAGCCTGAAACCGCTATTTTTTTTAAACCGGGTTCCAGAGTGGATCAATCTGAAACCGACACCCTTGCGTTTTCGTGTGTACAGCCAATCCATATATTTTGTGAAACGTCCCGCACGGTAAAGACTAGAAGGGATACAACTATGGGCACTGGGCATGCGCACATCAATATTGCGTCATTTAACTGTATTTGCATTATTGTAAGGGTAGGTTTAGGGTTGGGGTAGGTGTAGGCTAGCCTGGTTCATTTAATTTGTACAGAGAGTCTGGCCACTCTCCATTGACAAGCGTTAACTTCCTTGAAGGCGGGTCCTTTGCTGAAGTTTAAAACTATTGGATCTGCCCAGAGCCACTCTGGATCTGCCATAAGCAATCGCTAACGTTTGGTCGTTACGCATGTCATCTCAAACTAGCGCACAACATCAACATCATCGTTCTCAGTCACTCCCTCTGTTCCCTGATTGGACCTGTTAAATTTGACCGGAGAAAGCCACAGAATATACCGCAATCCCAGATGGAGAACTGAAGGAAAATTTAAATTGAGCGGAAGTACGTAGGAGAGCAGAGCCAGGCTAGGTGTAGGCGTTAATAAAATACAATTTAGTAAGTAGCACATTTAATTATTGTTATTTTATTGTGAGATTTTGCCTCACTTCCTACCATTGCTGTACCCCTTCTAGCCACAACTCTTCTTCTCCGTTTTTAGTGTATTTCTGTGACAGAATCACAGCGCCACATACTGGCCTAGCATGTATACTACATTGTTTTGAGTCCGTTTCAGTGATCTCGTGTGTACGCAGATATTTCTTGAAATGAGGGGAAAAAAAGATCGGATAGGGAAAGCTCTGGCTTCGTGTGGAAGGGGCCTTAGTTTAATTCATAATTTTTGCAACTTATTAATTGCCATCCTGAAACTGAAATGTTTTTTTTCTTTTAAATAAATTAAAGTGACAAGTTAAAATTATTTCCGGTTGGTAAAATAATTAAAAAAGCATAAATCATTTAAAGAAATAGTTTAAATTTAAAAATATGTTTTGATGCATAAATATTAAAACCATTATATACTAAATAAATAAATATCATTATGGAAATAAACATTATTTGAGTAATATTGAAAAGTAATTTTTGCTAGCGTTTTTGAATATTTTAACTTTTAGTGGCTTCCTGAAACTGCGATGATTGTTCCTTTTTTGTTTTTACATAAAAGGAAATTATTTTCTATGGTAATCAAAGAAAAAAATCACAATTACAGTAAAACACTTAAAATAAACTAAAGAACTTACATTAAATAAAATATAATTATATAATAAATAAATATAATTATGAATACATCAATTTGGCATGTAAAGATGTATAAAGAATTTTTTACATGACTACTGTTCTATGTTGATGAACGTCTAGTACATCATTATCACCATTTCCCCTTTTTTAAACTAAGGAACAATTTTAAATTAATTTCTGTGGTAATCAAAACTGTCACAAATGTGGTTGGTTGACTGAATTTAACTTCTATTGAATTGTATTAAGGGTCTGAATGTTTTGACTACCTGACGGTGGATGCCTCGAAGACTTTCTAAAAATGAAACTGTTATTACTTTTGTATTTCTAAGCGGAGATGTTTTGTATAAATGATGGATGGGCTACATTGATAGACAGAGCCTTTGTGTGTGAGTCCCCTGTGTAAACTCCAGCACATTGAGATCCGCCTTCTCATCTGGGACTCTTTCTTATTTCCCCTATCTAGCTCCTGTGACACGGCGTCCTGCTAAACCAAATATCGCATTGGGAAGAGGCCTGTCACTCATGAGTCACCTTTAAAAAGGAAAAATATGGTGGTGTGGTTGGCATTCTCAAGCAGGTGCTTGGAAAGTGAAACGACAAACACTTGTTATTGACAGAGACTGGGATGGGACGGGACGGGGCGCAAGCTGGATTTAAACCTTCTCTCCTGCATGAGAACCAACGTGTCGGGAACACAAAAAAGTAGACTTTGAAAGGGAAAAAGACTACATCGCTTACTCATGAAGAACTTTTTAAACACTACAAGCGGTTGTAAGGTAAATTACTGTATTTATTACAATCAGTGCATTGCAAACTTGCAATGAAAAATATGAATCTTTAATAATATGAAAATAAATTATTGTACAATGGGAAATATTATTAAATGTATTTCATTTTATTCAATAAATTGTATTCTTAAAAACAGGAATAAATAGAAATGTTGCCCTATTCCACAGAGGTATAACTTCTTTAAAATGTAAGACACTCCAAAAATCAATTTCAGTATTTCTACTGATATCCACAAAGGATACAAAAATGTATAAATAAAATAAACATATTTCAAAACAAGAACCTCAAAGAAGTTAAATTGAGAAAAGAGAAAACACAAAGGAAGTTTGTCCAATTCCATTGAGGTAATTTGAAGGAAACATTGGACAAGTCACAAATACTGATTATTTTTTAAAACCCCCTGTTGAAAAGACCAGCATCTGATCTTCTTAACTAGCTTGACCAGCAAAAACAGGCTGATCTTTTCAGCAGGGTATGAACAAGTGTACGGATGGCGATCATCGATCAAGAGAAACAGCAAAGCTCTGAACATGACGAGATCAACCTGAGCCAAATGAGAAGACAGCAAGACACCACCGAAAACCAAAGAAGCCACACCAAGAAACGCTCAACAGAAAATCACACACTATAAACGTGATGCAACCAACCTTGATCATTAAGCAAGAAGGCATACAACCACCTTGAGACCACAATACATCCCACAGCCTCTCGGCCAATTAAAGACATATCAACTCTCACCAGCTCCCACAGAACAGCAGCAACAAGGAAACGACAGAAAAGAGGAATCCTTGACGCTTTTTTTTTATTCCTCAGCTCTTGTGATGAGAATACAGATTACTATTGGAGAATCCCTGGCCATATAACAGTCAGCTTCTCTAGCCTGCAAGACAAAAACACACATATTATTTTCACTATATGTCTAATGCGTTCTGTCAGGGCTCATGCTAGCTGCAGGTATGGTGTATTTTCTCTACAGTAGTGGACCGATATGGGTTCTTCATTGGCCAATGTAACTATCTAGTGAGAGAATGCAGAAGTAAAGCAATGGGTTTCCATGTTTTATGACTTTCATAGACATGATTTTTATACTGTACAAACTGTATATTTTATCCTTTAACCCTACCTCTAAACACAACCCTCACAAAAAAAAAAAAAAAAAATGTTTTGTATTTTTACATAAAATATAAAAATAAAATAAAAGAATACAAAAAAATTGGCAAAACTATAGCACATAAGGCTGATCAAAAAACAATAAAAATAATTTATCGATGTATGGTAATTGTGTTCCTCACAATATTTCTGTCAAATGTTTGCTTCTATAAAACATTATATATATTTTTAAAAATATTTGATTTAATATTTAATATAAAATATAAAAATGCAATAACATTTAATATTTCATAAAAATAATTTTATAAAATACTATATAGCTTTACTTAATACATCATTTGATTTATAATATTCAATACGACATGTAATAAAAATAATGTAATTTATGTAAATTAAACATTTAATTTATAAATGTAATATAAAATGTAATTTAATTTAAATGCTCTTAAATTGTATAATACAATAAATTATTTTAATTAAATATGTAATAATTAATATAACATTTTAAAATAGTACAAAATGAAATAATTTTTTTTATATTTAATATAAAATGAAATAAAACAATGCAATAACATAATATATTTCATAAAATAATTCAGTTTAATATAAAATGTAATTTAATATAATTTAATAAATTAATATTAACCTCAATTTTATAAAATATTATATAGCTTACTTAATAAATAATGTGATTTATAATATTTAATATGACGTAATAAAATCAATGTAATTTATGTAAATAAAATAGTGTATAAATGTAATATAAAATGTAATTTCCCTTAAATACTCCAATACATTATATATTTAAATACAATTTATTGATTTTAATATAAAAATTAATTTAACATAAAATCATGTAATAATGAAGTAAAATGTAACATTTAATGTAAAATGTAATTCAACTTTAATTGAATTGCTCCTAATATATTATTATTATTATTTTTTGTTTAATATAAAATGTAATTTAAAATGTAATAAAATAACGTAATATAGAATTTAAGTACTTTTATGGACATCTGGTTGAAAACTGTGGGTGTGAATATACTCTGAAAGTTGTTTCTACATGCTGGACAAAAACATAGTGAACAGCATTATAGATAATTATAATGATACCCCACCTAGCGACTACTAGATACTCTAATGCTGTCCTGGTCATCAAACTGCTTTAGAGACATTGCTTCTCATGAAATACCACCTTTGCAGAAAGCGACTGCTGAGGTAAGGCATTCTGCCTTAAATATATGTACATAAGCCGTCAAGCATTCAGCGACTGTCTAATGAATAATGATGTTTGGTGCATTAAACCGAACCCTGCACCGCTAAACCCCCACTGAAGAAGGGCCACTCACAGTCTGGAACCAAGAAAACAGGGAGAGCGAGAAGAATGAGATGACGAAGAGGGCAAGAAAGAGAGATTGACAAAGAAATAGCCGTTGATATTTAAGAACAAGACGACAAAGCTAAACACTTTACCCGTAAATGTAAGGTTTCCTTGATTACTCAGTGCTCATTCTTGTTTAATCCATATATGAAGAGATAACACTGACAGCAAGTCAAGTCAATCTTATTTATATAGCGCTTTTAACAATGCAGATTGTTTCAAAGCAGCTTTACAGTGTTAAACAGGAAAATAATGCAACAATTTTATTCAGCCGTATAGCCATTCTGGAGAAAACGGGGATGTCATCAGTTCATTTCAATTATCATAAGTGACAGTGTTGGCTTTAGATCAGTAATTTAGTTTAATAATTAGATTTATTTGGATATTTAGTTGAAAAATTTAGAAAAATTTAGTGTCCCCAACTGAGCACGCCAAGCCAGAGGCAACAGTGGCAAGGAAACCAAAACCCCATCAGGTGACCTAATGGAGAAAAATAAACCTTGGGAGAAACCAGGCTTAGTCGGGGCTCAGTCTCTACAGCAACACTGCAGAGAATACTTCTCATTAGCTCTGCTTCATTATGGCTCTTAATTAAGGCCAGTCTGAAAAAGACTAAGGCGGCCTGTCAATTTGCCAGAGTCACGTTCCTTCGAAAAAAACAGGAATACAAAGTGAAGGATTTGACTCTATAAAAGGCTTTCATTCAAAGCTCAGACACAAGAAGAAATTACCTGAAAATATCTGGAGTATATAAAGTAAAATATGAATTAAATGCATCTAAAAAGTGCTTTTAACAGTGCTCGTAAAAGAGAAATCGGCATTTTAAAATAACAGCAACAACAAAAATGTATTAAAATGGGAAAACTGAAACAAGTACACTGAATAAGCATACAAACTCTTAACTCAATACTTTGTTGAAGCACCTCTATAGTCTCAAGTATTTTTTGGTATAATGCGACAAGCTTTGTATAGCTGCAATTTTCTGCCACTCTTCTCCTCAGATCCTCTCAAGTTCTGTCAGGCTGGATGGGGAGCGTCGGTGGGCAGATATTTTCAGGATTCTCCAGAGATGTTTGGAGAAAGAAGTCCAGGCTCTGGCTGGGCCACTCAAGGACACTCACAGAGTTGTCCATAAGCCACTCTTGCATTGTCTTAGCTGTGTGCTTGGGGTCATTGTCCTGTTCAGAGGTGAACCTTCAGCCCAGTCCGAGGTTCTGAATGCTCTGGACCAGGTTTTCATTAGGGCCAACTCTATATTTTGCTGCGTTGAGCTTTCTTTCTACCCTGACTAGTCCCCCAGTCCCTGCCGTTGAAAACACCACCACAGCATGATGCTGCTACCACACACTTTACTTTTGGGATGGTATTGTGCTGATTTCCTCCATACATGATGCTTGGAAATGAGGTTCATCAGATGAGAGAATCTAGTTTATAACAGCCTGAGAGAGTCCTTGAGGTGTTTTTTTTGCAAATTCCAAATGGGTTTTCATGCGTCTTCACTGGAGACTGACTCAAGATGGCGTAACTGACTCAAGATGGCGCCGAGGATGGCTGCTGCGTCGCGAGCTCCGTTACTACATTGCAGTTTTTTGTTTGTTCTGTTTATAGTTTTTGTGTTTTTTGTCTTGGATGTTGTCTGCCTTACTGCGTACGACAGACAGACACTTTTGGACATTGGTTCGGCAATCGCACACCGAAAACCGGACTTTAAATTCTTCAGTGACGACCAGCTGTTTACAAACACGGCAGCGGAGCCCTTTGTCTGGGCGGTCCGACCGCGGAAACGCAGCCGGAGAAGGGGAAGCAGAGCCGGCGTGCTCATCAGAGTAAGACACCGCGCAAACCGACCCCCGCTTCCCAGTATTTTACTGGCTAATGTTCAGTCTCTGGACAACAAACTCTGCGAGCTGAGAGCATGGATCTCTTTCCAACGAGAGACGAGGGACTGCTGCATTATCTGCCTTAAAGAAACTTGGATGTCTGCTGAGATTCCAGATTCGGCCATCGAAACCACGGGGTTCTCCGTGCATCGAATGGACAGAGAAAAAGAACTCTCAGGGAAAAGCAAAGGCGGGGGTGTATGTTTTATGATCAACAGATCCTGGTGTGATCAGAGGAACGTACATTCTATCAAGTCTTTCTGTTCTCCTGATCTGGAACTTCTCATGGTTCTGTGTCGACCATTCTGGCTACCGAGGGAATTCACCGCGGTCATCATCACAGCTGTGTATATTCCCCCACAAGCCGACACAGACCGGGCACTAAAGGAACTGTATAGGACAGTGAGTGAGCAGGAAACCGCGCATCCTGAGGCTGCGTTTATTGTGACCGGGGACTTTAACAAAGCCAACTTCAAACGCATTGCACCTAAATACCACCAACATGTTAACTTCAACACGCGAGGGAACCGTATTTTGGACCACTGTTACTCTCCCTTCCGGGATGGCTACAAGTCCCTCCCGCGCCCACCATTTGGCAAATCGGACCACTCTTCCATTCTCCTTCTGCCCGCTTATAGGCAGAGACTGAGACAGGAAGCACCCGCCCTCAGAACCATCCAGTGCTGGTCGGACCAATCAGACTCTATGCTACAAGAGTTTTGATCACGCGGACTGGGAAATGTTCCGGTCGGCCTCTGATGACGATATCGAGGTCTACGCTGATAGCGTAACGCGTTTCATCAGGAAGTGCTGTTCGGACCAATCACCGGAAGAAATGGCGTTTGGGTAAAATATGTGTTTTTTTGGCAGGGTTGCCTGGGTCTAAATATCACATTTGGGGTCGCTTCAACACGCGGACAATGACAAAAAGGCCCGTAGCAAAACCGCGGACTTGGCAACACTGTGTGCAGTTGAGTTCTGTTGACATTTGACAACTAACGTTATGCGTCGCTCAGTTGCTCTGATTGGTTGTAGGACCCTGGTTCGGTTGAAACACGCCCCATACTCACAGCCCAACGGAGCAGTATCAGACTCATATTCTGACTAGAATTGAGTATGACAACGTCAGGCTAGCAACATTTACAAGAGAAATTGGAATGCTCCTGAGCTAACTTTAAAGGGTCCCAGTAAAGGTACGAAAACTTATGGAATTTTTTTTATGCAAGTTTGTAAAGTTGTCCCAAATCATTTTTTTTGCTTTGTCATTATGGTATATGGAGTGTAGACTCATGTGAAAAAATGTAGGGGTATGAATACTTTCGCAAGGCTGGCTAATATCAGTCTATTAGTGTCTACATAAATAATACAAGTATTATAATTATTATTATTATTATAAGCTATTGTTTCAAAATGATAATTGACAATATAATAACTTAGATATATTAATACAAATAGTAATAATATGAATTAAAAAATTTATATGTATTTAATAGTATTCAACGAAAAAAAAAAAAAAAAATTCAGGATTTGAAAAAATATTATAAATTCTGAATAAAACTAAAATAATGAATTATATTCATTTAGCAAATTATTATATTAATAGGCTGATGTCCAGTATACAGAATTACTGGCCTGGCTAAAATATGTCTATCAGTGGTCAATATAAAGCAGCAAAGCTCTAATCAGATCTATGAACTGATTTATTTGTGTGGTTTGAGGCTCTAACATCTGTGTACTAATCCGAAAGCGTGTTTGCGGCCGTGAAATTTTTCAGATCAGCTTTGAGAAAAGGAAAACTCGAGCATGATTCCAACTTTCCTCATGGAGGATTTATAGATTTGGCAAAGCACTATGCATACTTCAGAGGTTGACTGATTTCTACTGGACGTGAAAACTGGAGCAGCCAATGAAATATTCAGGGCCTGTTTGAGCAATTACATGAAATCTGAGGAGGGGATTCTGAAAGCTTACTGTGGCGAGCAGCGAGGCTGAGGGACCGTGAGTGCGGGATGAGGCCGCGCTCTTCAGGTTGGATGGGCGCCAGCTGCGCGCTACATCGGTCTCGTGTCTCACGGAGGAGTGACGGGAGTATAAAGGAGGAGCGGCGACAGTGAAGGACGAGAGAGGACCAGGCCTGGTGTTTTATTTACGTTTTGTTATGTGTGTGCGCTAGTGATGTATGTCTCGAGACCGGTCTTGGTCTCGAGACCGGTCTCGAGACCACTTTTACGTGGTCTCGGTCTTGTCACGGCCTTGACGGTCTTGGTCTTGGTCTTGTCTTGGTCTCGGACCTCTCGGTCTTGTCTAAGTCTCGCTGTCTCAGAACGATTTAGCAATACAATATCCACGACAATATATATTTTTTTTTTACGACAACACAACGTTCAATAATGCACCATTAATATTATTTCGCGCCTTTTTTCCAGGCGCGTGAGGTGAAAATAAATCACCCAAACACTACGTGTGTTTTTTTCTACTCCGTTAATAAATCTTGTAACTTCGTTAGCAGAGCAACATCAATCGTTTTTCGGTGGTGGAAATCCATTAGCTACTAAAAAATGTATTTGCCATTGAGGAGCGCAGTGCATGGTTGCATAGCAACGACAGACGCCACAGGAAAATCAGACCGAATTTTACTATAATAAAAGATAGGCTAACGTGCATTGTAAATGTCAGTAATGTATATTTTTTCTAAAAAATATTTAAAGGCTGAAATATGTGAGGTTTATTTTTTTATAAAACCTTTTGTCAACTTTATTTGAACTTGTGTATGTTAGATAACATGTTGCAAGACACTCCTTTACAATCTGGCCATCATTTTTAATGTTATTAATTTAATGTTTATGTAAATAAAAAGTGCATATTGATGCTAATTTAATTTGTTATTTTCTGGTTTTCGACATAAAACTTAATTCAGAATTCTGTGATATATACTGTAATAATACTGTATCCTAAATTGGGGATAATTCACCTATTTCATATGCTGAAGTAAATTTTCCCCCTCCGGTCTCGACTTGGTCTCGGTCTTGATCTCGACTTGGTCTTGAGTTGGTCTGTCTTGGTCTTGGTCTTGAGTTGGTCTGTCTTGGTCTTGGTCTTGTCTTGGTCTCGATACCCTCTGGTCTTGGTAGTGTCTTGGTCTCGGTTTAGGCGGTCTTGACTACAAGTCTAGTGGGCGCGGCAGTCGTCCGTGAGGGGCTGCCGCCGCCATTTTATTTTGTGTTGATTTATTAAAGTTGTTGAACGTTCGCCGGCTCCCGCCTCCTTCTTCCCATACGAACGAACCCTGTTACACTTACTTTCACATAGACATTCCATTATAGACAGCTAATCATCAAAAGAACAAAAAAGAGAATCAAAATATACCACGGCTATTCTTCAAAATAAATGATGTAAATAAATAAATCCAAATTTCTGCCAAAGTAAGGCAGGAGTACAGGAGAGGCCCCTCTGAACAGGAAATGAAATGACTGAGGCATAGCGGTACAGAGGGAGGACGTCAGCTCTGACAGTGATGCTTGTATAGTTAGCTGCTGTTTGGCAGCCATCCACTTGAATCCAGTGCACTAAACCACTGACGTGCCGTCCCTGGACACACTCAGCACACAGGCCTTGCACAGCATACTAGAGCGCACAGAGACGAGTGCGCATGTGTGAGAACATACACACAGCAGGAGATGCGGACAGCCTGCCAAACTCCTGGAATCACTGGAGTTATTAATCATGCAGCAGTAATTACAGTAGACAGGGAGAGGAAGTGACTGCAGTGGCCACTCATACATGCACACAAGCACACCAGAGGAGAAAACTGGATTGATCAGAGATTGTGAAGAGCACAAGAGTAAAGTTGGTGATAAAATCAATAAAATCTTGTTCGCTCTCATTGTCTTCTCAAAAAGAGTGGGCTTAAATGTACTGTAGTAATATGTGATCCTTTGTATGCAGGTGACAGAAAATGTTCATTTTTAGGCATTTTTTGACAGACAGACTTATTATAATTATAGTATTCATTATGATTGATGAAACAATTAACAATAACAAATATGAGAAATGAAAAAGACACTTCACGCTGATTATAATACTACACTTCAACACTATAGTTTTCCTTTAAATATTATATTATACAATTTAATGATCAAATTACGTAAATAAAATATGATATATTTATAAAATATAAATATTTGTACAAAAAAAACATTAATTCATGAGATTGACACTGTAGACTCCCACATAATAGAAACAATATATATATATATATATATATATATATATATATATATATATATATATATATATATATATATATATATATATATATATATATATATATATATATATATATATATATATATATATATATATATATATATATATATATATATATATATAGCGCTATCAAATCGATTAATCGCAATTATATCACATCCAAAATAAAAGTTCTTGTTTACATAATATATGTGTGTGTACTGTGCATAACTATTATATATAAATACTAGGGCTGGGTAAAAAAATATCGATTTCTCGATTTTAATCGATTCTCACTTTTACAAAACAATATCGATTCTTAAAGGTCCCGTTCTTCGTGTTTTTTTGAAGCTTTGATTGTGTTTACAGTGTGCAATATAACATGTGTTCATGTTTCGCGTGTAAAAAAAACACAGTATTTTTCACACAATTTACTTATCTGTATACCGCTGTTTTCACTCTCCTAAAAACGGGCTGATGAGTTCCTTGTTCGAAGTCCCTCCTTCAGAAATACGTAACGAGTTCTGATTGTGCCAGCGGTTCCTGTGTTGTGATTTGACAGCAGCTTAGCGCACATGGCACGGTTCCTGTGTTGTGATTCGACAGCAGCTTAGCGCACGTTGCACGGAAAGGTCACGCCTCTTAACGGGGAGATATATGCGCTCAATGATCTCTACAGCGTCCCTGGGAAAGCCAAACAAAGGTGATTTGACTCCGGGATGAAAATAACAGCGTCTCGACGACATGGCGACAAACACAGTCAAACGCAACACTTCCTCTTCTCCACATGGGACAGCAACAAAACCACGCCCCCTTTTTCGAGTATTCTTGTGGGCGGAGGTTAGTCTGTTCTACTGTTCTACTGACGTAATTAATGAAGGAAGTACCAGGATGTAGTCCAAACCGGCCGTTCGCTGTAGGCTTTGAAAGGGAACTTCTGTTAAATAAAATATCTCGCTTGGCATTGAACTTTGAGCTTTATAATTTTACAGGTATTATTTATGCTCTAACAGCAACATTACACACTAACTAAAGTTTGAACAGTGGGATCGCGAAGAACGGGACCTTTAAATCCCAAGAATCGATTAGTCTATTTTTTGTTTTTTTTACGAAATTCAAAAACATAAATACCGTTTTGGCGCTGTGGCACGAGATCGCTCTGCCGCAGCTCCGCTCAAGAGAACCAGCAGAGCGGAGCAAACATGAACCGATCTTCTCTTCCGCCTTAATACCAGTAACAGCGCGAAATAAACACGAATGAGCTTCTGAAAGTGTGTTAAAAGATACAGGACAACTTATCGAAATCCGTATCATGTCACATAGAATCACTCAATCAGTGTTTCAACCGCAGAAAGATGTAAGTAAAACGGCTTAAACAATGTCACGTAATGTCACAGTTACCTCAGAAAAAAACATATCCAGTGTCCATAAACACGTTAGCTCAGCTCAGCTAGAAAAATGAACTCTAGAGAGAAGCATTTTGCTAATTATATGCACCACATTACATAGGATAGGCCTATTCATTGTCAATGTTCTTCAATATTTAAAGCTACACTGTGTAACTTTTTTAGTTTATTCTTAGCTAAAAACACTTAGTTCTTTCAAAAATATATGTGCTCATTAATGTATATTTACTTCTTTCAAGTAATAAAGTATTCTCGTAAGTTTATAATATGCCATTGAAAATCCATACGGGTAAGGGGTTCAAATGGGGGTCGCCATGTTGCCCCTCCATCTTGAAAATACATTAGCCAAAGAGGGACATACCCGTAAATTCAAGCTTCGCCTTTCGCGTTTTAACACTCGATGGCACCGTGTCGAATGTGAAGAGGGGGATTGCTGGATTGAACTGGAAGCCATGTTAATCTTGGACTAAATCGGCCACCGTAGGAGTTAAAACGAAATCGGAATTGGGAGGAACAGAAACTAATATTTACTGGATGGTCATATACCTTTTCACCGCTAGATGGGGGAAAATATCACACAATGTAGCTTTAATAAATCTGGCATGTTTTTATGACAGCCACCCTTTAAATGTTTATATTTCAAAAAAACGAATTGGAGTAGAATTATGATTATGTAATTGTAAAGTTAATATTATAACTATTATTAAATTAAAAAAAACATAATTTAGTGTCATTTAAGTGTTTGTATATAAATCAGTTAATTTTTACCTTGAATATTAGTAGGCTAATGTAGTATCAACTGACTCCCACAGTTTACAACATTAGTTCAGAAATTAGTTTTCCTCGAGAACATTTTCCATGTATTATACCTGATACATATCCAAAATAATCGATATTGAATTGAATCGAAAAGAATCAAATCAAATCGAAAGCTTGCAAATTGAATTGTGAAATTTGTGTCAATACCCAGCCCTAATAAATACACACTCATTCATGTATATATTTAAGAAATATTTGCATGTATATGTATAATTAAATATAATTTATATTATACATTTTCCTAAATATATACACGCATGTGTGTGTATATTATATTATATTTTGGATGTCATTAATCGTGATTTGTGTGTGTTTGTGCGTGCGTGATATATTTAAAATGTAAATGTATTTCATAAATGTGTGTGTTTGTTTTTGTGATTTATGAGGACACAATCTTGTATAATGACAGGTATTACACTGGTATTACGACGTAAACATGAAATATGAGACATTTCATATGTACACATATTTGAAAATAGCTTTAAAACATACTAAATGTTTTATTAAAAATGTAAGAAAAAAATGCAAAATGTTTCCTGTGATGGGTAGGTTTAGGTAGTGTAGGTAGGGGGATAGAATGTACAGTTTGTACAGTATAAAAACCATTACGCCTATGGAATATCCTCACTTAGATAGCAAAACAAACCTGTGTGTGTGTGTGTGTGTGACTCCCACAGAGGAAAAAAAGGTCAAGAAATTCACTGGCATTAAATGGAGAGTTAGTGTGTTGTATTTTCCCTTTGAACACTGATGGTGAATCTTTCACCTAGTCACGTTTAAAGAAGATATGATCTCCCAAGATCCTTCATGAAATACCTTCTGCCAAGTTGGAAAGACGCCCTTGCAGACACAGTAAACAGTTTCTCAGCCCAGTAAACGATGCCCAGACTTTTGACAATAAGCATACAATCTGGTCCACACTGGAACTCAATTTGGCCGAGAAGCCTCTTTATGGATATTAAAGACCATCTAAAATAACAAACATCCCCTTTTCCACTGACCTACTACAAAATGCCTCAAAAAGGGCAATATGTATTAGACGGTCCATGGATGTGAGTCTAAAAGCAAGATGGAATATTTCTAGTCTGCGTCACTAAGTGTGATACATCAAGTCCAGATGATGAACGAATACTTGCGAATCCCAGAACCACAAAACAAAACCATTCCTTCAGGACAACTGTTAAAACTGATGCTACCAAAGATGGATCTGAACAGAAAATGTGCCTTTTGGCTTCATTGTGGCGTTTTTCCATTGATCATCTTGTGAGTCTCTTATAATTCATCAGGCTGATTGATGCTCTGAACTGAGATAAATATCTGCTTCAAGGTCCCTGTTTCAACCTCAAACAATAGAGCTTTATACAATACAGCCTTCGCCACAGAAGCAAACAGATGGCGGGATTCATTCATTCTTGAACACGTATAAATCTGATGCAGACGCAGCGCCATGTCCAGCATACAATATGCTAGAATATCATAATTGCATACAGAGATTCTTAGGAGAGCAAATAAGAGTTGTGCAATAACCGTTTGGTAATAGTTTGCCATTTAAAATACAAAATGAATGCACATCAGCAAATACTGACATAAAAGGTTGTCTTATCGCACATCCTACATTGCAAGGCAAACGCCGCGTAATCCTATTGCGACAAGTTTTAGGCAAAGTTTTTAGATTGTGTTTATTCAACATTCAATAAATCCAACACAATATTACTCTTATCTTAATCCGCGAGCAGGCGGTTTCTTATGTCGAGGGATTACGCAAACTGCTGACTAGGATGTCCTACGCGCTGGAGTGGAAAAAGAAAAACCCCTCTAACTTAAGCAGTTCAGCATGTTGAGGCCTTCAGCGAAGCTCAAGTATCGACTTCCATCAAAAATTCTTTCATTGGGCTCACAGAAGCAAGTGATTTAGCCGCTGATGAGGTAACCTAAAGTAATTTATCACTGACAGGCGGGAAGGTAGCATGGACAAACATACGCGCACATCAAAATGACCACACCAGAAGACAAGCTTCACAGGCAGAACGGTTCATGCCACAGATAGAAAGCGAGCTGATCCAATGTGACTAGAGCCATGAAAGTTTTATCATCTACAATATTAAATAATGAGCAAGTAGCAGTTTAAGTAGTACTTTGTCAAACTTTACACTTAGCTTTGCTAGCTAAATAATAGCTGGTTATATACAAATTAAGACGACAACACATAAGTGTCTAATTCAAGAGCTCAAGTTCATATTTTATGTAAAATGACATTATAAAAACAACTGAATAAAAGATACAGTATATTGCACAAAATGCAGAAGCTAAATGCTAACAGAAGCTAAAATTTCCATTACTTTGTTGTCCGAACTCGGGAGAAAGTGGAAAATAATGAGCTGAAACTGAAACAAATAGCTGCTTAAGAAGCAGTGCTTTACATTAACCTTATTGGCTAAATGGTAGCTAGTTATAACCAATACAAAAGTTAGTCACAACTACAACAAAAAAAGTGTCTAATTCAAGTTCCAAGTTCATATTTTAGAGCCTCAGGATGTTTACATTTAATTTAAAATCACTTTATAAGAACAATTGAACTGAAGATACAGTATGTTGCACATAACAGAGAAGCTAAATGCTAAAAGGAGCTAAATGCTACATAGTGACAGTGATTTCCTGCAGCTTTGCATGCATTATCCATCCCACTGTTGTCTGAATTGTGGAGATTGTGGGAAATAATGAGACGAAACTAGCAGGTAACAGCTTGAGAAGTAGATTTGACCAAACGTTTCATTAAGCTTTGCTGGCTAAATGGTAGCTGCTTATACAAGAGGTGGACACAATAACAAAAACAAGCGTCTAATTCAAGAGGTCCAGTTCCAAGTTCATATTTCATACCCTCAAGATGTTGACTTTTAAATTTAAAATCACTTTACCAACAATTTGCACGCACTGACGATCCAATATGTTTTACAAATGGAGAACCTAAATGCTAACAGAAGCTAATGCTACACTGTCAGTGTATGCCTGCAGCATTGCATTTCTAATAGTCTTTGTTGCAAAAATAAATATAATATAATACACAAATACCCACATACCACTTGTTTTTCATGCTAATCTGTCATTTTTAACATTGACACTTAAACAACACTATGTGAAACCAAAGACTTTATATATAGGAAGACGGTGCACTTCGTTTACTATAGAAGAACGAGCAACAGCCAATATGGCGAATACGACCCCGCCTTCGTATTAGTAAAGTCATGGCGTCACTGGAGCTGCCGTTAGAAGCTTAGGACTGCACATGAGCTTTGTCCAGACTGAAAAATGCAGTTTTGTTGTCATGATTCAAACAGTTTTGGAGAATTTGATGTTTCCCCATTCAAAGAGATATGAGCTGCAATTGCATGCCCGAGAGGCGTTTCAAAGATGGCCGCCAAGTGAAATGGCAAAACTCAAATGAAATGTATCCTACTCGGAAACTCCTAAATACAGCACACATCAACCGAGACTCAATTTCACACTTAAAGATCTTACAAAAAGTGCTCATCGGATGGCATCCGGGAACAGAGCCAGTTAAAGGACCACCAGTGGTGGAAAAGACTGAAAAAGAGATTTGGAGACGCTGCAATGCCCGAACGGCATATTGAGGTCCATCAAAGTGGAAACAGATTAAAGCTGCGGTGTGACGCTGAGAAAGTCTGCCAGCCCAGTCTCAGAGAATGAGATCTGGTACTGGGACGCTGTGATGAGAACGCCTCATGGGATGGCTACTTTAAAAAAATAAAAAAAATGTGTCTGCATGTCACTTCCTACACTCTAAAAAATGCTGGGTTAAAAATAACCCAAGTTGGGTTGAAAATGGACTAACCCAGCAATTGGGTTGTTTTAACCCAGCGGTTGGGTTAAATGTTTGCTTAAAACCACCCAATTGCTGGGTTAAAACAACCCAATTGCTGGGTTAGTCCATTTTCAACCCAACTTGGGTTATTTTTAACACAGCATTTTTTAGAGTTTAAGACACTGGCTATGTTCGGAATGTAATAATAGTGTACTGCATACTGCATATTGAGCAAAATGTGCAATGATGAATGGTTCAAGCAGTATATAGTAGCCACATGACCTCACCATGCTGCATGTTTAATTCAGCAGGTACGGCCCAGTTATCACAATGGAAATACATTTCTCCATGTCGTCTTTTATACATTGCATTGTGGGATACAGTATCCAGTGAAGTGCTCTGTTCTATAATGCACATTACATATTTTTGCAATTAATTGTATGACTATATAATGTATAGGGCTGTCGACTGATTTTTAAAAATATAACAATTAATAATAATAATTATAAATAGAGAAACCATTGGTGCTTGGGCCCTAATTCCATATGTTAATTCAATAAAATGTATTGCATTTAAATCTCAAATGACGACATTTGTGAAGGATGATAATTTAAGCAAATATTTGTTTGCTATTAATAAATGTATTTAATCTAATATGTATTTATTAAACGATTATTCATTCAAATTTATTACTATGATTAATAATGAAAATTAATATTTGCTTAAATAATTTATTAACAATTTATTCAATTTAATATCTATTTATTTAACCATTTTATATTCATGTTGATATATTTAATAATAATAAAAACTACTACTAATAAAAAATTTAATGATATACTAAAATACAAACCGACAGCCGTAATGCACACTGTATTCCACGAATATACATAACTGGACATACTGTATTTTCTTTGTAATTGATAGGGCTGTCAATTTAAGGAAACATTTTAAATAATTTTATTTAATTAAATATCTATGTATTCAACCCTTATTTATTCTCTAATTATTCAAACATTTTTATTATTTTTTAACGTTATTATTAAATATAATGAATTAATAATAATTATCATTAAGAATAATTGTGACAATGATAATTAATTATACTAAATGAACCAAATAACAGTCCCGATATTAGGTTATCCATACTATATGCCAGAGAAATAGTAGACTATTATATCCAAGTATGACATAGCCAAACATAGCCATTGACGAATGGACATACAGATCAGTTGCATGTATTGGCGTGATCAGCAGACTCTCACCTTTAGCCTGCTCTTCCTCCTCCCTCTCTTCCTGCTCCTGCTCCTGCTCCTCCTCCTGCACTTGGCTGGGGGGTCTGTAGGGCGGGGGGAGGCGCATGGGTGGAGGGACGCTGGTCTGTCCTGCTTTCTGCTTGAAGAGAAAAGCGAAGAGACTGTGTGAGAGAGAATAAAGCAGCACACTGTGGAAAGACGCTACAAAGGACACAGGCAAACAAATAAACAGTGACAGATGAATCTGAATGAAAACTGGAGGGGCCAATGCCCTGCAGAGTTTATCTCCAACCCTGATCAAACACACCAGAGCAAGCAAATCAATGTCTTCAGGATCACTAGAAAATCAAAGGTAGGTGAGTTTGATCAGGGTTTGAGCTATTTTTCCATATTAAAAGGTGAAGAGACAGCTTAGTTCACTTGGAGTGTGTACATGGCCTTTTGAAAGGAGAAAAATTAGCTGTTAATGCGGTCAAAATGCTTGAGCAACAAGGGTTGGCCAAGCTTCAATCAGGGGTGGCACTAGTGGCCACCCATGGCCACCATGTAGCTACGCCCCAGCTTGAAGACATTAATACACTTAGAATATGTAACTATGGCACACTCGCTTTATTTTTCCTTTTGTGCCTACTGCACGTTTTGTGCATGAGCTGCACGCACCTCACAACTACACACTCTAATGATGACCTTGCTTTATCGACCATCGATACGTTATATTGGTTAAATTATTAGTGACGATTAATCGATTGTTGATTAAGTAGCATCACTACTTACTGTGCGATTTCTAGGGTGTTCTGAGCAATGTTTGGCACTCTCTGTGCAACTTCTACGGCAGGGGTGTCCAAAGTCGGTCCTGGAGGGCCACTGTCCTGGAGAGTTTAGCTCTAACTTGCTTCAACACACCTGCCTGGAAGTTTCTAGTATGACCTTTGCTGCGTCCCAATTCGCCTACTTGTACTACGAACTAAAGTATGTACTCTTTTTGTGAAGAAAAAGTACATATTTTTGAGTGTGTAGCAGAAAAGTATGCAAGCTTTGGGACATACTACTTTGTCATCTATAACGGACACTCTGTCTCTTAGTTACGTGCAGCCCGTCACCGTTTAAACCGACCCATCGTCACAGTTAAAATCCTCCACATTCAGTTTAATTTCCTACCGTATCGGAGAGAAATGTAGTCGCACGTTGATCTGCCATTTGTGGGTCTTTAATGCAGGGACTCCCGCAGTTTAAATATAATGATGCATTTAAAAGTTAATGGCCTAACGTATCATTACAAAAGTTCTCAATGCTGCTCGTCAGGTTAGATACTGATAATCGATCACTCAAACCCCTTTATCTAAACCTCTCTACTTAACCGACGGACTCGCACAACCATCATGCATGTTTGCATTTTTTTAAAAACTTTTTATCAGGCAACTCCTACATTATCTTCACTGCATGTGTATTTAAATATCCTTAAACAATAAAGTTATGAAACTTCTCTTTGCCCTCAGTCAAAACGATTTGGCAGACAACAAATGATAGATTCATGAGCAAATATCGGCCGTTAGATCGGCACAAGACGAACCACTACAGGACATCAGAGCCAGCGGCAAACTTCAGAAGGACTGGCCGAGGAAAGGCTGCTCTCGCCGGGGTTAATGAGCGATGAGTGCCCGGTGATCGCCTGGATCTCACAACACCAAAAACACAAGATTATTTTTTTAAATAGGCGCTCTCTTTATAAATAAACCACAGATTTGAGCTTTAAACAACTAAATTCCCACCTGAAAAAACTTCATTTTGTGACACAATAGTAGTATTTTTAATTTATGCAGGGTTTCTCATTACGTCACTTTACCACGTGACAGCAGCAAGCCGGCTCCTGATTGGTTAACGAAGCGTGAATTGACGCCAAAGTTCAGATTTTTCAGCTCGGGCGTCAGACGTGAATTCGCTTCAAACGCGTGAATGCACAAAAAGCACCACTCGCGCATAATATGCGTATCGCGCAAGACGCTCAATTCGCGTCCAACTGAGGTGGAATCGCGTCCATCACGCCGCGCGAAACGCGTCTATCGCGCTGCAGGACCTCCGGACGCGCGTCAACGCGTCTATTTCTTGTGCCAAAACTTTCTTCAGTTAAACAAAGACAAAACTGAAATCACTACATTTGGAAACAAAGATGAAATTCTCAAGGTGAACGCATATCTTGAGGCTAAAGGTCTAATAACAAAAAATCAAGTCAGGAATCTTGGTGTGATTTCGGAGTCAGACCTGAGTTTCAGTCGTCATGTCAAAGCAATAACTAAATTAGCCTACTATCATCTCAAAAATATTGCAAGAATTAGATGCTTTGTTTCTAGGCAAGACTTATCACCAGTAGGGTGGACTATTGTAATGGCCTTCTCACCGGCCTTCCCAAAAAGACCATTAGACAGCTCATACAGAACGCTGCTGCCAGGACTCTGAGCAGAACCAGAACATATGACCATATCACACCAGTCCTCTGGTCTTTACACTGGCTTCCAGTTACATTTAGGATCGATTTTAAAGTACCATTACTTGTATATAAATCACTCAATGACCTAGGACCTAAATACATTGCAGATATGCTGATTAAGTACATACCCAACAGATCACTCAGATCATCAGGATCAAGTCAATTAGAAATACCAAGGGTTCACTCAAAGCTAGAAGAGTCTGCGTTTAGCTATTATGCCAGCCGTTGCTGGAACCAGCTTCCTGAACAGATCAGATGTGCTCCAACAGTAGCCACTTTCAAATCCAGACTCAAAACACATCTGTTTGTTTAACTGTGCATTTACTGAATGAGCTGTGCTACTGTACGTCCGACTGATTGCACCTTATCTTATGCTTTTACTGAATGAGCTCTGTGCTTTGTTCGAACTGCTTGCACTTTAATTATGTTTCAATTTAACCCTGTTTTATGTTTTTATGTAATATATATATATATATATATATATATATATATATATATATATATATATATATATATATATATATATATATATATATATATATATATATATATATGTTTTATTTTTAGTTCATTTGTTTATTTGTATGTTCTTTATTTTTTTTATTCTTTAATTCCTAGTATAATTGTTATACTATATATATATTTATTTTATTCACTTACAAATATTTTAACTTCTTTTCTGTGTAAAGCACTTTGAATTGCCACTGTGTATGAAATGTGCTATACAAATAAACTTGCCTTGCCTTGCCTTTCCATTGACTTAACATTGAAATCACTCGCTCCTGACACTCTATTCGCATTTGGTGTGAACGCAGCATAAGTGGCTCTGGAGATGACGTTCGTCCGTTCATGTCCTCATATGAGAGGCAGAGATGGAAACATGTGACCGTCACGCGCGATTCTGAATGAGAGTGTGTGTGAGGTAAACCCATAGACTGTAAACCGCGCGTCTATGCATTCATTCGCACAGAGACGCAGGATTCGTATTTTAAATAGTCTTTTTGCGGTTTAATATTCACAGACACTAGCCTATATCACAATATGTGTTCTCAGGTACAGAAATTTGGTAACGATTGATTTAATGTGAATCGGTACTCGGTAGTACCAACGTAATTCGGTCGGTGCCCTTAAAAGTACTGAGTTCGGTACCCAACCCTAGTATGCATGGACAAAAATTGAGAGGACGCTCACTGCAGAGCCATGGGTGGAGTGTGAAGTCCAGCTCCCCCTCTCAAGATGTAATAAAGGAGCAAAGGGTGGAGTACAACCACACCCTAAAGGCCTATTCACACCAGGACGATATTCATGCGCGTTTAATGCCTTGTGACTAAACAAAGAGCACCAATGTGAGTGTGCACACCGACGCGCAAAACGCCAGGCTTAAAGGCGGCATAAAAAAAAAAACGCCTTGGGTTCGTTTTTTTGTTTTGATGTGGCGTGTTAAAAACTGTCCGACCAATGAGATTGCCGCTTTTGTTCATGTGCCTGGAGCTGCTGAAGTTACAGTAAAACACGACTTGGTGGTGCTCAAGCACAAAACAGTCTTGCCGAGCACACATTGATACGACGAAGAAGTAAGTAGACAAAGAAGATGATGAGCTGCTAATGCTGCTTGCCAGTTAGAAAAAAGTGTGAGAATGTTTTTTGTAAGCACGTAAATACTGTCTCTCTTCTTCTTCTGTGTGACAAGCGAGTGTCAGAAGCGTAAAGTGGCGCAGCACCACCTTGTGTACCGGGAGCACCATCTACTGAATTTGCACGTTCACTCGGCGCATCGCCAGTGAAAATCGTTTTGGTGTGAACACTCAATATGCGCCAAAAAACAATGGCGATAAGTGCGCACGATATTCATCCCGGTGTGTCCAGGCCTTAACCCTACCCATAACTCTATCCCTACACCCATTAGATCCACAGAGGTGGAGCTGGACTAGGTCAAGCTCAACCCATGACATCCAGAGAGGTGGAGCTGGACGTCATTTGGCACTGCAGCGAGCGCAGACAGTCAAGGAACATGGACGACTGAAATATACACTGGGCTTTAGGGTTAGGGGTATGTTTAACAATATTTTGAATATACAAAATGTTGAACATTAATGCAAATTAACACATTTAACAAGTGACAACAGCGTCCAATCAAGGCTAACCAGCTCTCAATAGAGCCGCCTCTAACAGATCTAGCATTAATACGTTATTAGCG
The DNA here is from genome assembly GCA_023566225.1 of Romanogobio albipinnatus. NCBI lineage: Eukaryota > Metazoa > Chordata > Actinopteri > Cypriniformes > Gobionidae > Romanogobio > Romanogobio albipinnatus. The sequence continues at coordinate 7,481,775 of CM042263.1, forward strand.
GCGCTTACAGAAGGATGCCATAATGTTTCACTGCTCCAGAGAGCAACACTTAACGCTGATTAATAGCTAATGAACGATGGAAGAACGATATCGAGGGAGAAGGACCGCTAATGTGTGCAAGAGATGTGAATACAGGTATTAGACGCCGAATTTTGCTCACAATATATGGAAAATCTTTGTTTATAGTATATTATGAAAGTTAATTCTTCTATTTAGTCTGTCGCAGTTCCCTTTTCAAATCTAAATTTACATTTTCTTTTGGAACATAACATCAGAAATGCAAAGCAGCGAGTTTTTCTTCAGATACGAGCTGAAAAGTTAATTAAATTTGCAGGGTGTAATTAGAGGGCCCCATATTCTGATTGTGGTGAATAATCACGTAGCCTCGGGAGCCGAATGCAACTAATGGATGATGGAGCAATTAGGCAAATTACCGTAATTTCAAATTAATTGCTAGAAAAAACAGTTTTAATCAAAACACGGCAACTCCAGAGGTATCTAGAAGATTTCAAATTGGGATTCTTCTGCAGGTCTCCTGGGAAGAGACACCATTTCTCAGAAACATGGGCATGCTTGCGCATATATGTCCTCTTTTCTTTCATTATTTCTCTTGATTCTGGGATGTGGTGGGGGCTATAATAGATAGTGATGAGTTGTGCTTTGATGTGAGTGGAAAACAGCCGTAGACATTTACACTAGTGGACACAAAGTCATCTTGAAACAGACACATAATATTACAGCATTCAGCTATTTTACAAAGAGACTTAGAGTGTGATCATTACAGTAATAAAATAATAACGGATCATTACGGACGATGCGGTTGCAGTGAGAATAAAATTGCAGTGAATGCTGCAGATTTTTATGTTCTAGCATAGGCTGCTAATATTATGTGTTCATATATAAAATATGGTCCAGAAGTCTAAGACCACACTAAAAGGCATTCAAAATCTTAATAAAACCTGGAGATATATATATATATATATATATATATATATATACACATATACACATATATACAGGTCCTTCTCAAAAAGTTCATTATTTTCCATAATGTAATGATAAAAATTAAACTTTCATATATTTTAGGTTCATTGCACACCAACTGAAATATTTCAGGTCTTTTATTGTTTTAATACTGATGATTTTGGCATACAGCTCATGAAAACCCAAAATTCCTATCTCAATAAATTAGCATATTTCATCCGACCAATAAAAGAACAGTGTTTTTAATACAAAAAAAGTCAACCTTCAAATAATTATGTTCAGTTATGCACTCAATACTTGGTCGGGAATCCTTTTGCAGAAATGACTGCTTCAATGCGGCGTGGCATGGAGGCAATCAGCCTGTGGCACTGCTGAGGTGTTATGGAGGCCCAGGATGCTTCGATAGCGGCCTTAAGCTCATCCAGAGTGTTGGGTCTTGCGTCTCTCAACTTTCTCTTCACAATATCCCACAGATTCTCAGGTCAGGAGAGTTGGCAGGCCAATTGAGCACAGTAATACCATGGTCAGTAAACCATTTACCAGTGGTTTTGGCACTGTGAGCAGGTGCCAGGTCCTGCTGAAAAATGAAATCATCTCCATAAAGCTTTTCAGCAGATGGAAGCATGAAGTGCTCCAAAATCTCCTGATAGCTAGCTTCATTGACCCTACCCTTGATAAAACACAGTGGACCAACACCAGCAGCTGACATGGCACCCCAGACCATCACTGACTGTGGGTACTTGACACTGGACTTCAGGCATTTTGGCATTTCCTTCTCCCCAGTCTTCCTCCAGACTCTGACACCTTGATTTCCGAATGACATGCAAAATTTGCTTTCATCCGAAAAAAGTACTTTGGACCACTGAGCAACAGTCCACTGCTGCTTCTCTGTAGCCCAGGTCAGGCGCTTCTGCCGCTGTTTCTGGGTCAAAACTGGCTTGACCTGGGGAATGTGGCACCTGTAGCCCATTTCCTTCACACGCCTGTGCACGGTGGCTCTAGATGTTTCTACTCCAGACTCAGTCCACTGCTTCCGCAGGTCCCCCAAGGTCTGGAATCGGTCCTTCTCCACAATCTTCCTCAGGGTCCGGTCACCTCTTCTCATTGTGCAGCGTTTTTTGCCACACTTTTTCCTTCCCACAGACTTCCCACTGAGGTGCCTTGATACAGCACTCTGGGAACAGCCTATTCGTTCATAAATTTCTTTCTGTGTCTTACCCTCTTGCTTGAGGGTGTCAATGATGGCCTTCTGGACAGCAGTCAGGTCGGCAGTCTTACCCATGATTGGGGTTTTGAGTAATGAACCAGGCTGGGAGTTCCAAAAGCCTCAGGAATCTTTTGCAGGTGTAATTAGTTGATTCAGATGATTAGGTTAATAGCTCGTTTAGAGAACCTTTTCATGATATGCTAATTTTTTGAGATTTTTGGGTTTTCATGAGCTGTATGCCAAAATCATCAGTATTAAAACAATAAAAGACCTGAAATATTTCAGTTGGTGTGCAATGAATCTAAAATATATGAAAGTTTAATTTTTATCATTACATTATGGAAAATAATGAACTTTATCACAATATGCTAATTTTTTGAGAAGGACCTGTATATATATATATATATATATATATATATATATATATATATATATTTATATATATATATATATAAATATATATATATATATATATATATATAAATATATATATACACAATATATAATATATAAGGTGTGGCTCACAGTCTCCGCTTTAATTCATCCCAAAGGTCAAGTTCCTCCACACCAAACTCGCTCATCCGTGTCTTTATGGACCTTGCTTTGTGCTCTGGTGCGCAGTCATGTTGGAACAGGAAGGGGCCATCCCTAAACTGTTCCCACAAAGTTGGGAGCATGAAATTGTCCAAAATGTCTTGGTATACTGAAGCATTAAGAGTTCCTTTCACTGGAACAAAGGGGCGAAGCCCGACCCCTGAAAAACAACCCCACACCATTATCCCCCCTCCACCAAACTTTACACTTGACACAATGCAGTCAAGCAAGTACCATTCTCCTGGCAACCACCAAACCCAGATACATCAATCGATTTTCCAGACAGAGAAGCGTGATTTGTCACTCCATAGAACACGTCTCCACTAATCCGAAGGCCACACGAAGTTTGTAGGTCTGTAGCTATTGACTCTGCAGAAAGGCGACTTCTGCGCACTGTGCACCTCAGTATGCGCTGACCCCGCTCTGTGATTTTACGTGGCCTACCACTTTGTGGCTGAGTTGCTGTTGTTCCCAATCGCTTCCACATTTGTTATAATACCACTAACAGTTGACCGTGGAATATTTAGTAATGAGGAAATTTCATGAGTGCACAGGTGGCAACCTATCACAGTACCACGCTTGAATTCACTGAGCTCCTGAGAGCGACCCATTCTTTCACAAATGTTTGTAGAAGCGTCTGCATGCCTATTTTATACACCTGTGGCCATGTAAGGGATTGGATCACCTGAATTCAATGATTTGGAGGGGTGTCCCAATACTTTTGGCAATATAGTGTATATATGTATATATATTAGCGCTGGGCAAATAAACGATTTAAACCATCTAAGCGCGACAAGACAGAAGAGAACACGCTGTATGTCAGTGTCCTGTCTGTGTGTGCGTGTGCGCATGTGTGTGTCTGTGTGGCTGCGTCTCAATCAGATTCCTAGTTGCAATCAGTCACACGCGTGCGTGCGAGAGTCTTACATACCACGCAAAATCGACGCGCTACATGTTAACAATATTCTTTGTTGTATTTTCTTTGTAGTTCATTTGGAATTATTCAGCTTTTAAGAACAAGCAGAAGATATGCCGTTTTTTTTCCCGGTAGTGGGCCGAACTAATACGCAACCGGTAATCTCATTGGCTGACGCTCATTTGTTCCTGTCCCTGTTTTGATTTCAGCAAATCAGTTTGAGCGAATGCTGTCAACGTGATTAATATTCATGAACCCAGCACTCATCAATCCTTAGTGTATTGTACATTGTTAGTAGAATTTGTAGTATTATTATTATCTTTTAATAATATAATATAGTATACTATTATCTATTTTTTTTACAGAAACACCAACATCTTAAACCCCACCACCAGTCCAAAGTTCAGTTAAATGACATTCATACATGGTTACCAACAGTTTTAGTTCTAATTACTAAAGTTCTATCATTAAATAGTGCTTGATTATCATGATATCATATCATAGTCTAATGCTTGACTGACTGATGTTAAGCGTGTATGTTCAGATATTTAAAAAGCTGTGCCATTTTACAAAGATATTGATAAATTTGGTGGAATATATATATAGTATAATATAATATAATATAATAAAGTATATAATTCTGGCAATTAAACAAAAAAATGTACTAGCCAATGGCGATTCTATGGCCAAGGTGTGCGTAGAGGGTTGCATTACAACACATATTTAAAATATGCTGTCTTTAAATTGTTTCTAAATTAATTTGAAGATTAACTGAAATTATTACAATATCAAAGTATTAACAACGCCAAAAATATTAAAAACTTGCGCTTAATCGCGATTAATTACAGAAAACAATGCGATTAATTAGTTTTTTTTTTTTATCGATTCCCAGCACTAATATTTTATATATATTTATTAAAATAATAGGACTAGCATGATTTTTATCTCGTCATCTCATGATTTTTTAATAACTACATGCACAAAAATGTACAGCCCTCCTATTTACAATATCTGTCAGTATATGTATTTTCGTGCAGGATTTGTTGAAAAGCCCAGAGCTGAAGGTGAAAGAGCCACAACTCAGAGGTGAGTTTGTGCAGAGCGCAGGCTTGTAACCCACCTGGGCAGCTTTCCTCTTAGCCTTGTGCTGCCTAATGCTGGAGGCTGTCACTGAAGCAGGCTGCGAACACACACACACACACACACACACGCAGAAAGTCAACCTCATGGATAACAAACACGGACACATCAGCTCAAGAGATTTGTGCATTCCCAGACTGGGGCTGAGAGAGAATGAAATCAATTATCTCAGACAGAGGAAGACATCAATCATTGACATCCCGTTAGTGTCGCTATTACTGTTGAAAGCATCCAATCAGGAGGGATTAGCACATGGCATGGGAACAGCGCCAAAAGATCCTGCATTTGTATGGTTGCTAAGGTTTAAGTACCCAACCTGCAGGGCATACGAACTAAGGTCATGAAAATCATTAAGTTGTACTGTATGAAACAACAGCTCTGCTCAACTGGGCAAAAGATGCGTCTACAGCCTTAGGGTCAACTCAGACAGGTTCAGGAAGAGCTTCTTCCCTCAAATCACACAGATCCTCAATAAGGATGCTGCTAGAGGCCCATACGCTGCTCTCTGACCACCACAATATTGAGATACAATAATCATCCAGTAGGTCTTTAGAGGGCACATGTTCCCACTCACATTTTCGACCGCACTTCCTATATTAAGTTACTTTTTATTATTTAAATATTATTTAGAATTATCAACAGACAAACATAATAGCCAGGCCGGGTAATTGGCTGCTAAATAGACTATGACTTTGCTAATGGATAATAAAAACATTTGTGAATTAAGTCATTTTTGGAGTAAACATGTAAAATAAATAATATATTAAAAAATAAATGACAATGAGAAATTCTCATTTGCATATGCATGTTATATATTTATAGTTGCTAGTAATAAATACATATGATTATTTATTATAATTATTACATGCATTATTTATACAATTATTTTACAATAATTAAATATATTATTTAATTAATATAAATAAATTATTATATAAATTATACAATACCTAAAAGTTTATATTATTTTGTTAATTATACTATCAAATATATACACAATTAAATAGAATATAATTACTACATGTATTATTTATATTATATATATTTATATTATATATATATATATATATATATATATATATATATATATATATATATATATATAAAGTTTCAGTAATTTTAATAAATACATAAATGCATACGATCAATTTATTATAATTACATGTATTACAATATTTTTATTACAATATCTAAATGTTACTGTAACATCTAAATATAATAAATGATCATAATATAATAATATAATGTTATTAAATGTATGCATATTAAATATAATATTATTAAAATGTATATCATTTCATTATTATAATGATTTTGGCACGGTTAAATTTTGATTAACAGCGAAAGAGCTGAAAATAATGCACATCTGCATGTGGACACAATAGTGACACAGTAATTTGTATCCACACACACATCTACAACATTTATTTGTGTCTTTGTTGTGCTTTTTTCTCCTTATGCAAAGGACACATACGTTACAAAACTTGGATGACAGTTAAAGGACGCAAGAACAATGGTAACTACAAAATAGAGGCAATTATGGAAAAATACACGGGACTATAAGCAATCAAAAGAGTGGCAGACCTTTAAAAGCATTATTATTGTTGAACTGGAAATGAATTGGCCCCATTTTCATAAATGAAAGCCCTCAGGCGTGAACGATGGGGTGGGTGGGGGGGACATGGTCATATCTGAGGTGCACAGTGGCAGGAGAAGATGATGGCATTTTAAATGGAGTTTGAAATGACAGGTTTACCCGTGGAGTGGAGCACAGGCTCTGCACGACGAAGACTACGGGACTGGACGCCGCTTTGATAGCCTGTACTGCCTCCTCATGGCTGGCGTTCTGCAAATCCACTCCAGAAACCTATTTATCACAGAGGATGACGAAAGGAGAGAGAGAGATAAGAGAGGATTTAAAGGAGACATGCATTTGAAAAAAGCAACAACAAAAAAACCATGTCAGAACCATGTCATATTAACGTATTTTTATATGCAAAAATCTAGCCAATAATAAAAAAGGTAATTTACATATTGTCTAAAAAAAACAAACATTTGCAGCCACTTTTGCTGCAAGAAATCTTCATAAGCAGATCCAGGGATAAATAAAATACTTCAAAACACAGAATAGGGCTCTTTAAAATGGTTAGGAAGCAAAAAAGACTAGAATACTATTAGGCGTTGTTGTGTACTAATAAGCAACAGCTGTATTAAGAGCAAATGCGTCTGAACATGTATGCTGTGTGGCTCTCAGACCTGTAAGATCTTGTCTCCTGTTTTAAGGGCACCCGTGCGTCCAGCTGGGCTGTCTGGCAGCACCTGTTTGATGAAAATGCCCTTCAGTTCCTCTCCATTCTTCAGCCTCTTTATAACAGTGCGTCCTCCCACTATACTGATCCCCAGAGACTCCTGCGGCTCAAGCCACACCTCCACTCTGAGACCAAAAAGCGGGAAACAAATAATCTCTTATGCTCACCAAGGCTCATTTATTTGATCCAAAATTCAATATAAACTGTAAAATTGTGAAATATTCTAACAATTTAAAAGAACTGTTTTATATCTAAATATATATTTAAGTTATAATTTATTCCTGTGATGCAAAGCTGAATTTTCAGCATCATTACTCCAGTGTCACGTGATCCTTCAGAAATCATTCTAATCTGCTGATTTGCTGCTGAAGAAACATTTCTGATTATTATCAATGCTGAAAACAGTTGTGCTGTGGTACAATTTTTTTCAGAATCCTTTGATGAATAAAAAGTTAACAGAAATCAATTTGCATCCATTTGAATATAAATCATTTGTAAAATTATAAAATGCATTTTCTGTCACTTTTGACTGGTAGTGTATATATTTAATGATATAATATAATTCATATAATACAATATCATATAATTATTATTAATGAGGCTTATTATCTCTGATACAAAAACATTAAATCATCACAAATTATTATTATTTATTATATGAAATATATTAAATTATTGCATATGTGATCTACAACAACAACAACAAAGATAGTATAAAATTATTATTTATTAATGTTATAATAATTAATGATGTTATGCAATATATTTTGACAATTTACAATACATACATTTATTTATTTATCTTTTAAAATTACAATATAATATAATTAATATAATTATTATTAATGAGGATCTATTAGATCTATTATCTCTGACACAAAAACTTTAAATAATTACTTCCTGTCTCTATTAAGGTCAACTGAGCTACGTAAACAGAGATATAACATAAAAAATATGTTATTGAGTATAGAAGGTGGTCGTCAACATGGGCGTAGATTACGCGGGGGACGGGGGGGACATGTCCCCCGCACTTTTAATAAAACGTACATTCGTCCCCCGCACTTTTACCGGGTCGCACCGGTCCTAGTCGACCCGCTCTGTGCGGGATTCGAACCGGCGTCTAGTCGCAACCGCTCTTACTGACTTACGTCTGTTACACAAGCAAGTTCTCGTAGAAGCCAACGTAAATAAATCTAGATTTAAATTCAAAGACACTAAATAATCTATACATGACCTGTCATTTTATTCGTATCCAAAAATGAGGCGATCTGAACACTATGGAGTCTCGTGCAACACTCCAATTCATACTCGAAGCCACAGGGCGCGCTCTCAAAGAAAAAACAAAACTGATTCATAGAAGTAAAACCCTGTCACGCTCCAAAGGCATTCGGCGCTGTAGCAGCAGCTGAATAAAAAGAATCGCTATGACTGATGAAACGTGACAACAAACACGATTGCGACAAGATATGGTTTGTGTTTTTCCAGCTATCTCAAGGTATTTATTGACAATAAAGAATATGAATAACGCAGTGCTAACTGACAGCCTTTTTAATGTTTAGTATCTTCTGCTTGCCAAGGCTGCATTTATTTAATGAAAAATACAGTTAAAACATTAATATTGCGAAATATATTCACAGATGTTTTAATTTGTAATGATATAGCAAAGTGTAATTTATTCCTGTGATCAAAGTTGAATTTTCAGCATCATTACTCCAGTCTTCATGTATCACATGATCCTTCTGAAATCATTCTAATATGATCATTAGATGAAAAGGAAACATTTATGATTATAATCATTGTTGAAAACAGCTGTGGAAACCATGATGCATTTTATTTTTCAGGATTCTTAAAATGAACAGCATTTATTTGCATTGAATGTATACATCTTTTGTTATATTATAAATGCCACTTGATCAATTTAATGCATGTTTGATGAATAAAAGTATTAATTTCTCTCTTTTTTATCTTACCACAAATGTTTGAATAGTTTCATGATTTCCACAAAAATGAAGCAGCACAAATGTTTTCAACATTGATAATAATCATAAATGTTTCTTGAGCATCAAATTAACATATTAGAATGATTTCTGAAAGATCATGTGACACTGAAGACTGGAGTAATGATGATACATTCAGCTTTGATCACAGGAATAAATTACAAAGATTTTTTTATTTTTTACTATATATTCACACAGCTGCTTTACATTGGGATAATATTTCACTGTATTACTTTTTTACTGCATTTTTTTATTAAATAAATGCAGCCTTGGTGAGCAGAAGACTTCTTTCAAAAACATTTAACAATTGTAATGTTTCCAAACTTTTGATAGGTACTTTATGTTTTCTGCCTTATTCAGTGATATTTTTTTTTTTTACAAAGCATAAAAACTTAATGCACAAGTGTTTGTAGTAGCCTACATAAAGCAATCATAAAATTGGCATAACCTATAGGGAAAACATTATAGATATGAGTGGTTATTGTTCAGCAGTGTATTTGATATCTTACTGAATTAAAAGCAAGAGATGAGCTCAATTAAATCTGTGAATTAGACAAAGGTCAGGAAAAAAAATGGTATTACACCTGACATTTCTGTCCCCCTCACGTCTGAAAAGATGGCTACGCCTCTGGTCGTCAACAACAACAATTTATATTTTTTATAGTATTAAAATATTGATACTTATAATATTAAAGTTAAAACACATTTTAATTTTAAATGTATTATAGACATACAAATTCATTTTATTTTAGGAAAGTGTCAATTATATATGTCAATTCTTTTTCATAGACACTTTTGTTACTTCCACCTTTCTATTGAAATCTCTTGAACCACACACACATTCAGTGTTTTTAGTGTGTTTTACCTGCGTGGAGGACCCCAGTGACTGAACGCAGGTGTCTCCTCGCCTTCTCCCTCCTCTCTTTCTGGCAGATCACTGCGGATAATACATATACTGTACAGTTATAATACATTCCAAGTACCAAATTCTCAGTATCAATGATCAGTCATGCAGAAAAGTGAACTGCTACCTGTGGCCTCCTCTGATTGGACCGGCAGCGCCCTGATTTCTTCTCTTCCTGTTGCGCGAGGAAGTCCGCTGCACAGATCTGCAGAGCAAGAGTGAAATATAAGAAATAGATGTATAACAGTCACCGAGTCCTATTAGACTGAATCAGACTCATCGGGTTTATGTCAAATTAAGAAAACAGTGATTCTGACACTCACAATAATAATTTCATATCCGTATTAATAATTCACTAAAGCAAGCGACACACTATTTCTGAAATATTTCACCTGATTAAACAGCATGATTTCAACAAACGGATTTCAGTGTAATAGCAGGAAAGCATAAAGTACGATTTCAATTGGATTAAAAATGAATAAAGAATGCAAAGCCATACAACAGTCTTATTATACTTAAAATCTCTGATACAAAAATGAATCAATGTATAATTTCCTGTCTCTATTAAGGTCAACTGAGCTAGAATGTACAAAAATGAACACTGAAATTATGATTATTATATGAAATATATTATTGCATAGGTGATCTATAACAACAACAATAATAATGATAGTTGAAAAATATTATTTATACATGTTATAATAATTAATTATGTTATGTAATATATTTTGACAATTTACAATACATACAGTATATGTATTTATCTTTTAAATATACAATTTAATTATATAATAATAATAATAAATTCCCCATCTAAACATCAATACTGTGCATAGTAAATACAATAATCAATTTGCTATTAATTTTCAAATGACATGTTGTATGTGTACAAACCAAAAGGACACACACAAACACACTCATCATTAACAGCTGGCTGAGTCTCAGCTGCGTTTCACACCAATTTGACACCATTCATTGTTTAGCTCAAAACGGCATTTTAGATCCGTTTCTCACTTTTCTTCAATTTCTCTACCGCACCTGGGTTATAGCGCAGTGATAGCTCAGATTATCATAATTAACTCATTTTCATAATTAAGATAAGCATGATCATTTTCTAATACTTGTAACATATTAAAAAGCATGAATCTCTCATTTAATGCTTAACACCACAAACTGCTTAATTCGAGCATCTTATTTCTTTAAAAATGTAGTTTTACAACCGTCCTATGAATTTAAGCACCACATTTGTCCAGCAGGTGGCGCTATGGATCTATTAGAAAACATGGTCATTAAAATTCCTCACCAGGCATCAATCTTCATCCATTCAAAAATGTATTTAAGAGCTCATAATGAGTTTAAGGTGTGTATTAGCTGATAGAGAGATGTTTTTTGTACTCTCAAAAATAAACCAATGACAGCATGGTAATTTCGTTTGTAAACAGTTAGAGTTGGGTGTGTGTGTGTGTGTGTGTGTGTGTGTGTGTGTGTGTGTGTGTGTGTGTGTGTGTGTTTATTACAGATGAAGACTCACTCAGTGTCAGTGTCGGTCAAGGTGAGTTCTGAGCCTTCGTTTCGAGAGTCAGAGTCTGCCTCGCTGTCCGCTGCCTCCACCCATGAGGCCGACTGACCTGAGAACAGGCGTATAAATATCAAACTGTACTGAACTGTACTTATTTAAATAAACCTGGCTTTAAAGACAAACACTCACTGAGGGGAATTTGTGGGTGCTGCATCTGAATCTTCTCAAAGCTGGTGCAAAGCTCATCGTTCATCTCAGCGAACTGTGGCAGCAACAACACAAGAGTTTCAATAATGTATACATTATATTGCAGAAAGGTGTCGGATCTTACATAAAAACAAACTTGATGACAGCTATGGATGAATCTAATGAAAGTCTAGAAGTAGTCCAGGTCATTTCACACATACACACAAAAAAAAAGTATATTAAAAATATATTTTGCATTAAGAAAATGTATTTGTTGCATTATGATGACTTAAAACTCATTGATGTGATGCAAAAATTATTTATTTTTATTTTGTATATAAATTTACAGTGTTGCAGTTATGAAAATGTAAGCCAAAATGTATTTGCACACGTTGTATGGCCTTAAAACCTATGAAATCATCTTTGGCATCGGAGTTTCATTGTGCATCACCTGTTCTTGCAAATCAGCTTGAGCGTTGAACTGGTAGAGGCTGGATGTCTCTGGTTTTTCCCGGGAACGACTCATCTCGCTGAGGTCTGAAGGCAGACTAGCGCCTTTGACCTTGGAGCTCCCTTGATCCATCATGGTTTCCATCTCCTGCTCTTCATCATCTTCATCCACAGCCATCTCTCGCTCCAGGCCGGGCAGGAGGTCAACAGTGGTGAGGGGAGAGGCATAGCGGGGCTCTGCGTCAAGGATCAGCTCCGGCTCCTCGTCCAGGTCATTTCCAAATTCCTACCCACAAAGAACATGACTTTTCAACTTAGATTTTCATCTGTTTTTCACACAAAGCTGAGAAAACCTAGGGAGAGTCATATGAACCACTTTTATGATGCATTTTTCGAGCTTGGTAGTACAAATCCATCATTATTAGACAGAAAAGAGCAGGGTAAATCTGCTAAACATCTACTTTTGTGTTCCACAGAAGAGAGTAATAAAGGTTTGGAACGACATGAGGGTGAGTGAATGAGATTTCTGGGTAGACTATGCCTTTAAATGCCAAATTTTGTGCGATTTGCACCTATAACCTTCTGGTGACCAACTCATCAAGCTAAAATGTTCACAATAGTGGTAAAATATTTAATCTTTAGTCAAAATATTTATTATACACAGTTTTACTATACTTAGTCCAAAGTTGCCCGACTCTGTAAAGGTTTCTAAGGGGGGTAATTTTTGGGTGACAAATCCATTTAACGGCACACTAATAATGGTTTATAAACCAATTTTTGTGGGATTTGAACCTACAACCTTCTTCCGAACAACATCAATCTTGAACCACAAGGCAACAATAATCAAATACAAGCTAAAATGTTCATTTTAATATCAATAGTGCTAAAAAACATAATCTTTAGTCAAAACAAGGCCCAATAGTTGTACCAAACCATTCTTGTGGGATTTGAACCTACAACCTTCTGGCAACCAACCAAAATCTTGAACCGCAAAGCCAAATAAACCAAATACAAGAAAAACTTTTCATATTTATATCTCCATTGCTTAAAAATGTCATCTGTAGTCAAAAAAAGGCCTAGGAGTTTAACTACACTCAGTCCAAACTTATCAGACTTTGTATTGGTTTATGAGGGGGTAATTTTTTCAGTGAAAAATCTTTAACTGCCCACTGATTGTTGTGGGATTTGAACCTACAACCTTCTTCCGACCAACATCAATCTTGAACCACAAGGTCACATCAATCAAATACAAGCTAAAATTTTCATTTTAATATCAACAGTGCTCAAGAACATCATCTTTAGTCAAAACAAGGCCCAAGAGTTGTACCAAACCATCCTTGTGGGATTTGAACCTACAACCTTCTGGCGACCAACATAAATCTTGAACCAAAAGGCCACATCAATCGAATACAAGCTAAAATGTTCATATTAATATCAATAGTGCTCAAAAACATCATCTTTAGTCAAAACAAGGCCCAAGAGTTGTACCGAACTCAGTCCAAACCTATCCGACTTGGTTTCAGTTTCTGAGTCAATTTCCCCCATACCGAAACTCCTGATAGCGAAACCCTATGCTACTTTATACCCCTTTTAACATTCCTCCCCCTTAAATCATCTGCTAACAGAAACGTCTGATGTTGGAGGGGGCGTGTAAGGTAGAGACATCTCACCTCCTGTCTGTCTGCCGCATACAAAGCAGCTCTTTCTATCCCTGCAACAGGGTGCCGGAGCTTGTCCTCCTCTCCCTCTTCCACACACTTACGGATCATAAGAGCTGAAAGCGCACTTTTCCCCCGCGTCGCTCCAACAAGCCGACTCAGCGCCTTTCTCACTCGCCCCCCCACCCTTGCGGAGAGCAGAACCAATTTGCCATGAAAAATGTGCAGAGTCTAAAATCTTAATGGTGCAATTAGTCTCATTTTGAGTAGATTTACGGCAGCACTTGACTCGGCCGCCTCAATTACATCTTTGCTAAAATTCAAGGATAATACGGTACATTTCAAAGGCCCATAGAGGGGGTCATGCATCACATCCAAAAAGACCCCTCTCAGGAGGCTCGCTCATTTGTTCCTCTTTTACCTCACGCTCTTTTTCTTTCTCACTTCAGTTCGTGCTCTCTTTGTTAATTGAACTGTAGTAGGGTTTCCTTCCTACATATTGATGGACATAAGTCTGTTTACAGATGTTCAGAGCAGGGCTCTTAAACTTTTTTCATGCCAAAGACCAACAACAAAACATTTAGCCTAACTTTAGCTTTTTAACTTCTGCTAACTCAACTAAATTTACTTGCATTTTTGTTTAAAATATTTTTTTTTTTACAAAAAATAAATAATTAAATAATAATAATAAATTTTATATATATTATATATATAACACTACAGTTCCACTACATGCTCACCAGGACTGCATATATTTGAACAAAAATACAGTAAAAACAATAAAATCGTGATTAATCAATTCTAAAATAAAAGTTTGCTTATATATGTGTGTATATTATATGAATATATTATATGTGTGTGTGTGTGTGTGTGTGTGTGTGTGTGTGTCTGTAATACAGTATATAAAGTGAGGAAAATAAGTATTTGAACACCCTGCTATTTTGCATGTTCTCCCACTTGGAAATCATGGAGGGGTCTGAAATTGCCATCGTAGGTATATGTCCACTGTGAGAGACATAATCTAAAAAAAAAAAATCCAGAAATCACAATATATGATTTTTTAACTATTTATTTGTATGATACAGCTGCAAATAAGTATTTGAACACCTGTCTATCAGCTAGAATTCTGACCCTCAAAGACCTGTTAGTCTGCCTTTAAAATGTCCACCTCCACTCCATTTATTATCCTAAATTAGATGCACCTGTTTAAGGTCGTTAGCTGCATAAAGACACCTGTCCACCCCATACAATCAGTAAGAATCCAACTACTAACATGGCCAAGACCAAAGAGCTGTCCAAAGACACTAGAGACAAAATTGTACACCTCCACAAGGCTGGAAAGGGCTACAGGGAAATTGCCAAGCAGCTTGGTGAAAAAAGGTCCACTGTTGGAGCAATCATTAGAAAATGGAAGAAGCTAAACATGACTGTCAATCTCCCTCGGACTGGAGCTCCATGCAAGATCTCACCTCGTGGGGTCTCAATGATCCTAAGAAAGGTGAGAAATCAGCCCAGAACTACACGGGAGGAGCTGGTCAATGACCTGAAAAGAGCTGGGACCACCGTTTCCAAGGTTACTGTTGGTAATACACTAAGACGTCATGGTTTGAAATCATGCATGGCACGGAAGGTTCCCCTGCTTAAACCAGCACATGTCAAGGCCCGTCTTAAGTTTGCCAATGACCATTTGGATGATCCAGAGGAGTCATGGGAGAAAGTCATGTGGTCAGATGAGACCAAAATAGAACTTTTTGGTCATAATTCCACTAAACGTGTTTGGAGGAAGAAGAATGATGAGTACCATCCCAAGAACACCATCCCTACTGTGAAGCATGGGGGTGGTAGCATCATGCCTTGGGGGTGTTTGTCTGCACATGGGACAGGGCGACTGCACTGTATTAAGGAGAGGATGACCGGGGCCATGTATTGCAAGATTTTGGGGAACAACCTCTTTCCCTCAGTTAGAGCATTGAAGATGGGTCGAGGCTGGGTCTTCCAACATGACAATGACCCGAAGCACACAGCCAGGATAACCAAGGAGTGGCTCTGTAAGAAGCATATCAAGGTTCTGGCGTGGCCTAGCCAGTCTCCTAACCTAAACCCAATAGAGAATCTTTGGAGGGATCTCAAACTCTGTGTTTCTCAGCGACAGGCCAGAAACCTGACTGATCTAGAGAAGATCTGTGTGGAGGAGTGGGCCAAAATCCCTCCTGCAGTGTGTGCAAACCTGGTGAAAAACTACAGGAAACGTTTGACCTCTGTAATTGCAAACAAAGGCTACTGTACCAAATATTAACATTGATATCCTCAGGTGTTCAAATACTTATTTGCAGCTGTATCATTCAAATAAATAGTTAAAAAATCATACATTGTGATTTCTGGATTTTTTTTTTTTTTGATTATGTCTCTCACAGTGGACATGCACCTACGATGACAATTTCAGACCCCTCCATGATTTCTAAGTGGGAGAACTTGCAAAATAGCAGGGTGTTCAAATACTTATTTTCTCACTGTATATATTATATAAAGACAAAATTTTACAAACAATTAATCAATTTGACAGCACTAATTTTAATATATTTTAAGAAGCTTTTTATTCAGCAAAGCTGAATTCAGCATCACTACTGCAGACTTCAGTGTCCCTTCAGAAACCCTTATAATATGATGATTTGCTGCTCACAACTATGATCCATTTTTCGATGATTTGATGTATTTGATGATCAGAAAGTTCAAAAGAACAGCTTTTATTTTTAATAGAAATATTTTAAATCAATCATTGCTGAATAAAATTATTAACTGACTGCAAAATAAGTGAAGTAAAGGTGTATTCTGAATACCTCTGGCATAGATGGGAGAGTGTGGCTGATGGCCTGCTTTGCCACTGGTTGCTCATCTGCGTCCTCTACAGGCCAAGAGGACTGCTGCCCACTCCCACTGACCTGTGTCTATATAGTTCATAGAAACAAAATACAAAATATCAATACAAAATAAACGGACATATCACATGTAGCCTTTTGTCAATAGTAGGAGCTAACAATGTGAAAGTAAAACCTGAAATACTCACCAAACTTAAATATTTACCCAAATAAACACCTCCAGCACTGAATGTTAATAGTGCCATAATTACATACCACCAGCGGTTTCCTGATTCCAAGGTAGACTATCCCAGGCGGAGCAGATTTCAGAACCTCTACGGCCTGGGCCAGAGAGCATGCGTCTAGATTGGTGTCATTGACGAAAACAAGCTGGTCACCCGGGAGGAGCCCACCGTGATTGTCCGCTACCCCTCCCGGCACCACAGAGCGGATGACAATAACAGAGCGTGCAACATCCAGAGGGTCCTGCAGAGGGCAATGCAGACCATAACAAACACACAAACACAGGGGAAAACATGAGCAGAGTGGAGTGACCGTGATTTAACCTAACGTCACAGTCATATCAAAAAGATCATGACGACTGCCTTTTGAGGTTTCATTTATTTGTAACACAAAAATTTTAAACTGAACCAATGTAAGCAGAGAATAGAAATTACAAACAAGCAGGCTTCATTCCTGTGGTCATTCCAGTTATGAACCTAAACGCTGTAAATGTTACCTTTTGAATTAATTTGAAATGTGGTCAAAAGTAAATGTTTTAATGTTTTTGATGCTCATCAAGCCTGCATATATTTGATCACAAATACAAGGGAAAAAACTGTAATATTGTGAAATATTATTACAATTTAAAAGAATGGGTTTCTATTTTAATATATTTTAAAACATAATTTATTTCTGTGATGAAAAGCTGAATTTTCATCAGAGATTACTCCAGTCTTCAGTGTCACATGATCCTTTAGAAATCATTCTAATATGATGATTTATTATCAACGTTGCTTAATATTTTTTCAGAAAAAAGAAAGAACAGTGTTCATTAAAAATAGAAATATTTTGCAACAATATACACTACTGTTCAAAAGTTTGGGGTCAGTCATTTTTTTCTTTCTTTTTTTGAAAAAAATTACTACTTTCATTCAGAAATACGTTAAATTCATAAAAAAAAAGATAGTAAAGACTTCTAGAAAGATATTTCTATTTTGAATAAATGCTGTTCTTTTTTATCTTTTTATTCATCAATGAATCCTGAAAAAAGTATCAGAAGTTCCCTCCAAAAATTAAGAAGCACAACGGTTTCCAACATTGATAATAACTGAGTATCAAAGCAGCATAAATGACTCTGCGACCCACACATTAAAATCTACTTTCAAAAAGAGCGTGATAAACTTGCTGGAAGGCCAAATGAGGCCAACGTCCCACTCCAACAACCCAAGTGCCACAGTATCAATCACATCTCTGGGGAGCTCTGCCATAAAACTGCAATTCAACCGATTTGATGTCTCCAACAATATATTTCATGACCCATATGGGTGGCTTTTATGTGGCGTATGACAATATAAAAGTGATTAACAAGTAGTTATTTGAGAGTAAAAACTGAAGCGGGAGCGCGGTCATTAGTAATCTCATCTATCTGCCCATGAACATTTACGACCAACCATGTCAAAAGACCGGCCGAACACCCAATCCTTGCAATTTTTGAGATTTCTGACATCTGTAGTTGACACCATCTTCGGACAGGGCCGCAAAAGACAGGTTCGAATCAAAAAGACCACTCAGAACAAGGAGATACCATATTATTGACAAGGAGTTTTAGCAATGAACTTCAGTGGAGGCCCTGATCGAAACTGCGGACAGCGGACCAGGAAATTTCACCAAGCCCAAACATAAAAAGTGGGTCAGCAAACCCAACAATTACTGCCCCCTGATTACCCAGTGAGCCACTGCTGCACGGTAAGCAGACGAGAAGAGAAAAGCAATTTCAGAGTGAGAGGAACTGAGGCCTGCTAGAAGGGAAAGAATGAGGGAAAAAAAGACAGGAAAAAGTTGGAGAGAGGATTTGAAGTTCCACTCCAGCTGGCGCTTTAGGAGGACACAGGCTGCATTGTCCGGCTGCCGGGTTCCAGCCAAGCATGCTTTGCTTTCCAAGCCCTGCTCTCATCCCACATGGCTAGTGATGTCAGTAGAGCAGCTTTTATATGAAAAAAAAAAGCCAAGGGGAACAGGCCAGCACAGGGGGCTCTGCTACGGAATAAAAAACGGTGATCAGTATGGATGTTCGCCTGAGAGATGGAAAGAAAGACAGCTAGGTTGCCCCATTTCTTATTCACGTTTCTATCCGAGTGTTCATTTGATTTACATGGTGTACAGTACATGGCTCATTGGGAGAGCAGCGGCCTTCCATTATTTAGGTGTGAGGAACATCACAGGATCCAAAAAAAACTAAATCGCAGAAGTTCCTGGCTGGTGTTGTACATTACAAAATTTCCACACAACCACCGGCAGCTAAAAATAGCCTGTCAGAATTGGATTCAATCAGTTTAGGGCAACGCTAACAGTTCCGTCATGATGTTTTCCTGTGGTCTACATAACCTCAATAATGGTCGAAAGTCTCTGCTAGCTAACAGATGGGCATCAGCATTGGTGCCCGGAATGGATCTCCCATATTTCTTGCTGGCTTAGGTTCACTAATGTCTCCTCCAAGCATTCCCTTTGCTGGCCCTGCTTGTCGAACGAGATGAAATTCTTCAGTGTGGTGTCAGGCAGACAGTAAATCTGCCGTTTTGCTGAAATCAACGGCAGGCCAAGTAATCTGTTTCGCTCCTGCGCTCTACCTCAGCTTCAATCTTGCTGAACAGAATACCAAGAACTCCGGGATGTCTGTCTCTTGCTTTTTCTCTTTTAATCCTTCTTTTGGTTGTTCTGACCATAGTTGCCTTGAGAGGAGAACCAAGGATGCCACCTCCAAGGACAAACAAATTGCATAATTACATCAATTCCTCAAAACTAGCCCACTAGAATAATCTGCTTTAGTATGTTTGCCTCACTTCCTCAACCACACGACAAGCGCAAATACTTTTTCATATACGGTCTACTTTCTTTGTATAACAGTTCTGTATAATAACATATTAAACAGGACTGTTAAACAGATCATAAACTAATGGAGAATGGGAGCGATGCGTGCTCAGGCTCTGGCGTTTTCAGCGTCAAATTAAAAGTCACAACAAGAAGCAAGGCTTTACGTCACTCCTACTGGCGGTGCGAATGCAACCAGGAAAATGGCCCTCGGGGAACTATTAGTTCTCGGGAACCACCCTGATGGCTAGTAGTATTGTAGTCAAGACCACCTAATCCGAGACCAAGTCGAGACTAAGACCAATGTGTGTTGAGACCAAGACCAAGACTTTGAGGGGATGAGACCAAGTCAAGACCAAGACCAAAGCAGGACGAGAGCGAGTCAAGACCAAGACCAAGGCAGGACGAGAGCGAGTCAAGACCAAGACCAAGGCAGGACGAGAGCGAGTCAAGACCAAGACCAAAGCAGGACGAGAGCGAGTCAAGACCAAGACCAAGGCAGGACGAGAGCGAGTCAAGACCAAGACCAAGGCAGGACGAGAGCGAGTCAAGACCAAGACCAAGGCAGGACGAGAGCGAGTCAAGACCAAGACCAAGGCAGGACGAGAGCGAGTCAAGACCAAGACCAAAGCAGGACGAGAGCGAGTCAAGACCAAGACCAAGGCAGGACGAGAGCGAGTCAAGACCAAGACCAAGGCAGGACGAGAGCGAGTCAAGACCAAGACCAAGACCAAGACCAAGGCAGGACGAGAGCGAGTCAAGACCAAGACCAAAGCAGGACGAGAGCGAGTCAAGACCAAGACCAAGGCAGGACGAGAGCGAGTCAAGACCAAGACCAAGGCAGGACGAGAGCGAGTCAAGACCAAGACCAAGGCAGGACGAGAGCGAGTCAAGACCAAGACCAAGGCAGGACGAGAGCGAGTCAAGACCAAGACCAAGACCAAAGCAGGACAAGAGCGAGTCAAGACCAAGACCAAGGCAGGACGAGAGCGAGTCAAGACCAAGACCATACCAGCACTCCTTAAATTCATAGAGATCCACATTACCACCTGAGAAATGACTTATAACTTATTCTAATTATATTTAATATAGTCATTTATTATAAGACACTATATATAGCTGTTACCAATCAAATTAAATCATTAACAACAAAATTGTTGTTACCTACAGAGGTGATACAGAAGATGCATCTGAATTGGTAAATTACAAATGCATAAATAATGTTGAAGAAAATTATTGAATGTTTGTTAAAGAAATATGTCTGCAGTCATGCTAAAATTTGTGAAAACAGCTCTCTTGCTCTTGAGATATTGGTTAATTATATCACGTTATAAATCCAGATCTCATACAAGAACGTTTTGCAACAATATCTTGAATTTTGTGAGCATTTGTATTCACTTTTGGTGACATTTTTTGACACAATCCATAATTAATTTCTGAATCGGAACAATAAATAAATCAAATTAGAAATAGGTTATTGATTGCATCTGAAGCAGTAAGTTTTACATCCAATCACATTAATGAAGTTAATAAATAAATCGGGCAATGCACTGGCAATTTAGTAATATCCTAGCAGTTGTGGCCTTGACCAGTCTTGAAACAAAATCCCAAGTCCTCTTAGTCTGAGTCCAAGACAGAGTACAAATGTAGTCGAGACCGAGACAAGATCAAGGTCTCGAACACTAATGGCTAGTTCCTAGAACTACCCAATGTGAAAACCCCTTTTATTTGGGTATAAAGCCTTTTTAAATGACTTGCATCAATATTTTCCAATGCATTTGATTAGTATGAAGCAAAGAGTTAACCACTTCAGCATATTTAGAATTTTGTAGAGAATTAGGCATATCTGAATTTAAAAGAGCGCCCTACCCACATACATTGGAGTAAATTGATAAAAATTGTCTCATTTTACAGAAAACACTCTAAATTTTAACACAGTGGTGGAATATTGCATATATTATATTGTATTTATTCACAATTTTATGATAAACATAGATAAAAAGTCATATTTTGTTTTATTTTTTAATTAATTTGTTATTTGAAAATCTATCATTTTTAATCTGTTTGGTCTTTATCCCTTCAGAAAGTTTCTGTGGATTCCACTAGGTGTCAGTAAACAGGGAAAAAAAGAATTAGCTTGATATCTCCTTCCAAAAAAAGTTATTGAGATTAATCTGTGCAAACTATCTAATAACTCCTTCTCATCTCCATTGATTTTCCACAGCCGCTGGGAAATCGAAAAGAAGGCTCCGCCTCTTCAACTTTGTAAAGGGAGATCTCTGATTGGTCTAGAAGCATGATCGACATGTCTATAGAGAGCTGAGATACTCAAAATCAGATCATCAAAAATCGCGGCTAACAAAGACGATCAAAACTAAGGATAATAAGAGTATTTGTCTGCATCACATGTTTTGATATGGACATCGGTGACATATTAGTGCCATTTGGCCATGCATGCTCACAGTGATGTGAAAATGGTCTCATTTTGAAGAAAACAACCTAAGGAACGAGCTGATATAGCGTTTGAGGCTATTAGCTCCACATCACGTTAGTGATCCGAACAGGAATATGACTCATGCATTTGCTGGTTCAAAGGAATTACCATCTTCGTGATTCTTTTGATAATAACGTTACTGTAAAGTGTTGGATCGGTGAAATACATATCCAAGTGATATTCTTGAGGATAAGAGCTTGCAATTGATATATGACTTGTCTATTTTTGGTGAGATTGTGTGATATAAATAGGAAATTTAATTTAATTTATATGATTTTCTCAAGGGGGGGTCATTGCGGGGGAGGGGGAGGGGTCAAATTCAGACCTTATTATCTTTTTCTATGTAACATAAATGCTAAAGTGATTGGGTTATCAAGAAAGCTGAGGTCCTAATCTTTCAAACGATACCATACATGTCTAGTTTTGTGCTGGACAACTTATAGATTTTTTCAAATGATTATGATGATGCAATATTGGACCCACGGGTGGGTCAGCGAGGGGGTTTAGAGTTGAAGTTTAAGCAACAGTGTTACCTCAGGTGGCATGTCACACAAAGGTCAACGCATGGCAGAACGTTACCAACTTTATTTGCTTTGACAATTGTTCACTTACTGTTGTCACGCCACTAGCTATGGCATTAAAATTGCGAGGTGCATTGAAGTGTTAATGCTAGTCATGTAAAAAAGTCGGCATGAGGAGGAGGAACAATGCATCAGCCATTGTTTTTTATAAAACTTACTGCGGTGGGCAGCTGTTTGACATAGGAACAGGTGGCACAGACAGTGCAAAATGACAATGGCAGTAAATCCAAACAAATCTCCCTCGGATCTGCTACAAATTTTGGAAGACACCATTAAGAAACAACAACATGATGTTACATCCATTGTTTATGGCTGAAAAGCATAATGCATATCCTTCTTCAACATTGTCAGGATGGTGTTCTGCAGTCGATTTGCTAGCTTATTTTCCTGCGACGGTAATAAAATAGCCCTTGGTCAGTTTCTGCAGCTTCGGGCCACAGAATAAATAAACAACGATAAATAAATAATAACACACTGGGATGATTTATGACTCTCCTTTAAAACATTCACTGGATGAGACTAAATGCTGTATTGATGTGCAGGTTAGGCTCTTTGAACCATCAAAAATGATTCAGAAATTCATTCTCTCAGATCTCTTCTCCTTGGACAGCATGAATTATTGGAGCCATGCATTCACAACCTACGTAACAAATAAATTTGTTTTGCACAGCAAGAGTTTACAGCCCACAAAACGACATTTGTAGAAGCAAGAACCTTCTGAGAACATTCAATTCTGCATGTTCTTCATGCTATAATTCCACACTACAAGTTTATTATTTTAGTGAACAGAGACATTTTTCTTTTTGAAGCCAGTGTAGAGCCGACATCCAACCCAAACAGAGGGTTATGTTAAGCTACATTCCCTTTGGACAGCTTACATCTACTCTGAACCCTTTGCAGAAGAGCTGCTCAATCATACTGCACCATGACTTCATATACGCAAAATTCAATTGTTGAGAACTTGTAATAATGACTTTTAAATGGGCATGAGTATAATCCCACTTAAAACCATCACAGCTCGACTCTTCAGATCAGATGACCTTCAAGACTCTTCAGATCAAGATGACCTTCATTAATCTCCATTACCAGGATGGCTAGGACGACCAAGGGGGTCCTTCTCATGTTGCCATGTAGTGCTTTCTACTTCGAGATCCCCTTCTTGTCAGAGAAAAAAACTGAACCGTGACTCAAATGATTTTGCCGTCGCCACTTCACGTCACTCACGCAGTCAGGGGTGTCATTTAGGGAAGAAAAACTCTCTGGTTTCCAGTTGTCAGTGTGACCGTGGGCTCCCATCAATCTAGCTGCGGTTACAAGGTCTCCTTGCTTTGGGGGCAACTAGCGGTTGAGATGAGAAAGAAGAGAAGAAGGGCGGTAGAAAGAGGGGGAGATTGAAGGTTCTCGAAGGCTCCGAGCATGTCTGCAGGTCTTGACGTGGCCTTATCAACTCAGGCCTCTTACTGGAGAGAGCGGCAAAATCGATTTCCCCCTTGCAGACTGGAGAGGCCCTGGCCCGTCTGCCGCGGGAAACAGAAAAGAAGTCAAGAAGAAAGGTTGAGAGATTCTTCCTCCATTAGAAGACCGTAGAAGACCATACCCATCATTGCATTGTGGGAGTTGCCCACTTTAGTCTTTCTGGCAATTCCTTACAGCTCATACATTTATGGACATTTTAACACTTCTTTCACAAGTCTGCAAATGCCTAAACACCCCTCCTCCTCTGAATCAATTCCCACCCATCATGCATCAGGCCCTCGGGTTGAAAAGCGTTCGTTTCGGTGCAGATAAGCAAACATATGGGGCTAGGTGAAGGGGGCTCAGCTGGTGCAGAGCACGGAGACGGTGAGTTCGACCGAGGGGAAGCTGAACAGGTCAATATGGCTTCCAATAAACCCCAGGGTGCACCAGCAACTCTTCAAGAAGATCTGCAAAGTAAGCTTTAGTACTTCAGCCTCTACGTGACAATGATCTATGATCCAAGTTGCAGGACTGTGAATTTCTTCTCTCGCCTTGGTGGGGATGAGATCATCTCAAATTCAGACCATCGATGCGGTATTGATGCAATTCGTTTGTACTTGTTTATGGTGCAAAACCAAACAAAAAACCCTTGCGTAGCTTCATACAATCTCATAATGGCAATAAAAAAGACAAACAAAGGACTTTGAGTCAGCAAAAAATGGTTTGTAGCCCAGAGCTTAAGGACCCTGTCCCTAGCTCCCTCGTCCCTCCTCCATCTTCATTCCTTCATTTACCCGAGAGATGAAGAGAAAGGAAGAATTTAAGGGATCACTGCTCAGGTTATCGCCATTAAGCAGCAATGTAATGTCGCCGCGGCCCCCATCACTCACGGCAGCCTCCGACGAGGAAAGAAGCATACCTTACCATTAAAACACGATCCCCGTTCACATTCGCATGATGCGGCAGCCATTTATTACAGTCCTGATGAAGTTGCGAAAGAATGAGCATGCTCCTGCCAATACTATTTCCCTGCATGAAATCAATTGAAACCCATGGCTGGATAATATAAAACACGAGGCGTCCCACAGGAGCGGTGGAGAGCAGGACTGCGGGAGAGGTTCTGCATTCTAAGTGGCCTCATTACATGATCACTTCTGATTCAGGATCAACGTGCAGTTATGTACTAACCCTGATTAGAGGGCTAATGAAGGAAGGAGGAAAGCAGCTTTTCGTACTAAGTGAGGAGAGCAAAGGGTTTGACGATTGGCACGGAGCCAGATAAACAGCGGCGGCCCTAGTCGGAAAGGTTTCACTGCTTTCTTTTGTTCAGTGTCCAAAGACTTGTGACATCAACGCACGTTTCCTGCGATCGCACTTTAGTAAAGACCAGGGGGCTTAATTGATTCCAGTCTCCTTTCTCCTTTTTCCCCCTGCTTCAAAGGAACGCTGATAGAAAATGTGTGAATGGCACACTTTACTTGGCATTTTGTAGAACATATAGATAAATGGTACAGTTTTTTTAACAAAATGTAACATTTTATCGTCTGATATTTGTTATTTTGTCTATTTATTACAGTTTTTGAAAGGCAGAAGTTTTCATTAAACATTATGGTCAGGGTGTGTTCTAAACTGCAGACGTATAAAACTTCTCCCTGTTAATTTATTCTAATCAACTTCAGTTTTTTGGGGGGGTTTTCAGCCTTAATATGTTATCCATTTTTTGTTGTTGTTTTGTTTAGTTGTTGTTTTTTTTGCAAACTTTATTAGAGTTTGTTAAGAGTTTGTGATTTAACTTTTCTTATCTGTTTGCATGCTGAATTGTGATTGATTGGTCTTGTGCATATATTTATTAATTTATAGCTGGTTTTACTGACTGAAAATACTTAAAAATTTAAATTACCCCATGATTTACTCACCCTCAAGCCAACTTAGGTGTATATAACCATCTTCTTTTAGACTAACTCAATCGGAGTCGCACAGATTTTAAGTTCAAAAGAGCACATCCGTCCATCTTTAAAAGTAATTCAGACGACTCCAGGGGGCTAATAAAGGCCTTCTGAAGCAAAGCGATGGGTTTTTGTAAGAAAAATATCCATATTTAAAACTTTATATAGTAAAATAACTAGCTTCCGGCAGACGGCCTATGCAAGTCGACTTATGGCTAAAGAGTAACCCCTTTAAGCGATGTACGACAGATGATGTAAGACACACAAGCTTTGATGCCTCTTGCGGTTTAAACTAGGGATGCACCGATCCGATACTCAGTATCGGTATCAGCTCCGATCCGCCATTATTTGCCGGATTGGGTATCGATCAGACAGGGCCGATCCAAATCCGATACTGTGCGTATAATATTCTGTGTTATTGTTAAGCCCCAGTGCCCAACAAAAGGCACAAAAACATTATAAAAGCATCATCAACTCTTCTTCGTGCACCATACAAAGTGTTCTGAAGCCATTCCATAGTTTAATGTGAGGTACAGATGAATATTTAATCATTAAATTCAAGATAACGCGAATGCTTCCCTCCGCTGCGTCTGTCAGACATTCTCCATTCAGCTTTAAACTGTGTGTCGCATTCGGTTACGACAGTCAACACGATAAAACTCTCTCCAAGATGATTCAGTGTTCCTGTTATTATGCTTGATCTGTATATAACGCTCTATGGTTTTGCATAACTTGACTTTATCTTGCTGGAGTTTAATGCTGTAAATCGTGTTAACATTACTTTCTACCGGGTGTCTTTTAGATCGCAACACTGGACTAGAGATTGTGTTGTTCTTCACACACGGTAACTGAACTGTTAAACTGTTAAAAGAAACGCCTCAGTAAAATATTGCATAGACATATCTTCCCTTTGTGTTTTAAAGTTGAACTTTTCAATGCGGACGGAGCTGCGCGCTGTGAGTCTGTTGCCTCAAGCGCATCATCCTGTGCACGGTATGCGCATACGCGCCACTCTCTATTGGAGCCGTAACTATTATAATACCTACCTTTAGGCTATGAAAGATTATTAATAGCCTTTCTTGTTCTGTCCCATCTATATGTTGCTGCCTCATTAAAAAGCTGCGTTATACATTTAAAGTAAATGTCTTTTAATTTCTTAGTATAGGCCCTATATCTATAAATATATTTACTTGTTTTTCATGAATGTATTTTACAACATTTGACCAGATTTAGAGCTACACTTATTCACTTTTATGGTCCCCCACTAAATGTTTAGGTTTTATACAATTATTGTGCACTTGTGATTTTTCACAAGTAACATTTTGTGCTTTTTATTCACTAATCTAGTTTATCCACCATATAGTTTATAGTAGTATTTTTGTCATAGATTGTGATTTATTTTTTATAATTTGTTGTTTTTCTTTATAATGAAGTTGTCTGTATTTAGTAGATTGTGTTTAACTTACAAAAGAGCAATTATCAGTTCAACACACTGAGGTATAGAAATTCTACATAGATTTAAACAAAACTGCATTGGTATCGGATTGGTATTGGTATCGGCCGATACTCAGAATTTTAAATAGCGGATCGGTTCTGAGAAAATGGTATCGGTGCATCCCTAGTTCAAACTAATAGGGCTGGGCAACAAACTCAAGCTCCTCTTCTCTTATATCGAAATCCTCAGACAATTCCGCTTTAAAAATACTCTTCAGTGCTTTAGCGTTCGTCAATACGTCATGCTTCAGGTCAGGTGTTACTCTTTTGCCGTAAATCGATGCGTACGGCCATTCAGCTAGTTATTTTAGTTTCTAAAGTTTTAAATATGGATATTTTTCAGACACAAACGCATCACTTCACTTCAGAAGGCCTTTATTAACCCCCTGGAGTCATATGGAGTACTTTTATGATGGATGGATGCACTTTTTTGGGCTTCAAAATCTCATCCCCCATCCACTGCCATAATAAAGCTCAGAGGAGCCAGGACATTTTTTAATATAACTCCGATTGTATTCGTCTTCAAAAACGTCATATCCACCTAGGATGGCTTGAGGGCGAGTAAATCATGGGGTAAAATTCATTTATGGGTGAACTATCCCTTTAACTCTATTTTTGCTTTGCAAACACTTCTTGAAAGGCAAATCTTTTTTCCGCATGATATTTCCTAGATAAATAAATATATAGAAAAAAAGGTCAAAAAGAAACAAAAGAAATGAGGTAATTCCCCACCTGATAGTCTAGTATGCTGAAGCCTAGACCTCGCTCTCCTTTCTCTAGTTCTAGCACCTGCACATTCGGAGACCATAGAGCCAGTTCCCCTTCATCCTCCTCCTCTTCTTCTTCTATTTCTTCTTCTTCGTCATCCTTCTCCTCTTCCAAATGCTTTCTCTCAGGGCCGCTTGACTCTAGAGGCTCTTCGTCATCATCTACCTCCCGCTCTATTGCCAATTGCTGACGATCCTGAAAAGAAAAGCACAAATCACGGTGAGCTAGCAGTGGTTCTCAATTGCTGGGTTGTGACCCAAAAATGGCTTGCGGGTCTGTTCGGTCGATTAATCAAACAAATGCTCAAATTAAACAAACTATAAAAGACAAGTTGATCATGGTACCAATTTTTCATATTGTAATTGAACTTGCTGAGATATAAATAATAAATATAATGAATTATATAATATAATCAATTAAATAATTATTTTTTTAAACATATTTTTGTATGATATCCAATGTAAAATCTAGATCCTGTAGCAAAAGTAATAGAGAACCACTGAACTAAAATTCAGTAGTCATGTTTTATTAGTGGATATGGACAAACCTGTAACTTTTCCCTCAAGCTGTTGCGTAGACTTGTATCTTTGGCCAACATGGAGAGATTGTTCTCAATCTGTACATTTAATACAAAATGAGAAAACATTTTATTTTAAAGTTCTTTTTAAAATATTGGCTAATTCCGAGTAACTTGCCAAAGTAAATTTTACTATTTGGCTGTTGTTGGGTGTTAATTTTGGACCCTGTGCATGTATGTTTCTGTTACCTGCTCCTGTAAGCTGGCTGAGGGGCTGGATGAGTGCCACTCTTCAGATTCAGGGTGGTATTCGCTGCCCTCTTCAGTGAGGCGTCTGCAGCAAACCAAAGTAAAGGGAGGAGGAACCTCTCTGAGGAACGCAACAGCCTCTCGCCTAGACTTCCCATACAACTGCACGCCATTTACCTTCAAATACAATACACATTTTATTGGGAGAAACTTCACTTATAAAGAATATGTGCACCGTTTCCTCGATCAGTCAGTAGGGGAACTAAAATATGGTCATTTATAAACTGTAACTTATTTTATTTGACAAGGGTGAGACAAAAAATTATATTAACATATGTATGGGGTGCTTATTAGGCCAGTGACTGTATTAAACAGTCTCTGTGTCATCCACTAGTCATCTTTGATTGGCATTTCATGGAGTGGGCAAGCCTGAAGCTGCTATGGCGAGTGGGGGCGGCACTGTGCCATCTGCCCAAACCAGGGGGAAGCCATGGGCTCCACACATGCCACACACACACACACACACACACACACACACACACACACACACACACACACACACACACACACACACACACACACACACACACACACACACACACACACACACACACACACACACACACACACACACACACACACACACACACACACACACACACACACACACACACACACACACACACACACACACACACACACACACACACACCATTGGGCTTCCAAGCATCTAGCAAGGCTAAGATGAGTATATTAGGATACTGGTTACACTTAAATTTGGGATTTTCATAAAAGATTCCTCAACAAATGCATTAGCCCCAGGACAGCGCCTTGAGGTACGCCTCATCTCCATATAAGCCACTTCCCCTGCAAATCTTCCCTACTTTAACCAGCCACGCTCCTGCCAACAGCAACAGGCTGAAGGCACAGCGGCCCTCGGCCACCAGACCAGGTGGGAGGGGGAAGTTTCGAGGGAAGGGGGCAGGAAGCAAGGCCAGTGGGGAGGTTAGGGCAGGGGACAGTCATGCAGATGGCCTCGGTCAGACTCAGGAGCCCTCCTGCCAGAACATCTATGAGCCAGCAGCAGCAGCAGCAGCAAGCCTTCCTGGAGGCTTGGTGCTGGCAGGATGCAAAGGTCAGTGTTATTAAGGCAACTGAGAAGAGGCTCACCAAAGCAAGCCAAAAGCAACACTGCAGGCTGGCCAAACCCTGGAAGCACACCTAACCATAATGCCAAACAGAGACGGTGTAGGGAGGACCCACGTCGCCAGTGTAGATGCGGGTTAATGCTCTTTAAAAATTACTTTACCTCCAGAAGTTCATCCTCTGGTCGAAGTAGCCCATGTTTTGCCACCGGGCCCTCAGGAGCCACTGTAGAAATGTAGTGGTGTCCATCAAAAGAGTCTAGTTCCACGCCCAAGCGCATCGTGTGTATTGGAAGAAGCTGTAGAAACATAATTTCACAATTAGGCCAAAACTCACTCACATTGTGGTATATATCTTGATATTTAAGTGTTTGCTCAAAAAAGGGCTTGAAATGGTAATTTTTATCCATTAAAAGGAATCATTTCAACCAAACACCCATGGTTGTATAGCTGTATTTACCTAAATATAATTTTTCTAAAACAAAATATTAAAAGCGAGGTGAGGACTTGAGGACACACTTTTGTGTGAACATGCATACAAATTGTTCAGGGTTATGAACTGATCCATTGAAACAAATTGATTAAAGGAAATTAATTGAATCTAATATCGTAAATGCTCTCATGCTTGCAAGTAATGAGACAAAGAAGGATTGCTCGTGACTAACTTGTCTCAATCTCCACTATATATTATGATTATTTGATAGATCGCCCAGCCCTACTATAGTGCTGAATGAACGAACGAATGAATCATAAATTGTGACTGCCGTTTCCACGTTACCTTGGAGTACTTCTGTAGCTCAATATCATCTTCTATGACAGGGTCTAGCAGCACAACCTGTAAAAAAATTTAATATAATGCAGATTATATAAACAAAAAACAAAACAACTCCATAGGTAACCTGTTGCGGTCAACACACTCCCTTTATGGTAAATAAACCCAAACAACAGTATGTCAGCACATGAACTCAAATTCAATAGGAGTCAACTGAGGCAATCTACAGCCAGATTTAGCTGGTCGATCGAACATCTCTTATCACAGCATGCGTAAGTGCCGGCAGTTCTTGCTGATGTGCAGTTTGCTTCATGTTTAATTGAGAGCCGCACTTAGCATCTGTTAACATTATTTCCCCTTCGTTTTTGCTTACCATAACATCGTAATGCGGACCAAGCGCCTGCTCCCATTTAGCGCGAAGTTCCATCTCCGTCAGCGGAGCTGGCTCTTGCACTACAACACACACACAATAATGAGAGCAGCGTTTAAAGTCAATTACCGCCATTTGGGTGTCCACTGTCCGTGACAGAGTGAGTGGAAACGTATGACATTAATGTCAGGTGCCGCATACTAGCATGGGATTGATGTCAAGCTGATGGATGAATATAATCAGAGGGCTGAGAGTGCGCCGAGGGCAAGAGTTGAGAGAGGAGTCAGCAGTGATACTGCAGAAAACGACAACGGGACGCCAGGGAACACTATCGGCTGGAAACCCAAAGGGCAATGGAGGCAAATAAATGGGTGGAACAGCTTTTATGGGCACTTGTGACCCTTAACTATGATATGGGGTGAGTGTAGTGTGGGGTTTCAGAGAAAATGGGCTACAGAAGAGCATTTTTGTTTTCTTACCCAGAGCACAAGTCGTAAATTTAAAAGGTACTTGCCATGAATAAGGTACAATTTGGTGAGACACAAATCCCATTTTTTTTGTGATACCTATTAAATATGTTGATTAAACTTAGCTAGCATGAAAAGCAGCTTGTTTCAAACATAATAGTTAATACACCACATTAAAATGTTGATTTTGGCCTGTTGTTGATCTTTTTGGTTATATGCTACACATTAAAATCATACATCATAATGATGACTAACTGATTACTATTTCACCCTCATCCTTCCCTTAGGTCATTTTGACCCGAAATTAAATTTTTGAAGTGTTCATCTGACTTTTTTTTCACACTTGAACCACGAATACACAAAAATTGACTGGATCAGAGAATTTTGTGTGGTTGAAATTTAAAAAAGTAACAAATCAGTCCCTCACGGGTCAATTTGACCCCCCTTAGTAATGAATGGAATACGAGTGTGTACAGTAAGTGTACATAGTATGAGTTTAGAAAACCCTAAAAAAAAAAAAGCTAAAAGTTAAACCTTTACTTTGTGTATCTGAATGCATTCTGAAGAGATTCTTAAATTATATTATTAATAATTATTTATTATATAAATTATAAAGTTAAATAAAATAAAAATAAAAAAATAAAAAAGGTACCAAAAAAATGGCATTAAAAAAAAAAAAAATTTTTTATTAAAATGAAATTATATAGGCTTTCTGGACCAGGACTTCGGACCACTTTGACCCGCGAGGGACTGATTTGTTACAGAGTGCAAAGGACAGATGAAGGTTCATCATAGTAAAAAAAGATTTTAAATGATTACATTTTAATGACCAAAAACAATATTTAGCTGTAATTAAAAAAAGAAAAAAAGAAAAATAATATACACCATCGTTCAAATGTTTTGGGTCGGTAAGATTTATTAATGTTTTTTAAAGTCTCTTATGCTCACAGAGGCCGCACTTATTTAATCGAAAACAGTAAAAACTAGGCTAGAAATCTAGACGCACCCCTAGCAGCAGTATAATTTATATATATAAATATATAATTTGCAGCCAGGGCATCTAGCAACTCTCCGTTGTCTTGCGAGCTGGAAAAACCAAACTCTAGTCAGGCCAATCATATCGTGTATAGAGTCGGTGGGCGGGCTTAACATAATGATGGCAGAGTTCCGTCGGTTCCGTGTGCTACTTGAAAAAAAAGAAGCTGGCGAACAGCGGCCTTTCGAATCGGCGTTGGCTGCGACTCTGGAAGACTTGGAGTTAAGCTTTTCTTTGAGAAAAGAACAAAGAACGGCACTGAAGTCATTCCTAAGAAAGGAAGATGTGTTCAGAGTTTTGCCGACCGGATACGGCAAAACTTTAATCTATCAACTAGCTCCGCTTCACCTTCTTCGTTGCTCTGGTTGGTTGTAGCGCTTCAACCCTGATTGAGCCCTGCCAATGGTGTGTTCCAAGACCCAACATCTTGATGTGGGTCTGGCTTTTCAGGCTAAGTAAAAACAATAATAATAATGTGAAATATTATTGTAGTAATAACTGTTTTCTATTTAAATACATTTGAAGTCTTCAATGTCACATGATCCTTCAGAAATCAGTCTAATATGCTGTAGTGTATATTTAATTAAAAACAAAAAATGAAAAACCTCATATAAAATTCTTGAAAAATAAGCTCCTTTTACTGACCACTTCAGAAAAACTAAACAAATCAGAAAAAATAACTGCATTTTTCAAGTTTAAGGCCCTGTGGACTGGTATGCTAAAGCATGTTACATTAAAAAGTAAAGTCAGTGAGTGAGTGAGAGCAAGGGATGCAGACCTGATTAAATTAGCATTTCTAACGCCTCACTCGCAACACCATTCATCACAAATGTTTGGCTACATTAATACACCAATGCATCGCTTCTACACGTGGGACGTCAAACCTTAGCCAACATCTGCAGACCAGGTGCGGCACAATGGAAAATATGGAGAACAGGGGAAATGTTGATCACGCCAATGGCTTGTTATGTTTATGTATCAGGAAAAACCTCGCTGACACTGACAAAGAATGTCCACCCCCTATCCAAACGTCACTCAACATTCAAATCGAGGGCATCACATGGGAAAAGTTACTACAGCCCCACAAAAGTGGAGTAAATGAGGTTTTACATAGTACTTCCTGTGGTTTTTAACTGCTGTGGGCGTTTCTGGAGCAACTGTGGACTATAATTATACCAACGTGGACCGATTGTCACCACGTCTCTGTGATTGAGCGCTTTCACTGTCAACTTTCACAATGATTTTAATGGGTTGAAACGGCTGGTGTGACGGAACTTGGAAAAAGCGCAGAAAACCCGGCAGCAACTAGTCCGTGTTGTCCACTTTTTTATTTTTTTATAGTAGGGCTGAAACACATCTGTTTCCACAGACTTTCAACTTTACATGACACAAAAGAAACACATTTAATGGCACTTCCAGGGTAGTTATCTTTAAAATCGAAGTTGTGAAACCTCTCAGTTCACGCTTATCAAATGTCACATCAATGTACCAAAACAGTCGAGCATTATCCATAAAGAAAATATTTAAACATCTACACGCTCACATGGCAGTATAATTTCTAAGACCACAGGGGGGAAAAAGTTGGAGGTGAAAGCATGATTAAAGCGGTGTGTGTTTTGACTTGAGGGCGGCTATCGTTTTACACGTGCTATGATTCCAGCTTTGGGAAATGAGTCCATGACAACCGATCATTGTTATCCCGGGCATGTATTGGCGCAGTGCAACAGAACGCTTTATTTAGGAGTTTGGCAGGTACCGGGTCTTGTCCGGATTAATTAGGGCAGAATGTAACCAGAGCTCTGGGCTGCTTCGGCTTCAGCCAAGGCCTGCTCTTCCGCTTCCAGTCCGCCTATCGCCATATTTATATCTACCAACAAGCAAGACTGAAACAATGCCTGCTAAGCTCGGTGTAGAAGCTGGCCTGAATCTGACCCCCATCCAGAGGGAAGCGCAACCGGATAGGATTCCTCAGCCTAAAGCCCAAAGTGTACTTCGCTTTTTTAGAATACAGTGTACATGACGAAAAATCCGCCATCAGCATTATTTTTCTATGCTCTCACATGCACCTTTTTTGCGTTAATTAGTTTGTCCACAAGGTGGCAACACTGCCCATGCCCGTTGTTTCACGGAACGAAACAACAAACAACAAACGTTTGTTGACGAAACAACAAACAACTTGAGAAACAACAACAGTAGACGTTTACATACAACCCTCTACGCACACATTGGCAATAGAATCGCCATTGGCTAGCAAAAATGTGTTTACTCGCCAGACTGATATACTATTTTATTTATATTAGTGCTGTCAAATCGATTAATCACGATTAACCGCATCCAAAATAAAAGTTTGTTTACATAATACATGTTTGTGTTCTGTGTATAATTATTATGTGTCTATAAATATGCACACATGCATGTATACATTTAAGAAATGTTTTTATATTTAAATTGTGTAGTCTGTACCCGGCATTAGAATAAACAGAACAATATTGTGTTCTTGGTGTGAACGGGGCTTTAATTGGTGCATAAGCACCCAACCTATCAGTTTAAACCAGTAAGCCAATCAAAACTAAGCTAAGGATGTTTTTTACGAGTGGAACAACTGCTGTCAGGCTGACTTATATCATTTGATGTCTGCGATAGCGCCCAATATTGTTGAGCACCTGTATGTGCATGAACGGACTCACTTTTCTCCTGCAGCTGTTGTTTGATCCCACTCAGAGCAGGGTCCATCGACTCCACCACAGAGCCCCTCTGATCCGCCCGCGCCTTGATCTCAGACGATCTCTTCAGAGACACACGCGACGACTCTCTCTGGACTGCATACGCACAAGCGTGCAAGTATACAAACATATACATTTCATTCTGAATCATGTGTAACCAGACAAAAACAGCAATTTATAAACATTCAAAAATATGACGATCATAAAAAAGGTCAGATTTGACACAGCTAAAGCTATAAATGTTGGGAGTTTTATTTTTTACACTAATAAAAGCTCTTTGATGGAAACTCAAACACTCTCAAACATGTCAACAGCACGTCTGTCCTGAGAACCATGGGCAGAGTTTTCCTGTACATGAGACGAGGTCCTATGTAACTATTATACAGGCGTTCACCACACAGGCCTGTGGTTTTCCTGATTAAATATTGTGCAAAATAACCTGTGGAAGGTTTTTGGACTCGTGGTGCAGTAAGAGTCAAGTAGGCACGAGATTTAAAGAGGTCAATACTTTTTTGTAATTTATGGGTTTGTGTGTGTTTGACAGCCGGATAATTACAAATATTATTTATTCTCTTTAACATTATTAAATATAAAAATGTATGTATTATATGTGTGTGTGTGTGTGTGTGTGTGTTTGTGTGTGTGTTATATTTATGTTCAATATATTAGCGATTTAGATTATTAAATATAAAAATGTATTATATATATATATATATATATATATATATATATATATATATATATATATATATATATATATACATATATATACATACATATATATATACATACATATATATATACATACATATATATATATATATATATACATATATATATATATACATATATATATATATACATATATATATATATATATATATATATATATATATACATATATATATATATATATACATATATATACATATATATATATATATACATATATATATATATATATATAAATACAATAGATACATTTTTATATTTAATAATCTATTAAACAAATATATACACACACACATTTAAAAAATATATATATTTAATATTCTAAATCTCTAATATATATTAAATATAAATATACATTTAACTATTTTTTATTTGTACATTTTTTAAATAAATTAAAAATGTAGAGAAAGTTGTTTTATTATTGAATTTATGCAGATTTGGATTGCTTTCTGTGTTTACATTTTCTGTTTTGATGCAGTTTGAAAGCCCAATAATTTAACATATTTAGTTTCTTCAAAATTAACGGAATGCATTAAAGTGAAATTTATATATTTATAATTATATTTGTGTTTGAATTTCCAGTTTTGATGCAGTTTGAAAACCCAATAATTTTACATATTATTTTTCTTAAATGAAACGTGTTACAATTAAATGTAAATATGTCTTATTAAATCAAATTATTAACTTTTTTTTTTTTTTTGACTGACAGATCTGTATATACAGATCTGATCCAAATTCCAAACATGTCACTTTACCTTTATCTAGCGATTTCTCTATGCCCGTTCTCTTGGGTGAGATGATCTTCCTAATGAGGGTAAGGTGTACGATATCGCCTGTCCGCTTCATTACCTCCAGGACTTCCTGGTTGGTGAATCCCTGAAGGTTCACGCCATCCAACTGTGCACACAGACACAAAGACAATCAAGAAGTCACTGCAGGCCCAGCTAACCGGGCTCTCCAATTCACCTCACCGGGACTGATTAACCTAGCGTGAGGCTGGGGAGAGCATGACAGCTGA
Organism: Romanogobio albipinnatus; assembly: GCA_023566225.1. Taxonomy (NCBI): domain Eukaryota; kingdom Metazoa; phylum Chordata; class Actinopteri; order Cypriniformes; family Gobionidae; genus Romanogobio; species Romanogobio albipinnatus. The sequence goes on from CM042263.1 coordinate 7,519,354, forward strand.
CCGCGTCCACACTCAAACCCGCTCTTATTAAACTGTGAATCAATGCAAGATGAAAGAGACGTCTCGCTTAGTTGGCGTCCTGTTCTGTCAGAACGCTCGTACAGACGCAGGGCTAATTAAGGTAGAGCTCATTAAAAAGTGATTAAGAACCCACTGCTATTATCCTGTCGTGGACATGGATTTTCCCGCTCTGCTCAGCGGCGCTGCCTGGAACCACGTTCTTCACGAAGACCCCCACCGCATCTGACATGCAACAGAGAAGAGAGATGTGAGTAAATAATAATTAACAGCATACTGATTAGTAGCTGGTTTTCTGGGAAAAACAAGGCAAAATATGTTTCTTACCCTCAGTGGTCAAAGCGTTGTATCCGATTATAGAGATCCCGAGGCTCTGGCCCTCCTTCTTTTTTAACGCAACTTCATGGATTTCGTAGCCCTCCAAATTCAGCTGCATAAATAACAGATCAGATATTAACACTGTATATAGAAACACTTTTTACATAGATATTGTTTATAGATCTATCTATCCATCCATCTATCCATCCATCCATCTACCTATCTATCCGTCCATCCATCCATCCATCCATCTACCTATCTATCCGTCCATCCATCCATCTACCTATCTATCCGTCCATCCATCCATCTATCCATCCATCTATCCATCCATCCATCCATCCATCCATCTACCTATCTATCCGTCCATCCATCCATCCATCTACCTATCTATCCATCCATCTATCCATCCATCCATCTACCTATCTATCCGTCCATCCATCCATCCATCCATCCATCTACCTATCTATCCGTCCATCCATCCATCTACCTATCTATCCATCCATCCATCCATCCGTCTATCCATCCATCTATCCATCCATCCATCCATCCATCCATCCATCCATCCATCCATCCATCTATCCATCCATCCATGGTCTATCCATCCATCCATCTATCTGTCTATTGATCCATCCATCCATCTATACATCCATCCATCTATCTATCTGTTTATCCACCCATCCATCCATCTATCCGTCTATCCATCCATCTAACTATCTGTCTATCGATATATCCATCAATCCATTCATCTGTTTATCTATCCATCCATCCATCTCTGTCTATCCATCCATCCATCCATCCGTCTATCCATCCATCTTTCAATCTATCCATCCATCTATCCGTCTAATCTGTCTACCCATCTATCGTCTATCTGTTTATTCATCTATCTATCCAATCACACCCACCCACCCATCCATCTGTCTATTAATTTCATCCACCCATCCATCAGTTGTCCCTTTTTGCATTGTAACATTATTTTCATTCAAAATAAAGCACATGTTGACCTTCAATTTCTCATTGCAGTAATACATCTGGATATTTTACTTGAATATTAATCAAATTATATTTCACTGAATATTCTATATTTCTTAGATCCTCATATCTCTTAATGGTGTTTTTTTATTATTGTAAAACAATATTTTCTTTTTATTAAAGCAATTTTTACAAAAAGTAAAGGTGGAAAAACTAATACTGTTATATAAATACTTTTATATTATTATGATTTATTTAAATTGTATTTTATTTACATTACAGCAATGAGAATGTAGGTAAAAAATGTGCTTAACTGTTAATAAAATAATATCGATGAAAAAAATAAATGCATGTTCAAAACATTGCCTTATGTTTTGCTTTTTAAATATAACCTTAAATAAAATACTGTACAAATATTTGAAAATGTTTTAAATATAATTTCTTTCTCTTGGTTTTGGGGTGAAATATGATATTAGTTTTGTGAGAGTCTAAAATTCAATATGTGACATTGCATGGTAAAGCTAATCAACATTTTCCGTACCGTTTTGCTGCCCCTGCGGGCTGGCACAGGAGGTGGAGGTGGCAGGGAGGTGATGGGAGCTGTGGCGGGGGCAGGTGGAGGTGGAGGCTGGGCTGCCCCCAGTGGGTCTCGTGCGATCAGCATTCGCACATGGCTACCGCAGGCTTGCAGCACCTGCACCACCTGGTCACTGGCCAGACCCCGAGTGACCGTCTCACCGATCCGCAGGATGTGGTCACCTGTTCTCAGCCTTCCATCCTGAAAGTGAATGAGAGAAAGGAGGAGGAAGTTGAAGTCATCATACATGAAGTGAATCTATCTATCTATCCAACCAACCAACCAACCCAACCAACCAACCAACCAACAGTGAACCCCCTCCCCAAATTACTGTAACAAAAAAACAAAACAAAAACAATATAAAAATATTCGTTTCGGCCCCACTTTATATTAGGTGGCCTTAACTACTATGTACTTACATCAAAAAATAAGTACAATGTACTTACTGTGCTCAAATTGTATTGCAAAACACTTTTTCTAATATTGAGGTGGGATACGGGTAGGGTTAGGGACAGGTGTGGTGGTATGGGTAAGTTTAAGGGTAGGGTTAGGTGTAAGGGAAGTGTCAACTATCTAATTACAAATGTAACTACAGAAGATAATTACAGATGTAATTACATGCAGGTATTTTCTTAAATGTAAGTACAATGTAAAAACATGTATGTACACAATAAGTGCATTGTATCAAATTATTAATTAAAATGTTAGTACATAGCAGTTAAGGCCACCTAATATAAAGTGGGTCCTTTGTTTCTTTTGTAATTCCCATTATTCCCAATGATTGTCATTGGGAAAAAATAGCTTCCGGCGGTCAGCGGTACGCGAGTCAACTTGCGCTAAAAGAGTAACCCCCAACGCTACATTTTGTTTTGCTCTATCCTCTGCGCTTCTGCGTTAGTCAATACGCATGCGTCAAGGATTCAAGGGTTACTCTTTTAGCACAAGTCGACTTGCATACCGCTGACCGCCGGAAGATAGTTATTTTAGTCTATAAAGTTTTAAATATGGATATTTTTCTTACATAAACGTGCCACTTCGCTTCAGAATGCCTTGATTAAAGGTGCCCTAGAATGAGTTTAAACAATATTTTTTAATTGTTCTATGATATCTACATAGAGGGTATGTGAGTTATTTACAGGTAAAAATTGTCCAGATACGGTTTTACAGGTCCATTTACAACCACAGAAATAGTCTCTAGAATGAAATGGTCTGTTTTTGCCTTATTTGGAAGGGTCATGAATATTAATGTGGAGTTCTGCTCTGATTGTCTGTTTCACTGCGCGGCTGATTTCAGTAGCTTCAGTGACAACAAACAGATCTACACTGTCCGTCATGAAAATGGAGAGATTATGCATCCAACCTTACAGGGAGTGCAGAATTATTAGGCAAATGAGTATTTTGACCACATCATCCTCGTTATGCATGTTGTCTTACTCCAAGCTGTATAGGCTGGAAAGCCTACTACCAATTAAGCATATTAGGTGATGTGCATCTCTGTAATGAGAAGGGGTGTGGTCTAATGACATCAACACCCTATATCAGGTGTGCATAATTATTAGGCATCTTCCTTTCCTTTGGCAAAATGGGTCAAAAGAAGGACTTGACAGGCTCAGAAAAGTCAAAAATAGTGAGATATATTGCAGAGGGATGCAGCAGTCTTAAAATAGCCAAGCTTCTGAAGCGTGATCATCGAACAATCAAGCGTTTCATTCAAAATAGTCAACAGGGTCGCAAGAAGCGTGTGGAAAAACCAAGGCGCAAAATAACTGCCCATGAACTGAGAAAAGTCAAGCGTGCAGCTGCCAAGATGCCACTTGCCACCAGTTTGGCCATATTTCAGAGCTGCAACATCACTGGAGTGCCCAAAAGCACAAGGTGTGCAATACTCAGAGACATGGCCAAGGTAAGAAAGGCAGAAAGTCGACCACCACTGAACAAGACACACAAGCTGAAACGTCAAGACTGGGCCAAGAAATATCTCAAGACTGATTTTTCTAAGGTTTTATGGACTGATGAAATGAGAGTGAGTCTTGATGGGCCAGATGGATGGGCCCGTGGCTGGATTGGTAAAGGGCAGAGAGCTCCAGTCCGACTCAGACGCCAGCAAGGTGGAGGTGGAGTACTGGTTTGGGCTGGTATCATCAAAGATGAGCTTGTGGGGCCTTTTCGGATTGAGGATGGAGTCAAGCTCAACTCCCAGTCCTACTGCCAGTTTCTGGAAGACACCTTCTTCAAGCAGTGGTACAGGAAGAAGTCTGCATCCTTCAAGAAAAACATGATTTTCATGCAGGACAATGCTCCATCACACGCGTCCAAGTACTCCACAGCGTGGCTGGCAAGAAAGGGTATAAAAGAAGAAAATCTAATGATATGGCCTCCTTGTTCACCTGATCTGAACCCCATTGAGAACCTGTGGTCCATCATCAAATGTGCGATTTACAAGGAGGGAAAACAGTACACCTCTCTGAACAGTGTCTGGGAGGCTGTGGTTGCTGCTGCACGCAATGTTGATGGTGAACAGATCAAAACACTGACAGAATCCATGGATGGCAGGCTTTTGAGTGTCCTTGCAAAGAAAGGTGGCTATATTGGTCACTGATTTGTTTTTGTTTGTTTTTTGAATGTCAGAAATGTATATTTGTGAATGTTGAGATGTTATATTGGTTTCACTGGTAAAAATAAATAATTGAAATGGGTATAAATTTGTTTTTTGTTAAGTTGCCTAATAATTATGCACAGTAATAGTCACCTGCACACACAGATATCCCCCTAAAATAGCTAAAACTAAAAACTACTTCCAAAAATATTCAGCTTTGATATTAATGAGTTTTTTGTGTTCATTGACAACATGGTTGTTGTTTAATTATTAATGTTGTAAAATGAATCCTCAAAAATACAACTTGCCTAATAATTCTGCACTCCCTGTATATGTTTGATCCTGTTTCTGACGAAGATGCTTTTTTGAGGAACAGCCAATTGTTTTGAGATTGGAAATGGACGCTTTGAGTGGTAAGTTTAGTCTTTATTTTCAGTAAGACCTGCAAAACGTAACATCAGTACCAATAGCCTGACATGTGAACTAACATATAACATTAACTTTTTAACATGTTATGTCATAACATCAGCAGTAACAACTTTGTTTTTAGCATTGTGAAAATATTTTAATCATTGTAATACTGATATGCAGAAGAAGCTGATATGCAGAAGGTTGCTGGTTCGATCCCAGCAGTCACCACCAGTGTGTCCTTGAGCAAGGCACTTTACTCCAAGTTGCTCCAGGGGGATTGTCCCTGTAATAAGGGCACTGTAAGTCGCTTAGGATAAAAGCGTCTGCCAAATGCATAAATGTAAATGTATGTAATGTAAATGTAATACGTCACCGTATTATTTTACAATGATAACTACTTCCCTTTGACGAACTCTAAACAGCGAACAGGTTAGCGCATAAATATGTTGTTTGTACAGTAACTTTTTTTTTTTTTAACAAATTGACTAGATGCTTCGTTTCAACTTATGTGGTGGAGGTGATGTTAGCTAGAAGGATCGAGTGAGATAAGCATCTAAACTAACATAGTTAGCTCTTGAGTTATGTGTTGTTCATTAAATATAGGCTAAATTATAATTCTATCAGACAAAAGGGATTGCCATATGTATCTACGGTTGTATTTTGTAGATTTATATGACAACACTGGCAGGAAATAATATTAACCGTTGTCATTTGACATACGGTTATGTATGCTACTTGGAGTTTCCTACTGTACTAGCATCTTGCGTTGATATTATCAATTGTCTCACTAAGAAACTTTCGATTTACTCAGAAATTGTTTAGACAGTCAATAAGTGGATAATATCACTACTTACTGCTTGCGTGAATATAGTTTGAATTGCCGCTTCTCCAGTATCAGATGCTGAGTGAAGCCTGTTTGATATTGTCCCAGCCTGGTTAGAAAAGCTGTCCATGGTGAAATGGGCTGAGCAAACGAACAATTTTGAATTAAATTGTTTGCGGTATCTGGTTATAGATAAACGTCAACCATGCCTGTTGACAGTTTTGTTATGTGGGAAGGGTATGAAAAGTTCTCACGTCCCCTGCACAGCCTGGAACATAACATTTATTTCCATGATCTGTCATTTTCGCCATCCTCGCGTGACGCTTGTTTCTTCACAATACCTGCAGAGCTCTCGATGATTCGGCTGTGCAGTTCCGCTTGGCCTTACATGTGCTGGCATATACAAATGTTGGGGGCGTACATATTAATGATCCCGACGGTTACGTCACTCTCTGTGTTATGTTGCGATTCACCTGTTTTTCCGTGGTGTTTTTCACAAACGAGATTTACATATGAAGGAGGAAGCAATGGTGTTTGAGACTCACTATATGTGATGTCCATGTACTGAACTCTTGATATTCAACTATGCCAAGGTCAATTCAATTTTTCATTCTAGGGCACCGTTAACCCCCGGAGCCGTGTGGAGCAGTTATATGATGGATAGATGCACTTTTTTTTTTTTTTTTTATTAACCAACTGCCATTATAAAGCTTTGAAGAGCCAGGACATTTTTAACATATCTCTGATTGTATTCGTCTGAAAGAAGAATGTTATATACACCTAGGATGACTTGAGGGCGAGTAAATCATGGGGTAATTTTCATTTTTGGGTGAACTACCCCTTTAAGTGGCACCTCAGTCAGCACTTAAGAATCATTCTCAGACTTCACTGAAAGTTACTTTTAGCTTCTTTATAAAAGCCTCCTACTCTTAGACAAGTCCTACTTTTTACTAAGAATTTAAGTCAAAGCTTAAGACTATTCTTAAGAGCATTTCTGAGAAGCTTTATACATACGGGCGCAGATGATTTTTTTTTATATGTCCTGATACGTAAAACCATAGAATTCAAAAGGGTGTACTTTCTTTTTTACATGACTTATAATGTTAGAAATTATAAAATAAAATATTTATATTTAAATTTTAAATAACATTTTTATTAATGCATTATATTAAATTAAATTCTAAATATACCAAAATATGTTTAATAATATAATATGTTTATTAAAGTAATATTTACAGTTAACTGTATATTTAATAGTGGTGGGCCGTTATCGGCGTTAACGCGAGACTCTTATTGGGGGATAAAAAAAATATCGCTGTTAATCTATTCTCAAAGTTGGGTTGGGAGCTGGGTCTATACTACGCATATCCATATTTCGCTATGTATCGATACTGAAATATCTGAAACGATACAATACTCATTTTCTACAGTATGGATATCAGCTGCGCTCTCCTCTCCGACCAACAGCGAGTGACACGCACCCGCCTCCTCTCATTCAGTCCGGTTAATCCTCTGAACATGGCGAACGGGTGTTCTGCTGGACTTTTCCTCATGTGTGACCGGTCTGAATTTCGCGCGGGGTTGCTCATAACATTAATTCTACTAATTCCGCAGATTTCGCGCTCGCATCTGAAGCGCACACACACATACCGTAATAAAGCCGCCTCTGACATACAAGTGCAAAAATGAGCTCCTTTTTCCAGCTTATTAATGGTCAAATACAGTCAAAAATGTCTCAATGCCCATCTTGGCGAGTTTTAACGTAAACACAGTCGTAACCAGCTCACAGGAACAGTGTTTGGATATGCGTGCGTCAGGTCTTAAAGGGACAGAAGTTATTTATTATTCAAACTACAAAAAGACAAACGATCACTTACGAGCACACATATTCTGAATGCCTTCAGCAGAATTCAAATGAGCCATTTTAATCTAGATTAAAAAAAATTATCTATGCCCACCACCACTAATATTTAATATATTGTTAAAAATTTGTTATATTTATATTTTATTTACAACATTTTACATTAATATTTTTATATTGTGTATATATATATATATATATATATAAAGAATTATTTTTATTTAATATTTAGAAATCCTACCATCCATATGACGTTTATATACAACTTGTTTGGTACCCACACAGACATGAACACATTTAATCAGTTAACAATTGCAGGCCATATTATATGTCATTTTCACCAGCCCCAAAGAATAATTTACCTCCCAAACACAGGCCTGAGCCAAATCTCACATTTACAACCTAATTTGTTCCCATCATCCACAGGTGCAGGAGCCAAAAGTCTAACATCCACAATAACCGTGTCACTCTTACGTGGCCTTTCCTAACGGGCCTTTCCGGTCCGCTTGAGCTGTGAGACGTATTCTTCTTTCTAGGACTCTGGCAGACGGGCCAAATGAACGGCGAGAGGAAGGGGAGGACTAAAGAGTGATTACACAAAGCGCGGAGAGGAGAACAGCCGTCTTTGTGAAGCGCGAGACATGAAAGGCGTTTGATACATCAACTTGTGCAGGGAAAATCTCGGCAGCTTGTTCCTGCCACTGTGCTGGGGACAGCAGGGGTGCATTGAAGCCCACCGCAGCCATTAAAGGTTGAAATGGGAAACGCCAGGGATAACAAAGCCCTGATTTTGACAGCTTTTTTGGAGCATAAGATCCACTGATGTGTGAAATGCAAGCAATGTGCCTTTTGAACAAGAAGGGGTTTGTTGCCTGAGCTCTGGACACTGGGTGGGAGAGAAGAGGAGGTGTGTGTGTGTCTGTGTGTGTGTGTGTGTGTCTGTGAGGGGTCTAAACCAGGACAGGTTGTTTTCCCGTCTCTGTCCCTCCTGGCTAAGCATTGAAGAGAGTAAAGCTGACATCAGTAGGTGTGTATTGAACAATCTGCTTTTCAAGTTCCCACGTCAAAGGCTTTCCAAGAAGAAATGGACAGAGAAAAGTCTTCCAAATGGAATTACTGCAAACACACACTGTACGCATCCTACTCTCAAAATGTTTCACTTTCGTATCATATAACTGTTCCCTTAAATGTTGACATGTTAACAAAGAAATGACCATAAAAGAAAATAAACTCAGTTACGGGTTGGACACCTTTGCCACTTGTCACAACTGTTAAAGGGTCATGAAACCCTAAACCAAATTTTCTGAGATGTTAACAGAAGTATGTGTGTTGAACATCATGGAAGACAATGTTACCATCTGTTAGTTTTGAATGTGGGAGAAAACTAGTTCATTTTAAACCTTTTTGCTCTATTTACAACTTCCTGGTTTAAATTTGTCTAAATGTCAACATCATAGGTTGTGACGTTTTCTCTTACTTTAGTACAGCGATGACTCATCGGTGTCTCATAATTATTCATGAGACTGCGTGTCTTTGTCCTATGAGAAGACGCGTTGCTTAATTCATGACAGCATGCGCTTAATTATTCATGACAGCACGTGTTGATAGGTATTTTCCTCTGACTGGCGCTTCAAACAGTGAGAACGCACACCGTAAGTGAGAGATGCATTAATGGATCAAAAACGAGTGTTTTTTCCACTATGTATGAGTTTCTGCATTGCCTACGTTCTCTTCAATAGATCCTGAGTCTTCACACAAACGCGATATCCACACTGTGAGTGTAACTGCTCTTTACGGCCATTTAACTGACCAAACGACATATAAAAACTCCACAAAATAAGCCTCAAAAGTTATCAAAGGTATGCAACTGTTCATATATATTTTCGATGCAGAGAACAAATTACGAATGGCTGTGCATTTAATTGTCCATTGAATTATAGGTGTCACAGGATATATATCTATTTGCGTAACGGTGAGATAAGATACAAGAATATGATACAGAATATGATCCGTGATACAAGAATATCCTGTAAGTTTCAGAGCCGAAAACGTCCTTGTTAGTCAAAGAAAAGCTTTGTCAATTCCTTCTTTTATAGACACCAGGCCCAAAAAACGAGAGATCTCACAATATGTCGACCACTGACGTAGTAGGATGCAGAAGCACCGCCTCAAGCCCGCCCACCGCTTCGTGAAGCTAAACGGGTCGAGCAATAAACATGACGGTTCCAGCTCACGTGCGTAAGACATCGCGTTTGTTCGCTTATTTTCACCGCGGAATTGATTGTAAACAAGATACAGGTCGAAACTGGATTTGCAGACATATTGAGATTAAAACACAATGCTGTGCCTTCTATATTGGATCCGACAGGAACGGTGCAACACACTTATGTGTCTTTTATATGTGTTAGTATTGCATTGTTACTGATCGTTTGATATCTATTGAGTACATACCTTAGCACACTGTCACAGGCTAATAGCCTATTACTTATTCATTATGATGTTTCTGAATGTAAAAACCACATTCACATGCCAGTTCATGACACCTTTAACACAACTTAATGCTTCAGAAATTCCCCATAATTTTCCCCAAAATGCATTGATAAAACACACAAAGACAAACCTTATGGGCAACACTGTCTGGCACCACGGTCCTGACCACCATTCCGGTTGCCTTGCCTCCGACAATCCCAAATCCCAGGCCGGATCCATCATTCACCAGCTCGATCTCCTCCACGTGACCCCACTGATCCTGCAAAAGACACACACAGGGGACAGTTTTCAATCTCTTGTCTTGTCTTACACATTAAGAGGTCAGTTGGCATGTGTCATAATTTACTTTGAGCCACAAAACCGTCTACTTAAAGAATAAAGATCCATTCAATCACCTTTGATTGTCCAAATATGGAGCGATTGCCGACCCAAGACCTGTGACTACATCCTCTGGCGGAGTCGTAATAGGGCACGAAATGCTAATGAGCGTGTTAACGGTGTGATCCTGCAGAGGCTGATCAATGTCAGGGTCAGGAAAGCCCACGAGAGTCTTTGTGATCTCATGTCAGCCGTGCTCCTAATCACCCAAGTCTCCTTGGGCTCATATAAATGACCTGCAATCAGTACATTTCTGTTCTCTTATTACCAGGCCGTTATCTGCCGGCTGACTACCTCTGCAATTTTCTCACTATCTAATGAAACCCCTCCTCTGCCGTTCGCCCAGTTGCTCTTTCGAGACAAAGCTTTAGACTAGCGCTCATCCCGCTGTGAGGAGAAAAGAACCATTTTGGAGATAAGAAGTCCCTTTCTGAGTCCCCAAAGAAACACTTGAGTCCTTTTTAGAGACTTGTACTTTGGTCGAAATTCACCTCTATTCAGTGGAGAGTGGTTTGGAGGAAGGTGAACAAGAAAACAAATTTGACTGAATTTGCGTACTTAATATACGTACCACATGCAGGATTAAAACAGCTAAATTTAAAGTTCCCAACTGATGACCCAAACATAAGAAATACAGCCAAAACAAACAGCCAATCAAAATTCAACAGCCTATAACACGCTATAATCCGCTTTTGTTTGTAATATTATCTAATACTATGGAAGTCGATGACTACCGTCAACTGTTTGATTACATTACCGTCATTATTTAAAATACCGTCTTTTGTGTTCAACAGAAGAAAGAAACTTATACAGGTTTGGCACAACTTGAGGGCGAGTAAATGATGACGGAATTTCATTTTTGGGTGACCTATCCCTTTAAATTATATTACTTTGAATTAACTAGTCCCTAGAACACACCAGACAATCGTAAAGTAAATGGTCCCAAACATAAGAAATACAGCTACATTTCCTTCCACAAACAGCCGTATTTCCTTCAGGCCAAAGCTTACATAAACATCTATACGTTAGCGACCTATAATGAGAAAGCCGGAAAACATCTCCATTGGGAAAATGCTTGGATGTTATTCCTCCAGGAGTGGGAATCCCAGAGCAGTGCATCACAAGTCTTGTCTGCGTGAACCTTTCCAATGGAGTATAATTAGGATTCAAGATATTTTCAAGGGCTTCGGAGGTCTGGGTCTACAGAGAGATAGAAGGGCTGGGGTAGTGCGGAAAAATATACCTCTGCTTCATTTGCTCCTGCTCTCCTCCATTTAAGGAACGGAGCAGTGGTCCCTTGAGGTCTGGGCAATCTTAAACAGATAAATATTTTCTCAGCTTTAAACGATAAGAGAATAGATTGAAATGGAAAGGAAGGTGGGGGTCTGTTTGCATACGGGGGTTAGCGAGAGGACACAATACATGCTTGTGGGGTGACGTCTTCATTGCTAAGCTTTTAAGCTGACATATGATGATTGACATTAATAATTCCCAAGTCGCAGATTGACATATTTAAATGTAGTAACCAAAAAATGTGTTCTGAGTTTTACTTAACTCCTGAAAAAAAAAATAAGAATAATAATTATATATATATATATATATATATATATATATATATATATATATATATATAAAATCTTAAATATATCTTATTTAAATATATTACAAAGCTGAAATAAAACTATTTGTTTTAAACAGCATCAATTAAAGGGATAGTTCACCCAAAAATGAAAAATGACCCCATGATTTACCCGCCCTCAAGCCATCCTAGGTGTATGACTTTCTTCTTTCAGACAAATACAATCAGAGATATATTAAAAATGGCCTGGCTCTTCAAGGCTTTATAATGGCAGCCCAAAAATTAAAAGTGCATCCATCCATTATAAAAATACTCCACACGGCTCCAGGGGGTTAAAAAAGGCCTTCTGAAGTGAATTTTGGGGTTTTTGTAAGAAAAATATCCATATTTAACACGTTATAATGTAAAATATCTAGCTTCCGCCAGACCGCCTTCCGTATACAACTTTTTAAATATATTTTTTAATATAACTCAGATTGTATTCGTCTGAAAGAAGAATGTCATATACACCTAGGACGGCTTATTTATTACTACGAATATTTATTAATATGTAGAAATGATAATTGATTCACAATCTTAAATGATTAACAAGACTGTATGAGTATTAATTAATCATTAAAGGGATAGTTCACCCAAAAATAAAAAATTAGCCCATAATTTACTCACCCTCAAGTCATCCTAGGTGTATATGACATTCTTCTTTCAGACGAATAAAATCGGAGTTATATTACAAAAGTCCAGGCTAATCCAAGCATTAGAATTGGATTCATAGTTGCTCTGTTTTTTAAGTCATAAAAAATGCATCTGTCCATCAAATAACGTGCTCCACGCGGCTCTGGGGTGTTAATAAAGGCCTTCTAAAGCGAATCGATGCATTTGTGTAAGAAAAATATCCATATTTAAAACTTTATCAAGTAAACTGTCGACCGATCGCCTTCCCTGTTCAATTTATGGAAAAATTGTTGAAAGTTACCCTGCCGATCGAAAGACTAACGCGACCAGGTACACTCGTCAAGATGTCACGAACGCATCTTGAGTTTCACTTTCAACATTCAACACTTTTCCACAGAAGGCCGTCGGTCGAAAGTTTACTTGATAAAGTTTTAAATATGGATATTTTTCCCACACAAACGCATCGATTCGCTTCAGAAGGCCTTTATTAACACCCCAGAGCCGCGAGGAGCACGTTATTTGACGGACAGATGCATTTTTTATGGACTTCAAAAACAGAGCAACTATGAATCCAATTCTAATGCGTGGATTAGCCTGGACTCCAATTGTATTCGTCTGAAAGAAGAATGTCATATACACCTAGGATGACTTGAGGGTGAGTTAATCATGGGCTAATTTTCATTTCTGGGTGAACTATCCCTTTAAAAATCACAAGAATTTACTATAAAAAATGTATATCAATATAAATAAAAACAATTATTTATTATTTCAATAAAAAAAATATATATTTTATTTAAATATTATAGCAAAATGCAATAACATTTAAATTAGCATAAATTAAAAGTGTACAATACTATGAATTGAATATGTATAAATTATATAAATATTTTAAGGGTGACAATAATTCAAAATCTTAATTTACAGGCTAAGACTATGAGCCTTAATCAATCGATTATTTACAATTATAAATAAATAAAAAATGCATGATAAATATACTGTGTGTAATGTATGATATAAATATATGTAAAATAATATATGCCTGAAAAAATAGGGTTGTTTGTCTTTGTTCCCTTTGTTGATTTTGAGTCGAAACATCACCTGGGGGGTATTCCAGAAAACAGGTTATGTGACATACCCGGGTATGTTTAAGTGTAAGTAAATTTCAGGATATTTAAGTTACCATGGTAACTCACTCTCTGAACATAACCTGCTCCAGAGCAGTTTATGTTCCAGGGTTAGTTTGCTAAATAGGTATTAAGATGTGTTTTATATAATTAATATAGTTATTAATGTAACCAAATTTGTTTCAGTTATATAATATTCAATATTCAATATTAATTCTAAAGAATTAGAATAAAAATGTAGAATAGACATGTTTTTTTTTTTTTTTCAGATTCACCCAAATGGAAAAAAAATCGAACAAAACATTTTTTTAACCACCAAAATCTCCAATATCACATCTTGACAAAGCTTCCTGTATCCGCCACTGCCTTCACGTTGTCGAGTCATGTTTGTGATAAAGCCTATTTTATTTTATCGCAACAAACAGCAAACAGACACTTAATCTGACTTATAAACAAGTTCAGCGACACAGACTACTTTGTTGACATCTGGTGACAGATGAAAACCAGACTTTTGCTCCATTAAACACAATCCCGAGTGAAACGGCACATGAATTAAACCAAAGTCTGGTTTCGATAAGCAGGACATGGCCTCGAATTAAGGATATTAAACATTTCAAATCGAAAAAATAAGCATCAACAGAGCAGACATACACAACCTGGCTGGCAACGCAAAGACCAAATCAAAACTAATGTCATTTTTCCAACAGGCTGTGTGTGCATTCGCCGTTAATTTGAGAAGTTAGGGGTACTTAATTAAAGTAGACGAGAGGGAAGCGTTGTGTTTATTGTTGAAGGCTTAGGTTAATGCAGTTCATCTACTGTCTGTTGGTCTTTTACAGCCTCAATTTCTCCTCTTCCGAGTTTATTCCTTTCAATGATAGAAAGGGCTTTCGGATGAACCCGAGAAAGTTTATGCATTTCGTTCTTCTTCTGTCTTTGGTTTAGAGCCGCTCCGATTATAACAGGATGTTTTAATGGCTTTATTTTCCTGAGGATCTCATTGTAATAATGTGAACAAGACAAATAAAGCGGCTCTTAACTTAGGCTGAATTACTGTTTATAGCTCAGGCAGGTTAAATCAAGAAGCTTTTGCAATATGTTTTAAATTCTGTCGCTGGATTTGATAATCTGTACATGTTAGTGTAAGTGGTCGAAATTAAAACATCACCGATATAAAATAAGCTCAGTTTGTTTGGTCTCAGGAAAGATTGGGCTTCTTAGATAGGCAAGATTAAACTTGAAAACCGTGTCAAAGCCAAAAATGACATCTGCAAATGTATCTGTAATCTTACCAAAAGAAGCTAAAAGAGTTACTGCTAATACTAAAAGTATGTTTCTAAATAAAAGTAGGGATGCTAATAACGGATTAGAATAAAGGATTAGATCTCCCAATAATGTTATGTACTTTGTTCCCATTCAATGACCACAGGCCTGAATTTGAAGTTTGCTAATCAAATACGGTGACGGTTTGACACCATGATGTTTAGGCATGAGAGAACCAATGGCAGTTGCAAGTGCCATAGATGCCATATTTGATTTGAGGCTAATTTCCAAGTAGATTCCACAACCGCTGCAGAACTATGCGAGATACTATTTCTAGTTAAATACTGTGGACAACACAATGCAATGCCATTTCAGGGTATCTGCGGAATTTTTAAGACCTTTTAAGAATTTAAGACTTTTTAAGACCTTTTCAAGACCATTATGAATTAAATTTAAGACCTACGTATATCACGCAATTTAAAAAAAACGTACAAAAGGAAATGCAGAATCACAAAATTACTTGCAAAGCAAATTAATGTATTCAAATTGAACAAAGTATAAGTAAACTTGCACTTCCTCATAGCTCAATCCCACCAGGATTGATACAAACACACTACCGGTCAAAAGTTTGAGAATGGTAAGATTTTTTTTATGTTTTTACAGAAGTCTCTTCTGCTCATCAAGGCTGCATTTATGTTATTAAAAATAAAAAGAAATCTGTAATATTGTGACAGTTCTGTTGTGACTGTTCTCTATGTGAATATATAGTAAAGTGTAGGCCTAATTTATTCCTGTGATCAAAGCTGAATTTATCATCATTACTCCAGTCTTCAGTGTCACATGATCCTTATTCTCATATGCGGATCTGATGATCAACAAACATTTATGATTATTATCAGTGTTGAACACAGTTGTGTAAAACATTTTTTTAGGATTCCTTCATGGATAGAAAGTTCTAAAGAACAGCATTTATCTGAAATAGAAAGACAAAAAATGATTTCTGAAGGATTATGTGACTCTACAGTCTGGAGTAATGATGCTGAAAATTCAGCTTTGAATCACAGAAATAAATTGCATTTTTAAAATATATATTGAAATATAAAATAGTTATTTTAAATTGTAAAAATAATACTGTTTTTGCCATATTTTGGATCAAATAAAAGCAGCCTTGGTGAGCAGAAGAGACTTCTTTAAAAACATTTTTAAAATCTTACCGTTCTCAAACTTTTGACCGGTAGTGTGTGTGTATGTATATACATTTTTTGTGAGATCAAAATTACTGATGTTGTGGTGGTCATTTTCAGAAATGTGCATTTAGGCTAGGCTATATTGGGTTGCTTTCACTTTAAGACCTACAGTAATGTGCCTCGACTGATTTGATACATCGGTCCGTGTGTCAGTAGTGAATGAATTTGGGTTTTACATCGCTTTTTAAACTCTTTTTTTAGTGCTATCGGGCATATCATACTTTTATTTGGTCATTATGCGAGATGGCAGGTAAGAAAGATTCGCCTTCGCTTTCACGATCGCGGAACTGGAAGAACTGTCAGCTGAAGAATAAAATCCGTTTGATGTGTCTGTCCGAGAGAGATTAGTGCCAATAACACAAAAGGAAAGCTGCAATATAAGATGCATGTTGGTCTCTCACTAGCGAAAAAACGCACTACAACACACACACACACACACTCTCTCTCTCTCTCTCTCTCTCTCTCTCTCTCTCTCTAAAACGCTGCGGGAGCATTTAAATGAGCAAGAGGTAGCGTTACATGGACGTAGGAAAATTAAGACCCGTTTAAAATTATTTAAGACCTAGAACTCAATACTTCAGCAAATTTAAGACTTTTTAAGGCCTTAAAATTTTGATTTTGAATTTGAAGACATTTAAGACTTAAGATCCCGCGGGTACCCTGCATTTAAAACAGCCGTACCGTCTGAATGGGTCCAGATGTGGAGAGACGGGGTTTGGCCCCAGCGTCTCTGGCCACCACCAGCTCCACTCGGTCTCTCTGTTGCTGGAGCAGAGCGATGGCCTGTTGCTGCGTCACGCTCTGATCCAGAGGAATCCCGTTAATCGCAAGAATCTGATCGTTCTCCTGCAATCTTCCATCCCTGGAGATAAGAATAATCACAGTTTAACTTGTCAGTCAAAATACCTGTAATAAAAAAAACCCCACATAATTACTTATTTATTATTTTACATTAACCAATTCATATTTTTTTATTTTTTTATGATGATGATTATTACATATTTTTGTAATGATAACTTTGATTATCATCATCATCATCATCATCATCATCATCATCATCTACATATTATAAACATTGTTATTATCTATTTAATAAAATGTATTTACTAAATAAACCAATAACATCAATAAGAAGTATTATAATATTTTTTATATTATTTTTATCCATTATCCAACTAATCCCATACAATAAAAAGTATATTATTATTATTTATTAACCAATTTAAAATGTTTTATGATGATGATTATGATTATTATTATTAATCATCATCATCATCATCGTCATCATCTCTATATTATTATCCATACTGTTATTATTTTCGGTTATTATTATTTATTTATTTAATTCATTAATTAATTTGATTTAATAAATAATCCAATAACATCAATAAGGAGTACAATTATTATTATTTTTTATTATTATTTATTTTCGTCCATTATCCAACTCATCCCGTAAAAAAAAGTATTTTATTATTATTCATTAATTTAAAATGTTTTATGATTATTATTATGAATAATATTATTTTATAATTGTTATTATTAGTATTATCATCATCTCCACAATATCAATAATGTTATTATTTTCTATTCAATTAATTTATTTCATTTAATTAATAAATAAATATATACCAATAACATCAATAAGTATTATTATTTTTATTATTATTTATTTTCATCCATTATCCAACCCATCCTGTAAAATAACATGTTTTATTAATTTAAAATGTTTTATGATTATTATTATGAATAATATTATTTTATAATTGTTATTATTATTATTATTATTATTATTATTATTATATCATCATCTCCATAATATCAATAGTTATTATTTTCTATTCAATTGATTTCATTTAATAAATAAATAAATACCAATAACATCAATAAGTATTATTATTATTTATTTTATTATTTTCATCCATTATCCAACTCATCCCATAAAATAATTATTATTCAACTAATCCAGTCAATCAATCAATCAATCAATCAATCAATCAATCAATCAATCAATCTCATTTGAATTAAAATAAGTAAATAAATCCATGTATTATCATGCTAATTCATAATTAGGCACAATTTATATTTCTCTACAAAACTAATAAATAAATTCATGCATTGCATTGCATAAAAGATATTTGAAGAAAATATGATGTATGAATATAGCAGAGGGGTTGCACCTGTCTGCGACGCTCCCTGGTTGCACCTGTCTGACGAACACACCATGGCCGCCCACCCCCTCTGGACTCAGGCCCACCACACTGAAACCCAGACCTCCAGATAACGGCTTCTGTAGGCTGATGAGCTCCATCCTCCGGCCCTGCGTTCAACAACCCAGAGATGCTTTAATACCAATGAGAATACACCATCCATACTAACTGTATAAACAACACAAAGCCGGACCAAAACATAGTAGAAACTATCGCTGCGACCAAAATTGTGTACTGTCTTAGTAGGTACTATATTGGAATTTGAATGTACTTTGAAAACGTTTTAAAAGTATGTTCGATATAGTATGAATATGGGATAGTATGAATGAAATGACTACATACGCCATGTTACTGTCACATGACCTAGCAACGTCAGATGCGTCGCTTCACCTCATTCATAAATCCGCTCCTGTGGCATACTATATACTAAGGAAGTATTCGACTTTGGACGCAGCATATTATCAACAAAAACAATGCTTATGCAGAGAAAAATAACACAAAAGACATTGCTGCTGCATGTCCACCTTTGCTGCTGCATGCATCCATCTCTGAAGCTGCTCTGAAGGTGCGTTAGTTGAAGCTGTACCATTGGACACCACGGATCCAAGGCTACTGGACGGACGACTGGCACTGACGATCAGCTGGCCCTTTTTGGAGAAACTGAACTCACTGCATGTGTCCGGAGGCAAGCTGTTCAACTGCAAAGCAGAGCAGACAAGGCCATTCTAAAGCTATACAGAAAGTAAATTGCATAAATATAATAATAATATTTTAGTACAAGTGTTGTTAATTATCCATTAAGTGTTTGTCTACATACAATTTGTTATGTAGCCAAATATCAATTGTTTCCATTTAAGAATTTGTTTGAACTATATTTGAAAAATATTAATACTACTAACAGTAATAAAATGATGGATGGATGGATGGATGGATGGATGGATGGATGGATGGATGGATGGATGGATGGATGGATGGATGGATGGATGGATGGATGGATGGATGGATGGATGGATGGATGGATGGATGGATGGATGGATGGATGGATGGATGGATGGATGGATGGATGGATGGATGGATGGATGGATGGATGGATGGATGGATGGATGGATGGATGGATGGATGGATGGATGGATGGATGGATGGATGGATGGATGGATGGATGGATGGATGGATGGATGGATGGATGGATGGAAGGAAGGAAGGAAGGAAGGAAGGAAGGAAGGAAGGAAGGAAGGATGGATGGATGGATGGATGGATGGATGGATGGATGGATGGATGGATGGATGGATGGATGGATGGATGGATGGATGGATGGATGGATGGATGGATGGATGGATGGATGGATGGATGGATGGATGGATGGATGGATGGATGGAAGGAAGGAAGGAAGGAAGGAAGGAAGGACAAAGGAAGGAAGAAAGAAAATGCAAAGGAAGAAAGAAAGAAAATGCAAAGGAAGGAAGGTGTCCTTGTTACATATTACATGTAGTTACTATATTAATAACTAGCCCTAAACCACACCCTCACCCTACTCCTAACCCTGTAGTAAGTACATGTAGTTAATTATAATTACTCACTACTTAAATGTATAATTACACTGTAATACGAACACCTTAAAATAAAATATAACCGTTTCAAATATATATTTATATTTAGGATAACCATGTACTGTTCATCCCAAAGATAATAACCCGCAGAGGAGCAACCGTGTCCTACAGGCAAAGGAAAGGAAGGGAAAAAAGTAAAGAGAAAAAAAAAATAAAAAAATCAATACATTCCTCTGCAGTATTCGCTAGTCCCCAACAGGTAATGTATTAATGACCTTTAGACTCTTACTGTGGGAACTTATCAGTCTTGTGCTTATTTAGTCCGGGCTGACAGAGCAGGTTCCAGCCTATTTCATCGATACATCTCCGACAAGGCAGTTACTCAAACTGAGACAGTAGATATTAAGGCTTGATAGAAACTCTGGCTGTTGCCCGCCTCGACATACTTGATAGGTTTTTCACCTGACGCATTCATAGGCGCACGTCTGACCTTCCCAGCACTTAGAATATGAAGGCGAGCTTCCGTTATTGCCATTATCTTAATTTGGTGTGCGGATTGTTTATTGTAAAGAGGTTTCTTGTGTCAATAAAAACTCAGACTGAATACAAATAGGGACGAGAGACTTCCAGCATGCCGAGTATGCGGTTAAGAAACACATGGTCACCAGCCTGCATTCTGGGATGGATGCAAAATAAACATTTTCGGTTTTATATATATATATATAAATATGATTTCTAGCCTGATTTGGCATCATGGATACACATATATACTGGATAACATACTGCCACTACATCTGACCTTAGAGATTCTTTACAATTTTGATGAACTGAAACATAAGTACTGCATTTAACTTTCATCAATAATCCTGATGGGAGTGGAAAGTTCTGCGGTGATCAATGTGCAAAATAAAGAACAAAGACGCAGCTCATTTCCATAATGGCCAACAGAACCAAGAGCAGGGCAAAATAGCATAGGGCAGTGGTTTTCAAACTTTTCTAAGAGCGACCCTCTTTTTTTTTTTTTTTTTAGTTGTCGCGACCCATATATAGGCCCACAACCGTTTACATTCAAACAAGTCAAGCCAAGCTTAAGAATACTTGTATACAATGGGTAATTTGACTGTATTCTCCATTAAACCAATAGATGGCACAAAAATTCAGCTCAGCACTTTTCCACACAATCGCTTTTGATTATTAATGCATTCGCAACGCAAAGTTGATTATGCACTAATTTGATAGCTAGGCTGGTTAACCGTTAACCAACATGGACTTTAACCAATTAATCGTTTGATTGAAAAAAAAAAACAGGCAAGTAGCATTAGATTGCATTCAGAAATAATACCAGTAAATAAAGCGAAATGTTATAATGTACTACAAACATTATAAACTCTACAAACATAGCTATTGGTTATTTTAGTTCCCCTCACTCCACAGCAAATTAGGAATATGGTGTGGCCCCTTTAAGAGCTGCGCGCTCCCTGTTGAATGTGCTAGTAGTGGGAAGTTCGGATCATTTTAGTGACTCTGATCTTTGAATCTCGTTCAGCAAAATGAACAAATCTTTTTTCAAATCATTTCGTTCATTTCAGCAGAATCTAATTAAAGTCCCTGTAAAGGCAATTCTGAGATTTGTTTCTAAACACATTATAAATGTTAGAAATGTATTGCTGAAACACATTACAAAGACTGTGAACTATGAAGTACTGAATTCAGAAGTTAGACCGTTAAACAGTTTTTCACCGTTGCTGTGTTCAGGATTTTCTGGGCGGGGCTAAAACGGTGGCTCGATGACGCACTGGAGCCACCGAGCCTGACTCCTCCCCTAACACGATCATAACTAGAGCACATTCGCATCAGTTCGATCGCGAGTTACTGTTAGTACTGTTAGTTACTATAGTCAACAACTTGCATAACAGCTTACAAAACAAAAACGATGAAGAGGTGGATTAATTTTGTGAACAGCACCCTTGATGGAGAGAGCTGAGGATCATCACGACACCTACCTCTGCAGTGACTTTACACCGGATCGTTTTACAAACTTTCACCGGAAACAACTGGGATTCACTGATAATCCGCTGCAGAACCGACTATCCCCCGCCCAGGCCGTCATCCTCCCGTCCCACCGACATCTGGTGCGTCGTGATCATAGACGCTCGTGATCAGTGAGTGTTGTCTTGTGTGCTACTGCCGCTTTCCCGCGAGTGGGCGTGGTTTCGGCGCCGACAGTGGACACACCCCCAGCGTTTGAGAGCAGAGAATGCTGCTCATTTTTTCAGGTTTTAGATAAGCTATTTTATGTACTTCCCGGATTTTTTTATGATTCAAATTTGGCTGGGTGGTTAATACCACATTTATCTGCGGTGTGAGAAACTCAGAACACATGTTTAGTTTTGACTTTACAGGGACTTTAAAATGTTGCATGCTACATTTTTCAACACATTTAGTACTTTTGGAATAAAAAATAAACTATAAGCTAATGCAGCCATGGCCAAACTTTGAGAAAAGAAAATATTAATTATTTGCTTAAAGGAACACTCCACCGTTTTTTAGAAATAGGGCTAGAAATTCAACTTCTTTCCTACATTTAGATATGTGGGCAAATGCATTTTTTTCTCAGTGCATGCATTGTTTAAGTTTGGGAGGGTCGCCCGCTAGCTTAGCATAATGAATGGAATCCTATGTGGCCAGGTAGCATGTCCCGAGTAAAAGTGAAAAAACCTTGGTTTAGCTGGAGTGTTTAAGCTGGGTCTTCAGGCCATGTATGCAGTCTGTTAGTTCACCTCACCTCCCGATCTAAATCGTTCTTTCCTTTGTCACTTCACATTTAAACACATCTGTTCCCTGGAAAGTTTAGTTCACCTATCGTGTCTTCGGGTATGAGCCGTTAGTTCCGTGACCGTCATATGTAATACATGCGTCCGGAAACAGAATTGATTAGCTCATCTCTCGAGTCTTCGGGTTTGAGTCATTCGTTCATCAAGTTCCAGCCCCATAGGCAAGGCTATGCAGTCACCGGAAACAGAAAAGATTAGTTCATCTCTCGAGTCTTCTCATTCGAGTCGTTCCTTCTTTTTTCACGTGACCGCTTCCCTGTTCAGTGTCTCGCAACATATACAACATTACAGTCATATTATTGACTGCATGTTGTAATATATTTATTATTATGAAATCATCAGAAGATATGTGCAATAAACATTTGTTATGCCTATCCGTTCTGAACAACCCAATGTGGCCAGGCTTCATATGAAAATCAATTATTCCTAATATTTTACTCATCCCCATCTCATCCAAGATGTCCATGTCTTTCTTTCTTCAGTCGAAAAGAAATTAATTTTTTTGAGAAAAACATTCCAGGATTTTTCTCCACACCATTGACTTCCATGGCAACCAAAATGTTGAAGGTCCAAATCAATGCATTTTCAAAGTGCTTCGAAGGGCTTCAGATGCTCTGCACGATCCCAGACGAGGAATAGGGTCTTATCTAGAGAAACGATCTGTCATTTTTTAAATTAATATACTTTTTAACCTAAATTGCTCATCTTGCGCTGCTCTGTGATGTACCATGGATTGTACAATCACGTCGAAAAGGTCACACTAGACCAGGGGTGCCCAATCCTGCTCCTGGAGGGCCACTGTCCTGCAAAATTTAGCTCCATCCCCAATTAAACACACCTGAACCAGCTAATCAAGATCTTACTAGGCATACTAGAAACTTCCAGGCAGGTGTGTTGAGGCAAGTTGGAGCTAAACTCTGCAGGACAGAGTTTGGACACCACTGCACTAGACGTAGGTGGAAGTACCACCCCAAGCAAACTTCGTGATTGCGCAATCATTGGCACGTCGCAGAGCAGCGCAAGATGAGCAATTTAGAATTAAGAGCATAATTTTTTTTTTATGATCGATGGTTTCGCTAGATAAGACCCTATTCCTCGTCTGGGATCGTGCAGAGCCTCTGAAGCCCTTAGAAGCACTTTGAAACTGCATTGATTTGGACCTTCAACATTTTGGTTGCCATGGAAGTCAATGGTGTGGAGAAAAATCCTGGAATGTTTTCCTCAAAAAAATTCATTTATTTTCGACTGAAGAAAGAAAGACATGGACATCTTGGATGAGATGGGGATGAGTAAAATATTAGGAAATGTTCATTTTGAAGTGAACTAATCCTTTAAAAGACGATATGTTCAGAAAACATTCCCGATAAGTGTACGTTCACATGACAACGATATACAAAAAAATTAAAAAGTCCTTGCGTTTTTGAAAAGTTTTGCATACAGACAATAACGCTATCAAAACGAACCCCATTCACACGGACCTGTGAAAACAACTAAGATGCTGTATTATTCATACCAGGCCAGTAGGTGTAAATGTTACTTTGTAAAGAAACACTTTGTGCCTATAGGCCAGGGGTGTGCAAACTCGGTCCTGGAGGGGCCACTATCCTCAACACACCTGCCTGGAAGTTTCTAGTATGCCTAATAAGACCTTGATTAGCTGGTTCAGCTTGATTAGCTTGATTAGCTGGTGTGTTTAATTGGGATTGGAGCTAAACTTTGCAGGACAGTGGCCCTCCAGGATCCGGATTGGACACCCCTGCTATAGGCTGAACACGTAATATGCATGCGAAAGACATCACCGGTTTCACCAATTCGCGTTTTTGTAGTTTACACAGAGACGATAGATTCATTTAACGTGTAAATGAATGGCCCCTAAATTCACACGAGTGGAAAAAATGTGTCCTCCCCTATAGCAACTGTCGCAACATGTCAAGTGCAAAATGAGTTAAGATATTAAAATAGGCGTAAAAATAATGGTGCAAATACCAGAAAATTGACTGTCGCAAACCTTAGTATCGAATACTCTCATCCCATAAATTTTGCGTCTGAAGGGAAACTCCAACAAATGCATATGCGATAAGGTCAGCCGTAAAAAAATAAACATGTCCATGCCTTTTCAGCGCTAATTTTTCACTGTGTGTCTTCAGAAAATCTTGCAGAGGAGTAACGACTAGCTGAAAACCATCCTTAAAGGTGCACTATGTAACTTTTCCGTCCACTAGAGGTCGCCTGTTCTAAACAAAGGTGTAGTTTGATGACGCCAAGTTTGAGCGCAGAATCTTGGGACATGTGGTCTTCACCTCACAGTCAGTTGAAAAGAATCGGGATAGGACTCGGGCAGAAATCATGTTCATGGATGAGATTATTAACGTTACTGTAGTATGAAGCAGAGCAGGACCGAGTGTTGTGGAGCTGAGCAAGGCCACTGGAGTGATTGTTAATAAGAAGAGCGCAACACACGCCTCGCGAGCAGCGGGACTTTTATTATGACACAGTCGCTGGCGCCATTTCCGCTTTTCTGGTCATGAGTATGAGGTAACGCAGCTCTGTTTATCATATTAGATACATTTGAGTGTGTTGACAATTATGTTATGACGTTACTCTGTGTTCGCTCAGCAGCTGCTATGACACTTGTTGCACACTGCAGGGAGAATAAAGCATTTCTGCAAAATTAAACCGAGGGTAACGCAGATATGACGCAATTGACCCCTCACACGTCCCGGTTCTTTGGTTAAAATAGCAATTTTCTCACGATTTACAAATAGTTGGAAACATTTGGGATATTGTAAGTACTCAACTGAACAAAATATATAACACTGGCCTAGTGGTCTTTGAATATTTTTCTGCCAAAATTTTACATATTGCAGCTTTAAGTAAAAGTACAGAGACAAGTCACTGGTTTCAGCCTCATCACTGACTTCAGCCATGTCCTCATCTCATAGGAAACGCCTGCGATTCACAATTACCTGCTAATGCACTCACATTCTCAAAGTAGCCTTGTTGACAAGTTTGAGTAAGGGCAAAACACCCAAGATGTAAGTCCACAAGACCGTAGGGTGTCCCATTTGTCATTTTAGGTTTCAGAAGGGTGCTTGCAAGCGCCCCCTTTGCGGCCGATATGTGCCCTTGATTCACACTTTTGCTGAGCACACAAGCTCTGCATCAGACTTCTACCCGACCGTCAAAGTGCCGTTACGTCACGAAAGTGCGGACTCAGAGGAAGATCGCAAGGGCTTAGGGTTCCATTTGGGACAGGGCTTTACTCAAATACTTTACACCACTGAAATTTTGGCAGTCATTTTTAAATGCCAAAAGAGAGTTTGCGCTTACACTAGCTGTTAATAAATCTGGCCCATAGTCATTTATTCTAAGTATGAAAATAACATATGTTAAATTCATTGCAAAATATTTGATGCAAATATACAAGTAGTAACAGGAGGTGTGTCTTTGAAGGGTTATACGCTGATGTATTTTGTGCAATTCTGACCTGGTCTTTAAGCTGTTTGACGGAGTGTTGCAGGGTGAGGATGTGGCCGAACAGAGGGCTCTGCAGGGCTTCCCTCAGCGTGCCGAGCCTGTCGCTGTGGGTCCACTCTTCTCTCTGCACCAGCTTGGACTGCAGCCTTTCCAAGGCCTGGAGCACCTGCTGCCGCTCGGAAGCAGACACTGAGAATACACACACACACAGTCAAGATATTAACCATGCAAAGAAGGATTAAATAGAGAACATGCTTGCGTGGATGAAAATCACAATTACTGATACCTGTCGGCAAGTTCTCATACATTGTCGTTCTCTTGATAGTTCAGTGCAGAGTGATCTGTGAAAGTAAATGGAAACGGATATTTGAACATTTTGAATCTTTTGATCTTAAATGTCCATGTCTTTGCACAAATATAATAATTATCATAATCAATTTAATGAATAAGACTGATCACTTGCACGCTTAAAGAATTAGTTCTTAAAAATGAAAATTACCCCATGATTTACTCACTCTCAAGACATCCTAGGTGTATATGACATTCTTCTTTCAGATGAACACAATCGGAGATATATAAATAAATATCCTTATGTTTCCAAGCTTTATAATGGCAGTGAACGGGGCTCATGAGTTTGAAGCTCAAACAAATGCATCCATCCATCATAAACGTACTCCACGTGGCTCCAGGGGATTAATAAAGGCCTTCTGAAGCGAATCAATGGATTTTTGTAAGAAAAATATCCATATTTAACACGTTATAAAGTAAAATATCTAGCTTCCGCCAGACCGCCTTCCATATTCAACTTATGCAGAAACACGCAGTAATACCTCTCACAGTTTAAGGCTGTTTTAGCACCTGACATTGATTGGTTTGTAAACGATCGTGCGTCTGACGTCAGCGTCTTTGACAAGAATGAATGATCAGACGCATATCGTTACCTAGGGCTGTACGATTAATAGAAAAATAATCGAAACCGAAATTCAGAACCTCTAACCGTCGTGTTTTCCCCATGATGGTTATTTCGGTTTTAGTCACGTAAACTGCTAATACCTGCTAATACAGTAACCCTGCTAATACAAATACAGTAAACCTGCTAATACAGTAACCCTGCTAATACAAATACAGCAAACCTGCTAATACAGCAAACCTGCTAACACAGTAACCGCTAACACAGTAACCCTGCTAACACAGTAAACCTGCTAACACAGTTACCCTGCTAACACAGTAAACCTGCTAACACAGTCAACCTGCTAATACAGTAACCCTGCTAACACAGTAAACCTGCTAACACAGTAACCCTGCTAACACAGTAACCCTGCTAACACAGTAACCCTGCTAACACAGTAACCCTGCTAACACAGTAACCCTGCTAACACAGTAAACCTGCTAATACAGTAACCCTGCTAACACAGTACACCTGCTAACACAGTAAACCTGCTAACACAGTAAACCTGCTAACCAGGGCTTAAAAACGGAAAAAAATATCAATCGGTTCACTCCGAGCAGAATCGATATTATAGCGTTTCGGTTTTTGCGTTCCTCAATAAACATTACTGTTCCGAAAACGGTTTGATATGAAAAAATACCGGTTAATAACGTTATTTAATTAAGCCTATACTTTAAACAAATATGTATACATTTTAAACAAATATGTATAAATAGACTTATTTTCACTCAATAATAATATAACACATGGTAATTAAACTTGAATATTTATTTAATAACATTTTTAAAACCAGAAATACATGCATTAATTACAAGGCATAAACAGCGGACCTGTTTTAATGGAGCGTTAGACAATCGAAAGTGGCCTCTAATGCCGAATTATTTTCAGAAGAGTGATAACATTCTTTGTACATAACTTTTTTTCAACACGACTTGTTTTAAAAAAAATGCATGAATAAAGAATAAATAAACTGGATAACCATTGCTCTTTTAATGCACCGTCAACTGCTAATTTCAAAGCAAACACTGCGCAACACACATAATCAAATTCAGTCAGCTAATAAAGCTTGCATTTAATGCAATATAACATACCATTTAATACGAAGCATCAACCGTCTATATAGAAAACATTGACCTGTCCTGTATTGGCAATCTGAAAGACTATAGGAAAAATGTTTGATAGATGCTATAGCCTACTTGGATAGGCTTAAACGGAATCCATAAACTATCCTAAATCAGTCTATTTGAGCTTAAAGTCCGTACTGCTTATTTAAACGTTCGAAAAGAATGTCCTCCAATACCTGCACATTCATTGTAGACCTCAGCGGGGAAAGAAATGTACTTGAGGCATGAAAATGCGCGCTCACACTGACTTGCGTTACCGGTAGATTCATAGATGACTGGTGCGCGGGCATTTCACTCACGCTTGATCCGTCAACGTCACATGCTGTACTACTCATTTCATGATTGGTCACTGCCAAATTAAAATATTAAAGAGAACGATAAAATAACGTTATTAACCGGTTAATGGTCATTTCAAATTAACGTTTCTGTTCAGAACGATTCAAATTGATTTTGATTTCATTTCCGTTTTTGTTCCTCTTAAAATTTCGTTCGTTTCCGGTTTTCGTTTTCGTTCCTTGAACCGGTTCAGAGCCCTGCTGCTAACACAGTAAACCTGCTAATACAGTAAACCTGCTAACACAGTAAACCTGCTAACACAGTAAACCTGCTAATACAGTAAACCTGCTAATACAGTACACCTGCTAATACAGTACACCTGCTAACATAGTAAACCTGCTAACACAGTAAACCTGCTAATACAGTAAACCTGCTAATACAGTAAACCTGCTAACACAGTACACCTGCTAATACAGTAAACCTGCTAACACAGTAAACCTGCTAACACAGTAAACCTGCTAATACAGTAAACCTGCTAACACAGTAAACCTGCTAATACAGTAAACCTGCTAACACAGTAAACCTGCTAATACAGTAAACCTGCTAATACAGTAAACCTGCTAACACAGTAAACCTGCTAATACAGTAAACCTGCTAATACAGTACACCTGCTAATACAGTACACCTGCTAACACAGTAAACCTGCTAACACAGTAAACCTGCTAATACAGTAAACCTGCTAACACAGTAAACCTGCTAATACAGTAAACCTGCTAACACAGTACACCTGCTAATACAGTAAACCTGCTAACACAGTAAACCTGCTAACACAGTAAACCTGCTAATACAGTAAACCTGCTAACACAGTAAACCTGCTAATACAGTAAACCTGCTAACACAGTAAACCTGCTAATACAGTAAACCTGCTAATACAGTAAACCTGCTAACACAGTAAACCTGCTAACACAGTAAACCTGCTAATACAGTAAACCTGCTAACACAGTAAACCTGCTAATACAGTAAACCTGCTAACACAGTAAACCTGCTAATACAGTACACCTGCTAACACAGTAAACCTGCTAACACAGTAAACCTGCTAACACAGTAAACCTGCTCATACAGTGAACCTGCTAACACAGTAAACCTGCTAACACAGTAAACCTGCCCATACAGTAAACCTGCTAACACAGTACACCTGCTAACACAGTAAACCTGCTAACACAGTACACCTGCTAACACAGTACACCTGCTAACACAGTAAACCTGCTAACACAGTAAACCTGCTCATACAGTAAACCTGCTAACACAGTAAACCTGCTAACACAGTAAACCTGCTAACACAGTAAACCTGCTAATAGAGTAAACCTGTTAACACAGTAAACCTGCTCATACAGTAAACCTGCTAACACAGTAAACCTGCTAACACAGTAAACCTGCTAATACAGTAAACCTGCTAACACAGTAAACCTGCTAATACAGTAAACCTGCTAACACAGTAAACCTGCTAACACAGTAAACCTGCTCATACAGTAAACCTGCTAACACAGTAAACCTGCTAATACAGTAAACCTGCTAACACAGTAAACCTGCTCATACAGTAAACCTGCTAACACAGTAAACCTGCTCATACAGTAAACCTGCTAACACAGTAAACCTGCTCATACAGTAAACCTGCTAACACAGTAAACCTGCTAATACAGTAAACCTGCTAACACAGTAAACCTGCTCATACAGTAAACCTGCTAACACAGTAAACCTGCTAATACAGTAAACCTGCTAATACAGTAAACCTGCTAACACAGTAAACCTGCTAACACAGTAAACCTGCCCATACAGTAAACCTGCTAACACAGTAAACCTGCTCATACAGTAAACCTGCTAACACAGTAAACCTGCTAATACAGTAAACCTGCTAACACAGTAAACCTGCTAACACAGTAAACCTGCTAATAGAGTAAACCTGTTAACACAGTAAACCTGCTCATACAGTAAACCTGCTAACACAGTAAACCTGCTAACACAGTAAACCTGCTAATACAGTAGCCCTGCTAACACAGTAAACCTGCTCATACAGTAAACCTGCTAACACAGTAAACCTGCTAACACAGTACACCTGCTAACACAGTAAACCTGCTAACACAGTAAACCTGCTAACACAGTACACCTGCTAACACAGTAAACCTGCTAATACAGTAAACCTGCTAACACAGTAAACCTGCTAACACAGTAAACCTGCTAACACAGTAAACCTGCTAATACAGTAAACCTGCTAACACAGTAAACCTGCTCATACAGTAAACCTGCTAACACAGTAAACCTGCTCATACAGTAAACCTGCTAATACAGTAAACCTGCTAACACAGTAAACCTGCTAACACAGTAAACCTGCTCATACAGTGAACCTGCTAACACAGTAAACCTGCTAACACAGTAAACCTGCTCATACAGTAAACCTGCTAACACAGTAAACCTGCTAATACAGTAAACCTGCTAACACAGTACACCTGCTAACACAGTAAACCTGCTAATACAGTAAACCTGTTAACACAGTAAACCTGCTCATACAGTAAACCTGCTAACACAGTAAACCTGCTAATACAGTACACCTGCTAACACAGTACACCTGCTAACACAGTAAACCTGCTAACACAGTAAACCTGCTAACACAGTAAACCTGCTAATACAGTAAACCTGCTAACACAGTAAACCTGCTCATACAGTAAACCTGCTAACACAGTAAACCTGCTAAAACAGTAAACCTGCTAATACAGTAGCCCTGCTAACACAGTAAACCTGCTAACACAGTAAACCTGCTAATACAGTCAACCTGCTAACACAGTAAACCTGCTAATACAGTACACCTGCTAATACAGTCAACCTGCTAATACAGTAGCCCTGCTAACACAGTAAACCTGCTAAAACAGTAAACCTGCTAATACAGTAGCCCTGCTAACACAGTAAACCTGCTAACACAGTAAACCTGCTAATACAGTCAACCTGCTAACACAGTAAACCTGCTCATACAGTAAACCTGCTAATACAGTACACCTGCTAACACAGTAAACCTGCTAATACAGTAGCCCTGCTAACACAGTAAACCTGCTAACACAGTACACCTGCTAACACAGTAAACCTGCTAACACAGTAGCCCTGCTAACACAGTAAACCTGCTAACACAGTAGCCCTGCTAACACAGTAAACCTGCTAACACAGTAAACCTGCTAACACAGTAAACCTGCTAACACAGTAAACCTGCTAATACAGTAGCCCTGCTAACACAGTAAACCTGCTAACACAGAAAACCTGCTAACACAGTAGCCCTGCTAACACAGTACACCTGCTAACACAGTAAACCTGCTAATACAGTAGCCCTGCTAACACAGTAAACCTGCTAACACAGTAGCCCTGCTAACACAGTAAACCTGCTAACACAGTAGCCCTGCTAACACAGTAAACCTGCTAACACAGTAAACCTGCTCATACAGTAAACCTGCTAACACAGTAAACCTGCTAATACAGTAAACCTGCTAACACAGTACACCTGCTAACACAGTAAACCTGCTAATACAGTAAACCTGTTAACACAGTAAACCTGCTCATACAGTAAACCTGCTAACACAGTAAACCTGCTAATACAGTACACCTGCTAACACAGTACACCTGCTAACACAGTAAACCTGCTAACACAGTAAACCTGCTAATACAGTAAACCTGCTAACACAGTAAACCTGCTCATACAGTAAACCTGCTAACACAGTAAACCTGCTAAAACAGTAAACCTGCTAATACAGTAGCCCTGCTAACACAGTAAACCTGCTAACACAGTAAACCTGCTAATACAGTCAACCTGCTAACACAGTAAACCTGCTAATACAGTACACCTGCTAATACAGTCAACCTGCTAATACAGTAGCCCTGCTAACACAGTAAACCTGCTAAAACAGTAAACCTGCTAATACAGTAGCCCTGCTAACACAGTAAACCTGCTAACACAGTAAACCTGCTAATACAGTCAACCTGCTAACACAGTAAACCTGCTCATACAGTAAACCTGCTAATACAGTACACCTGCTAACACAGTAAACCTGCTAATACAGTAGCCCTGCTAACACAGTAAACCTGCTAACACAGTACACCTGCTAACACAGTAAACCTGCTAACACAGTAGCCCTGCTAACACAGTAAACCTGCTAACACAGTAGCCCTGCTAACACAGTAAACCTGCTAACACAGTAAACCTGCTAACACAGTAGCCCTGCTAACACAGTAAACCTGCTAACACAGAAAACCTGCTAACACAGTAGCCCTGCTAACACAGTACACCTGCTAACACAGTAAACCTGCTAATACAGTAGCCCTGCTAACACAGTAGCCCTGCTAACACAGTAAACCTGCTAACACAGTAGCCCTGCTAACACAGTAAACCTGCTAACACAGTAGCCCTGCTAACACAGTAAACCTGCTAACACAGTAAACCTGCTAACACAGTAAACCTGCTAACACAGTAGCCCTGCTAACACAGTAAACCTGCTAACACAGAAAACCTGCTAACACAGTAGCCCTGCTAACACAGTACACCTGCTAACACAGTAAACCTGCTAATACAGTAGCCCTGCTAACACAGTAAACCTGCTAACACAGTACACCTGCTAACACAGTAAACCTGCTAACACAGTAGCCCTGCTAACACAGTAAACCTGCTAACACAGTAGCCCTGCTAACACAGTAAACCTGCTAACACAGTAAACCTGCTAACACAGTAAACCTGCTAACACAGTAGCCCTGCTAACACAGTAAACCTGCTAACACAGTCAACCTGCTAACACAGTCAACCTGCTAACACAGTACACCTGCTAACACAGAAAACCTGCTAACACAGTAGCCCTGCTAACACAGTAAACCTGCTAACACAGTAGCCCTGCTAACACAGTCGACCTGCTAACACAGTCGACCTGCTAACACAGTCGACCTGCTAACACAGTAAACCTGCTAACACAGTCAACCTGCTAACACAGTCAACCTGCTAACACAGTACACCTGCTAACACAGAAAACCTGCTAACACAGTAGCCCTGCTAACACAGTAAACCTGCTAACACAGTAGCCCTGCTAACACAGTCGACCTGCTAACACAGTCAACCTGCTAACACAGTCAACCTGCTAACACAGTCAACCTGCTAACACAGTAAACCTGCTCATACAGTAAACCTGCTAACACAGTAAACCTGCTAACACAGTAGCCCTGCTAACACAGTAAACCTGCTAACACAGTAGCCCTGCTAACACAGTAAACCTGCTAACACAGTAAACCTGCTAACACAGTAAACCTGCTAACACAGTAAACCTGCTAACACAGTAGCCCTGCTAACACAGTCAACCTGCTAACACAGTCAACCTGCTAACACAGTCAACCTGCTAACACAGAAAACCTGCTAACACAGTAGCCCTGCTAACACAGTAAACCTGCTAACACAGTAGCCCTGCTAACACAGTCAACCTGCTAACACAGTCAACCTGCTAACACAGTCAACCTGCTAACACAGTCAACCTGCTAACACAGTACACCTGCTAACACAGTCAACCTGCTAACACAGTCAACCTGCTAACACAGTAAACCTGCTAACACAGTAAACCTGCTAACACAGTAAACCTGCTAACACAGTACACCTGCTAATACAGTCAACCTGGTGCTGTCTGTCAAACAACAAGAGAAAAAGAGAAAATTACTCTGAATAACCTTTGTAGCTTTATTATGTATCAGTGTATATTTAATTAATGTGAAGACTAAAGTTTTTAGTTCTTATTTTTAATAACAAAGATAAATTAAAATAGCAAAAATAACGGTCCACCCCTAGTTCAGGTGTGTTTGTTTACCTGGATGTTCTTGATGTTAAGTTATAGGTTGATATAACTATATATTACCAAGTCAAGCAAAGAGTTTTTGGTATTTAAATATTGGCATTACCTTTTTAGTTTTTTTTACATTGATGTTAAAATTACATTGCCAGATTTGTGACATTAATTTTTGCCAAAACCCTGCTGGTCACTTTCAGAAGTTGTAGCGATGCTTTCTTTTCCCAGAAAGAATGTGAAACACATAAATGGTTTCATTTTTATTTCTTAAATATTTTTTAAATATAATTTAAATAGATTTTACACACTTCAAGCAATATCGTATCGCATATCGAATATAGCATTATTTAACAAGGTATTGCATATTGCATTTTGCATTTTTCTTCAGTATCGATCAGCCCTAATACAATTTATACAAAAAACGAAATTCACTTTAAAGAAAGACTTTCTACAAAATAAAACTTAATTCAAGTGGTCAAAATCATTTCTGACCTTCTGTCTTCTGACATATTGCACATCTTTTCACTTTCATAATCAATATAGCCTAGATGAAATTTAAAAATAACATTATACTAGTTGGACTATATAAATGGTCTGAAAGTCCGAACCACACAGAAAATTCTTTCACACAAGAAACGAACCGAACCTTTGATCAGTTTGATCCGGAACGAGACTACATCTTTTCGTCTGACCAAATTTCATCTGTTTAATCTGGACCGTGGTCCGGGGGACGTTTAAAACCTGTCATTTTGATTCGGACCAGACTGAAAAGTCCCAAAATCCAGACCAAACAAGGTAGGTGTGAAAGGGCCCTAAAACGCTTACACTACATCCGATGTCGTATGTTGCATCAGTTACGCTTTTTTCATAAGTTGAATACGGAATGCGGTCTGGCGTAAGCTAGATATTTTACTTTAAAATGTGATAAATATGGATATTTTTCTTACACAAACGCTTCGCTTCAGAAGTCTTTTATTAACCCCCCCACCCCCGGAGCCACGTGGAGTACGTTTATGATGGATGGATGCACTTTTTTGAGCTTCAAACTCATAAGCCCCGTTCACTGCCATTATAAAGCTTGGAAACATCAGGATATTAATTAATATATCTACGATTGTGTTCATCAGAAAGAAGTCATATACACCTTGAGGGTGAGTAAATCATGGGGTAATTTTCTATTTAAAGTGAACTAATATATATATATATACACACACACACACAAAAACTTCTGCAATTTACATACATTTTATTTATTTTTTAAATATTGACTTCCACATTTTTCACTTTCTATAACAGTGGGAACCCTGCAATTGTTATAATTCACAATGTATGCTGACATCATGTGTTTATTTTCATATGACCAAAGACAAATCAAGGCATCTTACATATTAATATAAGACTCTATAACAATATCCTTTATAATATCAGATAGCAGTTTCTGCTCACGTGAGCAGCCATCAAAGCCAAAGTGAGAGTATTTACCTTACTTACCTACAATGTCCATACACTTGCTCTTGAGGTTAAATTAAATCACTGTCGATTTAGACTCCCTCATAAAACACAATTCAACATTTCAAATGTTGTTTAGGGCTCAGATTGAGTCTGTTTTGTCTGTCCGTGTGTGTTTACACCTGCGCGAGCTTCACCTGAAACCAGGAAGTGCGTTATCATTCAAGTTTCCGTGAACTTTGCTTAAGTTAAATACAATATAAGAACGAAACCATTATGTAACTGAAGGGAACAGAAGTGTTTATATTTCTACTATCTAATTAAAGCATTATTTATATCGTGTCACATAATATCAATTATATAAACGGAATCAAACAGGTGCATAAGGGCAAAACACTGAGTCACCACTGAAATCAGTGCTGTGAAACTTCGTGACAGTGTAAATAAGACGTTAAAGAATCATTCTATTAATCGAAAAGTACTTTGTTTTAAAATTATAAACATAACTTGAAAAGAATGAAATACAACTTCATACACAAACGTGTTCCTGCTTCCCAATACAAAACCCCATTATGTGACACAGAGGCTAGCGCAGTTAGCCGGTTATAAAGTTGATTATCAGCATTAAACACCGTGAATAAGTTTAACCGATACTTGGTTTTACGTGCAAACTTGATACACGGAACAATCCGGCTTTACTAAGTATAAGTATAAAGTTAAAGGCGTTAAATAAGAGAATTCTGAGAGACTTACGTGCTATGTGCGCGGCGAATCTAGTGCACTGTTTC
Organism: Romanogobio albipinnatus; assembly: GCA_023566225.1. NCBI lineage: Eukaryota > Metazoa > Chordata > Actinopteri > Cypriniformes > Gobionidae > Romanogobio > Romanogobio albipinnatus. The sequence goes on from CM042263.1 coordinate 7,556,183, forward strand.
TTTAAGAGCCCCGGCAGTCACGTGACAATTCAACATGGCGTTGCACTGGAGGAGTTTGATGCGCTTTCGATCAGCAACACGGCCGCTGATCATCTTCACCTTCTGCCTGACTGTCATCCACAGCCTGGGGAATGATGTGGACAACTGTGATAAACTGCAGTTGGGACAATATCCTTTCAAAATCGCGTTAATATATTAGGATCGTTGAATTAGTAGCCTGCTAGTTAGCATTGTGGCTGTACTTGATGTTTGTTCATAATATAAATGTGCTAATTTAACATATAAAGTCATTATTTTACATAATTACGGTACAAATATTACGATTCGGCGTTTAGATTTGTGATTTAATAGTGTTCGAGTAATAATAATAGATAGTTATATAGGCAATATGTCCTACATAGCAGCATGTATCTGTTTGCTCTGTTAAGACCTTTTGGAATATTTCAGATTTTTATTTTCAATTTTTATTACATAAATGCGTAAATGAATTACATTCTATGTCTTATGTAAATGAATTACATTCTATGTCTGTCTATTACTGTGAAGCTGCTTTGAAACTATCTATATTGTGAGCACTATATAAATAAAGGTGACTTGAATTGACTCTTGTAAATCAGCATCACTAATATTGCTTTAAGATTAAAATACCATTTGTTTCCACCTTAACAGTGCTTAGGTATCTGTGTAAAGAACCTAAAATAGATGATGCAACTCAAGAACCAGAAAACTGCAAGGACCGGTTGGCCTGGGGTGGGTCGACTTTTATGTTTCACTTTACTAATTAAAATGCTTCTACGTTCTTCTACATATTATAATGAAATATTTATTTGACATAATCTATTATAATATGCATATGACTTTGATTTTAACAGTGTAGACTATAAATATAGTACAAGCTAATATACTGTATTAACAATTTATTATAAATATTTTATTTTAATGTATTATATGTAATGTATAATATGAAATGTTTATTATGCATAATTTATTGTAACATACATAATATATATAACAGTGTAGATTATAAATATATTACAATATATAAACATAATGTATCGTAAATATTTTATTTTAATATTTTGAATGTATTATGTCATGTATAATGTTATGTGTGAGTATATATTATTGATGTAAATATACATTTGATAAATAATATAATCAATAATATATATAATGTATTATAAATAACATTTAATATTTTAGAGTACCTGTCAAAACTATTTTTAATATTTTAATACTGCTCATCAAGTCTGAATTTACTGAACTGTAATATTGCAAAATATTATTACAATTTAAATTAATGGTTTTCTATTTTAATATACTTTAAAATATAATTTATTTCTGTGATGCAAAGCTGAATTTTTATCAGCCATTACTCCAGTCTTCAGTGTCACATGATCCTTCAGAAATCATTGAAATATGCTAATTATTTTTTTTTGTATTTTTGATCAATTAAATTCAGGCTGGTGGCATAAGAGACTTCTTTCAAAAACATTAAAAATAGTAATGTTTCCAAACTTTTGATCAGTATCATTTTTTTGTATAATTTTAATAATAGTATTATTATAATGTTTTAATGTGTGTGTGTATGTATGTATATATATATATATATATATATATATATATATATATTAGTGGTGGGCATAGATTAATTTTTTTTAATCTAGATTAAAATGGCTCATTTGAATTCTTCCGAAGGCATTCTGAATATGTGTGCTCGTAAGTGATCGTTTGTCTTTTTGTAGTTTAAATAATAAATAACTTCTGTCCCTTTAAGATCTGACGCACGCATATCCAAACACTGTTCCTGTGAGCTGGTTACGACTGTGTTTACGTTAAAACTCACCAAGATGGGCATTGAGACATTTTTGACTGTATTTGACCATAAATGAGCTGGAAAAAGGAGCTAATTTTTGCACTTGTATGTCAGAGGCGGCTTTATTATGGTATGTGTGTGTGCGCTTCAGATGCGAGTGCCGAAATCTGCGGAATGAGTAGAATTAACGTTATGAGCAACCCCGCGCGAAATTCAGACCGGTCACACATGAGGAAAAGTCCAGCAGAACACCCGTTCACAATGTTCAGAGGATTAAACGGACTGAATGAGCGGAGGCGGGTGCGTGTCACTCGCTGTCGGTCGGAGAGGAGAGCGCAGCTGATATCCATACTGTAGAAAATGAGTATTGTTCGTTTCAGATATTTCAGTATCGATACATAGCGAAATATGGATATTTTTGACAACACTAGTAGGCATACACACAGGTTCGAAGACTCGTTCTCTCGCCCCCTACAGTACAATTCGGCTAGGTATACATCCGCGCTAAAATATCAAGGTGAAAGTCATCATAGCTTGCGTAGTATAGACCCAGCTCCCAACCCAACTTTGAGAATAGATTAACGGCGATATTTTTTTTTATCGCCCGATAAGAGTCTCGCGTTAACGCAGCACGTTAACGCTAATAACGGCCCACCACTAATATATACAGTGAGGGAAAATAAGTATTTGAACACCCTGCTATTTTGCAAGTTCTCCCACTTGGAAATCATGGAGGGGTCTGAAATTGTCATCGTAGGTGCATGTCCACTGTGAGAGACATAATCTAAAAAAAAAAATCCAGAAATCACAATATATGATTTTTTAACTATTTATTTGTATGATACAGCTGCAAATAAGTATTTGAACACCTGTCTATCAGCTAGAATTCTGACCCTCAAAGACCTGTTAGTCTGCCTTTAAAATGTCCACCTCCACTCCATTTATTATCCTAAATTAGATGTCCCTGTTTGAGGTCGTTAGCTGCATAAAGACACCTGTCCACCCCATACAATCAGTAAGAATCCAACTACTAACATGGCCAAGACCAAAGAGCTGTCCAAAGACACTAGAGACAAAATTGTACACCTCCACAAGGCTGGAAAGGGCTACGGGGAAATTGCCAAGCAGCTTGTTGAAAAAAGGTCCACTGTTGGAGCAATCATTAGAAAATGGAAGAAGCTTAACATGACTGTCAATCTCCCTCGGACTGGGGCTCCATGCAAGATCTCACCTCGTGGGGTCTCAATGATCCTAAGAAAGGTGAGAAATCAACCCAGAACTACACGGGAGGAGCTGGTCAATGACCTGAAAAGAGCTGGGACCACCGCTTCCAAGGTTACTGTTGGTAATGCACTAAGACGTCATGGTTTGTAATCATGCATGGCACGGAAGGTTCCCCTGCTTAAACCAGCACATGTCAAGGCCAGTCTTAAGTTTGCCAATGACCATTTGGATGATCCAGAGGAGTCATGGGAGAAAGTCATGTGGTCAGATGAGACCAAAATAGAACTTTTTGGTCATAATTCCACTAAATGTGTTTGGAGGAAGAAGAATGATGAGTACCATCCCAAGAACACCATCCCTACTGTGAAGCATGGGGGTGGTAGCATCATGCTTTGGGGGTGTTTTTCTGCACATGGGACAGGGCGACTGCACTGTATTAAGGAGAGGATGACCGGGGCCATGTATTGCGAGATTTTGGGGAACAACCTCCTTCCCTCAGTTAGAGCATTGAAGATGGGTCGAGGCTGGGTCTTCCAACATGACAATGACCCGAAGCACACAGCCAGGATAACCAAGGAGTGGCTCTGTAAGAAGCATATCAAGGTTCTGGCGTGGCCTAGCCAGTCTCCAGACCTAAACCCAATAGAGAATCTTTGGAGGGAGCTCAAACTCCGTGTTTCTCAGCGACAGGCCAGAAACCTGACTGATCTAGAGAAGATCTGTGTGGAGGAGTGGGCCAAAATCCCTCCTCCAGTGTGTGCAAACCTGGTGAAAAACTACAGGAAACTTTTGACCTCTGTAATTGCAAACAAAGGCTACTGTACTAAATATTAACATTGATTCTCAGGTGTTCAAATACTTATTTGCAGCTGTATCATACAAATAAATAGTTAAAAAATCATACATTGTGAATTCTGGATTTTTTTTTTTAGATTATGTCTCTCACAGTGGACATGCACCTACGATGACAATTTCAGACCCCTCCATGATTTCTAAGTGGGAGAACTTGCAAAATAGCAGGGTGTACTTATTTTCCTCACTGTATATATTAGAATATATATATATATATATATATATATATATATATATATATATATATATATATATATATATATATATATATATATATATATATATATATATATATATATATATATATATATATATATATATATATATATATATATATATATATTAGAATAAAAAATAAATGGTTCTATAATGGCAGAATATGCCTGACTCCAGTAACATGTTACATGAGTGATATATTAAATCAGTATGTGTTGTCATTGCAGTGGAATGTCTGCCTGCTCCAAACATCAGCTGTCGGCTGTCGAATGGAACACAGCTTAAATTCAGCGGTGAAGAGGTTGGCTTCAACAAAAGCGTCCCATGCCGAAATGTGTAAGTCAAACTTTACCTTAATGACTTGGCCTTACATTAAGTTTTTGTTTAAAACATTTTTTTTTTAGTAAATAATCTGTTAATATCTATTGTTTTGTCTTACATTAGGAGTGGTTACTCATACAAAGTGGCTGTTGCTCTGTCACTCTTCCTGGGATGGATTGGGGCGGATCGGTTCTACTTGGGATACCCGGCCTTGGGTAAGAAACTACTGTACTGTTGGCTAAATCGAACTTGGCTAAATGTGTAGGTCACTAGGCCATGGATCCAACGTTGCATCTTTCTCCCTTTGGCTGTGTGCCGTTGCCCGAAATCACCTTTTCCTGGCACCCATTGCATTTACCCATCAATAGGGGTATGACTGTGCAGCAGAGCCAATATTTGTATTTGTAGCAAAATTATTCGTAAATGTATCTGTATTCGTATAATAATAAGTATTTAACCAGACATTTTAGCATTTACATGAGAAGACTATTATGTCTATGGCTTTAAATGTATAGCCTATCTTTGTTTCCTTCATAGCTATCATTGAAAAAAAAATTATTATATATTATGATTACACATTTTTCTTTGGAGCCGATAGCCTCTTAGAGTGCTTTGAGATGTATTGTTGTGCTTTGGGTGACCCAAATTCGAGTCCCGACTCAGGGACCTTACTCTATTTAAATATCATCTAATTAGAACAATTATACGAAATGTTAAATAAAAGAAAGTTGTACTAACTGATTAGAGAACAAGGAAGTTGAAAGAAAATATTGCAAGCTTTACTAATGCATACAAATGCACAAATCTGAACAAATGATAAAAATAGGCCTACATAGGCTAAATGCCATCTCCGAGAGAGGCTACATGATATTGCTCTATCATATAAGGTTTAAAACGTTTAAATAGACATATGAAGTAGCAGAAAATGTGTACGATTCAGTATCTTAGTTGATTATTATTCTTGACAGAGAGCATTATGATAGACGGCAACGTGGATATTTGATTTGCGATGGTGCTGTGCGTATTTCATTCATTCGTATAGCTATCATGTATACAGAAATATACATATCAAAGAGTAGAACATGTGTATGATGCAGCATTTTAGTTGATATTTCTCTTGGCAGCCTCTGATTTCTGAGAAACGCCCGGTGACGGCAACACGGCTATTTGATTTGCGCTCAATTGAGTCATAAAGTTTACACTCAATCACTTCACACACTCATTATTGTGTAGTGATTTTAGATGTTTATGTATAATATCGTGCTTTCCCCTGGCTCACCTGTTATCCAGCAAACACGAGGAATCACTGTGTCAGCCCAATATGTTTTTTATTATTCGGCAGTTATTCATTTTGAAGCCATTATCCGTGCCTTTCCGAATGTGGTATTCAGCTTCAGGCACATCCCTACATGAAAATATCTCGTGCTAGTGCTGCACATTAACACAAGGGACCTTTAGAACAGACCGAATCAGTCCTGGATGTTCTGCTGTTGACATCATCTCTTGCCTCCTTTCCAAGGACACACCTTTTCGCCAGATGTTCTCTGAGTAAGACTGATTTTCTTGCACCGATCTTGATATTTTTCTTGCACTAATATCGATTTGAAGAGGTAGACATAGACATGGTCAGCACTGACATGGAAATCTGATTTGATAGCAGTAATAATAGGAAGATGATATTTATGGCCTGTAGCCAGTATGATCAGTGGTCGACCAATATGTGTGTGTGTTTTTTTTTAAAGGCCGATCCTGGTAATGATGAAATCTGTAAACTAGGGTGGCAGATATAATCTTCTTTTCTTTCTTTTTTTACACAGTTTAACGATAGATGTTTATAGATTACAGACTTTAAGTAAGCACTTATTTTACAAAATATTTCTTCAAAATTCACAAAAAATGTCATCTGTTTGTGTTATTTATAGGATTATTTATTTACTGTACACTATTATAGTTTTTATTAGGGTTGCACGTGTATACAGTTAAATATACATTTTATGGATGATGAAAAATAATCCAAGGAGCTCTAAAACAATTGTAGAATTTTTTATTTGAAGCTAAAGACAGCATCAACTGATGTCATGCCACTCCCACTTCATGTGCACAAACATTAAATCCAAAAATAAAATATTTAGGTTACAACTGCATCTGTCTGGGGTGAAAAATTACTGAGCTTTTAATATACTCTTATTACAAAAATAACTTTATCTTTAACAAGTATCCTTTTAATAAGGAGACCTCAGAAATCAGAAAAAAAAAGAAAAAAAAAACGGTTTTGCCTTAAAATGGTGTTGTTTCCAAACAAAGGGAAAAAATAAATGTGTATCGACATCAGCCAAAATGAGTTGAAAAATATCGGCAAAAATACAATATTGTGCATCCCTAGTTTTTATTAAGATTTTACATTAGCTTTTATATTTAGAGTTTTACTTTTGCATTTTTTGTGCTTTTGTCATTTTTATTAGTGTTTAGTGTGAATTTTTTTTTTGTACTATTTTTTTATTTTATTTTACTTAGTAATTTTAGTACTTAGTTAGTCGCCAAGGCAACATTTCTAATGTGTGTTTATTTATAGTTTATTTCAATTAACAAAAATGTTTTAATAGTTTTAGTTAACAATTACAACAATGATCTGTTTAGTAGACTTTGGAAGTGACACTAGCAGGGCACAGTTATAAAATAAAAAATCAATTACAATTTTACTACAAGTCCAATAAATAATTACTACATTTATATTTATAAAATTCAGTTTACGGGGAAAAAAACCTTAATAACTAAAGCATCTGGGCGTAAATTTGCGAAGAATTTTAGGGAGGAAAGGTGTTTAATTGTAATGAAATTAATGTCTAAATGCAAATAAAAAAAACTGTGGTCCTTTAGTTGTTTATATTTTCAAGCGATATTAACTCTTGAATTTAGGGAGAACGCTCGTTTCTGCCACTGAATAAAAAAAGGGTAATTGCGACTTTATTTCGCAATTCTGATTTTTTTTTCTTCTCTCAATTGCGAGTAATAAAGTCAGAATTGCGAGATATAAAGTAAACTGACAATTCTGAGAAAAAAAGTATTTCATTTTTCCTCAGATTTGGACTTTATATGTCACAATTCTGTTGTCTGGCTATCACCAGACCAAGCTCAATTTAAGATTGAACATTGGTCTGGGGAGTCTGCTGTGTATTTTCTACTGCACAAGAGGCGTGATCAACAAGCATAAATTAAATGACTCTGTACACAGTAGGAGAGTCCTTCAACCAATCAGACCACAAGAGGCGGGATCAACGGGCCACAACCCATCGCTTCTCTATCCGTCATCGTGTTAAACCCGCCAATAGCGCGCCAGGTGGATAAGCCAGTCTGTGATTGGTTCCCGCAAAAGTGTAACAGAAGCAGTAGAAATGAATGTACAGGTTTCCAGAACTGAGTTGCAGGGTGAAATCAAATCGCCGGCAGATCAGGCTGGGTTTACCCAGTCTAACAATTCTGAGAAAAAAAGGTCAGAATTGCAAGAAAAAAGTTCTAAAAACATTTAAAAGATAATTGCGACTTTTTACCTTAAAATTGCAAGCTTATATCACTAAATTCTGACTATTTCTCGCAATTGCGAGGGGAAAAAAAGTCAGAATTATGAGAGAGTCTCAATTATCTTTAAAAAAAAAAAAATCCATGGCAGAAACAAGCCTCAATAGACACGTGACCTGGGTTTTAACAGATTTTGTGGGAGTCTAAAAGGTCACAAAATATTTGATTAAAATTTGATTTTGATTAAAGTTGGTTTAACGATTAATCGCATCCAAAATAAAAGTTTGTGTTTACATAATATATCTGTGTGTGCTGTGTATAATAATAATGTGTATATATAAATACACACACATGCATGTGTATATTTAAGAAAAAAATACATATAAATAAAAATGTATATTTATATAGAATATAAATGATATAAATATACATACAGTATATACTTCTTAAAGTCTTAAATTTCTTAAATATATACATGTATGCGTGTGTATTCAAATATACATAATAATTATACACAGCACACACAGATATATTATGTAAATACAAACTTTTATTTTGGATGCAATTAGTCGTGATTAATCGTTAAACAGCCCTAGATTAAAGACTGGTGGTTAAAGTGTTGTTGCCTTTCTAGACCTTCCACTTTGACCACAATATAAACCATCCCCAACTTATCTACGCCTATTTTGAAAATATACGCTTTTAAGAAAAGGTACATGCTGTTCACATGTGAGGTCAACTAGAATCAGTCCTTACAGAGTTGTAGATCACATGCTGCTTTTCAGAACATGTGAAAAAACATGAATTAGCCTTTTTTGAGCACCTTGCTCTTTTTTGGTACCAACTGTTTTAACAAATGAATCTGCATGCGACAACTAATTAACTAAAACAGTCTACCATCAGAATTCATGGTGTTCGCCTATCCCATGGTGCAATTATTGCCATCGCATGCAGATGAGTTCAAGTCGCACATCTAAATCCCAAGGTTAGGCGGGATACAGCGGGAAGCGCCGTCTTTCTGCCTCTCTCCACGTTTTAAGGACTTCCTGATCAATTAAGCACCTGCGTTAGGACAAAAGGGCCTGGTTGTTGAAGGTCCCCCTTGTTCCTGGCTTCTTTGTGCGAGGAGCGCCGGAGTTTGTGAAAGGCAGGCTCACACCGCGCTGGAGTCAGTTGTATAGATGTGTTCATTGAGAGCGTAATAGCCCAGCAGCTCTGGGGTCAGTCCAGACCAGGTGTGGCTCAAAGGAAGTCCTGGACTTGTTGAGAAGACATTCTGCAGGTGGCTTTTTTGATAGCTGTCCTGGAATCAACATGCCTAAACCCCTCAATGACCAATTATAAGTAATATTAGGGATGATTAGCAGCAATTATGTTTGAATCGCAGGATGGAAGGGGTTTTTTAATTGACTGCAGATCTCCTGGGCTCCTGATGGTGTTTCAAATGATCACTCAATGGACATCCAAAGTAGGCCTACTTAAATTTAAACCAAAATTGGTTATTTTGTGGCAATTGTGTGTGGACATTATACATATTACCTTGGTGACAGTCAGTCTTACCTTATTTGCTGGAAGGCAGGCGAGTCTTTAATGCACAAAATTCTTCACGTGCAACACACCGATTTCAGTTCTGTGAATTGGCTGATTATTATAATTTGACTTTACAGCCTTGCACAGTGGCTTAACTTCAAAAACAGTCTGTACTAATGCAAAACAAAAAACATTTCCTTAGGTGCATGTTAAATAGCTTTGCCCTCAAAATTGTTTTCTTTGTGGTCATACAGAGAGAAAGCTTTTGAATGTTCTTGGTTAACGTGTGGATCACTCTTTGTTTATTCCCAGGCCTGCTGAAATTCTGCACTGTGGGGTTCTGTGGAATTGGAAGCTTAGTGGACTTCATGTTGATATCCATGCAGGTAAGAGATTTTAATTTCCAGATTTTGGCCTATTTATACATGTTTACTTTTCCTTCTGCATTTTAATTCTTTTATTCTCGTTACTAATACCTAATTTAATAGTTATCAGAGTTTTCGTTTTTATTGGCTGTGATTGGGCAGAAAAAAAGTAGAGACCTAGTTGCTTCTGACAAAAAACTATCAGGACATGTATGGTTTATATTTGGAAAAAGATGGATGGATGTGTGATGGATGTGTTATGGATGGATGGATGTGTGAATGTGTGATGGATGGATGGATGGATGTGTTATGGATGGCTGGATGTGTGATGGAGGGATGGATGTGTGATGGATGGATGGATGTGTGATGGATGGATTGATGTGTGATGGATTGATGTGTGATGGATGGATGGATGAGATAGATGGATGAGTGATGGACGAATGTGTGATGGATGGATGTAAGATGGATTGATGGATGGATGTGTGATGGATGGATGGATGGATGGATGGATGAGATAGATGGATGAGTGATGGACGAATGTGTGACGGATGGATGTAAGATGGATTGATTGATTGATGTGGGATGGATTTATGGATGGATGGGTGGGTGGGTGGATGGATGTGAGATGGATGGATGGATGGATGTGTGATGGGTGGGTGGATGGATGGATGTGAGATGGATGGATGGATGGATGGATGTGTGATGGATGGATGAGATAGATGGACGAATGTGTGATGGATGGATGTAAGATGGATTGATTGATGGATGTGGGATGGATTTATGGATGGATGTGTGATGGGTGGATGGATGGATGTGAGATGGATGGATGTGAGATGGATAGATGGATGTGTGATGGATGGATGGATGTGTGATGGATGGATGTGTGTGTGATGGATGGATGTGTGATAGATGGATGGATGGAGGGATGGGTGTGATGGATGGATGGATGTGTGATTGATGGATGGGTGTGTGAGAGATGAATGGACGGATGGATGCGAGATGAATGGATTGATGGATGGATGGATGGATGGATGTTTGATAGCTAGATAAATGAATGAATGAATGGATGGATGCATCCCTGGTTATATGGTTTATATTTGAAAAAAATGTGTGTTTATAGATGGATGTGTGATAGATGGATGGATGTGTGATGGATAGATGGATGTGTGATAGATGGATGGGTGTGTGAGATGGATGGATGGATGTATGTGATAATGGATGAATAGATGTGACATTTGTGCCATTCATAAATGTACTGTAAGTCACTTTGTATAAAAGCATCTGCTAAATGACTACCAGCTTACATTGAGCATATTAGAGCAGTAACCATGGGAGGCTCTTTACCCACAATCCTGTAAATGAGCTGCGGACACAGAGACTCAGCACTGACTTGTACTTGAATGCTTGTGTTTGTATTCAGTGGCACCTGTGTCTCTCCTCCGGTGGCTCCAGCACTGTGAAAGGAGCTAATGAGAGCGTCATTTGTTTTTGCCTCCTCCTCCTCCTCCTCATGTCCCAAGCCGCACGCTCCCACGGGACTCCCCTAACCTCCATTAAAGGCCCCCTACACCTGACAAGAGAAAAAAGCCGCTCCATTTGTCATCTTGTTAGGCCCAACCTCACCCTCTCCACTCTCATTAGGCCTCACAGGCCTGAATGAAGCTATACATGAGACGTTTGCTCACTGGTGCCACTTCCACATGCCACCGATGACAGATATTTATGGCAAGCTTTTATGCATGTTGAAGGATGGCTCCAGGAATAATTATTACACGTACTTTAGAAATCCTCCGGCTGCTGCGTCATATGTTGGAAATGTTTGCGTCCCCTGCTGCTGGTGAAAACAGTCATTTTTTTTGTTATATGTTCAGATGTGTCTGAACTACTGAACGCTGGGGGAACAATGACATGTTTTCCGACAGGAAAGGACAGGACAGCGTGTTACGATACCTTATCTGAACTTTTTGTCATTTATAAGCTTTAAAAGTTCTGGCCTTTCAATCTCTTTCAAATTTACCGACTACTATAAACACAGTGTGCCTCAAGTCCTCGGTACCTGGTTTGATTATTCGTAGTCGCTTGCAAAACAATACCTGTCCATCCATTGACAATTTCATGCTCCCGCTGGTTTATCATGACTCCTTCAGTTGTTGTGTGTTCCCGCTCTTTCCCAGCCGCAGTGGATAAATAAACCAAGCCTTTATTTTTTTTTAAATGGCCATGGCGGCTTTGATTAACAGGGCCACTGCAGTGTTTATTGTTCTCTTAATGTCTTATTGAAGGCCCTGGGAGAGCAATGCTTTTAAGAAGTGCCTCTGGCAGCCAAAGCTGTCATGCGCTAACATTCTCAATTAGCTGTTGACTGTCGCGCCTCTTCGTTTTTAAATTGTGACACTTTTGATAAAGGGTATCCCCTTCCCCCGGGACCCCATTTGCTTTCTAAAACCCCATATTTTATACACCAAACTACCTTTGCTAAGAGCTGTGTCATTCGGGAGATGCATCTTTGAGAACTAATGAATAAACACCTGGGACATGTTACCGTTATTTATATTCCTCGATATTCCCTCCTGCGCCACATTTCGGCCTCTTGAAAGTAATGATGGAAGATTAACGGCACTGTGAAACTTTATGTTTGAGAGTGGAGGAATCAAGCGAGTTTGATGGATTGGATGTTAATGGTATGAAGGAACATGAACGTGTGCGTTCAAGAAACTCGACCGCCACAAGGATCTAGACAAGTCTCGGCCGATACCGTTGCGAGAGGAAATGGCTTGTATTGGGCCACTGCCAGATGAGCGCTAATCTCGATATGGTAGAACACAGTGACTGAGTTTAGTGGGGGTTTTCTCCCTCCACCAGATGTGTGTTCTCATTATCATCCCGTCCCAAAGCGGAGCGGAGCAGAGCCGGCAGGGCCAGGTGTTGGGCACGCACGCCTGCAGGAAGCCATTACACTGTCTTTGTGCGTCAATCCAAGCATGTTGCTCGTATAGAAGCTGATCTCAGAACTGGCACGGGCCCCAGTTTGGGCTCTAGGCTCATTGCTGAAACTCTGATCTGGGGACTGTCCTTCGGGACACTCCTCTTCACTAGGACTCTGAAAGCAACCTCAATTACAGCACTGCCTGGGGTTAAACTTAAATTGCTTCCAATTCCGCATTACTGTCTTATAATTCAATTGCACGAGCATGAGCCATCTGAGGAGGACGATAGACCCAACCAGCCCACCTGGTAATCATCATTGTGTAATGTGGAATCATGTAATTGTCTGGTGAAAGATTACATTGTTATGTAGGTCTCCCTACGCCGCTCTGACATTCAAGACTCGTTTTGTTTGCTCTGGCATAGATTGTGGGTCCATCAGATGGGTCGGATTACATCGTGGACTACTACGGGGCACGCCTCACCCGTCTTTCGATAACAAACGAGACCTACAGAAGAACGCAGCTCTCTCCGTGAAGACACCAGGTGAGGATCTCTTTGTTAAAGCTGTAAAAAACGTATCCAGGATCGGACAGGAGGGTTATGAACTTTGTCACAGCAGTGTTGAGAGAACAGAACAAGGGGCGTGTGGGTAAGTGGCATATTTTGAAAGTTCTTCAAAGACTTCTTAATAATGCGCTGAGTCAAGGTCAACGGTGATCTCGAGTGACCTCCTGAGGTATCAAAGCAAACTGGCAGACCAAGGACACCTTCAGCTGTGATCTAAGCCCCGTCCTCCGTCCCTCACTCTTCTGTTCCCCAAAAGGGGCTCCCTGCTCTGGGGAGAGAGAGCGATTAAATGTCAAACGTGCCTAGAGGACGTTGGGAAAACACGGTGAGGTCGTGAGATTGCATGTATTATGGCTGGCACCAGGGCTGCATCTGTTGAATTTTGTCCTGGTACCCCACACACACGTTTTTGCAGACATCCCCCATATCCAAAAGAAAATAGTGGCCGCGCACTAGACGATTCCTTATATCTGTGTCTGTCCCCTATCAGTTTCTGTTTCCTGCCAGTTCGGTTCTCTGGTTAACATTAACTGCAGCAGGGGTAATGGCGGTGACAGGGGTGTTATGTGGAATGGGACCCATGTGGAGACCATTACTTGCTCTCCTGTGTTTACATAGTTCCAGCATAAGCCTCAGAAGAGACAAGGTCTCAATCCCAAATCATTCATTTGCCACATCTCCTCTCGTAAGGACAGTTTCATGAAGCAAGTCTAGTCTAAAAGCAGAGGCATTTTCAGTGGAGAACAGTCACTGACTAGGTTTATCCTGGTATCCTTGCTATTGCTTTGCAGCCTGACCCTGACTAGTTGATCTAACATTAGATCTAGTGCTAAGACAAAACAGCCCAGAAGATCTTTAGAAGATCCCCGAAGTACTGAAAGTACCCAAAGTACTCCAGATGTAGACTATATAGTCTAGACTAAACCAATGGAACTAAACCACCCAGATTATGAGGATCTACACCCAGATTTAGACAAACGTCTAGTCAAATGCAGTGCTTGTACACTGTAAAAAGGATATTTTAAGGGTACAAAAGCTTGTCACTGGGACAGAACACTTAAGGTACCTTCTTTACCCCTAAATTATGCATATTAGTACCTTAGAGTAGTAATCCAAACCATCTAATCCTTAAACGCACACCTCTGGTCTTTGGTGACCCAGGACGCCATTCACTACACTCCTCCACATTCATTTTTTAAAGTTAGACATCAACCTTCTAGTATTCCTCCATCAATTCATTATAAACAATGTAACAATTAAAAAAAAAATAATAATAAAAAAAATAAATATATATATATATATATATATATATTATAATAATATATATGAGTGCCTGTTTTCCCAGTCATTTTTGTAAAAAAGTGTATAGGGTCGCTAATATATTAGTATATCAGGGTTTTTCCTACATTGAACATTTTTTGGCGGCCGCCAAAACAAATTTTTGTCCCGCCAAAGCCTTATTTGATCAGTTATTGTGATTTATGATTGATGTAGTAGATGACTGCTGCGCTTGAGATGGGGCGTTAACTGAGTGACAGAGAGAACGATCAGAGAGCTCCTCCCCCGCTCGCACTCTCTCTGTCTTCAAAATAAGCATTTTTAGCTTTCTAATATTTCACATATTACGTTAATCAAAATCAAAAGGTCGGAAGACCGAATCCATGTTGCACGTGGCGCTATGAGACAATGTTTTCCTTTAATTCCCGCTGGGTGTGAATTGTGCTCAAAAAACGTAGACTCTTCTCTGACCAGCTGACATAAACCATAATTTCAATAAACGGGAAACAAATCCTATCCAACTATGAAGTGTTTTCTGTGTGTTGACAAATCTTTTGCGATGTTATAACAGACGGGATTCGCACACAACGTGTCTGCCAATGTCCGATTGGCGACCTAATGACTCCTTTGAACCGAATCATTTTAACAACTGGTTAGAACAACTGATCTGTCCAACACTGAACTCACGAATCAGTTTAATCATTTACTCAGAACACATCTGAAATGTGCTTACCCAATTTAGCAAGAGTGAATAGTAAGAATTATTTTTAATTATCAACAGTATTTCAGCTTATTTATGTTCACAATGTGTAGTAAAATAAATTGCTTATAAATAATTTAGTTTAGACTGGAGTGAGGTGAACCCAGAACAAAGTTGTTATTAGCTAGCTGATAATTTTATGAAATTGTATATGGCAGAAAATTTGGCTATTTGTTCATTTTTTTAATGCTACTTTTTAATATTGATATGATAATATACCAAAACAATTATCTGTAAATGGCGTAAAAATGAGGAACAAAAACAAACACCAAGGTATCAAAATAAGATAAGCAAACATTACAAACTCTTTCTATGAATTTATTTAAAATGTATTGTCAGTATTGTGCTTGCAGATCACGTGGGTAGGGTACTTTTTTACAGTGCGTGTGTGTGTGTGTGTATGGATGACCATGTCTGTCAGCCACCACCGAAGACCATTTTTGACCCAGGAAAAACCCTTTCTGCACAACAATAATTGAATCTTTCATGACTCAAGTGCAATTCAGCATTATTCCACAAGGTGACACTCTGATACACAATGAAGAAGTGACATTTCACTCATAGTAACTGCAGGCAGAAAACAAAAGAATAGGAAGTATCATCAGCAAAACTTGAAATGGCTCAGTGATTTACAGCAGAGCAACTACTGAACGCAATCAAATATTAGAGTCACTGTCGCTTGATGGTGGATCTGGCGAAGAAGCTGTCAGCGATCAAAATATTGATTTTTGAAAGATGTTGAAAATGATAATTTTGAGAATGTTTGAGATGGCGAAAATGAGCCAGATGCTGAATGTACAGGGAAATAAATGAGCTCTGACGAGGACAGTGATGATGGTATAAAACATCTGCTCAAACTGAACCCTTTACAAGCTCCAAAAGGTAACAAAATATGCTTTATTTCATTCTTCAGTAATTGTTACTCTAATATCAGGAGAGTTTATTTTATTGCGACAGGTAGAGATCCAGCCGTGTTAGATATCGATCTGGACAACTTTTTGGGACTTAAGCATATTCACCGTATCCCCCAGAGTTAGATAAGTCCATACATACTAGGGGTGTAACGGTACACAAAACTGATGGCTCGGTACGTACCTCGGTTTTGAAGTCCCGGTTCGGTACGGGTTCGGTACAGCAGTTTTAAGAAATGGCTTTTTATTTTATTTTTTTATTAAACAGTGGTTTACTGAAAAAATTGTGTCTGTCCTTAAATGAATTAAATTAAAACTAAAAGTTTCTTAAATATAATGCTGTAAACTATATAGGGAGCCCTTACTTGCACATTATTACTATAATATTAAAGGTTAACAACAGAGCCCAAACTGTGAGCCTAGATTCAGCTGATATTCAGTTGTTTAGTTATAGGATAATCAACACTCAAATAATAACATTGTGTGCAAACATGTAAACTTCACATAAGGCAGTTTTTGCATTAACTCCTAAATATAATTATAAAATAGTTTTTTATCCAATACGTTGTTGAAATATAATCATTTATACACAGTGACTGTCATTTTCATGACAGATTTATATAAACATACATTAAATAATCAAAACATCACTAACAGATTAAGTAGAATGAATATATATATATATATATATATATATATTTAGTGAAAGTTGATTTCTCTAGTGAATTAACAGCTGTGGACACTGAATGACTTCTGACTCTGAGGTAAATGATGCTGCGTGACATTGTTTACAAGCTGTTTGACGTACCAGTACATGTACCGTTACACCCCTAATACATATCATTTTCATCTCCGTGCCATAACTCTATCTGACGCACCCACCGCTAGCCTAGCTTAGCACAAAGACTGGAGGTAAACGGCTTCAGCTAGCCTACTGCTCAATAAGTGACAAAATAACGCCAACATTTTCATATTTACATGTTGTGATGTGTATAGTTACATCGTGTACTAATACCAACGGAAAATGAAAAGTTGCGATTTTCTAGGACAATATGGTCTATAGGAACTATACTCTCATTCCTGCGTAATGATCAAGCGGCAAACCCCCCCCACCCCCCGTTTCTCTAGAAGCCAATACGGAAGTGACTTAAACTGCAATTCATCAACTGGCCACTAGGGCTCCAGAAGGGAGCAGAATCTCATTGAGCTCCATGTTAAAATGCTCAACTTTACAGCAGAATACAACATGTTTACAGCCTGGTACAAATTGTGCTTTTGGTCTATACGGCTAATTTTGCCCTTCATGACAACTGTGAGGGGGGTAGATTTTTTTATAACTCATTCGTTTACATTATATAAAGCTTTAAAGTCCTGCATAATTAAGGGCGTGGCCACTTTGAGTGTCAGGTGGATAACCATTTATCTGCTGTCTGTTAGTCATCGCGTCACCTCAGCTCCACCCACGGCCCGCCTCTTTGCCCATTTTCTGTTATCCGGGAGTGACGTGCTGACAACGACTCTTCAGAATCCTATGGGTGACGTCACGGACACTACGTCCATATATTTTTACAGTCTATGGTAATGATCAAGGAACTTTGCTGCCGTACCATGAGTGCTGCGGCACAATGATATTACGCAGCACCTGAAAATAGTCTAACTTCCGTCAACATAACCACCGTGACAACCGGCTTGCACAGAGAGCGTGCTGTGGACTATTTTCAGGCGCTGCGTAATATCATTGTCAATATCAAAACGGCGGTTAAGTACTACTATGAACCTTTCAGTTGCAAAAAAGGTACAAAGTGATAATCTGTTGTACCTCTAAAAGTACAATTTTTGCAGATTTTTTTCTGAAAATGTACAGGCCATGAAAACCTCCAATAAATGTCATAGAACCAGCAACTTAATCCTTTTCCTGTTTTTCTATGCTTCAACCTTATAAATGGGTTTCCCATGTTTACATCAGCTCTGGAATGAATCCAGAAGCCCAAATGATGTTCCTCTTCGTATAGGAAAAATGACACTGATCCATTTCAGCATTGGAAACGTTCCCTGCCACATGTGTCTTCATCTTCAGTGTGGGAAGAGACTGATTTATCCTCTGCTTGTGTTATCCTGGACCTGTTCCCAAACAGAACTAACTCTTTCCATTGTGCCGTTTCAGGTGGATCCCAATGAGATGACCCACCAAATGTACAGGATTGTGTTATGTAAATGCATATCTTTTCTTTGGATATGCCTTTGCTGTTTCCAAACACAGAGACACATGGACATGCCAAACTACGCTCCGGGAAAGACTATAGTCCATGTCTTCTGGAGTTTGCGAATAAGGCTCATGTATGTGCGGAGCTGCGTTGGTCCCACTGCTCAAGTTCTGCACAGAACCTCGCAGCTGTTTTTTCCACTGGGCCACTCACGGCCTCGATCACTTCTCTCCCATCAATCATCAATCTCTTCCTTAGAGTCATGCTGCTGGAATGTAGTCCATCATTTGTTTCTTTTCATTCCGTGCCCACACTAGTTTTACATCGTTGGACATTGTGTGATGTTTTGATGTTATTTAAACACTGTAAATAAAGTTTTAATATCATTTTCTGTGCTGGCATGTTTTGTACTTTGCATTGATAGTAGAGATGCGCAACTTATCAATTTCCATATTGGAACTGACCAATGTTAGCAGATTTTGTCAATGGGATGAATTGGTCAATGTAAAAAGTAAAAAAATTAAGATACTTAAAACACTTTATTTGCAGTTTTGGGGGAAATTACTTAGAAAAGTAATGCATTACAATATTGCATTACTCCCATAAAAAAATTAATAATTGTGGTACTTAGTTACTTTTTCAGAAAAGTAATGCATTACGTTACTTTTTCTCACCTGGGCTAGGCTTTTTTAGTTTTTTTTTATAACCAAAAAAATTCTATTTTTGGGCAAATGGAAAGGCCTTTTCACATCAAAATTTAAACAGTCCTCGGACTGAAGGACATGCAAATTTCACGTGTGTACAGTAGAGGGCGCAACTCAAACCTTTCAACTGCTGCCATTCTGGATTGCAGGAGAATAGGATGCAGGAGAAGAAATTTCAACACTTCACCAATAAAAACAAAAAAATCTAAAATCATTTTTGCTTCTAGTTTAACTGAATCATCGAAGGTCAGCAGCAAGCAAGTACATTGATCAATAAAGTTAGATTAAATGCATAAAACATTTGCATGTTTAACATTTTATTATTGGTGTGTGTAGTATTCTGATTTTGCATTTCACAGATTTTATGCATTTTGAGGAATACTGAATTTCAATCTGAGATTAGTAAATGCATGCTCACATTAGTCTAGAACTACAAGCATCAAGTTTATGTAACCCCTCCTGTTCGAACCGCCCGCTCCAAGCGGGGCTCGAACCCGGGTCTGCCAGCATGAGAGTCGGATGCTCTAACAAGGAGGCTAAAGGCTGCAACCCCTAGCATCAGTCGCTAAAGCATCTCTTGGGATCAGAGGAGTGAGGTTTACTTGCACAGCAACTACTAGCTGGCCTCCGTTACACTCACCCCCCTAAACCTCACTCCCATCCAGGTCACAGCACCAATGTAACCCCTCCTATTCGCACTGCCCACTCCAAGCGGGGCTCGGACCCGGGTCCGCCGGCATGAGAGTCAGAAGCTCTAACAAGGAGGCTAAAGGCCGCAACCCCTAACGTCAGTCGCTAGAGCGTCTCTTGAGATCAGAGGAGTGAGGTTTACTCACGCAGCAACTACTAGCTGGCCTCCGTTACACTTACTCCCGATTGTTCTCAACATGGGGACGAGAGCTTTTAGTCAATAAATGGGAAGCAAAGTAATGTGTTACTTATTTGAAAAAGTAACAGATATTTTGTTGTAAATTTAAAAGTAATTAAATTACTAAAAGTGTTACTTTACTAGTTACTGGAAAAAAGTAATCTGATTTACGTAACTCAAGTTACTTGTAATGCGTTACCCCCCCAATAAGCATCATGTTTACACGCCTCTGCCTTACTCGCGATTTTTCTCAACATGGCAACAACTGACAGGAAGATGTCAGTCAATAAATGGGAAAACAAAGTAACTTGCGTTACTTATTTGAAAAAGTAACTCCAATATTTAGTTAGTTACTTTAAAAAGTAATCTGATTACGTAACTCATTACTTGTAATCCGTTACCGCCAACACTGTTTATTTGTATGTGTATTTATTTATTTTAGTGTCAGCCACCTTATTTGTATTGGCCATGTCATAAATATAATATCCGTATCGGTCAAAATAATATTTCATATTGGGTTGTTACACTTTTCAGGTGTCTGTAAAAGTGGCCTGTCGTTATCCCTTCTGATCTTCAAACAATCTGTGCCCAATGTCAAGTGCTCCTTCAATTTCACTTGAGTGCGTCAGCTTGTCTGCCCTGCCTCAGTCCGTCACATTGCCATTAATACAGTCTCCTGTAGAGGCTCTTCATCACGCTGAAGTGATTGCGGAGCAGGCCCGACTACGCCAATGTGTGTGCGCGCACGTGCGTATGAGCATGCTTCCTTATGAACTGCAGTGTCCTTGCTACAACACGTACGACTCTGCTTGGATATGTAAAAACAGATTTAGCCCGTTCCCCAGCGTCCGGGATGACTGGTGACCAGTGCTGCTTTGGGACTCTGCCCAAGCTCTCCTGAGCCTGCTTTAGGCATCTCTATAAATCTCCATGAAACAATAGTCTGGACAGCAAGGTTTCGCTCGGTTTTAAGATGTTCAGTCGCTTTGAAAAGCAATTGCATGGTTCGATTTGAAGTATCATTCATGTGCGTAGCACTAACAGTGCGAGTTAAGCCCTGAAGTTTACTACTTGGGGTTAGGGATTTTAACTAATCCTTAACCATAAGAATCTGCAATAATAATAATAATGCACTGATAAGAGTTTGAATTTGTTTAGATTAGGCATAGCATATATGGCTGACAATGTTGTTAAATCTCTCCCTAAAAAGGAGAATAAGATAACTTTGATCTTTAACTTTTTAATATAAAAGAAAAAAAGCGATTAATGTGAAAAATGTTTTCCTAACCCCCTCAGTCCCTTTATTTGCCTCTTTTCTCCTCTCCTCTCGAGGTCTTTTCTTGTTCTCCAGCAGTGCAGGGCTTATCAATAGACCAGCCGGATAAGAGACCAGAGATTTATAGTGCACTTCCCACAAGAGAGAGCAGCAGCTCTGGGACCGCACCCTCCCTCAGTGCGGAGGAGGCCATTCCTCATCCGGCCCTGGTGTTTTATAGGTGCAACCTCCATCTCTCCCTCTCCCGCTTTAGGGCCCTTTGAGATGGAGAAAAATTAAGAGGAGGAAACAGGCGTGGGGTGCTCCCTTTCATTTACCCTTCCAAAAACAACAAACTCCCAAAGGAAGGGTGAAATAATCCTGCATTGCAGACCACATTGATTCCTTATGCAGCTGCATCAGGTGGGAAAGGGCTCCAAAATCACTTACTCCATCACTCATTTCCTATATGGTGCATGTAGCTATAAGGATAGAATGAAAATGTGTGAATGTGCACTAGGAAGTGCTCTATATACATGCCTTACTTTGGAAAATAAGGTAGTAACTGAGCAAGGTGATCCACGAAATTATAATTTACACTGCGTAAAATCATTATGGTTTACAATAAAACTTCCTCAGTATTAGTCAAGAAAAATGAACACTTCAAATAGAGTTAGGCCCTGTTCCAAATGGCTCACTCCATATGCAGAACCTGTTTGATCGTGAAGTCCACAAGGACCGTAGGGTGTCCCGGGCCTGTCCAAATACCCACACTTGTTGTCTTGGCCACTTGAGAGTGTGTGTGCGCAAGACTGTCCCAGGTCTTAAAAATGCCAAAACTCAGTGCCCTTAATTCACACTATCTTGAATTCTGCTTCAGAGTGTGGTATTCAAAGCTAAGCATATCCCATCATTCATCATAATTTGGTAGTAAAACAAAGTGTTGCACATTTTATTGGTGCAGATGTGTGTATTCTGTACAACATTTGCAACTGCTTTTTATCACTTAATTAGAAGCACTACAATTACTAAGGGTGCGTTCACACTTGGTTTGATTAAAACGAACCCTGTGTGATTGCTCGGTTAGTGCGCTTCATTTGAACATATGTCAACGCTTCCATCCGAACCCTGGTGCGCACCAAACAAGCGGACCGAGACCGCTAAAAAGATGGGTCTCGGTCCGCTTCCAAACGAACTCTGGTGCGGTTCGACTGATATATGAACGCAACATGGACCAAAGACATGTAAACGAACCAAAAACAGGACATGATGTCACAAGATACGACGCTACAAGTCAGCTGATTTGACGACGCAGAAAGATTGATGTATCTAAAATGAGTAGAGGGCAAACGTGGAGCAACGAGGAGGTAAAGTGCCTCATCAACTGCCGTCTCTTTGCAGCAGATCTTCGTTTCTGCATAAAACGGAGGAAATCCTGCTGCTGTTTTGAATGTTTTGAACATTTTATGAGCTCTTTGTGAGTTCTCAGCTGGTAAAAATAAAACCATATGTACACGCATAAAATGATGGCGTTTAATCCAGCACACAGCATTGTTTTGAATGTTCGGTAAGCAAGCTCCGTCGCGAAATATACATCATAAAAGCCGACCAATCAGGTTGTGCCCGTATCCCTATGCCTTTGGTTCGGTAATGTTTTGTTTTTGTTTTTTGGTCTGGACCAAACAAACCGAACTACAAGTGTGAACGCACCCTTACTAAATTGTGTCGTCTGTTACATAGGGACTACTGAACAGACAAATGCAAAGTACTGAAAAAAAGTGTCCCATTGGGTAATCAAAAGTTCTACACTTGAGACTGTTAAAAAATATGGATGACGCACCCTTCACTCTCTTGCATTGTAGAAACCGCCAATGTCCCAATATGGCGGTGACATCTTGTGCTGATTCTGGACCCCAGTCTGCGCAGTAGTGAGTGTGAAGTGGAGCCGTGGTATCAAGGCCCACCGAATTGGTTGGTACCGTTTACTGCTTAACAACTCTTGTCTGAAATAAACAGTTATGGAAATGTAGAAAATAAAGTTAAAGCTCCAATCTCCTCCCGAAAAAAACAGAAAAAAGCCTGTTGGTGCCTCAGAGAAGCTGTCAATCAGGACAGCTTCACATTCCTGTTTTTATTACATCAAATAACTAACTAAAACCAAACATATTTAATAAAACAAACACTTTAACTTACATCAGCATTAGAAAAAAACCCTTAAGTGACAGAAACTATCTTTGGAAATTATGTATTTAAAATGTAATTTGATTGTTTAGTTTGCCTCACTTCCCATTATATTACATGGAGGGGTAGGGTTTATGACCTATACTGGGACCAACCACCTGGGGGCAATCAAAACGTTTTGGCTTTTCAGGACTTGTGCGGCACACTTGTTCTACACACACTTGCAGTTTTCATGCCCACTTGAATACTATGGGCTAAATACAGTAAATACGTCATGTATTAGACAAGTGGTCAAGTGCAAAGACCGCAAGTGTGGGTATTTGAACAGCTCCCCCTTTTCAGTCAATAATCGCCCTTGTTGCACACTTTTGTCACGCCCGCACTGAAGCGAGCTCTGCAGCAGAATTCAACTCGACAGTCAAAGCGGCATTACGTCACTTAAGTACGGACTCGTAACAAGGCTGTGAGCGTTTAGGGTGCCTTTTGGGACTTAATATACTGTATAATTTTGGCTTGCTATACACTCACCTAAAGGATTATTAGGAACACCACACTAATACTGTGTTTGACCCCCTTTCACTCTCAGAACTGCCTTAATTCTATACGTGGCATTGATTCAACAAGGTGCTGAAAGCATTCTTTAGAAATGTTGGCCCATATTGATAGATTAGCATTTTGCAGTTGATGGAGATTTGTGGGATGCACATCCAGGGCCCGAAGCTCCCGTTCCACCACATCCCAAAGATGCCCTATTGGGTTGAGATCTGGTGACTGTGGGGGCCATTTTAGTACAGTGAACTCATTGTCATGTTCAAGAAACCAATTTGAAATGATTCGAGCTTTGTGACATGGTGCATTATCCTGCTGGAAGTAGCCATCAGAGGATGGGTACATGGTGGTCATAAAGGGATGGACATGGTCAGAAACCATGCTCAGGTAGGCCGTGGCATTTAAACGATGCCCAATTGGAACTAAGGGGCCTAAAGTGTGCCAAGAAAACATCCCCCACACCATTACACCACCACCACCAGCCTGCACAGTGGTAACAAGGCATGATGGATCCATGTTCTCATACTGACTCTACCATCTGAATGTCTCAACAGAAATCTAGACTCATCAGACCAGGCAACATTTTCCAGTCTTCAACTGTCCAATTTTGGTGAGCTTGTGCAAATTGTAGCCTCCTTTTCCTATTTGTAGTGGAGATGAGTGGTACCCGGTGGGGTTTTCTGCTGTTGTAGCCCATCCGCCTCAAGGTTGTGCGTGTTGTGGCTTCACAAAGGCTTTGCTGCATACCTCGGTTGTAACGAGTGGTTATTTCAGTCAAAGTTGCTCTTCTATCAGCTTGAATTAGTCGGCCCATTCTCCTCTGACCTCTAGCACCAACAAGGCATTTTCGCCCACAGGACTGCCGCATACTGGATGTTTTTCCCTTTTCACACCATTCTTTGTAAACCCTAGAAATGGTTGTGCGTGAAAATCCCAGTAACTGAGCAGATTGTGAAATACTCAGACCGGCTCGTCTGGCACCAACAACCATGCCACGCTCAAAATTGCTTAAATCACCTTTCTTTCCCATTCTGACATTCAGTTTGGAGTTCAGGAGATTGTCTTGACCAGGACCACACCCCTAAATGCATTGAAGCAACTGCCATGTGATTGGTTGATTAGATAATTGCATTAATGAGAAATTGAACAGGTGTTCCTAATAATCCTTTAGGTTAGTGTATTTTAACATGTGTTTTTATTTTATAGTTAGAAAAGTGAAAATGAAAATACTAGTACCAGTAATATTTTATTTATTTATTTTTAAGCTCATCAGTCTTCTCCCCATTTGATTGTACAGCAAGTAAACTACAAATAAGAGTGCACTGTGGGTATAAAATAATGAATAGTTTCGACAGCACTACAAAATGGCCGACACATATAGTACACTATTTACACGCTTTCAGATGTGTGTTGGGCAGATTAACATGTTTGCGTCACATGGCTGTCCTTGAAATGCCAGAGGCATCTGGATGAACTTTGAGTCATTGCCTTCTGTCCACCTAAAGCATCTGATATGCAAGACAAGACTAGGCAGTGCTAACGGGAAACGGCTGAGATCATGTGGCCTGTAAAGTTTTGTATTAGTCTAAATGGGAGGTTGTGAGGTCATTCGACGGCCCCAAACTGTTTCTAGAAACTTTAGCCGCACTTAAAAGGGATATTTCACCCAAAAGTGAAAATTCTGTCATTACTCACCCTCAAGCTGTTCCAAACCTGTATGAGTTTCTTCTGTTGAACACAAAAGAAGATATTTTAAAGAATGTTGGTAGCCAGACAGTTGAAGGCATCCATTGACTCCCAGGAAAAAAATTACTATGGAAGTCAATGGGTGCCGTCAACTGTCTGTTTACTAACATTCTTCAAAAAATCTTCTTTTGTGTTCAACAGAAGAAACTCGTACAGGTTTGGAACAGCTTGAGGGTGAGTAAATGACGACCGAATTCCTTTAAGTTAAAAATGAATGAATTGTTGGTTCAATTTAAAGGAACACTCCACTTTTTTTGAAAATAGGCTCATTTTCCAACTCCCCTATTTGAGTTTTACCGTTTTCGAACCCATTCAGCCGATCTCTGTGTCTGGTGGTAGCACTTTTAGCATAACTTAGCATAGATCATTGAATCTGATTAGACCGTTAGCATCTAGCTCAAAAATGACCAAAGACTTTCAATATTTTTCCTAGCCATTTCGGTCTATAAAATCGCAACTTTTCATTTTCCGTCAGTCTTAGTATACGATGCAACTACAGAAGAGGTTTTAAATAGGAAAAATATCGAAAGTCTTTGGTCATTTTTGAGCGAGATGCTAACGGTCTAATCAGATTCAATGATCTATGCTAAGCTATGCTAAAAGTGCTACCACCAGACCCGGAGATCGGCTGAATGGATTAGAAAACGGTAAAACTCAACTGTTTAACTCAAGGGGAGTTGGAAAATGAGCCTATTTTCAAAAAAAAGTGGAGTACTCCTTTAATAATATTCAGACATTTTTAAGTGTGTCTTCAGTGTCCAAATATGGTTTGAGGCCACTAGCAATAAGGCTGTGTGTTTGACATGATAGGAAGTAGACAGGTCCACAGCTGCGAAATCCCACAGTGAGAGCAACATCTCTGCTCCCTTCCCAGAATTCAACAGTTATGAAATGCGATCCCCCCCAAAACCCCTCTCTCTCTCTCTCTCTCTCTCTCTCTCTCTCATTCTCTCATCTCTAAAAGTGTGGTGCATTGAAGTGCAGATGCAATCATGAATGAAGCGCTCATACACTCGTGATATTGACAAGCATTTCTGGTTGACACTGTGCCAAGCAAGCTGTCCTTGTCACTCTCGACAGCCTGTAAAGAAAATGATGAACAAATTCCTTCTGTAACTTCTGTAATTTCTGGCTTCCTTGATAAATGCTTGCTGATCAAAGCTTTGTATGCGTTAATAATGAAGTCAATGGATAAATGTTAATGGAAAAAATTTTAAAAGTTGAAAAGTTCTTTTTTAATTAACTTTACGTTTCGCACTAAGTGTGTGTAATTTCTACTTTTCCCCGTAATGTATACTTTATTTCTCATAATTGCGACTTTATTTCTCACCAATACGACTTCTCAACTGAAAATTTCTCTCAAAATTGCAACTGTTTCTATCATTACTTTTTTTTCGTAGTTTCTATTTTTATTTCTCTCAATTGCTAGCCTGACGTCGTCATACTCAGATTCTAGTCAGAATATGAGTCTGATGCTGCTCCATTGGGCTTGTGATTATGAGGTGTGTTTCAACCGAACCAGGAAAGAAAATGCCTCTGCAATCAATTGGATAGACCTACAACCAATCAGAGCAACGGAGCGACCAAGCGCCAACATCCCCCAGTTCCTCTTGAAACCAATACGGAAGTGACTTAAACTGCAATTCATCGACTGCCCACTAGAGAAGGGAGCAGAATCTCATTGAGCCCCATGTTAAAATGCCCAACTTTACAGCAGAAAAAACACACGTTTACAGCCTGGGACAAATTGTGTGTTTGGTCTATATATCTAATTTTGCCCTTCATGACATCTGTGAGGAGGTGAATTTTTTTATAACTCATTCGTTTACATTATATAAAGCCTTAAAGTTCTGCATAATTAAGGGTGTGGCCACTTTGAGTGACAGGTGGATTGCCGTGTGTTTGCTGTCTGTTAGTCATCGAGTCACCTCAGCTCCACCCACGTCCCGCCTCTTTGCCCATTTTCTGTTATCCGGGAGTGACGTGCAATGACGCGCTGACAAGATGGCAATTGCCAGTTCTTCCCTACTTTATGCTTCAAAACTGCTCTTCAGAAACCTTTGGGTGACGTCACAGACACTACGTCCATATTTTTTTACAGTCTATGGGAGCGACGCATAGTTGTCAACAGAACTCAACTGCACTGGAAGTATTAAGTTAGAAGAAGAAGATGAGTGTAAACGATCTTTGCCGGTGTTGTAAAAAGAATTTGAGGATACACGGAGTACTTACCAACACGATCATCATTTTTGAGAGAAATAGTAAAGGTGAATGCATGTACGAACAAGTTCTCAAGTTTAGGATTAGAACGAATTCAACCCAAGCGCTCTTTGGTGACGTGGATGATTACATTACTGTTGATCATCTGTCCATCATCGCCCTGACAATTTGATTGGTCCGAACAGCTCTGGTTCGAGTATAGTTGCTCCACAACGGATCAAGTCCAGACCGAACTTCCCGACCTCAAATGTTGTGGGCGGGGCTAAGTTTGGCTGGCATCCAGGCAACTTTTTGCAACCAATTGCAACTTTTTTCTCACAATTGTGACCCAAATATTGCAACTATTGTATTTTTCGTAACTGATCATTTCTACGTTCTACTACTTTTCCTAATTTCTACTTTATATTCCACACATGTGCAATTATTTCTCTAATTCGTGACTTTATTTCTCCAAATTGTATTTTTTTTCCTCTCAACTGTGACTTTATTTGACATAATTGTGAATTTATACTTCACATTTGTCACTTTATAGCTCACAATTCTGACTTCATTTTAAACTTTATCTCAAAATTCTTTCAATTGACATTTTTCTTGTAATTTCTACTTTATTTCTCATAAATGTAACTTTTCTCTCACAAATACGTCTTAATATCTCAAAATTGCAACTACTGTACTTCTTGTAGCTGCTACTTTTTTTTGTCATTTCAACTAAATTTCTCAATTTATACCCCACGTTTGTGATATTACATATATGCCACAAATGACTTCATTCCTTATTTTAAACTTTATCTCAAAATGTAATGTGTTATTTTTTGCTCTAAAGGCGGCAACAGGAATCCAAGAAGAAAATGAAAAACATGAGGTGAAATTTCTCATGAGAGCAAAAGCAATCAGTTAAAATGAGTTTCTTCTTCAACAGTGTCAAATTGCTCTCATAACCTCTTGCGTTACGACGACATCTGCCTCATTTGGACGGTGTGACGGTGTCAAAACAGTCTAAAAAAAATAATATTTTGCAAAAACAAGTGCAGGTCACACACACTGTGACCAGATTCTCAATCGTCACTGTTTATGAAGTGTGTGACCTTCAATCCAAGCGTAGTCTTGTAAGATAATCTGCTTGTGTGTGTGTGTGTGTGTGTGTGTGTGTTTGGGTTAGCCAGCCTGAAACGAATCGAGTACCGTGCCGAGGCTCTCGACGCAGTCTATGACTCAGCAGAAATGCAGTCAGTCATCGTCTCCTGTCACCCGCGCAGCCCCACTGCAATGAAGCTGTGGACACAGCACGTCGGCGGGGAAGATTCATGGCGCTGGCGTACCTCGCTGTCTCACCTCGGAGTCAAACACCTCGGCGACGCGGGCAGGGCTCATCCTCGCTGACGGAGACGCCATGGAAGAATAGAGAAATCTTTGTTCGCCAGCTGTCCCTGATTTTACAAACATTTTATACACCTCCCCCCACCTTTCCCCTTTTCTTCTAAAGTACATCCTGTTTTTTTGCAAAGTTCTTGGCTGGGAGATCCCGCGCAAACTCTGGTCCGGCGCTCACTATAGCATTTCAGGGTCACGCGTCATGTGTGTTTAATCAAAATTCAATTACTGTGCCGCACCACGCTCCAAAACCCCACAGCCCAGGTTATGAAGTATGATGAAACAGGCCCCGGTCCTAATTGGTTCAGTATGAAGCCAATATCTCCCGAGCATGTTATGATAAATAGCTTCCTGTGCTGGAGGTATGTGAGTCCAGCGTCTCCTTCTTTCTCGTTTTCGATCTTTCCACACGTTTCTTAAATCACTCTGATCAGTCCGGTGGGATACAGGTCAAGGTCGTGGTGATTTTGGAGTCAGGAGTGTTGTGAGCGCTGCAGCGGTGCTGTCATGTCTCATTGTTGCGCGATTTACATTCGGATTGCTTTAGAGTTTAAGCCATGATTGTATTACCTTTCTATGCTTATGAAAAAAGTACTAAAAGTAAGGTTTTTTGGACACAGAACCAAGGTAGCAAAAAGTTTTACATACCATAGTATTACCATCTGATACCACTGCTGTATGGTACCGCAATACTACTTTTTCTATGGGGTCTTTTTTTCACTGTAAAAAAAGTTGCTGCCTTAAATTGTTAAAGGTCCTGTTCGTCGTGATCCCATTGTTCAAACTTTAGTTAGTGTGTAATGTTGCTGTTAGAGCATAAATAATACCTGTAAAATTATAAAGCTCAAAGTTCAATGCCAAGCGAGATATTTTATTTAACAGAAGTTCCCTTTCAAAGCCTACAGCGAACGGCCGGCTTAGGCTACATCCTGGTACTTCCTTCATTAATGACGTCAGTAGAACAGTAGAACAGACTAACCTCCGCCCACAAGAATACGTGAAAAAAAGGGGGCGTGGTCTTGTTGCTGTCCCACGTGGAGAAGAGGAAGTGTCGCGTGGAGAAAAGGAATTGTTGCGTTTGAGTGTGTTTGTCGCCATGTCGTCGAGACGCTGTTATTTTCATCCCGGAGTCAAATCACCTTTGTTTGGCTTTCCCAGGGACGCTGTAGAGATCATTAAGCGCATATATCTCCCGTTAAGAGGCGTGACCTTTCCATGCAAGTTACGTGCGCTAAGCTGCTGTCAAATCACAACACGGGAACCGCTGGCACAATCAGAACTCGTTACGTATTTCTGAAGGAGGGACTTCATAGAATAAAGGAACTCATCAGCCGTTTTTAGGACAGTGAAAACAGCGGTGTACAGATAAGTAAATTGTGTGAAAAATACTGTTTTTTTTTACACGCGAAACATGAACACGTTATATTGCACACTGTAAACACAATCAAAGCTTCAAAAAAACACGAAGAACGGGACCTTTAAGTAAAATCAACTTAGATGTTTAAGTCATTTTAACTTAAATTACATTAGACTTTAAAAAATGAGGGAAGGATCATGTGACACCGAAGACTGGAGTAATGATGCTGAAAATTCAACATTTCATCACAGGGATAAATTACACTTTAAAATATATTCAAATAGACATTATTTTAGAAAATTGTAATAATATTTCACATTATTGCTGTTTTTACTGTATCAAGCCTTTGTGAGCAGAAGGGTAAAACATAAAAAATACACAGTGCATCACAGTTTGTTGCGTATGGGGCCGCATAGCCGCAGACCAGCCAGGGTACCCATGCTGAACCCTGTCCACCACCAAAAGTGCCAACAGTGGCACGTGAGCATCAGAACTGGACCACAGAGCAATGGAAGAAGGTGGCCTGGTCTGAGGAATCATGTTTTCTTTTACATCGTGTGGATCGCTGGGTGCGTGTGTGTCGCTTACCTGGGGAACACATGGCACCAGGATGCACTATGGGAAGAAGGCAAGCCGGCGGAGGCAGTGTGATGCTTTGGGCAATGTTCTGCTGGGAAACCTTGGGTCCTGCCATCCATGTGGATGTTACTTTGACACGTACCACCTACCTAAGCATTGTTGCAGACCATGCACATCCTTTCATGGAAACGGTATTCCCTGGTGGCTGTGGCTCTTTCAGCAGATAATGCGCCGCCACAAAGCACAAATGGTTCAGGAATGGTTTGAGGAGCACAACAACGAGTTTGAGGTGTTGACTTGGCCTCTAAATTCCCCAGATCTCAATCCAATCGAGCATCTGTAGGATGTACTGAACAAACAAGTCCGATCCATGGAGGCCCCACCTCGCAACTTACTGGACTTTAAGGATCTGCTGCTACCATCTTGGTGCCATATACCACAGCACGCCTTCAGGGGTCTAGTGGAGTCCATGCCTCGATGGATCAGGGCTGTTTTGGCAAAAAAAGAGGGACCAATATTAGGAAGGTGGTCATAATGTTATGCCTGATCTGTGTATACATATATAATGTTGTTGCATGGTACCACCACAATATTTTTTTGTAAGACTTCTAACATTTATTTCAAACTAAACTGTGATGTGAATGCAATCTGATATTCAGGGTAATCTACTTACCCAAGATGAATATTCCCTCAGACCTCATCCAGACTACATTGGTCATCCCAAAAGTCAATATGAAATCAAAAACAAGCCTATTTATTTTCTTAATTCAGTTCCTGGTCTTACTGTGTATGATTCATCAGTGCACATTATTCTAGAGAGAAAAATGTTTGTCTTTGTGATCTTTTATCAAAGTGTAATCAATGTCATGTGACGAATCACTCTCTGTCCGCAGGAAAAGCTGTTGTGACAATGCTGATTGGCTGATGGCACCACAAGAACACACACAGCTGCGAATATAGTCTCGGCTTATATATTTTTTCCTAAATATAATGTTTCACTCAGATTATGAAAGTGAAATGGTTTCATGAAGGCTTTAAACCTTTGAAATAACTCAAAGTTAACACATTTTTTATTGAAATGCACTCATGTTGTTGTCACAAGCGTGTTGGTGAAAGTGACGCCCACTCGCTCTGATATTGGCAAAGGAAGACCTTCTTTCACAAGCACACACTGCCGCCCCACCTCCACCATCCCAGCATGCCCACCCAGGTTACACGAGCCCATGAAATTACAGTTGTGTCGCTTGGAACCGAAAGTGTCAAGAGGAATTAATGATAAGGTGACAGGCTTCACGAAATGGTGATTGAGAAATAAATAAATATCGAGGCCAGACCTTCCAACCCCCCTCCTCTAATCCTTTATTTTAATTTTCACGTTTGGCGCTGGCGTGTCACCCGATAAGCCTGTCCAATATTCTCACGCTGGCTCAGCCGTGAGTTTCTCAGCTGATGCTCTGCTTCCCTGCCAGGATGGACGGGCACCGCCTGGCATTGGGAGAGCTTGTGTGTTCCAGAAGGTTTGAGTGTGTGTGTGTGTGTGTGGGGCACACTTTTTTATCTTAAAAATGTATTAGAAAATGTTGAGATTAAAATTGATAAATGCTAGAAGTATTGTTCATTGTTAGTTTATGTTAACTAGTTAACTAATGTTAATAAATGAAACCTTATTGTAAAGTGTTACCAATTTATTAAACAATTTCTTAGTAAAAAAAAGCGTTTGTGTTAGGGGTTAGCTCGACTGGTCACTATTTCTTTTAAGTTTTGGCATTTTTAATTATCTTGTCAATTCACTTCCTGCAGCCTGACAATATTTTTTAAAATTATAATAATATAAAATATTATAATTAAAATAAATAAATGTAAATATTTAATGATAAATACTTAATATTTAAATATAATTTATGTAATACAAAATGTAATATGTTTGTTTCAGTTATAATATTTGTATTATATTGCTATTTAAAAAATATTTAAATAAATTATTATACAACAATTAGAACACTAAAAATCATAAAATAAAAAGTTTGTGTGAGGGTTAGTTTGAATGGTCATTATTTCTTAATATATTAATAATATATAAAGGTTTTGCATTTTTAATGAACTTTTTACTTGTGGAGATTCACTAAATATTTGTTTAAAAATTATAACATTGTTTAAATATAATACTAATAATATTTAATATTTTTCAATGTTATATTTTGTAATATTGATATTTTATTTTTGAATCTTTGTAAAATTATATTATTTTTAAAATATTATAAATAAAGTTGACACTGAAGCACTTGATTAAAAAATATTTTTATAAAATATACAATATTTAGAACATTAAAAATGAAAAAAGCTTTGCGTTAGGGTTAGTTTGACTGGTCACCATTTCTTATACATTTAGCATTTTTTCTTCTGGCAATTCACTTAAGAAAATATTAAATATTTACTTGTAATATTGATATTTTACTTTAATTATATTGTGTAATTATTATATTACTCTTCTGAAAATGTTATAAATACATTTTAACAATAAATGTAATATTTTTCATAATTATTATACTAATATTTTTAAATATTAAAAATATATTCAATGTACTCTTTTGACTTGAGCACATTATAAATGCCATTGAAAACATCCCAAAGCATACTCTTTTACATGTGCAAAAATGTAAATATCTACTCATTTATTGTGTAATATGGTGACACCGCAGCTCACCGCTGTCATTGTGGTGATATGTAATGTGAACTGCCCGTATCTTCACCGTACAGTCTCAGAATAATGTCGGAGCATAATCGGCCGTACAGCCATAACCGTAATGGCTCAGCACGAGGACCCCGTGCACGCACACAGAGAAAGCCCACATGTAAGACCCTGATTCAACTCAACGAGGAAAGAGTCTTATCTGGCTGTTGGATGTAATCCGCTCCGTGTCTGCCAATCCACTTAAAACAGGGCAGTCTGCGTGAAATGAACAGCACCTGTTCAGCAACACCTCTTCCTCTCGCTGCCCAGCCAGTCAGTGAGTTTCTGCAGGTTTCAAGTTTGTATACGTGTGGTTTGCACCTCTCTAATCTCTCTCAGATATCCGTCCTCATGGATGCAACTCACACTGAGGCCCGTGAGTCAC
Organism: Romanogobio albipinnatus; assembly: GCA_023566225.1. NCBI lineage: Eukaryota > Metazoa > Chordata > Actinopteri > Cypriniformes > Gobionidae > Romanogobio > Romanogobio albipinnatus. The sequence goes on from CM042263.1 coordinate 7,590,617, forward strand.
TATCCTGGATCATTGCAAACACTAATGGTTTGTGCATTACAGCATTTGGCATCCATCTGATGAAATGCAATGAAGAGACAAGAAACAATGAGTAAGGCTGAAAAGATGTGAATGGCCCCTGCTAATAAGATAAATGCTGAAAAGTGTCCCGGGGATCACAGTAGGCTCATTGCGAAGATCGCTTGGCCGGTGAAGAGGCGTTAAACACAGATTTGTGCGCGTCCAACAAAGCTATCAGGAAACAGTTGGAGGCCACTCATAAACCAGTTCACTTTTATTATAGGCTGTTCGGTTCGTGAGATTTGTTAATAAGAAAAGCAGAGTTTTCTACTATTTCAGGGTAAAAGATGCCCTGGACCAAGTCAAAAGAGCCCACAAATGTCTTTCTATGACATTCTGGCCTCTAAATATGTCTCAGTTTCTCTTTCAGTGTCCATTTTCATCAATTTTACTTTCTGCCAAAGAATCGTGAGTCTGAATGCTTAGAAAAGGTGAAAAAAAAAGATATGCTCACTAACAGAAATGCTTTCCAGTATCTTATTGAAAACATATTCAATTTCATTTGAATAATTCAGTGCTTACCAAACACAAGTTACTTTAGGGTGACCAAACGTCCTGTTTTCCCGGGACATGTCCTGTTTTCAAGTCCTGTCCTGGCCCTAATATAACAATTTTCTATCCATACAGAGATTTCATTGATGATTTCATTAGTGCCATGTGCTCTTAGCATTTATGCTAGCAAGTGGAGTTTTTGGCTAAAAATGTTTAAATGGTCGATCCTGTTACCGTCAAACTCTGTTACCAATGTTATTTCTACACTTTACCTGTAACAGAGTTGACAAAAATACTATAAAGAAATTACTTTTACGTTTAAATGAAAAAAGGAAGTAACTTAGGGTGACCATATTTTGATGACCAAAAACCAGGACACTCTGCCCGGCAAAATGATACTCGAAATTTACTCAAAGATTCCTTATTATTTTCAATACATTTAAAGTATGCCAAAAACTCCACTTGCTTGCATAAATGCTAAGAGCACACTAATGAAATCATGATTAAAATACTGTTAAACAACTCATGATCGGTGATCAATTCTGTTTTCCTTTTGATACTGTGGTAACAATTTTGACGTTTTACAGAATAAGAACTTTTTAGCTAAAAATCAGAGAGAGCACACACACAGTGCTTCATATCTTATCAGTGAGGGAAAGTGACATCATTTCCTGTATCTTGAAATAAAGATACAGGAATTTAAAGGCAAAGTATGGTACGGTAACAGAATTGACGCATGATTTACAGACGCACATTTTTATACGATAAAAGTCGTTTTTAAACAATTTAATGTTGTAGAATTAGTCAAATTACTATTTAGCGCTTTTATAAATAAAATATACAAAATATTACCAAAAGTAATGGAAAAAATGTATACTGTGTATGGAAAAAATACACAGAAATCATGATTTTCAGCTACACTTTTTACAGAAAATATCATATTTTTATGGCCTGTAACATCTTGTGATCCATGACAATGAGTAACAAATTATTAAAATAATTACAAATATAACCATTGGAAAAAATTGGACATCAAATGTACCTGCAATTATAGAATCACCCATATATATACATATATATATATATATATATATATATATATATATATATATATATATATATATATATATATATATATATATATATATATATATATATATATATATATATATATATATATAATTATGTTTTATATATGTTTTTATTTAATTACATGTAATTTGTCATAACAGAATGCTTTTTTATTGATTGATTATTTTATTTTAGGGTAAGTAATTATGCATAATGTACTGTTATTACTATAGTAAGTACATGTAGTAACGTGTAACTGTACGTCTCCTCAAAATAAAGTGTTACCGTATTTTCCTTTTTTTATTGCCACTGTGTAACAGCATTGTCATACACTGTCAGAAAAAAAGGTACGGTGCTGTCACTGGGGCGGTACCCTAAGGTACAAAACCGAAAAGGTACTAATATGTACCTTTAAGGTACTAATATGCACTCTTAAAGTACTGATATGTACCTTTTAAGGTACTAATATGTACCATTTAGGGGTGAGTAAGGTACAAAGATGTACCTTTTCACTTTTGTACCTTAGGGTACCGCCCCAGTGACAGCACTGTACCTTTTTTTCTGACCGTGTAAGATGCTTGAGCAGACTGAAATACTGCTCTTCATTCGACCTATAGGAGGCGGTGTTTCTACACTTTGTCAAAAGTAAGAGGTCTCTTGGCCTCAGTCCTGCTTTGTTCCAGCGTCCCATCGTATGTCACCCAAAAGGGATTTATGGAGCGCTATGAGGAAGATAAGTCCAATATATGAGACACCTCATATAACAACATCCTCCATTTAAACAATTAAGGGCACAATGGCAAAAGCTTACAGACCAAAAAGGATGCACTTGCTATTCGACAAGCACGCTCACACACGCTGCCACTCCATCTGGAATGATACTGCACAAAAGCACGAACACTGACTCTATTGACTGCTCATCGGTGGCGTAACTCAATCGGGGTAAGAATGCGAACGGGTTGTGGGATGGGGGCGAGATATGGAGAGACGGGTAGGGCTCTCATTTGTCAGGCCGCACTGCATCAGTGGAGCGTGAACGGCACACACAAACCATGAGGGCTCGGCCCCGACACCCTGCACCCGCTGTCAGGGTGCCGTCACAGTCCCGGCCCCAGGCATAGGGGAGGTTAAGAGCCAAGGCCACTGGGAGAGTTAATGATGCCTGACCGGAGGGACACGCACACACACACACACACACACACCTGCTTGGTGTCCTCCACCGCTGTGCGTCGCTCCCTCAGATAGGAAGATCCTGTTCGGGATACTGCTGATGTGGACTATGCTGAGTTTTAGGATTCTGCTGCAATGTCTCAGGTTTTGTTCACTGAGAGGGATTCGTAAGACTGCAAAAAAGCAGTAAGAGACGACAGGAAGTTCAGCAGACAGCAAAAATCAACTAAAGTTCGTTATGTGGCAGAAGCAAAATGCAAATATGCAATTTCAAATTCGGCAACGGTTAATATGGAAGCTTGTTGGAATCTCACAATTGTGAGACTTTTTTCTCGCAAGACTTTTTTGCAAGATATAAGCTTGAAATTTTGAGGATAAAAACTCAGAAGTGTGTGGATATAAACTCACAATTGCAATAGTTTGAGATAAGCTGCAATTCCCTTTTTTTGATAATACAAAAAGGTAAAGAATAAGGCCTGTTTCATGCTAACGGTGTGTTAACAGGCTGCAGTGCCGAAATTATGAATAAAGTTTATTCATTAGCTTATGAACACACTATTTTGTAATATACAGTAGGCTTTTGTGAAGCAATAAGAAATAAAAGTGCTAAAACTACGAACCCTTTGTTTAAAAAAAAAAAAAGCATGTGCACACTTTCTATCAAAGACTTTATTTATAGGAAGGCGGTCCACTCATGAATGGGAGAGAGTGCAATGCCCAATATGGCGAATAAGCCCCGCCTTCTAAATGAGCCAATCGTTGATGAGAGTGTCACTGCTGCTGCCATTAGAAGCTCCGGTTGCTATTGAAATGCACATATAGGATTTAATGAGCTTTGTCCAGGCTGAAAAATTTAGTTTTTGGTCATGATTTTAACATTTAGAAATACAATTTATAAGACAGTTGTTGTCAGATTTCATTGATGATTTCAATTATGAAATTTAATCGGAAGCTTGGCAAACTGTTTTGAAGAAATTGATGCACTTGCATTTCCGAGAGGCGTTTCAAAGATGGCCGCCAAGTGAAATTACTTGTCTTAAAGGGTAACTAAACCCATAGATATCCATAATAAATATCCTTTATTATGAATATATATGACTAAAACCCGGCTCAGTGCTTAACTCCACCCACTGGCAATATTTGAAAAATGCTGGAAAAGTGGGCAGAGCCCAGCGGAGACAGAGGGGATGAACCGAGGGCGGGACTGAGCGGAGGGCGTGCACCTGAGACCCGCAGGTGTGGATTGATTGACAGCTGTCTGACACCGTGTCCTAACTACACACGACGCGACGCCGCGACACGCGATAAAAGGTATCTTTTCCATGTTAATTTGAGTTTTTGTCCTAACCAGCCGCGACGACGACACGCGATGAATCTATTTTAGAAAGGGTTTCTATTTCTGCGGCGTCGCGGCTGGAACAACAACAACAACATAAAACATATTCAGGTAATGTTTATGTGCTTTATGTAATGTTAAAAGCGTGTAATGTGACTTTGAATATTATTTAGTGCTCCCAGCTATGTCTTTCTAAAAGCAACAATGGATAATTCACCTCAGATCTTGAAATTAAACAAATGGAAACAAGAACGTTCAAACTGTGAACAAACAAGTGTATTCTATGACAACGATTGTCTCAGTGACTCAGTATGTATTATTTGTAGTAATGTTTAAATGGCGCGATATTTGTGAATTTGATTATGTCAGGATTAATCTCTGGTGCTGTGCACTTGCCACGAGAGCCCGGCCACACGCTGTTCTGATTGGCTGTGGTTTTTGATTGATTTGTCACATCTCGAAGTCACGTCGCCTCTGGTGTGGACAGACAAGTTGCTTGTCGCTGGAATATTGTAAAAATAAAACACTTTATACCCAAATGTCAAAACAGTTACTTGAATCAATGAACAAGCATTAATAAAGCCCCAGTCTTGCAGATCATTAACTAAAAAAAGTTTAGTTAACCTTTAAAGGGGATTTGTTTCTATTCAGTAAATCTGACGTAATTTGTCATAATTGCCGTAATGATTCTGAACTGTAAAAGCCTTCTCGTGTAAGTACAATGTGTAAACTCAGAGCTACGATTTGTATCACGTGACCGCTGTACTACCACATGACCACTGCATATTTAAGCGACTTAAAGCGATGCTGTGCAGACCAGGGTTGCCAGGTTTGTGTAACAAAACCAGTCCAATTGCTACTGAAAACTCGCCCAATCATGGCTAAAACAAGCCCAATCGCAGTCCGTTGTGTAAAAGTAAAAAAAATCGAGTTCCAAGGGGTAACATAGCAGAAACGTTATAAGTGTGAAATCCCCACTCAAGAAGTGTGAAAAACTGTTAGCGATTTAGCTAACTTCAACCTTACACCATCTCTCAATGAAACCCTGCTCTCTAAACGCACGTCAACCGATCTGATGTCATTGATCTAGAACGCACAAAATGATTGACAGGCAGAGAATGTTTCTGATTAGCTCGTTTTCTGACAGGATTTTTTTTTTTAAATCACAGCAATGCGGCCTATAAGCAAGCAATCTGTTAGCATGCCCATTCATCTCAATAGGAGTTGCTCGGCTATCTATCTAACATCCATATAATACACAACTACTTCTGAATGGAGATAGATGTTTTTCACAACTGTTTAGTTACATTATCAACTATAGCAGAGGCTAACAGAGTCATGCTAACATGCCAAACCTTTTAGCTCCATTTTAGCTTGCGGCCTTTTTGGTCTACAGCAGGGGTGGCGAACTCCGGTCCTGGAGGGCCACTGTCCTGCAGAGTTCAGCTCCAACCCTGATAAAACTCACCTGCCTTTAGCTTTCTAGTAACCCCTCAGACCATGATTAGCTTGTTCAGGTGTGTTTGATTAGGGTTGAAGCAAAACTATGCAGGACAGTGGCCCTCCAGGACCGGAGTTCGCCACCCCTGGTCTACAGAGACCATTTTTTAATTTGGTTTTCTCAGAAGACCTATTTCTGTGATATCTCAGGCATATTTTATGTGTTATCCTTTAATCTAGCTCAAGATATAGCATAAGAGAGTAGACCTTCAGATAAACGGACAGAGAGATGTCTCTTCTGCTGTGTTTACAGTGGACTGGATTCAGGTTGGATCCAGGCTGACCACAGCAGGGATCCCTTCTCACTAGAATATCATCCAATGTGGACAGAATTACCTGCCAGCTGGATTGGGGTTTTAAAAGCATGCGTAAAATTACAGCGCTTCAGTGAAACTGACGTTGTGTGGGTCATCCACCTATAAATCAAGGCAAACACACATACACAAACCGCCAGAAGCTGGACTGCGGTGGCTCACGCTGGTGTGATTTTTTGTTGTGAGTAAATACAGAAGGGTTCAGTTGTCTAACGTTAGCGTGACATGTTCAAATAAACAGTGAAAGACCTTCACTACGGCTGAATTGTTTTTGAAAGCAATTACTAAAAAGTACAGGAACTAAGAAGCAAATGCAGTTGAACATATTTTTAAAGTTTGCATGAAAGAAGTTTTCTTCCCTATTGTGATGTATATCCAAGTAAACGGCTTCTCGAACAAGAAAAAATTTAGGGTGGAACTTGATTTGGTCTTTTGGAAATTGATTAGATGGTTGGATCATTGTTGTTTGCTATTGGTCGATCTCAGTTTGTCCCGCCCTCACGCCAGTACACGTCAATCAGAGAATAGAAGAGATGTCGTTGCAATGATATCATCAATTAAAAAAAAAAAAAAATCCACAAATATATCATTTAGTTTAAATACTGCAATATTCCATACATTTTAATGACTTTAAGCAGTGGTCAACAATGTTAGGTGAATTTTACAGCCAAAATGTAGTCATTTCAATAGGAATTCATGCAGATGGAATATTTCCCCAGGCCTTTTTTACAATTGGTTTAATTCGGTCACGCATTAGGAAGCTGTGACTTCTGAGTTGTGCCTCATACATCGCTACACTATTGACAATAAACAAAGGACCATTTTGCCTGTAAAATTCCCCCAAAAGTTTGCTAATATGAGGCACATTTATAGTTTGTAAGGCAACAAAGGCTTAATTGCTGTGTTGATTCATAACACATATGCTAAAACGTGGACGGAAACCACCATATACATTACCATCACCAATGGGTTTACATAAGGACACTTCGAAGGAACTTTTCGGCATGTCGACTTACAGATGTATTTTGTTACGTGCCAAAAGCAAGCATGAGACAGAATAATAATCACTGAAAGGTTCCAGCCAAGGCCATGCCTCAAATATAAACTTCACGCAAATAACCCACCACATTATTCACCAAACGCATAGCACATGGAGAACTGAGTGAGATCATGTTTCCCCGAAGTCCGTTCGCTGGGCCTCAGCACCTGCCAGCATTCACACTTTCCCCTTTCTCCCCATCCCAGCACCATTAAGCAATGGGAAGCCATTGATTGTCGCCCCGGTTCTAAAACACTGGTGGCAATTAAAGGGTCTCGTGCTGCGTCCATGCCTTAGGCGACTCATTTCCATTCAGTGTCCAGCAGGACCATCAGACCCCAGTGTGACCAATACTTCTCTCCTCATGACCAACTCTTTGATTAATGCTAATTTCTCAGTGGACGGCAGGGCTGTAATCCCGCTCGCTAATTACCCGCTTGTTATGGGGCCAGGCGTGGTTCGGGCCCTCCATCACCCTGGGCTTTGTTACCTCCGCTTTAGCTGTGGCCAGGGAGGTGTGGATGCCTCCATGCCCATTCATGCATCACATTAGTGGGCTGGACTCGATACTGGACTCCTCTGAGGGGTATTATTCAAGTAATGTGTGATACACTGACCAGAAACTGGGTAATTTATCCAATGAGGGACTTCCAAAAGACAGCCATTTTGCAAAGGGGTATGGTAATAGGCCTATGTGATTTAAACCATAGTATGTATAAAATATAGATGTGCATTTAATCTACATGCGATATACATTCTACAAGTCGTTGTTATATTAAATAAACCCCAACGCGAATAGCAGATAAATGAATAAATATATCGATTTGAGTTTGAAGTATCACCTGAGAAGAAATGAGATAAAGTTTGGTTCTGCTAACATTTCTCGCAGAAAACACAGTTTCCTTCCTCTATTCCCTCAGCGTGAAACTAATACAGAACAATTCCCAAACGAGTACCAGTTCTTTTTTTTAGTGAATAAAAAAATATCAAACGAACAACTCTAGTCAGTTCTATTTAGCAAATCAAAAGCATGCAGCACAACCACAAAGCAAAGTTTTTTGTAGAAAGGAATGGTTCCATGAATTTTTCTTCATTGATGCCAATCAAAGGGATAGTTCACCCAAAAATTAAAACTACCCCATGATTTACTCACCCTCAAGCCGTCCTAGGTCTATATGACATTCTTCTTTCAGACGAATACAATCAGAGGAAAATAAAAAAAATGTCCTGGCTCTTCCAAACTTCATAATGGCAGTGAATAGAGAATGATATTTTGAAGCCCAAAAAAGTGCATCCATCCATCGTAAAAGTAATCCACATGGCTCTGGGGGGTTAATAAAGGCCTTCTGAAGCGAAATGATGTGTTTGTGTAAGAAAAATATCTTATAAAACATGAACTGATCTGATATTCTGATTTTCAAATATGTGTAAGTGAATGTGTGTTAGTTGATCTATAATGCGCGATGGGAGCCGCCATTTTGGTTTGCGCCTCAGAGAATCGGATCTGTTGGACTTATAACACGTATATTCATCCACGTCTCACGAAATACATGAAAGTAAGTGACCGCTGAACTGGGAGAAGAATGAAGTAAACAATATAGTTACTATATAATGTGTATCTGATGTGAATAAAACACGCAAGTTAGTCCAATTATAATTGTCTGAAAGGACTGTTATTGCCGCTTCCATAGACATCAGTGTGTATTTTTTGTTTGTATTTATGTGCATTTAAATGTCTGAAACCTAAAATAGACATGATGTGGTTGAAAACAGTGAATAGTTGTGATATGTGACGAGCGCTGAGCACGTCTGTCTCTGGCTTGGCGCCGGCCAAAGCGCGAATGCACGTTTGAATTTAAATGGCACTGAAATCTGCTCTGATTCAGTCCGGTACATACCGGTTATATAGGTACCCAAACCTAGTTAAGTAGCACATTTCTTTATTGTTATTTTATTGAGATTTTGCCTCACTTCCTACCATTGCTGTACCCCTTCTCTATGCCCCTTCTAGCCACAACTCTTCTTCTCTGTTTTTAGCGTATTTCTGCAACAGAATTACAGCGCCACATACTGGCCTGGCACGTATACTACATCGTTTTGAATCGGTTTCATTGCTCTCGTGTGTAGGCAGATATTTCTTGAAACGAGGAAAAATAAAGATCGGACAGGGAAAGCTCTGGCTTCGTGTGGTTTAGTGTGATTCTCGAATGAATGACTCTAATGAGCCAGTTCTTCTTAGTGAATCAAACACTTACAGTAACTAACTGAGATTAAAATCAGTCACTGACTGGATTTTCATATGGCTATTATTCGTTTAGCCAGTAGAGTATTTTGTAATGAATAAAAATATTACCACGTAATATGTTTGAAAGGGAATTCAGTTTTGTGCACTTTTCTGCTTTAGAGTTTACCGCTTTTGACTTTGATATAAGACAGTTGGAGAGACTGTAATGGCAGAAGCATTCATTTATTTTAGGATTTGGCCAGAGCGCTGACCCTCTGTTATGCCAGACAGCACATCTAATTCTCCCAATTGACAGAACTGACACGAGTCGAAGACACCGACAATGAGAGATCAAGAAAATCAAAGAAAGAGACGCAGCAAAAAATAAAAACACTGTCAAACCAAGTGACGGCAAAGCAGAGGAGTAGTAGACAAAACAGAGGAAATCGTGGACAAGAGAGGCCTGAAGTGGCTACAAGCTGTTCCACTGATCTCCACATGAATGTCCCTTTTTTAAAAAACCCTGGTCTGCAATTTCCAGTTTAATAGCAGTGCCTGAGGCGATAATATGATAATAGGCTTGCTATCACCCAGGGCGAACTTTTCTCTGCCACGGAGAGGCCTGCCCCGTCCTGCCGGGAGCCCTTTGATTAACGAGCCACGGTAATCCCGGACACGCAGTACGGACTTGGGACAGGAGCTTTCATTTGTGTGCTGAACACAAAAGGCACAGGTGTAATTGTTGCTTTGCCGGCAATGATTAATACTTTTTAGACGCCACATCCCACACGACTTAACCATCTTATATAACGCCATAGTGGAATTTAAACAAACAACTGAAGAAAAAATAAGCGTCGACTGCCTTTGTCTCCCTTCGGATTTGCATTTTTTCCAAATCTCGGACTCCCCTTTTCCTGATGTATTTATTTAAACTTCAGAACCTAGGGAACGACTTGTTTGAACATGTTTCGGTCGCTATCGCTATAAACAATTCATCCAGTCATGAGGTGACATCTGTTTTGGATTTCAGGATGACGACACCCTGGAGTTCACGCTGATGGTTTGTGGAAAAGCAAACATCAAGTGTCCCTCTTTTCTGATTACATACGCAATCAGAACTTTATCACACGTTCTATCAGAACATCCAAGGGAGGAGTACTTGTGTCGTCAATAAATCTGATTTTTGATGCCACACCCAGTGATAATAGCAATTGTTGTGTTTTAGCACTCATTTGTATGTATTAAAAGTACATTGACATTTTCAGTTTACATTTTTACTTGAAATAATTGTGCAATTTAACCCTTTGGTCCTCTTCGTTTAGGGGTCACACTTGGTTCCGTCGTGGTCAAAAGGGACCGAAGCCTTGAAATTTAACTTTTTTTTCTAGGAAAACCAATGTAATATATTTTTGTTCAATAATACTTTTTGATTGGTCTGTAGCTATTGACTGCAAAAAAGAAACTTCTGCGCACCGTGCACCTCAGCATGCGCTGACCCTGCTCTGTGATTTTACGTGGCCTATCACTTCGTGGCTGAGTTGCTGTTGTTCCCAATCGCTTCCACATTTGTTATAATACCACTAACAGTTGAGCGAGGAATATTTAGTAGTGAGAAAATTTCACGAATGGATTTAAATGCACAGGTGGCAACCTATCACAGTACATCTATCAGCTCCTGAGAGCGACCCATTCTTTCACAGAGTGTGTAGAAGCGTCTGCATGCCTAGTGCTTGATTTTATACACCTGTGACCATGGAAGTGATCGGAACACCCGAATTCAATGATTTGGAGGGGTGTCCCAATACTTTTGGCAATATAGTGTATATTTCTTTCAAAATATTTACAAACATGAGTGCTGGCGAGTGCCGACACTTACTATTCTTTATATAGTGTCATAAAAGACTGTTATATGACTGTATGGCTTTGCATTGTTACAAAATGATATGCGTTTGCCCTGATCCATCACATTTTGTTGATTGTTGCTATGAATGCTATAATCAGTGTTATTTTTTCCCTACCAGTGTGCTCAGTGAAAACATCGCTGCTTGTTCACGATTGTTACAGACGTATTTTCAGCTTAGCATGGGGCAGTAGATTGTTATTTTTTTCAGTATGCCTCTTTTACGCTGCGTTCAGTTCATTCACTGCATTAATGTGTGTGAAGCGGTCCCGCTCGGAGGCTGCAGTCAACCATGTCAACAACACCGTTCCTAAAGTCATTTTGCATGGGATTACCTAGAACTTTCTAAAGACTTGCTCTAATTCATGTGCATCTTCACTAAGCTCTTCGCCCAGTATGTGGTCGACGAATGTGAGTGAAATTAATTATCTTTTTTCACTGAATGGCTTCTAAATCCCAGATTAGCCCCTCTAAGTCAGTGTTCAATTTATGATCTATGGTTTTAATGAGCCGCTGGGCTGCATACCCTGAGAAATATGAGAGGAGGGAAACAGAGTTGATTCATTCATAAAGTTTATATATAAAATAAGTATTTCTTTTCATTATTATTTAGCTTTTATTTTATTTTGACATTACAAGAAGCCTTTAAAAAAAATTTAATTAAAATTAATTAATTAAAATGTGTGTGTATATATTCACAATATATGATTTTTTTAACTATTTATTTGTATGATATAGCTGCAAATAAGTATTTGAACACCTGTCTATCAGCTAGAATTCTGACCCTCAAAGACCTGTTAGTCTGCCTTTAGAATGTCCACCTCCACTCCATTTATTATCCTAAATTAGATGCACCTGTTTGAGGTCGTTAGCTGCATAAAGACACCTGTCCACCCCATACAATCAGTAAGAATCCAACTACTAACATGGCCAAGACCAAAGAGCTGTCCAAAGACACTAGAGACAAAATTGTACACCTCCACAAGGCTGGAAAGGGCTACGGAGAAATTGCCTAGCAGCTTGGTGAAAAAAGGTCCACTGTTGGAGCAATCATTAGAAAATGGAAGAAGCTAAACATGACTGTCAATCTCCCTCGGACTGGGCCTCACCTCGTGGGGTCTCAATGATCCTACGAAAGGTGAGAAATCAGCCCAGAACTACACGGGAGGAGCTGGTCAATGGCCTGAAAAGAGCTGGGACCACCGTTTCCAAGGTTACTGTTGGTAATACACTAAGACGTCATGGTTTGAAATCATGCATGGCACGGAAGGTTCCCCTGCTTAAACCAGCACATGTCAAGGCCCGTCTTAAGTTTGCCAATGACCATTTGGATGATCCAGAGGAGTCATGGGAGAAAGTCATGTGGTCAGATGAGACCAAAATACAACTTTTTGGTCATAATTCCACTAAACGTGATTGGAGGAAGAAGAATGACGAGTACCATCCCAAGAACACCATCCCTACTGTGAAGCATGGGGGTGGTCATCATGCTTTGGGGGTGTTTGTCTGCACATGGGACAGGGCGACTGCACTGTATTAAGGAGAGGATGACCGGGGCCATGTATTGCGAGATTTTGGGGAACAACCTCCTTCCCTCAGTTAGAGCATTGAAGATGGGTCGAGGCTGGGTCTTCCAACATGACAATGACCCGAAGCACACAGCCAGGATAACCAAGGAGTGGCTCTGTAAGAAGCATATCAAGGTTCTGGCGTGGCCTAGCCAGTCTCCAGACCTAAACCCAATAGAGAATCTTTGGAGGGAGCTCAAACTCCGTGTTTCTCAGCGACAGGCCAGAAACCTGACTGATCTAGAGAAGATCTGTGTGGAGGAGTGGGCCAAAATCCCTCCTGCAGTGTGTGCAAACCTGGTGAAAAACTACAGGAAACGTTTGACCTCTGTAATTGCAAACAAAGGCTACTGTACCAAATATTAACATTGATTTTCTCAGGTGTTCAAATACTTATTTGCAGCTGTATCATACAAATAAATAGTTAAAAAATCATACATTGTGATTTCTGGATTTTTTTTTTTAGATTATGTCTCTCACAGTGGACATGCACCTACGATGACAATTTCAGACCCTCCATGATTTCTAAGTGGGAGAACTTGCAAAATAGCAGGGTGTTCAAATACTTATTTTCCTCACTGTACATACAGGTGCTGGTCATATAATTAGAATATCATCAAAAAGTTGATTTATTTCACTAATTCCATTCAAAAAGTGAAACTTGTATATTATATTCATTCATTACACACAGACTGATATATTTTAAATGTTTATTTCTTTTAATTTTTATGATTATAACAGACAACTAAGGAAAATCCCAAATTCAGTATCTCATAAAATTAGAATATTACTTAAGACCAATACAAAGAAAGGATTTTTAGAAATCTTGGCCAACTGAAAAGTATGAACATAAAGTATGAGCATGTACAGCACTCAATACTTAGTTGGGGCTCCTTTTGCCTGATTTACTGCAGCAATGCGTGGCATGGAGTCGATCAGTCTGTGGCACTGCTCAGGTGTTATGAGAGCCCCGGTTGCTCTGATAGTGTCCTTCAGCTCTTCTGTATTGTTGGGTCTGGCATATCACATCTTCCTCTTCACAATACCCCATAGATTTTCTATGGAGTTAAGGTCAGACGAGTTTGCTGGCCAATTAAGAACGGGGATACCATGGTCCTTAAACCAGGTACTGGTTGCTTTGGCACTGTGTGCAGGAGCCAAGTCCTGTTGGAAAATGAAATCTGCATCTCCATAAAGTTGGTCAGCAGCAGGAAGCATGAAGTGCTCTAAAACCTCCTGGTATACGGCTGCGTTGACCTTGGACCTCAGAAAACACAGTGGACCAACACCAGCAGATGACATGGCACCCCAAACCATCACTGACTGTGGAAACTTTACACTGGACCTCAAGCAACGTGGATTGTGTGCCTCTCCTCTCTTCCTCCAGACTCTGGGACCCTGATTTCCAAAGGAAATGTTAAATTTACTTTCATCAGAGAACATAACTTTGGACCACTTTTTTGACGCTGTCTGTTGTTCAAGAGTGGCTTGACACAAGGAATGCAACAGCTGAAACCCATGTCTTGCATACGTCTGTGCGTAGTGGTTCTTGAAGCACTGACTGCAGCTCCAGTCCACTCTTTGTGAATCTCCCCCAGATTTTGAATGGGTTTTGTTTCACAATCCTCTCCAGGGTGCGGTTATCCCTATTGCTTGTACACTTTTTTCTACCACATCTTTTCCTTCCCTTCGCCTCTCTATTAATGTGCTTGGACACAGAGCTCTGTGAACAGCCAGCCTTTTTTGCAATGACCTTTTGTGTCTTGCCCTCCTTGTGCAAGGTGTCAATTGTCGTCTTTTGGACAACTGTCAAGTCAGCAGTTTCCCATGATTGTGTAGCCTACAGAACTAGACTGAGAGACCATTAAAGGCCTTTGCAGGTGTTTTGAGTTAGCTGATTAGAGTGTGGCACCAGGTGTCTTCAATATTTAACCTTTTACTGAATTACTGAGATACTGAATTTGGGATTTTCCTTAGTTGTCTGTTATAATCATCAATATTAAAAGAAATAAACGTTTGAAATATATCAGTCTGTGTGTAATGAATGAATAATAATATACAAGTTTCACTTTTTGAAAGGAATTAGTTAAATAGATCAACTTTTTGATATTCTAATTATATGACCAGCACCTGTATAATATGTATATATATATAAATATATGTGTGTATATATATAAATATATGTGTGTGTGTATATATATATATATATATATATATATATATATATATATATATATATATATATATATATATATACACACATACACACATACATACATACATATATTTAAATATAAATAATTATTAATTAAGAAAATCATTCCGGGGACTGTCATTAATACTTTTGAAATAACATTTAATTTAAGAACTAATTACATTATAATGCTGCTTAACAAATTCGAATTAGGCCTACAGATATAGTATATACACCGATCAGGTGAATAACACTGATTATCTCTTCATCACAGCGCCTGTTAGTGGGTGGGAGATATTAGGCAGTAAGTGAACATTTTGTCCTCAAAGTTGATGTGTTCTAAAAATGGGCAAGCATAAGGATTTTAGCGAGTTTGACAAGAGCCAAATTGTGATGGCTAGACGACTGGGTCAGAGCATCTCCAAAACTGCAGCTCTTGTGGGGTGTTCCCGGTCTGCAGTGGTCAGTCTCTATCAAAAGTGCTCCAAGGAAGGAACAGTGGTGAACCGGCGACAGGGTCATGGGCGGCCAAGGCTCATTGATGCACGCGGGGAGCGAAGGCTGGCCCGTGTGGTCCAATCAAACAGACGAGCTACTGTAGCTCAAATTGCTCAAGAATTTAATGCTGTTCTGATAGAAAGGTGTCAGAATACACAGTGCATCGCTGTTGCTTATGGGGCTGCATAGACGCAGACCAGTCAGGGTGCCCATGCTGACCCCACTGAAAGTGCCAACAGTGGGCACGTGAGCATCAGAACTGGTTCACAGAGCAATGGAAGAAGGTGGCCTGGTCTGATGAATCACGTTTTCTTTTACATCACGTGGATGGCCGTGTGCGTTGCTTACAAGGGGAACACATGGCACCAGGATGCACTATGGGAAGAAGGCAAACCGGCGAAGGCAGTGTGATGCTTTGGGCAATGTTCTGCTGGGAAACCTTTGGTCCTGCCATCCATGTGGATGTTACTTTGACACGTACCACCTACCTAAGCATTGTTGCAGACCATGCACATCCTTTCATGGAAACGGTATTCCCTGGTGGCTGTGGCTCTTTCAGCAGATAATGCGCCTGCCACAAAGCAGAAATGGTTCAGGAATGGTTTAAGGAGCACAAAAACGAGTTTGAGGTGTTGACTTGGCCTCCAATTCCCCAGATCTCAATCCAATCCAGCATCTGTCGGATGAGCTGAACAAACAAGTCCGATCCATGGAGGCCCCACCTCGCAACTTACAGGGCTTAAAGGATCTGCTGCTAACATCTTGGTGCCAGATACCACAGCACACCTTCAGGGGTCTAGTGGAGTCCATGCCTCGATGGGAAAGGGGGACCAACACAATACAATCATAATATTATGCCTGATATATATATCTTCATGATCTTCATAATCTTGTTTATCTCCAAGCAACATAAAGTAGTGGTTTGTTCATGATTGAATCAATGCTTTTGGACGAATTGTTTTAGTGAATGATTCATTCCCTAAATTTCTTTCACTCACTTGTTTATTTTCTAAATGAATCAGTGTTTTTAAACAAATTGGTTGATGAAAGATGATTCGATTAATCACTCAAATCACATGTGATCGTTCCTTACTAAATGAGTATTTTGAACGAGCAATTTGATGAACAATTCAGTGACTCACTGATAAAGACATTTCTGAATGAATGTTTTGAACGGATCGGTTGAATGAATGATTCCTTGAGTCACTAAAACACAGTCAGACGACCTGCATTCGTTTAAGGAGAACAAGATTGCCAGAATGGTATTTACAGAGTAGCATACATAGATCATCACAGTATAATTTTACACAGTATACTTTTTTTTCATAAAAAAGAACATTAGAAATGTCAATTATACATTCACCTTAGTTGATGCGTCTGTCTGTGTAATTCAAGCATGCATGCAGGAAAGTGATTACGTACATGTGTTCACCTGAGGTGTTCATGTAGCAGTGACTTTCTCACCGAAGGCCTTGACCTCCTGACCTTTGGCCCCTTGGGGGATTAGGTGTGTGCGTGTCTCACACGGCGGCGGGTAGGGCGATTGCAGACGGGCCGATCCCGACGAGGAAACCCGAAGCCCCGTGTTGCTTGTGCATTATTCACAGGGCCTCTTGCGGTTTCGTCTCGGGATTGTCTCTCGCCCTGTAACCCAATCCTTCGCTTGCACCGTTCCCCTGAGGGAATCCAAGTTCACTGTCACACCACTTCTCAGGGAAAGTGAGAGAGAGGTAGAGGTACGGTCAGCAGCTCTGCTGAGGTGGAAGTCTGCCAGGGTGACGGCATCACAAACCTGCATTGATCAAGGCGCGCGCGAGACCGCGAACGAAAGTCAGTTCACGTCAGTTATGTGTCAGCTGTGCCGAAAAGAGCGGGAAATCTCTCCTCAGGTGCCATTACTTTACTTTCTCACATACAGTGTGTTTTTTTAAACAGATGTATACAGTAAAATAATTGTAATGCTTGGTATTAGCGGTGTTTGTTGTTACTATTGCTCATTAAATATTAAATCATCATTAAATCATCCGTTTGTACTACAGACATGAATGATACATCTCGTTGAGTATGCTGTTACATTTCTGACTTGCAGTGGATAATAACCAAGCGGCAACATCCCCCAGTTCCTCTTGAAGCCAATACGGAAGTGACTTAAACTGCAATTGATCGACTGGCCACTAGAGACAGGCTCCAGAAGGGAGCAGAATCTCATTGAGCCCCATGTTAAAATGCCCAACTTTACAGCAGAAAAAAAACATGTTTACAGCCTGGTACAAATTGTGCTTTTGGTCTACACGGCTAATTTTGCCCTTCATGACAACTGTGAGGGGGTGAACTCATTAGTTTACATTATATAAAGCATTAAAGTTCTGCATAATTAAGGGCGTGGCCACTTCGAGTGACAGGTGGATAGCCATTTATCTGCTGTCTGTTAGTCATCATGTCACCTCAGCTCCACCCACGTCCCGCCTCTTTGCCCATTTTCTGTTATCTGGGAGTGACGCGCTGACAAGATGGCAACGGCCAGCTCCTCCATACTTTGCGCCTCAGAACGGCTCATCAGAATCCTATGGGTGACGTCACGGACACTACGTCCATATTTTTTTACAGTCTATGATAATAATACAGGAAAGAAAAGCCCATGTAGAGAAAAGAATAGCATTAGTTTTGATCAGCAAACATCTTTTTTTTGCCATATCAAATTTTAAATAATTTTTATTTATAACACATTTGTATGTGCAATGTTAATGTTTGATACAATTGGTTGTTCTAGTCATAGTTTTATATGAAAATGTCCTTTAAATTTATTGAATAGTTCATCAAGTCATTAATTTTAGTCAGTTAAATGGCATAGAATTTTTGGTCGACTATTTGCAAAATTATAAAAATGTGTCTTTTCGACTTATATCTGTATTTTATTAATCAAAACCTTTTTTATGAAACCATAATTTGGTGCAGTTTATTTATTTTTTACTATTTTTGACAACTTTTCATTAAAATGTATTAATAAATTGTTTTAATATTTTCATGTTTTTATTATTATTGTATTAAAGGCTCATTCTGTTGGGACTTTTATTATGACACCGAAGTTGCGCTAATATTCCAGTGAACAGAGTTGCTGCTGTCCGCTGTGTCTGTGTGATCGGTGTGAGCTGTCAGCTGTAAAGAGGTTAATTCCTGTTCGTTCATGGCGATTTTGGATTGTGTAACATTGTGATGTTAGTCACTGACCTCAAAGTAAACTTTCAGATTATATTTCGTATTAACAGTGCTCTGAACAGCGTTATATGCGTCCGTGTTATACGTGCATGCCCAGACATGTCCTGTAGCGATCGTTCTGTGTTATTCAGATATGCAGTATTATTTCACATGTGATTTCATTTTATGATAATGCAGATCGGTGTTACAGGTTATTAATGATATCTTGATGAGGCAATCTTGATCTGTTAAACTGTTACAATACTGAACAAGTGATTTAACGTCATGTTTGTTTGAATGCTGATCATATGCGCCAAAGGGATGTCCATATATGGTCACTGTATGTTGTTTATGACACGATTGCTTATGGCTTGCATTTCCTGTAAAGATCCCTTGTTTCCATTTCTGTAACTGGATATTTAGTAGAGAAATGTCACTGATGTTAATAAGGAATACTTATTTTCCATCATGTATCAGTGAATGCTTATTATTGTTATAATGTTATAGTTTATTCATTATCTTTATTGTACTTATTATTTTCCAGACTATTTACATCATTGAATGTTCATCTGTAGTCCATACATCTACCTTCAATACACAGTGTTACTGTGCGTTCACACAGTGAAGCTGATCACCTCGTTATTGGTGCTCTGACCGGCACCCAGGGGGTTTACTCATCCATTAGCCAATCAGAACAACAAATATTATTATTTATTTACTACTGTTTTTTTTTATTAATATTTAAAATGGTATTTTAGCTTAGTATAGCTTCTTATTTTATATTTTCCGTTTTCATTTGCATTTTTTGTTATGTGCTTTTGTAATTATATATATATATATATATATATATAAAATTAAATAGCTTTATTCTTATTTCAGTTTTATTTTTATTATTATAGTACTTCAACCTAAACTAAAGGGTCCTGCACACTGTGCTATTTTTCTAAATCCTCTGCGAATGTTGCTTGTCAGACTGTACGAACATGATCCCCGATGTAATAAATGTCACACTGTAGGATCTCAGTTGTCATTATGTCAGACTGTACGACAGTCAGACGCGAAAAACGGACGCAAGCAAGAGACTCGTACGGACTGAGTTATACGTCATCAATCCGTGACACGTTCGGTAACAGTGAGCCGCATTCACAGACATAACGGTAGCGTTCAGCAAACAACAAAAACAAGCGGTGGCATTTTTCATTCACCTGACTCTTTTCGACATGTTCCCTGTTGTGATTTGATGTTGTCGCACGAAATGCGTCATCAGGTTCTGCGCTCCTATTGGTTCTTGATTTGACGGTCGTCCTAGGAGAAGTCAGCAGGATTGCGCCTCAAATCTTCTGACATTGCCAGAATTTTGTCCGAGGTAAAATTTGATCGCAACGGTCATTAATCGATTGTCGGTGCACATGTCAAACTAAGGATCAGATTTAACTTCAGATTTTAGCCTAGGATCAGAGAAATCTTTTAGGATTTCAAAATTTGTCTCAGACGGCCAAAATCGCACAGTATGTACCCGGCTTTACGTCTGTGGCCAAGGCAACATTTTTATTTTATTTCAGCTTTATTTCAATCCCCAACATTTTTTAGTTTACGTTAACAATAACAACACTGATAATAATAAATATAATAATAGTAATCAAAATAAACACTGTAAATACACTCTAAAAATGCTGGAAATCCAGGTCAAACATGGACAAACCCAGCCGTTGGGTTTATATTATCAATATAATATTATTTGACCCAAATTTGGTTTAAAACAACTCAGCATTTTTCAGAGTGTATAGTTAGATTTTTTTTTTTTAAACCTTTATACTCCTCAATGCCTCATGACTGTATATAGTAATGGCCACCAAAAGATAACACCGTAGCATAATGACAGCTTGTTTTGCACCGCCCCCATTTGCAATAGTTTGTTTGTGTTAAATGCTCTCAGTATAAACGATTACATCACTTCCTCATTAAAACGTGTTATTTGGGCATTTATTTCCACACATTCTCACGGTATCGATGAGCTCCTGTGCTGAGCGTGCTTTCATTCCACTTCCTCGAGCCGTAACCAACTCTCGGAGAGCAGGCCACGGGGCACTTCAACATCAAACGAGGCATGAACACGAGACACCGGCATATGAGAGAGAACGCCGGCAGTGCGGCCCAGGCCTCCATCTGCGCTCAGACAGCTGGCATCAGCAAACTAACCACAAAGTGCCTGGATTACACACAACATCTCTTAAAGCCTCCTAACACACTGCACACTTTGTACGCATCAAACCATCCACATCAGTAACTCATTCTGGATATCTCGTATAAATTTTCACGGCGATGACTTGGAACCTGCGAAGGAATGAAGCCAGACAAGGAGGTGTACAGCATTAGCGTCTTTTATTTTTTTTCTCTCATTTGTCGTTGCATAGGAAATGCACATCTTGCTTTTAGTAATTGAGTGGATGGAGGTGGACACTAATGGCTCCAAGAGAAAGAGGCATGGTACTACACACAGAAAACAAGGAGAAGAGTTCAGAGAAAGAACCGAAAAGCAAACAAAATCATTCACAGCTCAAATACAGAAGCTCCATGGAACTAGTTAATGGAGCTGGTACCAATACAACGTGAATTTTTCTTCAGGAAATGTATTAGAGGCACAAGGTTTTAATTTTTTTTTTATTTTATCTTAGATTGTATCTAAAACGTAAGTACGTATACGGTGATTCTGCGGTGTTGAGATGGAGCTGAATGAGACTCTCATGGCAGTTTGTAACTAATTTACACTTTGGTTTCATTACTCCCCATTGATGTTTAGGGGTGGACCTTCTTAAGTTTGACAAAAAAAAAAATCATACATTTTCGAACGAATTGATACAGCATCACCACTTTGTAAAATAGTCACATTTTCTCATGAGGTCGGGTTGGATATACGAAGGATGATGACGATGGACATGAAGATTTGGAGTGGGTTGAAGGGGTCTGGTTACATCACACCAATGATTTATGTGTAATCTTTCACGATAACCACCGGGATTGTCTTCTTTACGATTAGGGCCGCAGTGCTGGTTCATTTTTAACAGAATCCGACATGTTCAAAAGGGTCCTCGGACTATACATACACACACACAGCACATCCGTTTCCACAAACACCTTAAGATATTCGATAATCAATACCAACAAAGTGGAAACACTTTAATCGTAACCATTTGCTTTATGGATATTATTGGCAACTAGAAGACCTCATGTCCTAGGGGTTGGATTTGGTGGCTCTGGATGTTGAGGATACGCATACCATGCACGCGTTTAGAGTTATTTTCAAATCTCAACACTCTCCCTGATGTTTGGACCCTACCCCTTAGTTGTCTCCAAGAAGTGTCTCTTTTGAGGACCTTCCTAAACTCAATCGTTCCGTTAATGGTTCTTGCGCATTAATTCTTGGACAGTTTCTTGCACTGCTTATTCAACGGTACTGCAACACTGTTATTAAATACGCAAACCAGGGGTTCCCTTTCAGTCGGTCACGTTCGACGTACATCTCCGCTCCCTCCTTCAGGGAACGAGGGTTACATACGTAACCGAGACTTTGTCCCTCGAGATCCACTTTCCTACAGAGTTTTGCTCCAACCCTCATCAAACAAGCTAATCAGGATTACTAGAAAGTTGCAGGCAGGTGAGTTGGAGGTAAACTCTGCACGGAAGTGGATCTTGAGGGCCAGAGTGAGTGCTGTCAAATGGGTGGTTGTTTTTATTGTATTAAAAAACACACAGTGTGAACAGTGTAATTTGACTCCCCAAACGAATGACTCTTTTCGAGGCTAAACCACTGTAGTCCGATTCTCGAAATATAATGAATTTCGGTTCTTTTTTGTCAATCAAAAACAGCACAAATAGTGTACTCTGATTCTTGAACGAATTAATTTAGATTTTTTTTTTTGTGAATCAAAAACATACTGCTCAGCTAGTGTAGTCCGATTCCCAAAAGAATTAATTTTAATTCTTTTTTTTTGTGAATCGAAAACATACAGCACAACCAGTGTAGTCCAATCGCAGAAAGAATGAATTTAGATTATTTTTAGTGAATCAAAAACAGCACAAATAGTGTACTCTGATTCTTGAACGAATGAATTTCAATTTTTTTAGTGAATCAATAACAGCACAGTGTACTCTGATTCTTGGACGACTGACTCTTTGATTCACGTATTTTTAGTGAATCAAAAACGTCAGTATATACCGATTCCCTAAAGAATTAGTCAAATTAAATGGTTCTTTTTTTGTGAATCAAAAACAGCACAAATAGTGTACTCTGATTCTTGAACGAATGAATTTCAATTTTAGTGAATCAGAAAACATATGCCTCAGCTAGTGTAGTCCGATTCCCAAAAGAATGAATTTAGATTATTTTTAGTGAATCAATAACAGCACAGTGTACTCTGATTCTTGGACGAATGACTCTTTGAATCATGTATTTTTAGTGAATCAAAAACAGCACAAATAGTGTACTCTGATTCTTGAACGAATGAATTTCAATTTTTGTAGTGAATCAGAAAACATATGCCTCAGCTAGTGTAGTCCGATTCCCAAAAGAATGAATTTAAATTATTTTTTGTCAATCAAAAACAGCACAGTGTACTCTGATTCTTGAACGAATGACTCTTTGAATCACATATTTTTAGTGAATCAAAAACAGCAGTGTACTCTGATTCTTGGACGACTGACTCTTTGAATCACGTATTTTTAGTGAATCAAAAACGTCAGTATAGACTGATTCCCTAAAGAATTAGTCAAATTAAATGGTTCTTTTTTTGTGAATCAAACACAGCACAAAGTTGCTGTGTACCAATTCCGAGGCTGCACCCTTCGAAGGCCGATTGCGTCCTCGCGGCGCGGCGAAGGCGGTCTCGATTCGAAAGCTCCTTCAAATGCGGACTCCAAATGCACCCTTCGTTTCCCGTGGAATGAAGGATATCCAGATTATGGAAGCTTGTTTCCGCCACAGAATAAAACATTTAAAAAAGATAATTGCGACTTTTTATCTCACAATTGCAAGTTTACGTCTCACAATTCAGACTTTATAACTCGCAATTGCGTGTTAGAATTGTGAGGTAAAAAGTCACAATTAGCTTTTTTATTCTGTGGCGGAAACAATCTTCCAGATGTTCATTGCGCAATGGCCGAATTACACTTTTAAATGCAAGTATTGGGTTTCAACTTACTGAAATATCTAATGATACAAATGTAAAAAAAAAAAAAAACTTTAAAGCGGTTCAAATGTTGACATATCTTACTAAGATGTGATTATTTATAGTTTATACTCTTATCCAGAAATGGACCATGGTGAACATATTTAGACAGTGTGTGAATCATGTTTTGTTTTCAGATAGTTTAATATAACTTTCAAAAAAGTCTAGTACTCATCAACGGCAGATGTCACAGTTGCTAAGCGACAAGAAGTCCTCTATAGGCTAAACCGTCCCATTTAACTACGCTCAGTCCGAGTCCTTTGAAGGATGCAGCCTTTGAATTGCATTTCGTCTGATATATTTTATAACAAACTAAATGAACTGAATGTTCAGTATTGTTGTGTAGCATGTAGTTCAGGCCAAATCCCCCCCTTAAAAGTACTAGAAGAACCGTTAAAGGAACCATTAAGTTGTCGGAATCGTTAAAAGAGCCTTTCGTTTTTATTTCGCAGTTGTGATTCGCACCTACAGCAAGATGCCAGTTCCACCGAGTATCGATTGACGAGTGTGGGAACCCCAGGAAACACAGACCTTTGTTGTTGGAGATACTGAGGGCTACAGCAGGACATGGACCTGGAAAACCTGGAATTTAGGTGGACGCTAGATTTGAGTAGATTCTTGACTTCATTATGCGATAATGCTACAGGACAAACTGGAACACGTAAACGGAATGAATTGGAGGAAATTCTTGGAAGTTGAGAAGATGACTGGTAGCAGAGCTTGGTTAGATCATCGAGTCATGTTTATATCAGCTGGTTATGGAGGCGCATGCAGTTTATAGTGTGTGGTTACTGAACAGCTATAATCAGAAAAGGCTACTGGTGTCGAGAAAAAACTGAAATGATTACAAACTGTTAACTGGTTTGATATTCAGAGAGCGATATAATACAGTTTTTCACAGGCACTACATTTGATCTTTTTAAATACATCAGGTAAAATGCTGGTTTGCTTTTAGTTTCATTATTCCTTTGATTTCGATACAAGTTTTTAAAAAAAGAGGAAGGCAAAGGTGCAAGTACCAGACTCTGATTAGATTAGCGTGTCGTCAGTGCATAGTTCTCATGCGGATTACACTGCTATGCTATCAGAAAGCAGGCTCGTTTCCAGTTAGCCTCCACTTTAGCAAGATTTAGCACCTTGTAATGATACCGTTTGGTGCAGTTAAGCCACCTGCCACTGATGCATGATGGGGTTAAATACATGGTATGATGGAGCTGACAACATGTTTATCCAATGTCATCCCAGGCCCTTTAAGGTCCTCATCTGCAGATCATTTTTGATTTTATGGGGCCAATCGAACCCCAGAGCGAAATATGGGTTTGCTAAGAGTTTAAGCATAATAAAAAAAATGGTCTACCTGTAGTCGAACCTGTATTTCTCCAGAGCAGTGAATGGGCGTATACTTGATTTAGGTGTTGTGTTTTTTTGGCTTTTTACACTTCAAAATGTCTCATGATTGAATATTACCCTGATATAAAGCCGTATTCCTGTCTTAAACCACCCAATGCTTTGTTCCCGCTTTAAACGAACAAATGAAAGGTAGCGATACAACAACAAAGCCCACAAAAATGGGGACATAAAATGATAAAGGCCTGCGGGACCTTTATTCAACCCTGTTTCAGGACTAGCATTGACGTTATTGAAGGGGAAATGTTGACATGCCATTAAAAGATTCATTGATTGTGGAAATGTAGGACGTTTGGTTCATCACATTGAGTTTTAAAATATTCAGATTGTTTTTAGATTTTATTAATATGCCACAAATGAGCATGACTATTATTTAACATAATCTGTGTAAACAAAATGAGACACTATAGCCTAAACCAAATTGAAAAGTGATGAAATGGTTTGTAACACATGACTCAAAAAAGGGCTTTTCGCACCGCGCTTAACCCCGGTTAATCGTCGTTCTAAACACCGCTTTTAACCCCGGGTAAAGGAACGTTTCACACTTGTTATTTTGAAGCGGGTTTAGCACTGCATTTGCAGTGTTAACCCCGCATCGCGGTGCCAAACGTGTAGTTTGAACGACGTGGTGTAAGAATGTTAAAGCTAGTTGCTTAGCAACAGACAACCAATAACGTTAATCATATTTGCGCGTGTAGGACAGTCACGGAAACACTGCACATTGTATAACAGTAAATTCAGTGTTTGAGAGGAGAAATGTCAAATCCTGACAGAAAAAAGCGTCAATTTGAGTGAAGAAGAGACCGTTTCATTCTTACCTTTATAGTCTGAAGTATCCATTCTCGGTATAAACTCGATAGTACAGTCGGCAAGCAGAGGATATGCTAGAGCTTTTACGTAAACAGGTCGCGTGCTGCGTTCATCCAATGAATGACAATGATCCCGCGAATAAGGTTAACCCAGGGCTCATGGCCAGTTCACACCAAGAACAACTATAAAGATATGTTAACTATATTAGCGTCCACACCAGCGGACAATATCGTACCCGTGGACGCTAACATAATTATCGTATATAGGCGCGTGAATGTCTGACGCTTTAAATGCGCGAGCTCGTTACAGCAGGATGGATTCTGATTGGCCGTTCTTCAGTTGGATAAAATCGCAACGATATCGTTTCTCTGTGCTGTTATCATGGGCGTCAGAAGCAAAAAAAATGTGGGTGGGTCTTCAGAATTTTTTTACTGGAGTAGATACCAATAAGTACAAATATACTGCTTTGCTTGCTAAGCGTATAGTTCGGAAAGACAAAATTACGGAAATCGCCATATCATTCAGAGCAGCAGTAGTGTAGGGGTAAGAAGCACGGCGTCTAGTTTTGACACAAATCGACCCGCGGTTTCGAGTCCGCCTTTCGCCGAGCTCAATCTTCTCCCTTTTCCCATCACATATCAGATCGGAAAGGTATTTATTTTCAATAAAACTGATGAAAAATATTAGAAAAGTGGAAATAAAGCGTCTAACATGAGTTTAATAATAAGTGTTTATCGATTAGGGGTAGGTAAACAGACATGTGCTGAATGTTAGAGACGATTAAAGTGAGTGGGTCCAATATCATTGATCGTAAAATGTGGGTGGGTCTTGTCCCCCCATATACAATGGTTCCGACGCCCATGGCTGTTATCGTTATAGTTGTGTGAACTCTGCTTTTCATTTGGTTCTGCTAGCCTATCTTAATCGTTATCGTCCTTGATGTGAAAAATACACTTCAGGAATGTAAAAATGTGAAACGCAGTTTATGAATTCCCAGGATTAATGGTAAACCCTGTGTAAAATAGGAGCAGTGTGAAACGTGACAACCCAGGATTCAGTTTACCCAGGGTTTAGAATGACCCAGGGTTAACTATTTCAAATGCGAAAAGCCCTAGGGTGTCCTCATTTCTGAACATGGTCCGTTTATCACGCTCATCTGAAAAGTTCTTCTTTTTTGAGGAATCGTTTGAAATCAACCATCAAGTGATCTTCGTGTGAGTTATGGTCAATGAGAGTGAGGAATGGCTTTATCGACGCCGTCGTTTAACGTCGCTCGTGTGTCTTTGTGTGTGCATGCGCTGGTGAGCGGTGGAAGAAAGATGAAGAAGTTGAAAAGAAAAAAGAATCATGTTGCATATCAAGCGGTTTATTTTCCTGCATGGAATGGTGAACACAAAAAGATGCCTAGATGCATTTATAATAGGGGCATCCTTTGGCTGTCTATGTCATTGTCTTCTGCCTAAAACTAATTTTAAAATGCATAAAAACGCTCTCTTCTTACCAACATCCTCAGAATTATCTAGATTTAGCTTCATCAACACTGATGCAACAAATAACCTTCAAAACATACAGCATACTTGTAACATCCATTTACAATGGGGTTTTTCACCTCGGCATCCTACACTTTTCAAGTATAGGAGTACTTCTATACCATCGAAAGAAGAAATAAGTCCTTAAATACATACAAAAAGGAAAGCAAAAAGAAAAGAAAACGAGGAAACAGGAAGTTTTCAACTTAAATCCAGTTCCCCAGAGGACAAACAAAACCAGTTCTATTTATGTGGCCTTAATACAAACAATCAGAAAATTCACAACACTAGTTTTTCCTCATTTAATCAATGTTACAAAAGTCCTGCATTATAAAATAGGGCAGCTTTAAAATCAGTGTAATTAATAAAACTATACAATATACAAACATCAAATCTCCCATACTCAGGTGCGTCCGCCCTAACTCTCGTATCTAATCGATTCGGTTTGTTCTCTTCTCCCGCGTCTTCTCCAACGGTGTACCAAAAAACTAAATTACACACACAACACGAGAACAAAACAGACTGCCCAAACTATTGCTTGAAATTCTTTTTCTCTTTTTTTTTCTTTCTTTAAAAAGGGTGCAATTTTGTCATTATCTTACACACACAGCCAATCTCGCTGATTAGATGCCAGGCTGCTCTAAACAAGGTTTTTGTGACAAAAAAAAAAAATCCGTGCAATCATGTTTCCCTTCGCTCTTTTAAGCCCTGGAAGCTTTTTTTTTTTTTTTTTTGCTCTATTTTTTTCTCAATTGTCATTATTTTATATTTAGTGCAGACGATTAAGAAAGTAATGCCCAACTCATTTCTAAAATGTAGGCAAGAACAATGACAAAAACAAAAAGAAATCACGCTAATAAAAATAAAAATAACAACCCACACAAGTTGAACTACTAAACCATCACATCAGATGCCTGGGAAACTCATTCCCGTAATTTTCTTTTCTTAAAATGATATATGCAATAGAAAATAAACAGGTAAACAATTAATATAACATGGAACTTCGTCAAAATGTACATAAAAACGGGGCATTTTTTTGTCCTGGACGTGTTCGCGCTCGTGAGTTTGTGATGGAAAGGAAGTTTCCTCGTTTTTAAGGCTTGATTATGACCGAAAAAACGAAAACATTTGTGTGAAACCCAAGTGAGGCTGATCAATGGCGTTTTCTCGTGTCATGAAAAGCACACTGACGTTCAACCACTTGACCTGTCAAGTGCTCACTTTGGTGTTAAAACAATTATAAAAATGACTATATGAGTGCAAGCAAGTATTGCATATTAATCTTTTCCTCATTATTCATCTCTGGGAATGAAAAAAAATCAAAACAGGAAGACTGAAAAGAAAAAGTAGTCGTCATTTAGAAATTGCAGCAACATCCATAAATATCAATAACACTAGTGTTAAATCAGAGAAAAAGGGCTAGGTGACATAAAACCCCACGGTTTCTAGGGCGAATGATTGACTTTCGGCTGACTGAAGTGAAAATGATGGGATTTCCGAAGCATTGGACGACCGATAGTGGCGATATGTAGTTAAATGGAGAGTAATACTGTGTTTTAGCATTAGCAAACGCCGCCATTAGCGCTAATTTCACTCTCTCCGAGGTGGAAGGTGGGGTGAAAATGTAAAAAAATAGTCTCCACATTGCAGCTTGTGCAATAACTCAGAACTAGACCATCGCTCAAGGCACATCGATGTGGAATTGTTCGTGCAGTTTGAAGAGACAATGAAGTGCGTGTGTCGCTCTCGAGACATGAAAATGATTGTTCTGACGGGAATAAAGGAGGAAGGGAGACGTTATCGAAATGACGACAAGCTAAGAAGAGTCAGAGAGATGTTTAGCTGGTTGATTGTGAGAACAGCAGTAAAAATACCCTTTCTTTTAAGGGACCAAACAAATAGTTGATCGGCAAGTGCCCGATGTTGGGATTACAATATTTTCACACTACTTTAACTCTACGTAATCTATGTAAAAATTTGTCACTAACACTAGAACATGCAGATTATTATTTCTTTTATTTTTTTTTAAACTTTACTGAGCTTTGATCGACGGTGGATGAGACTGTAAGTGTATATATATATATATATATATATATATATAATTTTTTTTTTTTTTTCGTACAGGAAACGAATAAAAACTCAAAAACAAGAAAATTGCATGCGAGGGAAGCTGGATCTTCACATTTTTGCGCAACACTTTGGAAAGTGTTTGCGAGGAAGTTAGTTCAGTATTTCGCCCCTTGCTTTTGCATTCAAGCAGTCGATTTTTACGTTTTTCCTTACGCTCATGATTCCGCAAAATGCTCATTTTCCACGTACATTATGTGCTTGGTTAAATTAAAACAATCGCTGTAGCGTTTTGGAAACAAACTAGCAGAAATCCTAAAAACTGATCGATTAAACAGTGAAATTTCTTAAAGGGACATTTGTTCTACAAAGCTAACAAACAAACACATAAAAAACAACAACAGAAAAATCAATTACAGCTCCCCTTATTTCTCACAAGGCTATTTGTTCTATTTTTCTCTTTACGTGTTTTTTTTTTTTTTGTACCCCGATATTTTTAGAGTCCTGGAGGTGTGAACGGACTAGGAAGAAAAATATATATATTTATATATATATACTTTTCAACAATCGCTTCAACGATCTATCTTACAAAGATATTTAACAATCCAACATCTACCCAACAAAATTGCACTTTCCTCAATTCAGTATTCACTGTTAACCTTTTCTTGAAGTTTATGGAAGATCAAACCTTCACTCGGCCCTTGGTGTGCGACAGACCTTCCGCTGGGGTTTAGTAGAAAGAATCGCGATGATTTTTGTACGAAAAACACAAAATATGAACATGCCTCCAAGTGGGGAGATCTCCCATTAGTATACTGTAAAATGACCTGATATCAAACATCACCGTTCATGACTTCTTCATCGCCTGCCCCGAAATGAAAAAAGAAAAAATGGGAGCGAGGGGTTCGGTTGAGTCCTTGAAAGGGTTCTTGATCTGACATGGTGTTGATGGTGGTGGTGGTGGTGGTGGTGATGATGGTGGAAGGGGGAGGAAATGGTCCTGGCCAGAAGACGCAATGGAGATTTTAGCTGGTGGTATATCTGACCCAGGGCGAAACCTCCAACGTTCACGATACGAAACCGGATTGATCCGTCAAAACACGAGTGATTGAAAGGCAGAGCTCCGACCTCCAGGTGGTTGTGGGTTGGCGACCCTTGGCCGTAGACGGTGTTTGAATCGAAACGCCTCAGGCTTCTCTTTAAGACCACAGGCACAGATGCGGGAAGCTCTTTGATTGTGTCATGTTACGTTTTCCTTGTCTATCTGTGAGGGTAAACCAAAAAATACAAAACGAAACAAAACAAACGAACACAAAAAAAGAAACGTGCACGTTTCCGAGAAAACAAAGCTCTTGTTTTTTTTCGAGCTCCACCCTCAGAAGAGCTGGACAGCTACTATATATGAATATAGGCATGTAAACCATACATATGGAAGAATACATATGGACTATATAGATATATAGTAAGTGGGTGTAAGCGCGTTGAGTCGGTTCCTCTTGTTCCAGGGCTTGGCGGGGTTCTGCTGGAGCCATGCTGTGGGTCTGTCCAGTACTGGGGCAGCAAGTGGCTTCTCTCTGTTCAGACTGGTGTACATGTTTGCGGGTCGTACTCAGGGGAGACAGAGGGGGTGGTCGTGTGACCTCGGGAGCGGCCGGTCCGTGTCAGGAGTCTTTAGCCCAGGTACCACTGCAACGAGACAGAGAGGAACACATTTGGTGTGCAAGTTCACCATCCAATAAAATCATCTAAAACATTTCAACAATTACAGATGTTTTTAGATTATTTTAGCCTGAAAAAAATCACAAATACAATCACTGTAATATGATTATCACTTTTAACCAATAGGTGGCGCTGTTATTAAATTGTTATGGTGTGGTCAGTGTGAGACAATGACAAGTTTGATGTCAATATGCCAAAACGTTTCAGAGTTACAGCCACAGAATCAGCTTGGCATTATGCCAACAAATTCGTTGATGTGTTGGTCTATCGAAAGGCTTATCGGAAAAACATTTTGAGCCAATTTTGGTGGAAATCAGACCGATGGTCTAGGAGGAGTTCGAAAAAGTAGGTTTTCAAAGAAATTCAAAATGGTGGACATGCAAATGTTACATATTTGGTATCATTGCATGACCCAAGAAATCTATCAAGACCAGTTTCATTAAAATAAGCTAAATTAATCCAAAGTTATTAGCATTTTTGGAAATTTCATTATAACTTTTGTTATAATAGCTGTTTCTAAACTTTTTGAGTACCTTCAGGGCATGGTCCCGATGACACATGCTGAGTTTCGTAACGATACACTAATGCATTCTTAAAATACAGCATTTTAGAACAAAATATAAAATGGCAGACGGCCACAAAAGTCAATATGAGAAAATAAGGTATCGGCATGATGCACTGAATCAGAAGAGACAATTATTTCATCCACACTTTATTCGAGAATGGTTGGGTTAATCAAAAAGCTTTTGATAACTTTTTGCCTGCATGGTCTGAAGAGGATCTGATCTGTCTGACGGGGACAAACCCGTCTAGGAATTCGGAAAAGTGGCGCTAGAGGGATTGAGTTAGAGACTCCAAATTTGCTGTGGTGAATGTTTGGAGTGTTCTCGACCAGTGTGCCAAATTTCACAACCTTTTACCATACGGTTCTATGGGATGCCATAGATTTCCACAGCGGAAGAACAATAATAATAAGAAAACTAACGGATACAATAGGTGCCATCGCACTATATGGTGCTTGGCCCCTAATAATAGAGTTTTACTCTTATTTACTTCTTTAATACATGTTCCTGGTTTTACTGTGCAAGATTCACTAGTACATGTTAATCAAGCCTCAGCCTTTTTTTTCGTAATATACTTTCAAAATGACGGCACACGACAGAAGTAAATTCAGTTGTGAATGCAGTTGTCGTAATGTTGACTGAGATCCCACAAACCTATTGTTTTGACTACCACTGGAGGGTTTAAGGCTTGTTATAACCTGTAATTCAGACCCTGAACAGCAGTATCTGTAATATACTGCCAAAAAGAAAAGCAGAAAATGCTTGTTCTTTTCTTATCGGACCACTTATGTCTTAAGATGGTTCTTGACTCTGTAAGGGCCCAGCTCAACAACACTGTTTCTTTTCCTGTTCCTGTCCATCTCTGAATGCCTTTGCGGCGCTTTCCGCCACACGGAGCCGGAGAAATGTGTCCGTCTGTAGACTTGAGTGGTGAGGTTAGCGAGCTGCACCCTGTAATCCTTCAGTGAAATGGGCTTATTGATTGCTGTGCTCCATTGTTCACGTTTCCAGCAAGTGAGCAAGTGTCGTTCGGTCCTCGCCCACTTTTTCACTCTGTTCTCCCCTCCCCTTTCCAACTTCCCTCCTCCCACCAAGTTCAAGTTCATCCTGGTGTTACATCATGTCTGGTTGCCAGGGACAACCAGACAGCCGTATACGTGACTATCATTAGCAAGGCCGGGCCTCGCCGCCTCCTTATCCCTCTTTCTTTCTCTCCCTCTCTGATCCCTCTTTCCCTTTCTTACTATTCTCTTCCTGGCCGGCGTTCTGTCCGAGCGATCCGCCCCGTCCGGCCTCTGCTGCAAATACACACGCCATTGATTCAGTGTGTGCAGTGATTCACATGCTCCTCCCACTGCTCAGCTCATCATGCATACACACTGTCCACCAATCACCAGCCATGATTAATTAAGCCCACTGAGTTATCAGCCAATCAGAGAGAAGCACTCATGGACTGCCTTCTAATTACAAAACAAGGCTGCACATTACTACCCTGCACACAAGACTCTTTCTTGTTTTCTGTTATTGTTGTGCGTTTTACTCAAATAATTGCAAACTTTGATTCAGACTGTGTGTGTTTGTGTGTGTGTGTGTGTGTGTGTGTATATATATACACACATACCACACTGGTATATGTAAATATTTCATTATTTTAAATAATTATAACTAATTTATTACGTCAGATAAAGTGCATTTTTATTTTATATAATAATATAATGTATCGATCTAATACTTCAAAAAAAAGCATATGTAAATATTTCATTATTTTAAATTATGTGCAGTGTGAATATTTATTTTATGCATTATATAAACAGATTTTATTTAAAGTGTTTTTTTTTTGTCATATTATATACTATATACATATCATACCAAACACTGAAGGTATGATGTGTAAATCATATTTAATTTTAAATAATTACATTTGGAATATTTTAATAATTAATTATATAAACAGACATCATAAAAAGTGCATTTTAATATCATATACTATATACATAAGATAAAGGATTATGTAAATATTATTTATTTTAAATAATTATATACATTTTGAATATTTTATCAATGCATTACATAAACAGACTTCACATAAAGTGTTTGGTCTATGGAGTATATTTAATTTAATATTATATAATATTTACATACCATACCTCCAAATACACTTTATATATAGTCTGTAAACATATATAGTGCATATATTATCTGTAAACAGTGAATACATGAATAGTGCATTATATATACGGTCTAGGCTTCACTGAAAGCTTCCGCAGGCTAATGCGGTAAATTATCTAATGTAGTTAAGAACAATGAAATGATTTGCGAGATTGAGTGGATTCTATCAGGTTGGAAATGTCCCAGACATCGGCGTGGAAGGCTCTGGCGTACGGCTCGTTTAAATTCTATTGCTCACCGCAAGCGCAGCGGAGAAACTGGAAGGTTAGTTTTTAATCAATAGAAGTTGCTGAGTCTGGACTTCTGCGCTCCGGTGCAGTGCAGCTTCCTTGTGTCTTTGTCTATCGGCTCGACCGCTCTGAAACTTTTCCTCCCCCTCCCCCCCTCCCTCCCCTGTCCTGGGAAGACTTTTGGAGACGGCGTTCTGCAAAGAGAGCAGGAGCGTGTAAGCTCCTCTCCGATACTCCCCGTAACTTTGTGGACAGTGGGCTTATGTTACAACACAGAGGGGTGTGCTGACAGCTATGATTTAGTCTGCAGATACCCAGCACGCAGGAGCACGCAGGGGAACCAGACAGACAGACAGACAGAGAATAAAAAGTGTAAAATTACAACCTGTCAGTCTCACGTCTGCCACATGGGTGGTCTTTCATAACCAGAACAAACGCAACTAAATTAAGAGGCAAAATGATGTAAATATCGTTTAAAAACTATATTTTGACATATTCTGTGGAAAATTAGATTGATGCATACTACTACAGTAAAATAATAGACTACAAAACATAGTGATCTACTATTATGGTTAGGATTATTATTAGTAGTAGTAGTAAAATATAAAAAAAATAATATAATATATTGCTCAGCAGCCACTGTAGCTACTGGTTTTCCAAAGTTACTAGCCACTTTAAATGCCTTTTTTAAATTAGCATTTTCACCGGCCACAATTTTGGCATCGATACCATGAGGAAAAACTGCCATATAGATATTTTTTATATTATAATTTGGAAGCAGGTGTATTAGGCTGCTGTCACTTTAAGACCTGACGCACGGATCCGTTATACTGTTACACATGCCTTTTCTTTCTCAACTGTTTACATTCACTTAAAACATAACTGACTGTGTTTATGGGTCAATGACATGAAATGACAATAATAATAAATACATGTCACATATCAAATTGATCTACAATATTTCCTTGATAAGATACTCTTTTAATTGTTTTGAAAT
Organism: Romanogobio albipinnatus; assembly: GCA_023566225.1. Classification (NCBI taxonomy): domain Eukaryota; kingdom Metazoa; phylum Chordata; class Actinopteri; order Cypriniformes; family Gobionidae; genus Romanogobio; species Romanogobio albipinnatus. The sequence continues at coordinate 7,625,894 of CM042263.1, forward strand.
TCAATTGACTTTTTGAGTTGTGGTGTTTCAATTACCTAAAATGTCAGGTGGTGCAACCATCAAATTTACATTTAAAAGTATAAATTCCCACTGCAATTGCAAAATGAAGTAAGAAATATAAATGTAAACCATTATATAATGTATACAAATAATAAAAACAACAACAACAAAAAACAACATAACTCCTTATGGAAAATTGTGTTCTGAACACAGAAAAGTGTCCGTTTATATGAATTGGACTAAAAGGGCAATATATAGAAAAGGGAAAGGGAATTTACCATGTGATTTACAATAATTCATATGTATATTGTATATGCATATTATTTTAAATGAATATATGGTCGCACCACCTGACATTTTATAATAATAATAATTTGTTACATTTATATAGCGCTTTTCAAGGCACTCAAATTGCTTTACATAGAAGGGGGGGAATCTTCTCAACCACCACCAATGCGCAGCATCCACCTGGAAGATGCGACGGCAGCCATTTTGCGCCAGAACACCCACCACACACCAGCTGATTGGTGGAGAGGAGACTGAGGGATGATGCCAATCGTGTATGTATATGGGGATGATTAGGAGGCCATGATGGACAGGGGCCAATGGGCAAATTTGGCCAGGATGCCAGGGTTACGACCCTACTCTTTATCGATGGACATCCTGGGATTTTTAATGACCACAGAGAGTCAGGACCTCGGTTTAACGTCTCATCCGAAGGACGGTGCTTTTTACAGCATAGTGTCCCCATCACTACACTGGGGTGTTAGGACCCACACAGACCACAGGGTGAGCGCCCCCTGCTGGCCTCACTAACACCTCTACCAGCAGCAACCTAGTTTTCCCAGTTGGTCCCCCATCCAGGTACTGACCAGGTCTTGGGCTACAGGGTGATATGGCTGCTGGTTTGATATGATTTTCTGGGTGGTAAAATCAGAAATCTTGTTTAATAATGAATTAATGCTGTCTTAAAAGCTGTAAAACCAATATGAATCAACACCATACATTTTTTGGACATAAAAATGCATTTTAAAACTCTTATCTTAATTTTTTCTTTTTCTTTTTCTTCTTATTTGTCATTGACCCTTATATGAATACTTTCATAATATTTTGATATGTTGATTGTTCAAGAGCAATAAGCAGCAAAAAATAAATCAATTTAGTACTAGTTAATGTCAAGCCCTGTATATAACAAGCAATACATTAAAATATTAATTTAACAATAAACATGCATTATTATCAATATTATAATTGTATTATTATTGAACATTTTATTATTATAAAAATAGTATTATTTAGCGTACTTCAGCTTATTTATTATTAGTATTTTTATTTATTAGCTATATTTTATTTTCCCTTTTTTCATCAATTGTTTTGCACTGAATTTCGAGTGGTGGATGTGTGAAACACAATTTTTGTTTTTATGTGGAATCTGAATCTGATTTGCAAACAACACATTCAAATATTTATTTAATAATAACTATGAACACTGTATCCTGTTGAACATGCAGTAGTGTAGTGGTGTTGCTCGGTGCTACTGTTTTGTTTTTTTATCAGGCATTTATCAGTACAAACAATAACCAATTATGTATAAAAGCATACACATCTGTAAAAAACGAAAAGCTCTAGTGCAAAACTTGCCCATAGCACAAAAGGTGTGGGATGAGCTATGAGTTTATGGGTTTTTCAAATCCCAATCTCTAAGTCTAATCAATAATAATGATGATTCTTGTCTTAGCAAGCACCACTAATGAATCTTTTCATTGGCTCTCTGCTCAAAAAAAGTTCTCAAAAGTCCTTTGCGGTGATGTGGAACGCTGTGCCAGAGGAAAGTGGTTTCACACACACATTCGTATCACTTTTATAGACTCTCAACTAATGGATGATGGTTAGATTTAATTAGGGGTGACAGAACTTAGAATGGTGTAAAAACGTACCCGGAATAAAACATCAAGTGTAAAAGGATCTGTTGCATTGTGGGATGGCTCATCTTGAGCCTGGAAGACCATACTGTGAGTGTTGAGACACAACAGCAATCCCAGATTGTAAGATTGAACCTCTCGGTATCTCTTCCTTTATCTCTCAGGGGACAGTACAGGCCCAGGAAAAGAGCGAGATCGGGAGTGAAAAAAGCATGATTCAGCGCAAAAATGAACGAAACACTGGTGTAAGGAATGAGCCAGACATCCTGAGGGACAAACACGAAATCATCCGCGTTCACTGGCGAAATTCGTGCGACTGTTGATACCTCGGTCTGTTAAAACTACCACACAAACATCATCTCCGATTGGCCTCTTAATGGACCGTTTCTTTTTCCTAAAGGTTCTGTTTGGACGGAGCTTCAAGCCACCCACGCAGAGTCAACACACACGGGTGTGTGCGTACGGTTTAGCAGGAAGGATATGTACGGGATTAAGTCATTTCCATGCAACTACAATGACGTTCTGGCCTGCGGTTAGCATTAGCCGTAGAGGGTTGTTGTGGGGTTTTGAGATGTCCATTTCCCAAATGAATTGTACTTTTGAACCATCTCTTTTTAACAATTCATTTGAGAGCTTGTGAGTCATTTGGCTGTAAGGGAGAACCTCACTTACACACAAGAGAATCGGAAACTGCTGCGAATCCATTTATTTTATTTCTGATAGTGACGCAAGGATGTTGGAGACACGTTTTTTTTTCTTTCATTTTTAGGACTCAAAATTGGGAAAGTAGGAACCGTAATACTACATTTGAGACAATTTATACATTTAATTTGAAAAAAAAACTACAAATGATGTGTTTTTTTGAAGCAGCTCATTGAAGCAAACCGCCGGAACATGCTTATTCGCCAAAATGAATCGGACCTCTCAGCGTTAGTGGGGTTGGTCTTAAAGGATGTACGTCAGCGGTTGTAATTGACGGATAGATAGCTGTAGTCTACCCATCAATAGCCTTAGTGTCCTGTTTGAGAGCCTTCAAGGTGAAAGCTGTATTAATGTAATGAAAGAGAGGGGCGGAGGGGAAGGAACATCATGCAAATAACACACACCAAACACACATTGCAGCACATCTGCTATAGCGATACAAGGGAAGACATGCAGAAATAGACTTCAGAGAGAGGAAAAGGAAGGAGAAAGGAAATGAAATGCAACGGTAACGGTTAATAGACTTAGAGACAGACTGCAGATGAGTTAAAGGTATAGTTCACTAAAAAACTTATCCTCATGTCATATATTCGATGAAACACAAAAGACAACAATTTTGAACACTACAATTAAGGAATTGGGAGCATATCTTTCACACTTCAAAAAGGAACCAGTAAAGTGATCCTTACGTCTCGTGATATACAAGTCTTCATAAGTCATATTCTAACTTTGTTTGAGAATCCGACCAAATTGGTTGTGAACAAATCATTCTTCTGAATCAGACCCTTTCATTGAATCCGTTGATTCTGAAACTAGTCTGAATTGGATCTTTTCATTGAACAAACAGTTCATTTGATTCACTTCACAAACAATTCTCTTTTGGTTGGTTTCTTGAACAAAGAAATGATTTCCGAAGACACATAATAGATCACATGAGTCATGTGAATCACTTTTGTGATACTTACGATATGGATCACATATGATACTTTTTTGGTTCTTTTTAATGAATCTGTTGATACAGTTCACTAATGATCTGGTTACAGCTCACTGGAGGTGAAGATTTTCAGTGAATGAGTCCTTAAACAAAAGTATTGTTCAAGTTCAGAACACTTAATATAGCAAATAAGATGTATGCACCATTTTTATGGTGCATTTTTGAAGTTTGAAAGCCTTTCAATGTGCAAAAAGCATATTATTCAAAAATATCTCATTTAAAGGGGTTAGTTCACCCAAAAAGTACAATTTTCATTACTTACTCACCCTTAAGTTGTTCCAAACCTGTATGAGTTTCTTTCTTCTGAACACAAAAGAAGATATTTTGAAGAATGTTGGCAACCAGAGTCGACGGCACCCATTGACTTCCATAATAGGAAAAAAAAATACTGTGGAAGTCAACGAGTGCCGTCAACTGTCGGGTTAGCAACATTCTTCAAAATATGTGTCCAGAAGAAAGAAACTCATACAGGTTTGGAACATTTGATGGTAAGTTAATTTACTATCCCTTTAAGTCATAGAGGTTTGGAACGACGTGACAGAATTTTCATATTTGGGCAAACTCTCCCTTTAAGACCAAAAAGGAGTTAGCAAGTTGGGAGAGGATCGAGAAAGTTGGGCGGAAGAGATTAAGGAAGAAGGATCAGAAGAGATAGAAAGAGACAGAGCGACAGAAGGGGGGCTGGGAATCTTGGTCTGGTCCTTTAACTGGCTGTCAATGGCAGGAGTAATCTCATCAGGTCGGAGGAGTGCTGAGTCAGCAGCCGCGCTAAAGTGCCTGAGGATGAGTGTCATCTCAGAGGAATTCAGCCTCATGTAATGCAAACCAGCCCGGGCCTGGAGAGCAGTGCTTATAAAAGCCATCTCAAACCCAAACCGCCCAGCCACGTATTACAGCTCCCTGAGGGACCCCGCAGACATTTACTACATTATTTATTTACATTTTGCCATCAGACGCTACGGAAAGAAAACGGAGCGCGGCAGTCCATTAGACGACCCCAAACAAACAGCTCACACCTGAGGGGGATATAAACATATTCATGTTGTTTATTATTAGAGCGAGGCAGCGGTGGAGCGGCGATGTTCGCAGGTGTGAGGGAAACGGTCGGTCTTCTCTTTCCCTCTCCAGATTTGTGGAAGCCTGTATGCGTTCCGACAGAAACAGGAGACTGTGATTTTCTGGGGTGTGACACGGAGCATAGAGCTGAAATCAATCTTGGGTAATTAATTTGTGTGTCCGGCAGTCTGGCGCTCTGCCCTCTTCTGGCTTCGGGAAGAAACGCATGTGGTAAAAATGTGTTTAAACAGCACTATTAAGGAGGCATCGCTTTCCCTGCAGCCCTTTGAGGTTTCTTTGTCTCTCAGATGAACGTTGATTATGAATTCGAGTAATAATCGTTAGGCGTGTTTTGTAGGGACGTCTCCGCAGATGCTTAACTATGGCAAATTGACGTGGAGGACAAGAGTCAATTACTGATGTTATCTCTCCCGCATGCTAACGTTTATAGGAAGCGAATAAAAGCCAAGGGTGCCGGCGTTCTCATCCCAGCCTCTATGGGGCCGATTTACTGCCTGCGTTTGTGTGTGTGTCACTGCGGTGCCTATCTGTGCTCCCCATCACACTCAGTTCCTCCCAGCACGTTCTGATTAAAAACACTGTTTATGAATCATTGCTTTATCTGCACCGCTTCGGGACCGGGGTCAGGCTGCAGTCCCTGCACGCTTCACAATTAAACACAGATTACGGGCCTGTGCACGTTTTTGTTTGCCGTTTTTATGTGATTTATTGATTGTTCAGATCTGGCTTTATATATATGCATCATACATTTATAATGACAGGGTTATTATCGTCAACTAAAACCATAAAATAAATTGTTACCTGAAATACAAATATAAACAAAGCAAGATTGCAAAGTGTGATTTCTGTCAAACACAACTATATACAAATTATATATGTAGTATTTATTATATGTTGTATAGTATGTGTATGATAATTGTATATCATTAGTTTTATATAAATGCACAAAATATAAATATTATTATATTTTTATGTATATTATAAAATTGTAACTATCCAGGGCCTGACATTAACTTTTTTGCTCACCAGTTACTAGCCACTCAGCATTTTCACCGGCCACAATACCATGGGGAAAAACTGCCATATAGATATTTTTGATATTTTCTCATAATTTGGCAGCTGATATATTAGGCTGCTGTCACTTGAAGACCTGACGCACGGATCCGTTATACTGTTACACATGCCTTTTCTTTCTCAACTGTTTACATTCACTTAAAACATAACTGACTGTGTTTACGTGAATACTCGCCAAGACCGGCATTTTGTCGTTATTTTGTGTTTATTTGACTGTTTAAGCTCAATTTTGTCTCAAAAACCTCAATTTAGTAATATATAATTAATAATAATAATTTCAATTATTATAGTGATCTCATAATATTATAATATTACCTAAGGAGGATAATAATTTCATTAAATGTAATAATAATTAATACATAAAAAGGCAGCATGATTTATGCCTAAATGTATATTTATTAATTTATAAATGTTATTATACATTTATATAATCAAGCAAAGCTCCAGACATATTTATGCCTATGATCATGCATGGTTAATAACCTACATTACACAAATGTTTTGGAAATGGTCTCCTAGATCCATTTGGATAAAAAGCGTCCCCTCAGTTTGAGCAGGCATGACGCTTCTGCTCCCAAATCCTCGTCCATATATCTCTGCATGTGGTGCCAACCTTTCCATCTGAGAGGGCAAGCGCCAACAGCTCCCATGGCAGCAAACCCCTGAGGGCGCTGCCACCCTCCCACCACTTTTCTCTTTCATTCCCGTCCCCTCCTCCCATGGCAGACCCCTCCATCATACTGTCCCGTCTCTCGCTCTCTGCCTGGTTACCATGGCCGGGCCGCTAGGAATGTTTACAGTTAGGGTCATATAATTCTTGTCTGCCCGTCACTTTCGCTTGCTTTTATACCCCACCCCCCGAAACACGCCGGCCACCACGGGTAACTTTTGTCCTCCCCGCCCCAGGGTGGTCCGCACCAGCTTATGAGGCCAATGAAATGGTGCGACCGAACCCTGCCGTGGGGTCACAGGCTCGTCAATATGGCCAGTCTGAGACTCATACAGAGCTTTAATATAAACTCACAGTCCAATCACTGTCTGGCTAGACAGAGCCTCAAAGAGTTCACTGACACAGTGGGTGATGGCACTCGGGAGACGTCTCTCGCAGCTGATCTAAGAGTTTCATTGCCATAGTTTCTATAGGATGCTTCAATCCTCATAGTTATTTAAAAAACAATGTTATGGTCTCAAACTTCCGTCATGCAGCAAAATGACAATGTTTCCGTTTAAACAAGTATAATGAATTTAGCAAAGCAGAGCTTTACCCCTGCCCGCAACAAGGGCTGTTTATTTGTTCGCTTGCAGTTTTGCGATATTAAAAATGAAGTGGCTTGAACAAACAAACAAACAAACAAACAAACGAGGACTGAAATAAAAGAGTTTTTCTGAGAGCATTAGTGTTACGAACAAACATAGCAATGACGAAAACAAAAAATATATTTTCGTTAACCTAAATAAAAATAAAAACTCCTTGAAAATCAAAATGCTCTTTGCAATAAATAAATAAATATAGATAAATGTACAGATACCAATATAGAACCTTAGATGGCACCTGAGCAGGGGAGGGAGAGAGAAAAAGTTGATAGAGAGAAGGACAGAGAGAGAGAGAGAGAGAGAGAGAAGGGGAGGCAGAGGCAGGCAGGAGTAATAAATAAATACAAACAATAAATAATAACAACCCCCCGCTCCCCTCCCAGCCGGCCTGACAAACACCTGCCTCCATTCTACTGGGGGATGCGTGTCTTGCGGCCTGCGACACAGTCAATAAATCGATGGGAGGCTGCTGCAGGCCTCCGGACATATCACACACACACACACACACTAACACACACGCAATCTCTCTCTCTCTGATCCAATCCAGTCTTCAGTGCTTCTCTATGAACGTGGTATCATCTCTGCTCTGTGTGTGTGTGTGCTGTTGGTGTGTTATAGCTGCGTTTACAGAGGTAACTGATGCTCTTTTTTTGTCTGTTTGCACAAGTGCAGGTGGCAGTGTAGGCTGCATTTGTCATTGCAGATATGCGTGTGTGACGATTAAGGTTACAGGCGGCATTTCAGTCGCATTAGCATTTACACGACTGGAAAAAACAAACACAAGTTCATTTACATTAACAGGGTGATCCTGATGTCCGTTTATGAATATATTAATAGCAGTGGTTGACTGATATGAGTTTTAAATGCCTGATAACTACAGACTAGTATAATATCTATTGTCGTTATCATTTGATACAAAAAAAAAAACCTTTGTGAAAAGTTTTAATTGTAAAATAAAATGCCAGCTGTTTTAAAATGTTATATCTAATGCAATAGGCATACATTTTACGTACAGTTTAAGCGACCTAATATTTTTTGACACAACATGTAATACAGAACTGACTAAAAGCTACTAGGTTTTTTTCTTGTACTAGTTGCCAAGTCAGTTCTGTATTATAAACATTTATTCTCATGTAAATGTTGAGTAAACGTTGCGTAAATGTTCACTGAAGTTTAACAGCTTGTGTTATAGGTGAACGGCGGATACTGACAACCTAAAGACAGCCAAATGTATGTAACAGTCAATGTCAAATTGTATTAATATAATAATATTATTGGTTGATGATATATAAATGTTGAGTAAACGTTGTGTAAATGTTCATTGAAGTTAAACAGTTTGTTTTATCAGTTATTGGCCGATCCTGACAACCTCAAAATAGCCAAATGTTCCAACAGCCATGTCAAATTATAAATTGTAACTAATCTGTAGCATGCAAGCGACTGTACGCGTGCAAAGGAGTATAAATCAAGGTTGCGGTCACCGTGCCATTGAATCCGAGTCTGAACATGCCAATTACACACAATAAATCAGCTATGAGCTCTCACGGTGAGCGAGGGAGTTATATGAGCTGGCATAACACTGCTGAAAGCCTATTATGACAGACAACAAGCACTCTTGATGGACTTTCAGGGATTCGGCGGATCTGTGCATATGTACTCACCTGAGGCTGCTGAGGGATATTTACAAAGCTGGGGTCTCTGGGGCCCACGCTGACAAAGCGCTGAGCGGGAGACGTGCTCGGTGTGGAGTAGGCTGTGGTGAGAATTAAACACACACACACACACACACAAAATGAATATCAATATTGTATTCGGAACAGTACAGCTGTTAAGAGGAAGGCTTGATACGGACACTGCGCATGTTTGATGGAAAATTCTATTCATTACATCAAAAAACAACAACACTGTAGATAAGCTCATCTGAGATCTGAGATCTGAGACTGGGGGCTGGCAGAGGAGGTTTGAGCACTCACTTGGCGAGGTGGGGGAGTTGCCCCCTCCCTCGGTGGAGGTCGAGGGAGGTTTGGAGTCTGACACGGGCAGGGGCACGGGTCGCGCCATCGGGGGAGGCGGAGGCGGCGGCAGCATGGGGGTGGGCAGGAACGGGTTGTGCACCTTCCCTTGACTGCTCCCGTTGGGCTGGACAGAAACAGGACATGAAAACGCACTCTGAGTATCAACTTCCGGACACGTGACCAGCAGGCACAACAGAAGCATCTCGCATGTGCGCGTCAGAAGAATGTGCTCAGCAATTTTTTGCTGCTCCCAGTCATAAAAAATTCTGCTGCTGTGCGCACTTCACCGTTCATAATCTATGACCCAAACTGCACGCTGTCTCTCCCCCATCAGGGCCACATCAGTCTGCCCAGAGCCGGGTCACTCTATCGAACGGGAGAGGGATTTATTAGCCGCACAGCCCAGTGAAAACTAGTGTGGGGAAGATGGACCTTCTGTATCATGTTTATAATGTCAAGTAACTTTTAGTTTAAAATGGCTAGATGACTTTAAAATATGTTGTTTTTAATATATAGTATATGTGTATCTTTTTGAAATATTTATCAAATGTATTTATAATGTAAATGACATAATAGTAAACATTTAAATATATATATTACAATGTTTTATGTATATTTTTATTTAATTACATGTAATTAGTCATAGCAGAATGCATTTTTATATATTTACATTTTTATACTTTAGATATATTTTTTTATATAATATCTAATTTCATTATATTTTCAAGTATTTTTATTGTTTTTCTTTTTTTATTGCTATAACAGCATTGTCATATACATACATACATACATACATACATACAGTCAAACCAAAAATTATTCAGACACCAGATATCATTTTTTACTAGTGGGTGCAGGACACTATAGTTCATTTATGTAAATGAGGATAGCAAAATAAACTGTGACATATCTTCATACAGTGACTACCTGAAAAATGTATAAAAATTTTGGACCAAAATTATTCAGACACTTTGACTTGAGCATGTTTTGCTTTTACACCAAGGACTGAACAAACTGACCATTGCTTGGTCATTGGTTGACCTAAATTGGTATTATCTAATTGTGTACTTAGATTGAACAGCTGATTGGTTGATTGTAATCCATTACATACCTTTCTATGAAAGATATCTGACATTATCAAAATCAATTTTGACACAGTTTAACTCGGAGTTCTTGTCATATTTTATTACCATTTTCTAAACTATAGAGAATAAACTGATAATGTGAGAAATGTTGAAGGTGTCTGAATACATTTTGGTTTGACTGTATATTTATAGTTTTTGAGGGTGCATTTGTGGACAAATAAAATGTGTACATGAATCTGAATTCAGATTTAGTTCAGTTCAGTCTCAATGACAAATTCAGCATCTAGACACAAATTAGACAAACAATAACTGTAAAGGCTCGAAACATACTCTACAAAAGTATGCAAATACGCTGCTAATGTGAAGTAATAAAAGTCAGTACTCAAGGGGGCTTCAAATTCTTTGCATTTACTCAAATTGTGTGTTATTTTTTCAGTAGCTAGGGCAAAACGTCGCCATTTTAATTGACTATAGATAATTTGTTCAACAAAATACTGCCTGGCATGACAATATTTTACCTAAAAGAAAAAAAACTAACCATAGAAGAAGACAGTTTATTCTAATTTCTGCTATGGTGCCCCTTGTGGCAACTTTGACAATCTGACACCCCTACTTGCTTATCATCATTTTGGACCATGTGAAGCTAGAAGCATACATAGTTGCATAGTAGAGTATGTTTAGGGTCTAAATGCAAATCTCATGTACGTTTACATATCTTGAAACTTTTGTTTGATGTACAATCCTTCTATCCATCCTGTCACAGACAACATTGTTAGCATCAACTGGCACTGTACAAAAAGTCACTATGAACAAGACAATGACAGTCCAAGCCAACTAAGCGACTACAGAGACACAAAACATGACATGGAATTAGTGTGTGTGTGTGTGTGTTTATGTACAAAAATGCTCCTACTTACATTAAGGAAGCCCACCTGTCCAGCCTGCTGACCACTGTCAGGGCAGACAAGTTGGACAAACTCCTTGAGCGTCTCCTGGGGGTGGTAGCGGATGGCGTGGTGGGAGAAGTACGAGCCAGGCTGCTGGATGATTGGCGACGTCGGGAAATGAAGACTTGACGGCGTGGCGTGAGGACTCGCTGGAAAAGAGACAAACAGAGGAGCTTGGTCAGAAAAGGATAGAGGGAGAGGAAGGATGGAGAAGAGGGGCTCCATGAAGAAAGGATGTGGACATTGTGGTGGGTTTGTGCTTGGTTGGATTGCTCATGCAGATGGGGATGTACACACAAAGGTGGCGTGTTTTTTTGTGTGGGCTTGCTTCCCACACTCATGAGGTAACGTAGAAGGACTTTAGCATAGATGCCACATTGGATTTACCATAAATGAAAATGAGGCTGTGATGTTGAATATCTACCTCATGTCGCTCCAAACCAGTATGACTTTCTTCCGCGGAAGACAAAAGCTATTTTGAAGAACTGTTGTCCATAATATAATTAAAGTCAATGGGGTCCAAAACAACAACATTGGAACAGCGTTGACTTTCATTGTAAGGATGAAAAAATCTTTTGGGTCATACAACGACATTAGGGTGAGTAAATAATGAGCCATTTTCACATTTCTGGAGTTCTCGGGAGAGAAAATAGCCTTTCTACGAAAAGATTACATTGGTCAGAAGAGAGAAAGATGTCAAATTTGAGGTCCCTCCCTCAGCTGTTTCGTTAGTAACACTCACCCAGCAGCGTTAACCAATTTCGTGCCATGGTAATAAAACACAAAGTAAAATAACATTACAAAACGTTGCTGGATTTATGATGCCAATAACTATGGAAACTCGTCATCGCAGTCTGTGAAAAGGGTCCATGACCGCATTTTCATTTTTGGATTCCTCTAAGAGTCTAATCAAATTAAATGTGGGATCTACCCTGACTCAAAAGGGTTGTGACAGCACACACTCGCACACAATGCATGCACCTGTTTGTAACAATGGGAAAGCACCGCAATAACCAGCTGTTCAGTCAATAACACTTGAAAAACGTACTTGATACCAAAAGGGCGCCAGATCCTCATTCCGTGGTTTCTTTTCGCATCATTACGACCGATGCAACTAATAAAATGTCTCGGAGACGTATCGTTCCACAGCTCTCTCGCACCTTTCTGGCAGGCCTTCGGAGCGCTCAGGGACTGACAGTCCTTTAATGGATCGAACCTTATCAAGTATTTAATTGTAACCGGCACAATCTAATTAGGCGGCTCTTAATAGAGGTAATATTCGGTTATTGGTTATTAGTATAATGCCTGGGATGTGCGGCAGCGCGGGGTCTTTAAGCCTGTGATGTATCGCAGCAGAGTTAATAAGACTCCGCACTCACCCTCTCCAATCTCTCGCTCTCTTTCAGGAGAGATGGTAAGCTGATACTACATAAACATTGTTAAAACCACAGCCCCCTGCTGCAGTAATTCACTTAGCTCTGGCCTTGATTTATGGCTCTGTCAATAGAGGGTGACTGGAAACTCTGGACGCTGGGGCTGCAATGTAGCCATTGTATTTACAGTAATAATGGAATGGACGACTCTCTCCTGCCCTTCTTCTGGTGTCGTTCTCCGTCTTACCTTTCCAGATGCTGTCTTTTCATGGCCTGGCTCTTTCTGTTGGGGGTAGAATGCAAACTTTTATGAAGGAGATGCGAAGACACGTTCGCTGTCTCTTTACCGTCCCTGGCGTATTGAATTAGCCCGAGGCGCTGCCGCAGCGACCGACCCCCTCTGAGACACACCCTTTACAAGGCTGAGTCAGGATTTGAGTGGACGACACTCTTGTACTTAGCACAAATGCTAACAAACACACACATTCAGCCCCAGCATACACAAAACTGCTAGTCACGTCGCATAGCCAGCGGTAATCTCATCAACGCAATTACCGACAAAAATGCTCATAAGGTTTTACTTTGACAAAAATAGAAGACGAGATGAAAAAAGTCCAAAAATGTGCAATCATTTTAATTAACAATGTTGATGAAAACGTGACGAGAATGTGCAATGCAATGATTCTTGAGAACAAACTTAAATTTAATTGAATGTATAATTCATAATATGAAAATTTGACGTTGAGAAAAATAAACTGCACAAAAATGAAAAAAAAAAATGGGATAACTGTGTGTGAGTAGATCTATATATTTATATATATATATACAGTGAGGAAAATAAGTATTTGAACACCCTGCTATTTTGCAAGTTCTCCCACTTAGAAATCATGGAGGGGTCTGAAATTGTCATCGTAGGTGCATGTCCACTGTGAGAGACATAATCTAAAAAAACAAAATCCAGAGATCACAATGTATGATTTTTTAACTATTTATTTGTATGATACAGCTGCAAATAAGTATTTGAACACCTGAGAAAATCAATGTTAATATTTGGTACAGTAGCCTTTGTTTGCAATTACAGAGGTCAAACGGTTCCTGTAGTTTTTCACCAGGTTTGCACACACTGCAGGAGGGATTTTGGCCCACTCCTCCACACAGATCTTCTCTAGATCAGTCAGGTTTCTGGCCTGTCGCTGAGAAACACAGAGTTTGAGCTCCCTCCAAAGATTCTCTATTGGGTTTAGGTCTGGAGACTGGCCACGCCAGAACCTTGATATGCTTCTTACAGAGCCACTCCTTGGTTATCCTGGCTGTGTGCTTCGGGTTATTGTCATGTTGGAAGACCCAGCCTCGACCCATCTTCAATGCTCTGAGGGAAGGAGGTTGTTCCCCAAAATCTCGCAATACATGGCCCCGGTCATCCTCTCCTTAATACAGTGCAGTCGCCCTGTCCCATGTGCAGAAAAACACCCCCAAAGCATGATGCTACCACCCCCATGCTTCACAGTAGGGATGGTGTTCTTGGGATGGTACTCATCATTCTTCTTCCTCCAAACACGTTTAGTGGAATTATGACCAAAAAGTTCTATTTTGGTCTCATCTGACCACATGACTTTCTCCCATGACTCCTCTGGATCATCCAAATGGTCATTGGCAAACTTAAGATGGGCCTTGACATGTGCTGGTTTAAGCAGGGGAACCTTCCGTGCCATGCATGATTTCAAACCATGACGTCTTAGTGTATTACCAACAGTAACCTTAGAAACGGTGGTCCCAGCTCTTTTCAGGTCATTGACCAGCTCCTCCCGTGTAGTTCTGGGCTGATTTCTCGCCTTTCTTAGGATCATTGAGACCCCACGAGGTGAGATCTTGCATGGAGCCCCAGTCCGAGGGAGATTGACAGTCATGTTTAGCTTCTTCCATTTTCTAATGATTGCTCCAACAGTGGACCTTTTTTCACCAAGCTGCTTGGCAATTTCCCCGTAGCCCTTTCCAGCCTTGTGGAGGTGTACAATTTTGTCTCTAGTGTCTTTGGACAGTTCTTTGGTCTTGGCCATGTTAGTAGTTGGATTCTTACTGATTGTATGGGGTGGACAGGTGTCTTTATGCAGCTAACGACCTCAAACAGGTGCATCTAATTTAGGATAATAAATGGAGTGGAGGTGGACATTTTAAAGGCAGACTAACAGGTCTTTGAGGGTCAGAATTCTAGCTGATAGACAGGTGTTCAAATACTTATTTGCAGCTGTATCATACAAATAAATAGTTAAAAAATCATATATTGTGATTTCTGGATTTTTTTTTTAGATTATGTCTGTCTCAGTGGACATGCACCTACGATGGCAATTTCAGACCCCTCCATGATTTCCAAGTGGGAGAACATGCAAAATAGCAGGGTGTTCAAATACTTATTTTCCTCACTGTATATATATATATATATATATATATATATATATATATATATATACACACACACACACACACACAATATTCAAGAAAATAGAATAGAATTTATAATAATTCCTAATATGAAAATGTAACGACGAGAAAACAACACAGCATTTAAATGTGCTAACAATGTTTTTGAGCAATATGTATATTCATTTTAGATTATAAATTATAATCTAATAAATTAATATACATATTTTCTATCAAATCGATTAATCGCAATTAATCACATTTCAAAATAAAAGTTTGTGTTTACATAATATATGTGTGTGCACTGTGTATAATTATTATGTATAAATACACACACATACATGTATTGTAAATATTTAAGTATTTGCATTTGTATGTAATATTTGCATGTATATATTGTGTATATATATATATATAAAACACATTTTCTTAATGTATAAATGCATTTGTGTATTTATATAAACATAATAATTATACACAGTACACTTATATTATGTAAACACAAACTTTTATTTTGAATGTGATTAATCGCGATTAATCGATTTGACAGCACTAATTATTATATTTGTATATACTGTATTATATATACATACACACACACACACACACATATATACATATATATACACATTATATTAACAATAACTTATGTTAGATGCGATTAATCGCGATAATTATTGATTTGACAGCACTAATTATTATATTTGTATATACTGTATTATATGTGTGTGTGCATATACATATACATATACACACACACACACACATATATATATATATATATACACATTATATTAACAATAACTTTTATGTTAGATGCGATTAATCGCAATAATAAACTATTTGACAGCACATACACATATATATATATATATATGTGTATGTGCTGTCAAATAGTTTATTATTGCGATTAATCGCATCTAACATAAAAGTTATTGTTAATATAATGTGTATATATATATATATATATACACACACACACACACATACACACTTTAGAATATTTGGTTTTGTTATCAACTACAATGTTGTTTTTGTTGACTAGAATCTGAGTAAAATACACTAAAATGAATGAAAATTAAATGACAAAATATGAATTTAAAATATAATATTTATGAAAAGACTATCAATAAAACAAAACTGTAGAAATTATCACAGCAAACGTAACCAGAGCAGGACTTGAAAACCAACCGCCCCAGAGACGGTATTAAACTGCCTTTTCCATGAAAATTCGCCGGTACTATCTGCAATCCAAGAGCTGTTTTAATGAAACACTTGAGCAGCATATGGTTTCTGCTCCGTTATTCTAAGAAGTGGATCCAACTGGCATCGCTGCATCTATCTGGAGGCAACATGTTGAGACTGGACCGCTTTCGTGTCGTTTCTCCTCGCCAAACAAAACCATTTTTCAAATGTCGTCAATCATTCGCCTTCACAAGGGCAAGCGCTTTACCTGTTCAGGCTTTAAATCATCATGGAGTCGGTTCTCTAGAGCCAAACGAACTGTAGATCAGTGTTACAGTTTTGGTAACCAGCTTACGTCAGCTACAGCGAAACCTACCTTGTCAATTATGCAAATTGCCACAGTCAATTAGTGTGGAGAAAAAAACCCACTTTTTTTCTTCTTCACTCGCTGACAGAATCTAAGTGTTGTGGAACGATAGCCAATTACTTAAATGGCTTGCTCCCATGTCATGTTCTTATTCATTTAATGGTGGTTATTTGGACGGAAAATTGCAAGTAAACAAAGTTTGACCGTGTCTCGAGTTGTCAAAGCTTCTGGACGACATAATTCACTTTCAAGGCTGTCAACTCTTCCGTCTTCAGCGTTCCCTGTTGCGCTAAAATGGAGACACCGTCTCCTGCGCCTTAATATTCATGTAGTGCATGAGGAAAACCCCACTGATGTGCAGAAACAGGCTTGATGAATTAAAAAGGGGTGGTGATGAGACTAATACCAGAACACAAGCGTGAGAGAGAGAATAGCCATGTCTTAACTATAGACACCAGGAGATCATAGGAAGGAACCCCAGGAGAAGAGGCTGATCCTTAGAAATGACTTTGTGCTTTATTAAGCAGTGGGTTGTTCTCGCGAGCGTTAACTTAAGTCAAAACTTAGCCTAGTTGTGGCTAAATGTTTGAGAGCTGCACCATTAAACTCAGTTGAAACAGCACCATATGTGTAAACTAAATATTTACAGAAGCCTCCGACCACGAATAATGGCTGAAAAAAAATAGCAGACTAACTGAATTACATCAGTGAGATTTTTAGACGTGTATGATGTTGTTGATATTTACACTCATTTACATTTTATGAGAGTTAATATTATGACTTGAGCGCTCCTTAGCATGAAGCGGTTACTTTTGCATGACAGGTTTCAATAAAAAAAAAATAATAATAATAATATAAATATATATAGTATTTGTTTTATTTATTATAAATATGTTTTATTGTATAGTATTTGTTTCATTGATTATTTATTATTAATAATACATTTTATTAATATTACATTTATTTTATTTTATTACCTATCTATTTATTACAATTATTAATTTATATGCAGTCATTTATTTAACTATTTACATAAATATTTATATTTATGTATTTAAATATACTAAATATTTGTATTTTATATTTTTTCATTATTTCATTTTATTTCAGTGGAAATTATTTATTACAGTTTATTATTTTATTATAAATATTTTATTCTACGGTATTGTTTGTTATATATTATGCATTTATTTGTATTATTAATAATGCATTAATACATTTTATTTAATTGCAATACCTATTTATTTATTAAAATGATTATTTATATGTATTCATTTATTTAAATATTTACAGAAATACATATTTAAATATACAAGTTCTTTAATTTCAGTGGAAATTACATTTATTACAGTTGAAAGTTACTTGAGGCACACAAAAATGAAACCAACCGCAAAAAGATAAGATTTTACTTTTTATTATTATTCATGTTTTATTATGTATTATTATGTATTTATACATAATACAATTAGTTTTATTTGTATTATTTTTTAATTCATAATAAGTATTTTGCATGTACATGTATTAGACATGTACTAAATCACAGTTATGTGAGGCAAACGACAACAAACGATAAAACTGACATGCACAGCTTTCTAACATACATTTGGAGACTTCTTATTATATGCGACCAAATTAAGAACAACAATTAGTGGTCACTAATCTTCAAGTTTGATGAATAAAAAAAAAGTATTTACCAGGTGCAACCTTTATAAATTCAAAAGACTTTCAAGGAAAAAAGTACCTGTTTGCCTTATTTCTATCTACTGTGTGATTCCACTGCTGACAAAAGAGGCATAGGCCGGCCGCAGAGGTAGTGGGTGGCCCTAGAAGTTAATCTGAGGGGGGTCCAGCGGACACATACCTCCCAAAGCAAATATGGAAATGATAATGATGAGCTGAAAAGGAGGCAGACTCCAGCAGCTGGTTGAGCGCGGCTCCTCTGTTGCCATTGTGCCGCCACCCGCGCGTAATAGAAAAGGCTCTGGATTAGTTCCACTTTGCAAATCGTGTTGGTTCACTGATCTTTTTTTTTAAACTTTCCTCAACCTTTTTTCATCGCCGGCCCATTGCTGCCAACTTTCATTAAACGGTGGATTATCAAAATAATAACTAAGGTGATAATAAAAGGCTTTTCTATGCAATAGGCAACAGGTTCCCACTTCACCCAGTTTGGATAACACTGAAAAGGAGGGAAGAGCAAGTGTTGCGAAGTCGCACGCTCAATTGAAAGGGAGGACAGACTTAGGCGGTTTTAAAAATTCTTTAATGGTTCTAGAAAAAGAAGTTTTCCGGCCGCCCCGCCTAACCGCATAAACCGGGTTTGACTAACGTCTTGAAAGAGAGGGAGGCACTTTAAATCAATCATAGATTCATGGATTTAGCTTTTAAGAAGTACTCTTAAAGGGGCGACAAGCCTTGCCGCATATGCATATTAAATCGCGATCCATTTTGCGCCTCACGTCCACGTGGGCATAAAATATTCACATGACAGCGATACCACTTCCAAGCCTGATTTAATACTAATAGCCTCACAAATTAAGTTGTGGTTAATACTTCAACATATTCCAAGTAATTCATGCTGGAAACAGACCCTTTGGCCCAGTTCTGTGAGCCGTTTTGCTTTATATCCAGCAAATAAAGAATATTAATGACAGAGAAAAAGCAAAATCAGGTACATTTACACACAGACCCTGACTTTTGCATAGAGGTTATGGAATACGGCTCAAAACAAAGTGCTTTGAATATGCGACGGAAAACTACAAACCAGCCAACAGGTCATAAATTCAGCAATCTTGAATTTATTTTCCTTACTTTAACTCACAACCGCAACATGTAGCCGCTTTTCTTTATTTGGCCCTTATCTATGACAAAACCATTCACAGCCTGTGACAATACAGTCGTGATAACCTGATCCAGGCCGCTCTCTGATAAAGCCTCGTTCGCTGAGAAAACCAACCCGTGTGTAAGTCACACTCAGAGATCCGGTTAAGTGTTTACATTAAACGCATGTAAATCAAGCAGACGGACGAGGTGATACACACTGTGGGTTGCACTCGTAAAGTGACCGCACTCACATCCTCAGTGTATTTGTCAACAACTGTCCGATTTGAACAAGTTACAAATATAACTCTCTCTCACTTTTACCCACACTGCCTCAAGCCCAGTTCACACTGACACCAAAAAAACCCTAAAAAAACAAACAAAACATTTCCCAGACTTGATTTTTTCAGTGAATCAAAAACATACAGGACAGCTAGTGTCCGATGCATGAACAAATGACTAATTAGACGATTATTTTAAGTGAATCAAACACTAACATCAAGTTTTCATTACTTTCTATGATCAAATATTATATAAAGTAATTTAAGTAAATAAATAAATGATTTAAAAATAAAATAAAAATAAAGATACAATAATCAGATTAAAGACTTTGTGAAGCAACTGAAGAAAATGTTAAATACCATTTCTTATTATGATATTTAATTACACATATTGATAAAATAACAGTTTTACACAAGAAGCGCAATTCAAAGTTGACTTCAGTTGCTTCACAGAACAGTTTTTGGTTGCGTTGATTATAAAATGAATAAAAAATATAAATTGAACTGCTAATTTTTTTAAATCATTACAATTGTAATGTAACATTTAGAAGGATTGATCTATAATTTACAGCATTAGCTGATAGACATTGTAACTGTAACATACCCAAATGAATCGGAATTGAATCCGAATCAAACTGAATTAGAATTGAATCTGAATCAAACTGAATTGGAAATTACTCCGAATCAAACTGAATTGGAGTTGAATCAGAATCGAAATCAAACTGAATTTGAATAGAATCAGAATCAAATCAGAATCAAAATGAATTGGAATTGAATCAGAATCGAATCAGAATCAAATATAATGGAGAGCTTGTGAATTGGAACCAGAAAAAAAACCTGGTCCGTATCCCCATCGTGTTGCTGCACATTTGCATGAAGTTAAACTGTACTCAAATTGGCTGCATCTTCAACTCTCATTGAAAATAAAAATGACGTCCAGTTGTTTCGATACTACAAATCTCTGTCTACAGGCAGAGTCCGTTCAGTCCGTTCCTGCTCATCCAGTCTGATCTTACAAGGGGACACTGTAGGGTGTGAAGGAAACTGGGATTTGAAGGACTGTGGGGATCCTGCTGGCTGGGATTAGGGGCTTGGGGAAGAAGAGTGGTGCAGTTTGAGGAGGGTGGGGTGTTGGGACCTCACCTCTGGGTCCTGTAATGACAGGTCGATGATGGTGTGTGAATGCCGTTCGGGGGGAAGCGGTCTGCGAAGGCACAGGGCTGCTGAAACCAGACTTCTCTGACTTCTTTAATGTGGTAGGCGATGGCATCCCTGGCAAGAATGATTGATAAGTGCAGTTTAATAACGCAAGGTCATGGAGATACAGGCTGGCGCAAAGGAGAGAGAGTGGATAGGAGGGGTGGGGTGGTTTGTTGGGGTGAGTGGATGGGGGTCAAGACAGCAGGGGAGACTGAGAGGCCCAGCGGGGTGTGGCACAGGATACACTACATGGGGCCGAACGGTGAATCTTTCCCAGTACAACACAAGGTCACGTGAATATGTAGTGTCTTGATGTCTTGACTTTAAAATGTCGAACTGACATGTGCACTAGGCATGACCTTGTGACCTTTTTCATGATAAAAATATGTGGATGGAGCCCCTAAACGAACATGGTGATGGGGAAAAGATTATAATTGCAATATAATGTGTTGTCTCACAAAACTTTTGTATTCTTTTGCAAAACTTTTGCGTTCCCCGAGAAACTTTACGTTTGCTCAAAAAACTGTTGTGTTCCCCAAGAAACTTTACGTTTGCTCACAAAACTTTTGCAAAACTTTACATTTGCTCACAAAACTTTTGCGTTCCTCAAGAAACTTTATGTTTGCTTGCAAAACTTTAACGTTCCCCAAGAAACTTTACGTTTGCTCACAAAATATTTGCGCTCCTCAAGAAACTTTACGTTTGTACACAAAACTTTCGCGTTCCCCAAGAAACTTTACGTTTGCTCACAAAATATTTGCGTTCCTCAAAACACTTTACGTTTGTTCGCAAAACTTTCACGTTCCCCAAGAAACTTTATGTTTGCTCACAAAATATTTGCGTTCCCTAAGAAACTTTACATTTGCTCACAAAACTTTTGCAAAACTTTACATTTGCTCACAAAATATTTGCGTTCCTCAAAAAACTTTACGTTTGTTCGCAAAACTTTCACGTTCCCCAAGAAACTTTATGTTTGCTCACAAAATATTTGCGTTCCCTAAGAAACTTTACGTTTGCTCACAAAACTTTTGCAAAACTTTACATTTGCTCACAAAATATTTGCGTTCCTCAAAAAACTTTACGTTTGTTCGCAAAACTTTCACGTTCCCCAAGAAACTTTATGTTTGCTCACAAAATATTTGCGTTCCCTAAGAAACTTTACGTTTGCTCACAAAACTTTTGCAAAACTTTACATTTGCTCACAAAATATTTGCGTTCCTCAAAAAACTTTACGTTTGTTCGCAAAACTTTCACGTTCCCCAAGAAACTTTATGTTTGCTCACAAAATATTTGCGTTCCCTAAGAAACTTTACATTTGCTCACAAAACTTTTGCAAAACTTTACATTTGCTCACAAAATATTTGCGTTCCTCAAAAAACTTTACGTTTGTTCGCAAAACTTTCACGTTCCCCAAGAAACTTTATGTTTGCTCACAAAATATTTGCGTTCCCTAAGAAACTTTACATTTGCTCACAAAACTTTTGCAAAACTTTACATTTGCTCACAAAATATTTGCGTTCCTCAAAAAACTTTACGTTTGTTCGCAAAACTTTCACGTTCCCCAAGAAACTTTATGTTTGCTCACAAAATATTTGCGTTCCCTAAGAAACTTTACGTTTGCTCACAAAACTTTCGCAAAACTTTACATTTGCTCACAAAATATTTGCGCTCCTCAAGAAACTTTACGTTTGTTCACAAAACTTTCGCGTTCCCCAAAAAACTTTACGCTTGCTCACAAAATATTTGCGTTCCTCAAAAAACTTTACGTTTGTTCGCAAAACTTTCACGTTCCCCAAGAAACTTTGTTTGCTCACAAAATATTTGCGTTCCCTAAGAAACTTTACATTTGCTCACAAAACCTTTACGTTCCCCAAGAAACTTTACGTTTGCTTACAAAACATTTTTGCATTCCTCAAGAAACTTTACAATTGCTCACAAACTTTTGTGTTCCCTAAGAAACTTTACGTTTGCTCAAACCTTTCGTGGTCCCCAAGAAACTTTACGTTTGCTCACAAAACTGTTGCGTTCCCCAAGAAACTTTACGTTTGCTCACAAAACTGTTGCGTTCCCTAAGAAACTTTACATTTGCTTACAAAACTGTTGCGTTCCCCAAGAAACTTTACATTTGCTCACAAAATTTTGAGTTCCCTAAGAAACTTTACGTGTGCTCACAAGACTTTTTGCATTTACGTTTGCTCATAAAACTGTTGCATTCCCCAAGAAACTTTACATTTGCTCACAAAACTTTTGGGTTCCCCAAGAAACTTTACGTTTGCTGAAGACTTTTGCGTTCCCTAAGAAACTTTACGTTTGCTCACAAAACCTTTGCGTTCCTTAAGAAACTTTGCCTTCACTCACAATATGTTTTCTTTCCCCAAGAAACCTTACATTTGCTCATAAAACATTTGCGTTCCCCAATTTTGCATTTGCTCACAACCCCTCCCCTTATATTAGCCTAAGAAACGCTTTGTTTACTTGCATTCCCTCAAGAAACTTTGAGCTTACTTGCAAAACTGCGTTCACAGAGAAATTTTGCGAAACTTTGAGCTCACAAATCTATTGCATTCCTTCCAGAAACTATAAAATAAAAACTATATTTCAATACTTTTGCAAGTAAATGCTTTTTCTTTGATTTTTGAATTGATTTTCCTCCCATCACCATGTGCCCTTAGGGGCTGCGTAGTTGACCGTAGCTTTAAACCCATAATATTTCTTTAAAGGAGTTTTTACCCCCATCTCCCAGTTACTAAACAGCTGGGTCAAATTAGTTCTGATTAGGTATTTCTGATATACAATGAGTGTGAGGTTAGTTGTTAATGGTAAAAATGGTTCCCGAAAAATGCAAAAACAAAATTAAAAGGCAGTTTTGAAAGTATCTTATGCATCTTACCCATGGGCTAGCGGGATGAAATGACATAGCGATGAGTGAAACAGGAAGTGGTGGAGAAAAAGAGAGAGAAAGCTGAACAGACACGGAGGGAAAAGGAGTTAAGGATGCAAAGCACACAGCATTCACATTCACAGTCTGGCAGGCAGCCTTGCTTTGGCAGGGGTTAATGCGAGCAACAGTTCAGACGCACAGGCTAACATGAGCTAACTGAGAATGACTGAAGTCTGTTAGTGCATGCTCAGCCACGTTAGTTCAACTCCTCCCTCCGGCATTAGCGCTCCCATACTGCCTCGCTTCACTCTACCTCTCGCTTCGGGGTAAAAAAAAGACAAACGTGAGGGAAACCCATGGCCGATTAGCCACTTGAGGTTAGGAATGCAAATTGATAAGAATGAACTGCAAATAGAAGGGGCAATTAGGAGGCACCGCTGGCCCATTTGTCACCCAGTCAAAGTGTTTAGTCCATTCTTCTGCACTGGGACAGGATATAAGCTCTGATCTTATGTCTTATTTCTCCACGACAGCAGTCCACTCACACCCCCAGTGGAACAAGTTCATCTAGACGCTAGCAAATGACTTTAACTAGTGCAATTTAATCATATGTGGTTAAAGTTGAATGAATGGTTTTAGCCGGCAGCCTCCACTCTCCTTGCGCTGTCCACATGTTCTCGTTACATCACAGCCCTGGTGTACGGGACGCCCCGACAGCCCAAGTTAAATTGGACAGTTAAATTAGTTAAATTAGTCTATCAAGAGTGATTTTACATCAAATATACTGTGATTTTATGCAGTGTATTTGATGCTGCAAAAGAGGCAGGCTACAGGCATTTACATTTTTTAAGAACTTTCTAGAATTGTGAAATTTCTAATTGTTCTGGACAAATGTTTATTGAGTGGCTCAAAATGTAAATCTTCAGTGCTGACTTGCTTGCTAGTGCCCAACAGATTTACACTTTCAAACTGAAAAATATATTGCAAAAATAAAACGTGAAAAAAAACCGGACAAAAAAATATTATTAAAACCAATTATTATTAATTACAATGCTATGTTATTTTTTATTTAGCATGCTCTATTATGCAATTATATTATTATTGTTATTACTATTAACAATAATAATAGTAATAAATATGAAAACCGTTAAATATTGCATCACAGAATATCCCAAATATTTATATTAATGTTAATATTTCTTAATAATAATGTTTTGATTGCTTTTCCCACTAAAATATTAAAAGGGATAAAGTAAATAATAATAATAAATAGTAAAAATTTAAATATTGCAGCACAGTGCATTAAAATTAAGTGCAATAAATAAGAATAATATTAATAACTAGTTCCACTGTTATCGCGATATGTCGTTGTTTTCTGCTTTTTGACTTGTTTTTAGATATGGGGAGGTCAAATGTGCAGATGCAAGTGTTTTGGTGATTTCTGTGTGCGTGTGTGTGATCAGAAGTCATCCTTGGTTTCTCCAGCCCTTGCAGACTCCTTCCCCTTTCAGGCACAAGAAAGAGAGAGAACACAAGATGGAAAGAAAGAAAGCATCTCTTCTTAGCATCAATGATACGTTAGCGATGGGCTTCAACCCCTTTCTCTTCACTTTAGGTCATGGAAAGGTCATCTAAGAGGTCAAAGAAACCAGGAAGAGATGATCGCTACTTGAATACGAATATGGTAAAAGATTTTAAGGAAGCCATCAAGCACATTTAGCAAAGCTTACCATTATTTTCCAGTCTTCATTCATCAAACACACACAAAATTCCCCATTCAGCTGTTCTCATTTTTCCCTCACTCTCACACGTTCATTGCAGAATGCTTCAGGAGATCAATTTCTATGAGTGCGCTGACAGCGGCGGAAGACAGAGCGGAGTGGAAACATACAGTATCACGGGGACGGACTCATCAAATGTATGTGAAGCCCAATGTAACCAAAACACTACTCACCCGAGACCAACTAAATAATAACAGACAGAAAGTGGTGGAAAAGTGAATGGAGCGAGGGATGATAGGATGAGAATCACACATACATACATGCACACGCTGTCACAGGCCACTGCAGAGGATCAGAAGAACATTAGCTATAGCTATATCAACACTTTGGACATCTCGTTTACTGACTAGTCTATATTTTATCTTATCCAAAGTCACTTTGATTTCCTGTCAAACATTTTGCGTGTTCACAGAGCAGTGGAAGTTTAGCACAAAATCCGGCTTCATTAGCAGTTAGCTTGTCATGCGAGAATCCTATTTTGCTAGCATTGCTTGTAATGTCACTGGTATTATACTCAATTATACTATACTTTCTGGGATGTCTAATTCATGCGGTTTGGTGAAAGTTTGAGATATTTAACTGCATCAGCAGCAGCTAGCTTGTCAGGATTTGTTAGCACTGCTTTTGACAACTCTGAGATGACGTGCTGCTGGCCACCAGTTTTGGAAAAAGGGACATGTTGTCTGATTCATGTTTTTCCCACAGAACTTTGAGAATAGCTAAGAGTTTTCAATTAAGCTGGTTTGTTGCTGGTCTAAGGTGGTCTTCCAAATCTAACCAACATGGTCAACCAGGTCAAAACAAGGTCCATCAGCTATTTGACCAACTTATGATACATTTGGACCAGCATGTAGGAAGCTGTGTTCTTCGATTGAGCTCTGGCAAGGTTCTTAAGAGGATATGTTGGTGCTTGTAGAGTGGGGAAGTCCGAAGAAAAAACAGAATGAAACCTGTGGGTTGGCGGACAGTTCTCTTTGATTGTGTGTGTACAAGTGTCTGTGCTTGCGGTGGACTGGGCCTGATGTCTCGGAGTGAGTAATGAACACTTGAAAAGGTTCTGTCAGTTGGAATCAAAGCCCAACTGTAGTCAGCACTTTCCCTTCCGAGGCGTTATTATATGCTGGTACCGGTCCTGGCCCGATTCTCCTCTTCCCCTCCCTTTCTCCCTTCCTCACGGCTGACAAATTGACAGAACCCAGACGGGCGAGGGAGGCAATTCTGTATCGGGTGCGTCTCACTGCTGCTCTCCATTGCTCTCGTCCTGCAGCGCTCGCCGTCCCCTCCGGCACATCAATCAGAGCTGGCCTGACTGCAGTCGGCAGTGAATCTGCCTAAACTAGTCTCAACACACGAGATAATATAATAATGCAATAGAATTTTTTAATAATGTAAAATTAAGAGTATATTTTTAAAAAAGGAAAAAAAGAATATGTAATATAATGTTTACATTTTTTAAATATATATATTTTTTAATGTACATTTTAAAATGTAATTTGTAAAGTAAATATGTAATATATATGTAATATAATAAATGTTTAACATATATATATATATATATATATACACACATATATATATATATATATATATATATATATATATATATATATATATATATATATATATATATATATATATATATATATATATATATATATATATATATATATATATATATATATATATTAGTGGTGGGCATAGATTAATTTTTTAATCTAGATTAAAATGGCTCATTTGAATTCTTCCGAAGGCATTCAGAATATGTGTGCTCATAAGTGATCGTTTGTCTTTTTGTAGTTTGAATAATAAATAACTTCTGTCCCTTTAAGACCTGACGCACGCATGGGCATTGAGGGCATTGAGACATTTTTGACTGTATTTGACCATTAATAAGCTGGAAAAAGGAGCTCATTTTTGCACTTGTATGTCAGAGGCGGCGGTATGTGTGTGCGCGCTTCAGATGCGAGCGTGAAATCTGCGGAATTAGTAGAATTAACGTTATGAGCAACCCCGCGCGAAATTCAGACCGGTCACACATGAGGAAAAGTCCAGCAGAACACCCGTTCACAATGTTCAGAGGATTAAACGGACTGAATGAGAGGAGGCGGGTGCATGTCACTCGCTGTCGGTCGGAGAGGAGAGCGCAGCTGATATCCATACTGTAGAAAATGAGTATTGTATCGTTTCAGATATTTCAGTATCGATACATAGCGAAATATGGATATTTTTGACAACACTAGTAGGCATACACACAGGTTCGAAGACTCGTTCTCTGGCCCTCTACAGTGCAATTCGGCTAGGTATACATCCGCACTAAAATATCAAGGTGAAAGTCATCATAGCTTGCGTAGTATAGACCCAGCTCCCAACCCAACTTTGAGAATAGATTAACGGCGATATTTTTTTTATCGCCCGATAATAGTCTCGCGTTAACGCAGCACGTTAACGCTGATAACGGCCCACCACTAATAAATATATATATATATATATATATATATATATACACACAATATGTAAAGGGATAGTTCACCCTGAAATGAAAATAAAGTAATCTTTTACTCACCCTGCTGTTGTTCTAATGCCCTATGTACTTCTATCTTTTTCAGACCTCAAAAGCAGAAATTGTTAAAAACGTCCTGCATGCACTCCTCCATATAATGGCAGTGAATGGCGATCAGCTAAAACTTTACAAAAATGATACAAAAGTATCACGCAATGATACAGTGAGATGCGCCATATATGGAAAGTGTTCAGGAGGCATACTATAAGGTTTGGCGAGAAAGAAACCATATTATTCAGTCAAAATACTGAGCTCGGCCATTACTCTGTGCACACGCGTTCCTGTGAGTGCGTGCAAGCCGTCAGCATGGCACCCAGGATAAGCACACTCTTCTATAAGGTAAATAATAAGAAATAATACAATAATACTAATAATAATGAGGTAAACCTCCTGAAGTGAATGTTATGTACCGGTTGTTACGACAACATAGAGTGAGGGGCTTGCACGCACTCACAGGAACGCACAGGATAACGGCCGAGCTCAGTATTTTGACTGAATAATACGGTTTCTTTCTCGCAAAACCTTATAGTATGCCTCCTGAACACTAGAGGCTGACATTGTTTTGGGAATCCTGCGGGTCACGTGAAAATCACTATTAATCACGTGTTTTTACCGGGAGTGGGCGGAACCGGGAATTGTAATAACACTATGATACCATCTATACAAATATACTGTTTATATAAATTAATATTTATGTCTCTATGCGTTTTTTTCTGCTTTTGAGGTCCGAAAAAGATAGAAGAACATAAGGCATTGGAAAAACAGGGTGAACTATCTCTTTAAGCAAATGTACTACTTAAAAAGCCAGAAATCAAAGACAAAATTAAGTTTTTGGCAGAATATAGGAAGTTGTTTGTGAAGTGTATATATACACTCACCTAAAGGAGTATTAGGAACACCATACTAATACTGTGTTTGACCCCCTTTCGCCTTCAGAACTGCCTTAATTCTATACGTGGCATTGATTCAACAAGGTGCTGAAAGAATTCTTTGAAATGTTGGCCCATATTGATAGGATAGCATCTTGCAGTTGATGGAGATTTGTGGGATGCACATCCAGGGCACGAAGCTCCTGTTCCACCACATCCCAAAGATGCTCTATTGGGTTGAGATCTGGTGACTGTGGGGGCCATTTTAGTACAGTGAACTCATTGTCATGTTCAAGAAACCAATTTGAAATGATTCGAGCTTTGTGACATGGTGCATTATCCTGCTGGAAGTAGCCATCAGAGAATGGGTTCATGGTGGTCATAAAGGGATGGACATGGTCAGAAACAATGCTCAGGTAGGCTGTGGCATTTAAACGATGCCCAATTGGCACTAAGGGGCCTAAAGTGTGCCAAGAAAACATCCCCCACACCATTACACCACCACCACCACCAGCCTGCACAGTGGTAACAAGGCATGATGGATCCATGTTCTCATTCTGTTTACGCCAAATTCTGACTCTACCATCTGAATGTCTCAACAGAAATCGAGACTCATCAGACCAGGCAACATTTTTCCAATCTTCAACTGAACAATCTTGGTGAGCTCATGCAAATTGTAGCCTCTTTTTCCTATTTGTAGTGGAGATCAGTGGTACCCGGTGGGGTCTTCTGCTGTTGTAGCCCATCTGCCTCAAGGTTGTGCGTGTTGTGGCTTCACAAAGGCTTTGCTGCATACCTCGGTTGTAACGAGTGGTTATTTCAGTCAAAGTTGCCCTTCTATCAGCTTGAATCAGTCGGCCCATTCTCCTCTGACCTCTAGCATCAACAAGGCATTTTCGCCCACAGGACTGCCGCATACTGGATGTTTTTCCCTTTTCACACCATTCTTTGTAAACCCTAGAAATGGTTGTGTGTGAAAATCCCAGTAACTGAGCAGATTGTGAAATACTCAGACCGGCTCGTCGGGCACCAACAACCATGCCACGCTCAAACTTAAATCCCCTTTCTTTCCCATTCTGACATTCCGTTTGGAGTTCAGGAGATTGTCTTGACCAGGACCACACCCCTAAATGCATTGAAGCAACTGCCATGTGATTGGTTGATTAGATAATATATATATATATATATATATATATATATATATATATATATATATATATATATATATATATATATATATATATATTAATTAGTAATTTAATTAAATACACATTTTATATTAACTTTCAGCAACAAAAGTGTCTTTTTTATATTATTTAAAGTTTTAGTCATTAAAGTATTTATTGTATGTTAAATGTTAAAATTGAATGTTAAAATCACTTGTTTTATATTTGTAGATTTTGAGTAGGTGGTGAGGACTATGACTGCAGTACTCTATCTGTACTGACACTCGGCTACGTGCGGCAAGCAGAAAGACGGGTAGACGTGACCCCGTGGTCCCTACACCGGCCTATCACCTGACACCCGCTACCTGAGCAATGACAAGCATGCTGCTGCCGCAGACATACTTTCGAAAGGCTGGCTAATTTTAAACACATAGCGACGGTCTCCGCTATCAAATAAAGATAGGAGAGGCCCGCACACACGTATATAAACACAAGCACACAACCGACACACTCGGGGTAAATTCATGGAAAGGAATACAAATCAAACAGATGGCAGGCATAACAAGAGCTAGAGATGTCAAAGTCTTTTTGATGTTCAACACCACGGCTAAAAAATGGATGCAAGCGGCTGATTGGACGAGAAATGTGATCCTGTCATGGACGAGCGAGTGATCCGGAGGTCAAATCACACTCACTTTTTCTCTCACCCTCTTAGTTTACTCACACATTCCCTCACACATTTGAGCAAACACACACTGGGACAGACTCTCACTTGCTTGGTGTCGAAGCAACTTTGAAAAGCACTTAATAGTCAGACACAGCTCTAAATCAATTGCATCGCTTCATATTCCCCATTTGTATAGCGTTATTTCATATTTAAATATGTTAGGGATGTGTCAGAAATGTGGACTAGTCAACGAATCATCCAATAACAAAGTAGTCGGTTAGGAAGTTTGACTTGAGTGAGTTCATCTACATTTTTTCTTATACTTTTTAGCTTTGATAAACAGTGTAACTGACACAACTCTAAATATACACATATATACATTTTACAGGACTCGGACTCAGACTTTTGCACATCCCTAATATAATTATCACAATTTCTTCTGACATTGCGTCCTCAAAAACACAAACACACGCAACTTTAACGCAAACATTTCCAGATGCACCATTTATGGATGTGGATGACATCATGCACACATACAAATCATAGGGATATCATGGGGTAGGGGGTGCATGTCATTTCAGGGGGACAAAAACATTCTTCCGATTTTTTCTGTTCCTTTTTTTTGTGGTAAATGTGGCTGTGGGGGTTGGGGGATGGGGGGGTGGGGCAGTAAAACATCTGAGTAGAACAACACCAAAAAAATATGGTACGAAACAACAACGACGACGACAAAACTAGACGGCACAATGGACGAGCTCCTTTTTTGGGTGGGGAGGGAAGGTGAGGTGTGGAAGGGTGACAACATTGATGTAGTTTTACCTTGTCTTGAGATGAACGAACTAGCTAGCGAGCCACGCAGTTTATATCCAGCTTTGAAAGACAAGGAAGGAGGAGAAAGAAACAAGGAGGGACAAAAGAACAAAAAAGGCAGGGTGAATAAGAGGTGTAGAAGCAAATGTGCAATACCTTAGCAGTTCAACCATTCATGTCAGATATGATATGTCCAGAACCTGCCAGACAGCCACACACTCAGATTACACACACACACAGGGGACATTGACATCGACTTAGGGTTTCCTTCTCTGGATCTTCCTGACTTCCTGTGTGACAGTTATTCTTCCACAGGTAGCGGTCTGTAAAATATGTCTACACGGCAACTAAACCCATAGTTATCATAGATATTAATGATGTGCATTGCTGTTTGAGGTGTGCTGATTATATTATAATATATAATATTATAGCGGATTTATTATTAAAAAAATAAATAAAAAAAATAAAAATATATATATATATAATTAATATTTTATCTCAAATTATAATTTGATATGTAATTTGATATAAAATATGAATTATATATTTGTTTATTATTATAATTATAATATATATATATTTTTTTTATTATTTTAAAATAGTTAATATATAAAATCAGTAAAAAAGTGAAATATATGTATACTTTAAGTACATAAATATATTATTAACCTAAGATATAATATATATAATGAGTAGTATAAAATCTAATAATATTAATTTAAGATTATTCTATATTTTTTATAGATTATATTTCTGCACATTAAAATTAATTTACTGATTTCTAACTTCACAGATTTCCTCTTAAAATCTGTGCGGAAAGTGTGAAAAACTTCTGGGCATGCTTGCGAGTCCTCAGTTTGAATCAGTATAACTATTCCCTTTTGAATCATAAGCCATTACTTTCGTCGTGTTCGGCTCGAGAACTGGTACTAATTGCCTGTTGTGGAACTTTGCAGAAGTACCAAAGGAATCAGTAAATGAATCATTAATGAAGTTCCTTGAATGATTCTCTTAATAACGATCATCCCCTCTCATGCCCGGCTTTAGCTCTGTCCTGACTTGGCTATAATATGTGACGCATGTTTTCGCTCTATCTCTGTCCACCATGCGGTGTCTGTTTCTAATATGGAG
Source organism: Romanogobio albipinnatus (assembly GCA_023566225.1). Taxonomy (NCBI): domain Eukaryota; kingdom Metazoa; phylum Chordata; class Actinopteri; order Cypriniformes; family Gobionidae; genus Romanogobio; species Romanogobio albipinnatus. Next base: position 7,658,533 of record CM042263.1, read on the forward strand.
TGAGAGCGAGACTTGATTGAAGACGCTTTGGAGCAGGACAGATTTACAGTCCTCTGCTCTGTGGCAATGCGTCGGGGTTCATAGGACACACGCACGTGGTCCAGGATGAATCAGCACTCCACATTCAATCCCACACACATACGCCGTCCTACTAGACCCTTCATACATTGTTAGCATTATTAGTAGACACATGGGTATGAAGTTAAATGAGTCTGTATCTACAAGCCATCTATTGTTAACTTCGGAGATGGACTGAGGGAGGCAGACGGTGAAAATCTTTAAAAAAAAGAAAAACAAATGAGGTGCCATTTGATTTTGAGGGTGCCATCTCCGAAATGTCATACCCGGAGAGACGGATCAGAGATGCTGAAACCCCTCCCCGAAAAGAAGAAGAAGAAGAAGAAGAAGAAACAGAAATAATCCCCACACAGCTGTTGCCGTCCCACAACCAGCACACACCACAGGATGCACAAACACACACACACACACACACACACACACATACACACACACACACACAGCAGATCCGATCGCTCGCTCTCCACCCGCAACCCCACAGTGTGAGAGTGTGAATATGTGTGTGTGAGGCTGGCTTTCAGGGTGGACGGTTACCTGGCTCCACTTCATGCCAGCTGCTGGCTTGGCTGCCGCTGCCAGGCGAGCGTCCCTGACCTGGGTAGTAGGACTCCTCTCCCGGGCTGTCCACCTCATCCTCCATGCATTTGATACGCTTTGCAGAACTGTGCGACAAAAAAAAGAGACATAAAAGAGAGTGGATAAATAAAATTAAATGCATTTCATTCTGATTTAGACAACATTAAACTGCATTCAGAAAGCATTAAATGTCTTAATGTGATGTATTTTAGGGGCAGGGCTTGATTTTACCCATTAGGATATGATTGGATGATGAAAAGTGATATTTATTCATATAGTTTTTTTCCTCTCCCACAGTGAAAATGCCGTAAATAATACATCTTAGTACATCAATATGTTCAAATGTTTTTTAATAAATGAATTACATTATACACAATAGCAAAATAAATAAAGCATACACAATAGAAATTGATCATTGATCAATAATAAGATTTTTTTAATGTATTAATTAATTATTGTAATATTTCATTAAATGTATGTTGACATATACAGTGCCGTCTCTTATGCTCACCAAGGCTGCATTTATTTGATTAAAAATAGAAAAAAATATTGTGAAATATTATTAAAATGTAAAATAACAGTTTTCTATTTGAATATATTTTAAAATGCAACTTATTTTTCTTATTTTTATATTTTCAGCATCACTACTCCAGTCTTCAGTGTCACATGATCCTTCAGAAATCATTCTAATATGATGATTTGCTGCTCAAGAAACATTTATGATTAATATCAATGTTGAAAAGAGTTGTGTAAAAACAATTTTTTAGGATTCTTTGATGAATAGAAAGTTCAAAAGCATTTACTTTAAATATAATCTTTTGTAACATTATAAATGTCTTCACTTTTGATCAATTTAATGCATGCTTGCTAAATAAATGTATTACTTTCTTTAAGTTATTTCCCCAAAAAATAAATAATACATTTTTACTGACCCAAAACTTTTGAACAGCAGTGTATATCTATTAATTTATATTAATATTATCTATGAATAAATATAGTTATTAATTTGGCACACTTAATCTTCAAAATAAATAAAAACCATGAAATAAATAAATACATTCTTGAATTGGATTTGATATAAATATTATATATGATGAATATGATATGATATTTGAAATAAAATATATAAATGAAATATATTAATATATCAAACATATTCAACATTTAATGTATTTATTTAAAGATGTTTTCATATATTCATATGCCTATATCAGCCTACACAGCATAAACGTTATTTGAGGCAAATAAAGTTATATTTCAATAAAAGAGTATTTTTTAGAATAGATATAACTAGTGTAGAATATATTTATTCAAGCCAAGAAAAATGGACAGAAAATACATATGTTCAATCTTAAACGCACACACAGACACACACATTCAAAAAGTGAGGAATCACTGGAGGCTGGTGTTCATGTGTGTGAGTTATCTGCTGTGAGCTGAGCTCTGACATTTATTTGTTAATGTAAGGCCTACTGGTGTTTTTCACTCATAATCGCTTAATTAGTTTCTAGCATGCAGCCACACACAGGGTCCTTATTCCAGATGTTTGCTTTGGCAGGCCTGGCTGAAGAGGCCACTGAAGCATGTGGGCAGACGCACACATGTACACACACACACACACACAGATGCATGTGAGCGTGCACACATGGGCTCAAAAGCCTGCGAGTTAGTGCTCTAAACTACATTTTTGTGCATCAAAGGCACTTATGATGCCCAAAAACACTTACTGTGTGAGTGCATTCTGTCAAATTCAACAAATGTACTTCATGGAAATGGCTAAAATGAGCATACACATGATGATCAAATGTGCATGTTAGATATTAGCACAAATGTTTATGTACATTTGTGTTTGTGTTGATTTTAGATATGCTGCGTGTATGTAAAAGTGACAGCAAAATTGGCCCCATCAATGAAATCACAGTGACCATTTATTCGCTGCATTTCAGCTGTGCACACACACACGTGTCCAAACATACACGCATCTGTCTACACATCTCGTGTGCGGGCTTGCCACGTAGTGCGGCTTCACATTGGAGACCAGTGACTGTGTGTGTGTATGTGTGTGTGTGTGCACGTGCACGTGACTGGCCTGTAGCGGGTGGCGGAGGGAGAAGGTTCCAGGTGGACACACATATGCTGGAAGCTTGTGTAGCTCAGACTCCTGCAGCCTCTTCGAACACTCAGCCAACACATCAATCTCTGCCTCGGCTGATTAATTAAGACTCAGAGTGAAGGAGAGAGAGTGTGTGCGTACCTGCTAGAAGAAGTGCTGGGTAGGGGGCGCCTCATGGCCCCAGGGCTCATACTGTAGTAGGAAGAGCTGTCCAAGTCTGCCAACGAGAAGTTGGGCCCCGTCCCTGCTGCAATGGGCGCTGCCATACACAAAAAAAGAGAACAAAAGTCAACAACTGTGAATAATACAATCTGAAGCATCCGATTTTGATGCATTTCATCTTCATTTCCCCATCAAAAGTAAAAGTAAAGCTCAAGTCTTAACCCTAAGCATCCATCTTGGCTGTATGACAAGCTTACAAATCAACAATAAAATCTGACGACAATCATAAACTTCATAAACTTTGTTGCTTTAGCTCACACCAAATACATTTTTCATGTTAAATGTTTAAAAAAACCCTCAAAGACAGCTAGAACCACAGATAGATAGATACAGACACAACGATAGATAGATAGATAGATAGATAGATAGATAGATAGATAGATAGATAGATAGATAGATAGATAGATAGATAGATAGATAGATAGATAGATAGATAGATAGATAGATAGATAGATAGATAGATAGATAGATAGATAGATAGATAGATAGATAATAGACAGAATGGTAGATAGATATAGACAGACACAACAAAAGAATAGATAGATTGATAGATATAACAATAGCTAGACAGACAGATAGATAGAGACACAATAAAAGAATAGATAGAATGATAGATAGATAGATAGAATCATAAAATGATAGAGAGACAGACAGACAGATATATATATATATATATAGACAGACACAACGAAACAATAGATAGAATGATAGATAGATAGATAGATAGATAGATAGATAGATAGATAGATAGATAGATAGATAGATAGATAGATAGATAGATAGATAGATAGATAGACAACGAAAGAATAGACAGAATGATAGATAGATAGATAGATAGATAGATAGATAGATAGATAGATAGATAGATAGATAGATAGATAGATAGATAGATAGATAGATAGATAGATAGATAGATAGATAGATAGATAGATAGATAGACAACGAAAGAATAGACAGAATGATAGATAGATAAATAGATAGATAGATGATAGATAGATGATAGATAGATAGATAGATGATAGATAGATAGATAGATAGATAGATAGATAGATAGATAGATAGATAGATAGATAGATAGATAGATAGATAGATAGATAGATAGACAACGAAAGAATAGACAGAATGATAGATAGATAAAGACAGACACAGTGAAAGAATAGATAGAATGATAGATATAACAATAGCTAGACAGACAAATAGATAGAGACACAATGCAAGAATAGATAGAATGATAGATAGATAGAATCATAAAATGATAGAGAGACAGACAGATATATATATAGACAGAGACACAACGAAACAATAGATAGATAGATAGATAGATAGATAGATAGATAGATAGATAGATAGATAGATAGATAGATAGATAGATAGATAGATAGATAGATAGATAGATAGATAGATAGATAGATAGATAGATAGATAGATAGATAGATAGATAGATAGATAGATAGATAGATAGATAGATAGATAGATAGATACACAATGAAAGAATAGATAGATAGATAGATAGATAGATAGATAGATAGATAGATAGATAGATAGATAGATAGATAGATAGATAGATAGATAGATAGATAGATAGATAGATAGATAGATAGATAGATAGATAGATAGATAGATAGACAATGAAAGAATAGATAGAATGATAGAAAGATAGATAGACAGACATATATATATATAGGCAAGAGACACAACGGAAGAATAGATAGATAGATAGATAGATAGATAGATAGATAGATAGATAGATAGATAGATATAGAAGGAGAAACAACAAAATCTATCTATCTATCTTGCAAGTTGCCACAAGCTTCAAATCCCTCGTGCCCCTTTCTGTAGGTCATCGTTGAGCAACGCTCTATCAAATGCCTTTGTCATACAGTACATAAAGCCGTGATGCCTCTTTATATTCATGGTGACTGAGACCACTATTTTTTGATGAGGACAGCACGAATGTGTAAGAGAGCGGCCCTGGTCCTGCATACCTAATAGGCCGGGCCCAGGCGTAGAGAGCGAGATGTATGTATGTGTGTGTGTGTGTGTGTGTGTAGGTGGGGGGTGGGGGGTGAGTCGGGCGGACGACAGCGTGGAAGACTGTGATAGACACGGTAATGGGCTGCCTAATTAACATTGGAAGAGGACACAGTTAAAGGGGCAAGTTGGACCAAGGGAGGGAGAGATAGCCGTTGCACTAGCCAACAAGCTAAAAGTTGGATACGTAGGAAGTGAGAAAGGAAGTGCTATAATTTCTGAGTCATCTCTTTATGTTAACTTTTTTTTTGTAGGGGGGGGGGTCCTTCGCTCTAATAGAAGTGGTGGCGGGGATTATTTATGACGAGCAGTAAAGCCGGCTGCATTTGCATGGCTAATAGTAGGATGTGAAGTAATTTGTGTGAGAGCTAACCTGGGCACTGGGCTGCAGTAACTCAGCCGGCCCTCAACGCACACACACATACACACAAAAGCGCCCTCGCGCCGAGAGCGGCCGGCCCTGCTGCTGCAGTTTGGGTAGAAAAATGACCACACTGCAGTCTGTCTGACTGGAATGGAAATCAATCATAAAGGTAATCCGCAGTCTCTACCTCTTAAAGGCTTTATCAAGTGCTTTCGCTTGGAGGATTCCAAATGAAGCCTGTGGCTATCAGGCCAGCATTGATCTCGCTCTCTTCCCTCTCGTCCCTCCCTTCCCTTCTGTTCTCTCTCTCTCTGATCTTTACTGCTTTACCTTTCAAGTTGCTGGGCGCAAAGTACATTAGCAAAATGTTTCAATCTATTCTATTTACTTAGTGCAGAGGAATGGCAGTGCAGTGTGTGGCTTTACTTAGCTGTGCATTGGGGACAAAAAAAATTGTCCACACAAGTTAGCTAAAGCTGACAAAAACTCCCTTGGGGGATGTCCACAGAGGTAAAAATGATGAATGATTTTGATGAATTTGAAACAATTTCAATATCCAACAATATGATGAAATTAAATATCTCCAATATTTACAGCTATGGTACAGATATATCATGCATACCTATTTAAACATGTAGTAAGTTTTATAGAAAGCACAGAAAAGTATAGTAAAAGAAAACCAGGCCAAAGGGCCGGCAAGTTACAGGAAGTTTGTTGTCGAGACAGCAAAGTGACCGAGTCCACTGGACGTGGCAGAGGTTTTTTGGTGTAGTCTCTTGTCTCAAGGGTTGAAAATCCCTCTTAACATACACACACAAACAGACATACTCCTCCCTTCCACCCAAACACTGGTTGCTAAAGCATCTACAAAAGCTGGGGAGGCTATTCATTTGAAAAGAGCAGGGGGGGGAGGAAGAGAAAGAGAGAGAAAAAAATCGGCTTTTGTTCAGGCCGGATTTTCAAATTGAAGCATTTGACAACAAAGGCAGTAGCAATCAACTTCAAAAACCCTGGACGTCTGTTCACCCAGTCTTGCCTCCGCCTTACTCCTCATCGCTTTATTGAGCGAGAGGACTGTGGCGTGATGGGATCTCATCTAGAGCTGGTCTGAAGTTGGTGAGCTTTGACAGGTCTTCAGTGGGGGTTTCTGCTGGATCAGCTCCTGTGTGGATATAGACCTACAGCATTGGTTCAAAGTTCTCAGTCTGGAGAAAGAAGGTTCGCATGGGGCTAGACCTTACACGTTCACCATATAGTTTCCCATCAAATCAAATGAGGAAAGAAGGCAGCTGGAACCTCGCTGCTGGAGTCTGTCCAGTTGAGGGAGGTTAAGAGGTAGAAGAGAATGTAGTCCTGGACTCAGCATATTACTACGCCCGTTAAAAACACTGTGAAGAACAGGACTAATAATCAGCAGGTTGCTAGGTTGACACCTTCAAAGATGGTTGGTTAAAGGGATTGTTCATGGTTCTTTTAAAGTACATCAATGATCATCTTCATCCTTATCCAACTTGAAAATGTAGGACATCTCACGTTCAATCCCTGTGTGTGTATTTCACTGCAGATGGCACTGCCCACTGGCAGGCTTTGGCCCAGTGTTGGCACAGTGCTGACAAGACTGGTGGGCGTATCCCCACCGGTGCTGCTCGGCAGTGTCTCTGCCGCCGCGGCCCCTCTCCTACTCCATAATTCATCTGCTCCCCCTGTTCGGTCATATGGCTTAATGGTGCGTGCCAGCGCCCGGCCTTCGCCCAGGGATTTCCAGGTGTCCCTGCCCCTGGACCACACTGCCTTGTTGCTTGCCAACATTTCTGCAAGGCTCTTGCAGGCGCACTAATAACAATAACCTCATCCTAATCCTGTATCCTCTCCTGTCTCTTTCTGTAGCCCTCGCAATCTCCTCTGGAGAGGCTCTGAGTGGGCGGCAGCAACAGTAAAACTGGCTCACATACAAGTCCTCTTGCTCACCTGAGCTTGACGGTGTGCCAAGCTGTGAAGTGACAGTGCCTGACTTCATACAGAGGCCAGCTGTAGGGGAAAAACAAACTCTAGGTAATAGAGGCTCTTCCTGGGAACGTTTAAGACTCGAGAAGGTAGAAGGGAATAGCTGATGAAGGAGGAGCAGGGGGATGGAGGAGGATATGGAAAGGTGGACCCAATCTCCGAAATTACCCCGGCTTGGTATCGACTGGCCAATTATGTGGAGTTTCATTTACAAAAACGTAGCTGTAGCAGCTAACTTTATGGAGACTTTCATTTCGCTCTCCCCTACTCCCGACCGCCCCTCCTTCTCTCTCTCGTTCCCTTCCTCTCCTTTTTTGTGTGGTGCTTTAATAGGATATTGATCGACAGAAGCAGATTCGATTGGGCTGCCACTGAATTGTGTAATGGGTGCACAAAGCCAAGGTCATAGTGTATAGTCAGGGAAGAGCTAAGGCAGCCCGTTGTCCATTCAATATCACGACCTTTCATCTTCCGAACGGGCACGAGCCTGCACTCAACCCCTTCCCCATGCGCTTAAATAAATCTGCCAGACGCTCCCACACAGAAGCCCCGACGGAACTCCTCTGGGCAATTCATACGCCACTTCAGCACACCTCTTCTACCCATCTTCCAATCTGGTGCACTTACCCTCTTCACTTCAATCATCAGCATCGTCTTGGTGCCTTCCACAAGAAGCTACCAAAGTCATGAGTGTGCATGCATACAGCACTTTAATTCACAGCCACTCCATCGGGAGCAATCCTGTTAGACGACTTATGCTAACTGTGGGCTTTGCTGACTGCTGAACTTCTTAGATGGTATTGCCCATTAAAGAAGGAAAGAGGTTGATGCAGGAGGGTGAGACCGTCAACTCTCCCTCCATTCTGCAGATGGGTGGAACATAAGGGATATCGGGGAGGGTGGAACATTGTGGAATATTGTTGTGAATTACTACAACATTTGGAACAGAAGAACTGTCTCCCTTTTGAATCATGAGTGTGAATTTTAATGAATTGTCCATGGCCCACAGAAACTTGATTTGGAATTATAATAGAAATGACAGTAAGGGGGATTTAAAGAATTGAATGAAGTTAAACAAAGGTAATGCATTCTGAGAATCAATCACTATCTATCTATCTATCTATCTATCTATCTATCTATCTATCTATCTATCTATCTATCTATCTATCTATCTATCTATCTATCTATCTATCTATCTATCTATCTATCTATCTATCTATCTATCTATCTATCTATCTATCTATCTATCTATCTATCTATCTATCTATCTATCTATCTATCTATCTATCTATCTATCTATCTATCTATCTATCTCTTATCTCTTTGAATGGCACTTCACTAAATTCTTCTTCCTGTAGGGCTCAAGAGTAATATGCTCTTTAGACCAACACTGGCAACCCCCTCCTGACTAAAAGCCACTGGACTGTGGAGAGGAGAGGAGAATAAAGAGAATTATGGGGAAAAGAGAGCAGAACACTTTGATTTGAATTGAACATCCAGCATATGCCACCCAGCATTTGCTTTTCTTCTCAGTGTGTCACAGATGTTAGGATAAAAGCCAATCTCTCTGCAGAGCTGGATCAATTATGCATATTCCTTAATCTTGTTACCATCATACGCCAGGAGTTCTGATGCAGCACAGTACTGGCTGAGTTTTAATTTCTCTGTCTTCCTCTCTCTCCTGATACCCTTCATCATTTTCAACATCCATCACATCCTTTTGCACCACCTCACACATGCATGCTGGACTCACGTTGACCCCTGCATTTCCTTCCGCTCGTCTGCTGTCATGCCGCCAGAATGTGGTGGCACCCAAATGTTTGTTCTCTCCAGACGCTGTCTTTGCGTTGGCAGGCACTTCGAGGGTTTTTGAAGGCAGACTGTGAGGTGAGACCACGGTGGGCTCTTTGCCCGGGCCCCATGACACCCTCTTCTTCTCTCCTTCGCCCGGGATTAGGTCACGAAGGAGTGTGATCAATGCACCTTTGATCAGAAGGCTCCAGCGAGTGCTGACAGGCGCTTTGGATCGGCTATTGTTAGCGGGTATCGACAGGCACGTATGGATCGCGCTGCGCTCTGTCACTCTCCACCGTGGACGTCTGCAATTTTTAAAGGTCACGTTTTCTACTCCCTTCCCATCCTCCCTCCTTGCTCCATGCCTCCTCAGGAAAGTCTGCTTTCCTTCTTCTGCATCCTGTCTTAATCGCTCTATCAATCTGTGAAGATTCCATTTTTTTCTCAGGTTTTGAAAATACTTCTCGCGTTCTTCACTTTACTTAAATATTACACATCTGAAAAACGGCATCCTCATAACCATACAGTTTATTTACAGATGACAAAATCTGAGCGTATAAAACAGACATTAAAAAAGGCTGCACAAAAGAAAAACTTAGTTTGTACTTTAGAGAGTCCAAGTACTGTTGATCCGCACTGCACTGAAGCACTTTCAGCTGACTGCTGCATTTCGCTGGTGTTTCGATTTCTAATGAGTGGAAGGATAGTGGATTCAGCCCATTGTTCAGAAAACAGCGCTGAGAAACCGGAGAAGCTGTCCTCCAGCACACTGGTTAATCACTAGCCTCATCCTACCATTGGGCTGAATTTAATGTGCTTGAACAAGAGTGGTTCAGATGTTGTGGTTTCAGTCTCCTGCTGGCCTCATGTACAGGTAAAACAGGTCTAAGAGAACCTCACATCCCCAAAACACGCCCCTGCACAATATTTCTGATGAACTTACTTGACATGTTTTAGGTTCATAATGAAAACTCATTGAAATTATAAATGACTTTTAAGGATTTAAAAAATTGTTTTTCAATTGCAATATCTGAAAAAAAAATATATATATTATATATATATATATATATATATATATATATATATATATATATATATATATATATATATATATATATATATATATATATGGGGGATGGGGGTCACACCACATAACATGAGCTAAAAAAAAATTGTTTTTCAAAATGATTGTAATTCAGAATTTAAAAACATGTTCACCATAAAAGAGATGTATTCAAGTAATTCTATTTATTTTAAAAAGTGTAACCTCACTGACCCATATTTTGTCTTTTTAAACTTTGTTTATAGGTAAAACAAAACAAACCCACTTGTGTTAAAGATATTGTATGAAAACGTATCGTATGCAGCAGGGCTTAAAAACGGAAAAAAATATCAATCGGTTCACTCCGAGCAGAATCGATATTATAGCGTTTCGGTTTTTGCGTTCCTCAATAAACATTACTGTTCCGAAAACGGTTTGATATGAAAAAATACCGGTTAATAACGTTATTTAATTAAGCCTATACTTTAAACAAATATGTATACATTTTAAACAAATATGTATAAATAGACTTATTTTCACTCAATAATAATATAACACATGGTAATTAAACTTGAATATTTATTTAATAACATTTTTAAAACCAGAAATACATGCATTAATTACAAGGCATAAACAGCGGACCTGTTTTAATGGAGCGTTAGACAATCGAAAGTGGCCTCTAATGCCGAATTATTTTCAGAAGAGTGATAACATTCTTTGTACATAACTTTTTTTCAACACGACTTGTTTTAAAAAATGCATGAATAAAGAATAAATAAACTGGATAACCATTGCTCTTTTAATGCACCGTCAACTGCTAATTTCAAAGCAAACACTGCGCAACACGTTCTTGCATCACATAATCAAATTCAGTCAGCTAATAAAGCTTGCATTTTGCAATATAACATACCATTTAATACGAAGCATCAACCGTCTATATAGAAAACATTGACCTGTCCTGTATTGGCAATCTGAAAGACTATAGGAAAAATGTTTGATAGATGCTATAGCCTACTTGGATAGGCTTAAACGGAATCCATAAACTATCCTAAATCAGTCTATTTGAGCTTAAAGTCCGTACTGCTTATTTAAACGTTCGAAAAGAATGTCCTCCAATACCTGCACATTCATTGTAGACCTCAGCGGGGAAAGAAATGTACTTGAGGCATGAAAATGCGCGCTCACACTGACTTGCGTTACCGGTAGATTCATAGATGACTGGTGCGCGGGCATTTCACTCACGCTTGATCCGTCAACGTCACATGCTGTACTACTCATTTCATGATTGGTCACTGCCAAATTAAAATATTAAAGAGAACGATAAAATAACGTTATTAACCGGTTAATGGTCATTTCAAATTAACGTTTCTGTTCAGAACGATTCAAATTGATTTTGATTTCGTTTCCGTTTTTGTTCCTCTTAAAATTTCGTTCGTTTCCGGTTTTCGTTTTCGTTCCTTGAACCGGTTCAGAGCCCTGGTATGCAGTGTTGCTTCTCAAGTAAATGTATCTTGTTTTAAAGACTGTCAGATATTTTAACTGAAAAATAAGTGTTGTGAAGATCTTACTCTGTGAGACTCGCACAAGCTCAGAGACGGTGAAGACACCTGATGTGACAAAACTGTCCTGGAAGCCGAGGTGCCCTAGGAGACAAAGAGGAGGGGAAAACTGTTATCGGAATGAACATGACAAAATACAGGAAAGACAACCTTATTGCAACAACACACACACACACACACACACAGTCCCAGTGGGGAAGGGAATAGGGAGTGTTTAGAGTGACACAGAGGGTAGAGCACATCTGGATTTGGTCCCTTAAGTGTCTGGAGTACAGTGGGGCAGAGGTACGGTGCAGCACACAAACATAAACAAGCAGATGCATAGGAAGCCTAAGAAATCACAATTGTATGATCTTATATGTGTTTACGTATGATCTGTGGTGGTATCTCAGTCAAACACATTCTTTGTGCAGCAGACAGAAGTTGGTTGCTTCTTTCAGCAGACAGACCACAATTACTGTGTTCATTGTGCTGACTACGGCTGAGCCAGGACCTGCCACACATCCTGCGGGCTGCTGCTCTTCTGGAGGAACCCATATCATCCTCAGATTCAACCACAGACAACCAGACGACCCTATATTTCCTACCATTCAACACCACAGAATCGAAAACATGCAGTCAGTGTGGACTGTATCCCATAATGACCTGCTCTCACATATTGTGTCAAAAACTGCTGATATGGCAAGGTTACTCATCAAGTTAGATACAAGCTTACAATGATCTAGATACAGTTTGCACTAGATCAGAAGTAACTAGACTGCAAGTCAAAATTGCTGAAAGAAATAAACGAGTTTAGTTGCCCTCACTCCACAACAGAACAGGAATGAAAAAATGTAAGTATACATAAATAATAGTGGTATTCATTATAAACAACATTTATTATAAAAGTGGGAAATGCGTCATACTAGTAAACTTGGCCTAATATACCTCTCTTGAATAAGCACAAATGCATATTTCGCTTGCTTGATGTTATTAATAGATTTAGAATATAAGTCGCAGCACATTTTAGATGATAAACAAATGCGACTTGTATCATATATTCCGTAAATCTGCAAACTCTATGCTGAGTCACATTATGTAAATAAATGCAAAACATAAGAATCTTAAAAGTTTTATATACGAGACATCTAGAGATTTTCTCCCGTATAGAGGGGGGTGACAAGACGAAACTTGAGTGGAAGTGATGTTAGCTATTAAACAACTTCCTCTACTGCTCGGTGGCTGGCGAGCTATAAAACCAACAATAGAAATGAGTTTAGTCTTGACTGGCTAGATGAGGAGACGTATAGCATGTGGACGGGCGGAATAATAAATAATAAAAACAGAGAGAGAGAGAGAGAGAGAGAGAGAGAGAGAGAGAGAAGGAGAGACAGAGAGAGAGGGAGGGGTAATATCTACGGCTCATTGCAAGAGAAAGTGCTGACATGAGCTAAAAGACTGCAGACCCGGAGAGCATTCCTGCACAGATGCCCCTGAGATTGAGAAGAAGTGAGATAGAGTTTGTTCAGGGAGGTATCAAAAGGAGAGGAGACATATGTTAGAGGACATGTGGCAGGAAGTCAAGGTAGATTACAAAACGACAAAGCGCAGAGGACAGTGGGCTACAGGGTCGAGAGCGAGAAAGGCAAAAAGTCAAAGTTTCCACACAGCTGTACATACTGTGAAACAACGATAATACAGAGCAGAAGTGAGGCGCACCATTACTTGGAAATGACGCAATGTAGCTAAGGAGGGAGAGAGTGAACAAACGAAGGAGCCTTCGTCACTAGAATTCCAGTATAGGAAGTATATGCACCCGGAGTTCACTGAGGGCATTTCCATGAGTGCCTCATATAGGGAGGCAGGGGCGAGGGAAGGGGCAGGGCTTCTATATCTCAACATGGATAATCACTCCCAGCTGTGTCCACTTTAGTGCCGCGCACACACATGTAGGGAGGGGCCAGGGCTCGCCTTTCACAGCAGCACCGAGACCTCAACAAGCCTCCAGCGCAGCAACAAGAGCGCCGAGTGGAGCTACACTGGGCCGCAAGAGAAGCAAACCTATACTGTATCTGGGTAATTGTAAAAAAAAAAAAAAGGTGATTTGGTCACTAGCCCACAAACTTTTAATGAACTCTTCGTTTCTTTACAGTTCGCAAACCATTTTACTGAGAAAAAAGGGCAGTGAAGACATACTTGAACGCAAGTTAGTTAAAACAGTTAGTAAATTGCTATTTGTTACATTATCTAATTGAATGCATGGCCTTGGTGATGTCATAAGTGACAGATTCATTGAGAAAGAGGTGGGGCTTATTTATTAGTTTATTATCTCAGAATAACCTGCACTGATCAGGAATGTGATTAAGAAATCAAGAATGAGTAAAACAGGATATTCATTAAGAAAAAGGGGCGGGGCTTGATTTTATCAGTCAGGATTTGATTGGATAGTGAAAGTACTCATTACGTATCAGAATGGAGCCAGATGTGAATGCGAGTTAGTTAAAACAATTACTAAATTGCTATTTGCTTACGTTATCTAAATGAATGCATGGCCTTGGTGATGTCATCAGTGTCGGAAAGTCATTGAGAAAGAGGCGGAGCTCATAGAATTTTGATTAAGAATTACTAAGTGTTTTTTCCCTCAGAATAACCTGCACTGATCAGGAATGTGATTAGGAAATCAAGAATGAGTAAAACAGGATATTCATAAAGAAAAAGGGGCGGGGCTTGATTTTATCAGTCGGGATTTGACTGGATAGTGAAAGTACTCATTACATATCAGAATGGAGCCAGATGTGAAAACGAGTTAGTTAAAACAATTAGTAAATTGCTATTTGCTTACATTATCTAAAGCCCCGTTTCCACCAAAATCACCCGGAACAATTTGTACCAGGAACTTTTTTTACTGGAACGTTTTTCCCCCCAGACCTGCTACTGTCTGCGTTTCCACTGCGGTCTAAAGTACCGTGAAGATTAGGCAAATTAGTCCAGAGACGCGGGACTGCGCGCAGCTGCTCCTCCCAGTTAGCGACGGACAGTAATCATTTTTGTGCGATACTGTCTGCAACAATAACAAGTATGGAGGAGATGCAAGCAGCGCTGCTTTTGCTAGTTATGTATTGGTTTACTAAATATGTAATTAACAAAACGGCAGAAAAGAGACGAGCACTGATACTAAAGCGTATTCTAAAGCTAGATTTAAAATAAGACAACGTATGTAATCAGCTATTACGGACATTGACCGTGCGATTGCTGAGACAACGTGCACCATCGGACAGAAAGAGCAAGACTGATATTTACTGAACGCAGAACGAACCTTGCAAGACTTTTAAAAATGCCTGTTGAAATAAAATGCAGCTTGAGCTCAACCGATCAGCATGTTCAGCGCCCAGAACTTTGAAAAAGTACTACCTTGCGAGCAGGGCCGTTTGGAGGGGGAAATATTTACCCGGAACTTCATTTAGACCCTGGTTCCTACGGTCGAAACGCGGCTTAATTGGCTTTATGCACAGCTGCACTACTTCTTGAACTTCAGCCAGCTCCTTTGTTTCCTGTCTGCCATTATTGGACAAACTGATTAATCCAGGTGTGTCTGATTATTGTTGTTGTGACTACAGATGTCAGACACACCTGGATTAATCAGTTTGTCCAATAATGGCAGACAGGAAACAAAGGAGCTGGCTGAAGTTCAGGAAGTAGTGCTGCTGTGCATAAAGCCAATTGAACGCATGGCCTTGGGGATGTCATCAGTGACGGAAAGTCATTGAGAAAGAGGCGGAGCTTACAGAATTTTGAATAATTATGAAGAGTGCTTTTTCTCAGAATAACCTGCACTGATCAGGAATGTGATTAATAAATCAAGAATGAGTAAAACCAGATATTCGTTAAGAAAAAGAGGCGGGGCTTGATTTTATCAGTCGGGATTTGATTGGATAGTGAAGAGTGATCAAAATGCCAGATGTGAATGCGAGTTAGCTAAAATGATGTCTAAATTGCTATTTGCTTACATGACCTAATAGCACGCATGGCCTTGATGTCATCAAAGACACGTTTCACATCCTGAGCTGGATGACGACATCACTGTTTTCTCCAGAGCTGCTTTATAGCTAAATTGAACTCGTTTCATAATTGATGAACTTTACTATTAATTGTTATTAAACCAAATTGAATCAACACTGAACTGATTTCACCTGAATAATGACTCTTTACTGTAGTCTTTAGAGCTGCTTTACAGCAGAATTGAATTCTGTTTGCATCATTGAATCATTATTTTTTTTCCTGTTTATCATTGTAAAGCTGCTTTGAAACAATCTGTATTGTATATACAGTGCTATAGAAATAAAGGTGACAATGTTATTTTTGATTAAGACTTACAAGTTTTTTTCTCTCTCAGAATAATAGCCACTGTTCAGGAATGTGTATTAAGAAATCGAAAATGAGTGCAACAGGATATTCTGGCGAGAATTTATTATATAGTGAAAAGTGTGCATTACGTACCAAAATGAACCCAGAGGTGAATGCGTGTTTACATTATCTAATAGCACACACGGTCTTGATGATGTCATCAGAGACAGAAATTCTTTTTAGAGGTAGAGAAAATATGTTATGGACCCTTAATTAAAAAATGGGGATACTTCATCTAAAACACTTTAGAAGAAGTATCCACTGCTTGACATTTATCAACTATCAATAAACAGGCCTTAAGAGAGGCAGTGAACAATTTTACCTTTTTTTTTACGTTTTTATCTAAACCAAGTGTCTCTCTCACATTCTTTTCCATTTTCTTGAGCTCTCTGTTATGGATTTCTCACCTCCCCTCTCTCTCTCTCTCTCTCTCTCTCTCTCTCTGGTTTGTAAAGGAGAGGATATCCTCTGGCCTTATCTAATAGTCTGCGGGTTGTGCAATGGCTGCCCCGTCCCAGAAAGACAGCAGCCCGCTTTGTGAAAGTGCACGTAGCATGGAGCACAAGGGTCAAGGTTTACCAGCAAAAACAAACCATGGAAAAAAATGTTGGTCATGTTTTCCTGCATTGGGGACAAGCGGGAGAGAGAAAGGGAGAAATAGAGGTGGTGACAGGATAAAGTTGGAAGTGTGTGACGGCTTTAGGCTACGTCTGACAGTGTTTAACAGGGACTGCAAGTTAGTGGGTAGTTCACTGAAAAATTTAAATTCATCAGAACTTACTCATGCCGTTTCAAACCCGTATGACGGTCTTTTTACTTTGGAACTGAAAATATGATTTTCCATTTTTCTGTAGCTCTCACACAGCGCTATCATATTGCTTCAGAAGCCAAAATGTTTATAGAATATAATAATTTGATATATATTTAAAATATTTTTTTAAAGAAAAATATATACACATATACAAAAAATTTATATAATGTATATAAATGAGTGCTGTTAAATCGATTAATTGTGATTAATCGCATCCAAAATAAAAGTTTGTTTACATATTTTATTATTACGGTGTATAATTATTATGTATGTATGTATGTATGTATATATGTATATATATATAAATAAATAAATACACACACATGCATGTATATATTTCAGATTTTTTTTTATATTTATATATAAAATATTGATATTTTATAAATTATTAAACTATTAAATATATATACAGTACATACATGCACTTTTTTCATATATACATGAATGAGTGTGTATTTATATATACATAATAATTATACACAGTAATAATAAATTATGTAAACAAACTTTTACTTTGGATGCGATTAATCGTGATTAATCGATTTGACAGCACTAATATAAATATAAAAACGTATAATTTTTTTGTGTGAAAACCATGTGTGTGAGTAAATGTTGACGATGATGATTTTTGGTGAACTATCCCTATGGAAAAAGTCTTTTACTACAGTTTGGATACTTTTGGATATCCAGCTGGTCAAGCTGCTGCTCTGAGACCAGTTTTGTATAGGATGAGAGGAATTCTGGATTGGGACTAGCCTATACTGCTTCGGATCAAAACATTATGGAAATAATCCGAAGATCACGGATGACAGATACAGAAACCAGATGGAACGAGTTTGTACAGGAGAGAAAATATGAAAAAAAAGAAGAAAAGACATTAGCGGAGTGATTATGTGCAGCCTATATCGGCACAACGGGGTGATCTTCAGTTCAACGACGAGAGAGAGAGATGAAAAGATAATATCAGCTACATGCAGGATGAGAGAGATGAACACGCTCATCTGTCTGTATCCTCTAATCTGAGTAAACAGGGCGATGTTGGTGTCACACACAAGGGCGTGGAAATAATAGCTCAAGCTTCATGGCGCATATCGGCGATAATCTTTAAGTTAGGAGGAAAATATGCCTTATAATACGGTGTTATGGGACACGCACATAGGAGATACAGGGGGGGTTGTGGGAGGATAAAGCGGGACTTTTCAACATCATTCTCTGTTTAAACTCAAGCAAACAGGCAACTGTTTCCATTCAATCATGGTGTTTATGTTTTCTCAAACTGTAAATCAGTCGACACAGACTTTTTCATTGTCCGCTAATAATTTGTAAACACACACAAAATCAGCGGAATTGCTGCTCTGTGTTTGTTTTAAAAGAGGCCGTTTAAAACAATTCTCCGTCTGCACTGGAAAGACGCCACTTTTCGCTCAAGTTTACGCGAACACAATCCTCTTAAGAGTAATCACCCACCTCTGGCTTTCACAGACTCGCGCTGATCTACTCAGAGGAGAGAGCGAGTCTAAGAGACATGCAAAACTAGTTCCCACTATAGATCATCTGGCTAAGAAGAACTATGAGTAAAACAGGATATTCAATGAGGGAAAAGGGGTGGGCGGGGCTTGATTTTATCAACCAGGAATCGATTGGATAGTGAAAAGTGCTTGTTACATACCAGAATGGAGCCAGGCGTGAATGCAAGTTAGCTTAAATAATGGCTGAATTGCTTTCTGTTTACATTATCCAATAGCATGCATGGCCTTGGCGATGTCATCAGAGACATTTTAAGAGGTGGAGCAAGTCATTTCAATTTGATTAAGAATTACAAAGAGTGCTCTTTCTCAGAATAATATCCACTGATCAGGAATGTGTATTAAGTTAGGCCATGTTTCCGATAACCTGGCGATATGTACATTTCTGGATATGTTGGGAAATGTGAGCAGATACACTCACCGTTTTCTGGCTGGTCCTTGATGTCGCCTTCACTGGGCTGGTTCGGACTTTCAGACTGCCCTGTTTCTGTAGAGAGACACACAAAGAGAGAGAGAGAGAGAGAGAGAGAGAGAG
The DNA here is from genome assembly GCA_023566225.1 of Romanogobio albipinnatus. Taxonomy (NCBI): domain Eukaryota; kingdom Metazoa; phylum Chordata; class Actinopteri; order Cypriniformes; family Gobionidae; genus Romanogobio; species Romanogobio albipinnatus. The sequence goes on from CM042263.1 coordinate 7,677,571, forward strand.
AGAGAGAGAGAGAGAGTCAGAAAGTGAGACTTTTGTTCCATGAGCACATTGAGATCATGCACTTGACAGTCTCTTGAAATCTGTGTTTCTGAAGACTTAGATACACTGTAAACCCGAACGCTCAAAGTAAATAATTGGTTTGAGTAGAGCCAACTCAAATTAAACAAATTATGTCAATCAAATGAACCTTGATGAGTATTTCGAACTTTCTTTTTCTTTTGCGTTCTCAAAACGGACACATTTTAAGTAATCTGAATTGTTTCATTGTTTTATGAACTTGTTTCTTTTCATTTAGATGAACTTAAATTTAACCGAAACTGGCCTGGGATTTCTATTTCCCAGCATGCTTTGCCTTGACACTCAAAAGGGACAGTAAATGCCAAAATTAAGTGTTATATAATGTATAATATTTTTTTTGTGTGCAAGATTAACGTTAAGTGGGAGATTTAGTAGTGTTTCATGTTATTAGTTTAGAAGAGTTTCTGTTATGTTGTTTTTTGTAGGGTTACATCATGGTGACGAGTGAAGCATGAGCTTCGTTTGAGAACAGATACGTTTTATGTTTTGTACTGCTGTCCTCATTCAGCAAGTGCTATGCTATGCTAAGGCTACCATCACATTTGTGTAACCAATTAGCAAGGTGGCATTTATTGAATTAGCTATAGTCAAGTTTCCACTACAAAACATTTTAGATTACATGATATTTTTAAGTTAAATGTATGAATTAGCTTATTGAAATATTTAAAGTTCAAAGGAATTAAAATATATGATTACAAAATAAAAACCTGAAAGTTCTGCTTACTTAAACTTGAAATGTCTTAACTTAAAAACCCCCATTTTTTTTGTTTTACCACTGTATTAGGGCTCACAGTGTAAACCTCTAGTCCAGAGTACCAAGGAATCACCGATGGCTGTGCTGACCATGCAGTCTGTTTGCCAACCGCACACTGGACATGCAGTTGAAACCCTACGCAAATGTGTTTATGTGGAGACTGCTGGCACGATAGACCGATGGACAACTACACAGGTGTTAAACGACTGTGTTAACATGTTAATAAATGCGATTCATTGCAACATAAAAACAATAATACATTAAATATATGAATATTCAATATATCAATTTGAATATATCAAATTAAAGTGATTCAAAATTTAAAACTTGATTGGAACCGATCAAATATTAAGACATTCAATATGATATATCAATTGACAGACGTAACTGTAACATTTATTAGCATTCAGACACAAAGGGAAGTTATCGGGGGAAAAAAAGGTCTGACTGTACTCTAGCCAATGTCCTTTTGGCACGCGGCTCGGTAGGTCAGACCGACAGTGGGGCCTGGGCTGTGAATTCACACTGAGTGTGCTATTTGCAGCCGAGGCACTTATGGAAATAAGTCTAGAGAGAGAAAGCCTTCAGACCTGGGTGTACTGCATAAAAAAGGCCCTATAAATTTGATGGGCTCCGATTTCTCCCAAGAAGTGCTCTTTAACGGTGCCATTAGCTGCGATAGCAATGCTTCGTGCCTAGAAAACTTTCGCAAAGATTCACTTTAACTCTTCTATGACAGGCAAAAACGGCAAAAAAACACCCTTTAAGATGGTTTAGATGCTGGGGTGAGTATTGATTTTACACTGGAGATATAGTCATGCTGGGAGAAATATTACCTATGTTGTGCTAGTGACCAACCAAAACAAAATGGCTGGCAAATCTGAATCATGATTTTTCGCACATATATACACATTAAAACATCACTACTAAAAGGCTAAATTGCACAAAAATCGCGTAGCGTACAAATTTCGGTTAACAAAGAATCACGCACCGTCACTTCCGAACATCACTTTGGAGCACAAATGTAACTAAAAGGCTAAATTGCGCAAAAATAAGTGCACAAAAAGCAAAACCCAGATCCTCACCACCACCACCACCACAAAAAAAAGTTTGGCCAGCCCCTTGATCTGCTCCTAGACAAAGTAAACAATTTAGGGCCTTGTTTGCATTCAGCTCAGCGTTGCCGTCTGCATCAACAGTTTAAAACAAAGGCAATCTGAAGAGTGGGCCGAAACAACGGGGGTTAAAAAAAAAACACACAAAAAACACGCAGCAACACCCCCCCCGCCCCAGCAACAGCCCAGAGATATGTGAAAGCGCAATGAAGGGGGCCGTGAAAACCGGGTGCCGGGTGGGTGAGAGTGTGCAGGGACTTTCACACACTCTCCCAGTTGCCCTCCGTGGACCAAGTGCTCTCTCACACAGCGCCCATTGCTAATTAAATATGCAAATGAGGCGTGAGACCCAGACTCTGTGTGTCACATCTGCATTTACCCCCTGTCGAGGGCCCTCGGAGAGCGAGGGGTGACACAAAAAAACCCCTCCCGCTTGGAATAAACAACAAAAAAAGACACTAAACAACAAACAACTAAATACCGTGCACAAACAGGCCCATTCACCAGGCCTAAATCCTCTATACAAGAGCATAACAAGCCACTCTATGGGCCGCCGACTGAAAGACAGAGGAGGGATGGTTTCTGCCTATCTCTAAATTTGTTCTCACACCATCAAAAAGATGGGAACGGCGCTTGGGTGTGGGAGAAGAAAAGCAACCTGGAGTGACTCAGTCAACGTGTTATTCTGCCTCGATACGACAACAGAATTCATTATTGAACAATCGAAAAGGGGCGCTGAGGAAAAAAGATGGCGTTTAGTGTCCGATAACAAGCCTGGGCTAATTGAGACGGGCTCAGGCTACTTCACAGTGTCGAACTGATAGGAAAAGCAACCTGGAGTGACTCAGTCAACAAGTTATTCCGCCTCAATCAAAAACGTAAAAAGACGTTGTTTAGTATTCGATAACAAGCCTGGGCTAATTGAGACGGGCACAGGTTGCTTCACGGCGTCGAACCGATAGGAACGTGGCTGAATTAGTTGGCGAGGTGATTCCCTAATTAGATCATTAGGACCGGCTTGCGGCAGCAGGCAGGTTGGGTAGGAGTATTATACCCCCTGGCCTGCCTCCGACTCTTCCTCTCCCAGGCCAGGCTGAGGGCTTTAGGGGAGGGGGGGTGGGGTGGATTGGGGCGTTCATACACTCTCACACACACACACACACACACACACCGCCTGGTCTGTTTCATTATGCATGCGCTAAACCATCTGTACTTCTCGCAGGTCCGCTCATCCCAACCCGCCGCTTTCTCACCAAGTGCTTTGCTGTAATCCAATTGTGTGTTAAAACCCCGCTTTCAAAAGGCCCTTTACACAGTGGGCTCAGGAACACGAAGGCCCATAAAAGGAGGCAGAAACTTAATTTAGAAATACAAACGGGCCTTTCTGGAGTATCAATGGAAGGTGAAGCTCCAGGGATTGGAGCATTGTTTCCACAAGTATCATCCCCCAGATTTTTTTTTCTTTTGGGCCGCCACAGACATTATGAGATGGTGGGTGCCGAATTCCTGCATGGTCACACTCGAGACTATCCGGACTATCGGAGGAACTCAGAAGGAACTTGTTTTAGAACGATTGCTGCAATTTTTTTTTTGGAGAGCAGCATATTTGGGCCATGATGCACATTACATAAAAATTACTTGAGGGGGAAAAAAATATGAAAATTTCTGGGAACTGTAATGAGTCACAGATGGAGAACATGATGAAACCTGAAATTGTGAGTGACATGAGAAAAAAGGGAGGAAAGGCAAGAGAGTGGAATATGCAATATTACACAATCTCTAATAATTTATTGTTTTCTAATAATGTACATTTTTTACAAATGTTAACATAAAACAATGTTTGAATATTTGATTAAACGTTCAACATACTTTTCCGTCAAATCAACGTCATTTTATCGTCAAGCTAAAATCATATTTATGTTGTTTTCACTTAAAATGGAATTAAATTTGAGAACATTAACTACATTTAAAAGACATTTATGCCAAAAGAGATTTTTTAAGCCTCAATGCACCAAAGATGTAATTTTTTTAATCAAAAAATATATAATTTATATAATATATTTTAAAATATAATTTATTTCTGTGATGCAGAGCTGAATTTTCAGCATCATTAATGTCACATGATCCTTCAGAAACCATTTGCTGCTCAAGAAACATTTCTTATTATTATAAATGTTGAAAAAGGTTGTGCTGCTTGCACATTTTTGTCTATAGACAGTGTGTACACACTTCAACACCATTTCATATCAGGATTGGTTATCATTCTTCTGCACAGGGAAGTGGAGAGAGCCGTTTGTTTCCGTCAGGCCGCTGCCCGTGTGTGGTGTTTGAGTAACCCTGACCTTTCCCCCTGCGCTTTTACGTCACACCATATTTAATAAGAGGCAGTGTTTAGACAGGACCCTTCTGCTTCTCCTCTATAGATCAGGCCGTTGCTGAGGCCTGCGCTGTTTTTCTTCTCTCGTGGAGCGTCGCTTGTTTACACTGCTGTTTTCAGAGGACCGGGAAGCGAGACGGGAGGAGATAGTGTTACAGGCCATGTTTACAAATCCTGTCTGGATTTTGAATAGTAATACTGGTGTGTGTTTTCTTTCGTTCTTCTGTAACTTTTGAGAAATACAGAATGCGCTTTTAAGGACAAGGACCAAAGAAGGGAGCCCTAGCAGCTTTGATGTGCTTCAGTCAAGCTCACACACCAGAGCAGGGAGTGTAAAAATGAGAAGAAACCACTCTGTGGTCGCCCAGCGATGACATTATGGGATCATTGTGGTACAGTAAACCAACCCGGCAAAAAGCAATAAAACTTCCAGAGTCTCAATTATTCTTTTGTCAGTGTGACTTGAGCAATTCCCCCCTGCAAATATAAAGCTAAACCAGACTATAACAAAAGCTATCAATAAAGGAATGCTACGTTTCCTTACTTGAACTTGTAAATCAGCTCTTGTGCTAATGGTGTAAGACAAGCTGTCTGGATTGCCAAGCTACCGTTACCAAGACACAAAAGCGGGACATTCCAGGCTTATTCGAACCCTTGTTCCCCCTGGACTGGCGGGGGCATTGGGAACAAGATATCATTATTAGCTAATGCAGGAGACAGTCTGTAATAAAAATCTAGCATAGAAAAGTCAATAGCTGTTACAAAACTTTACAAAGGGTAACATCCTAACTCAAATGTAAACCGATTTGGAGAGTTCATGAGTGCACACCATTTAAATAGTGAGTGTGCTGTAGAAAACCATACAAATATACAGCACACACATATATTGAGTAATATTTAAAGGTGCGGTGTGTAGTATTTATGAGGATCTATTGACAGACATGCAATATAATATACATAACTATGTTTTCAGTGGCTTATAAAGACCTTACATAATGTACCGTTATGTTTTTATTACCTTAAAATTAGCCATTTCTATCTACATAGACCGCGGGACAGTGAAGTCGCCATTTTGTGCCGCCATGTTTCTACAGTAGATGGACAAACTCCTCTACAGAGCGCTAGCTACTCTCTGCTGTCTCAGACGACGGCATCTTTGTCCTGTGTCGGCCACCGTAGCTTCTCTATGTGCTTCGAAAGGGAGGGGTGAGCGGTTGCAATTCGCAACCTCGCCGCTAGATGCCGCTATAATTTACACACTGCACCTTTATTTGGTTAAACTTTTGTCAAATCGTTAAACTTTATCAGGTTTCTAAGCTAAAAAAAGAAGATAGTTGATGAATTAATATAATTCGTCATGCACTTTTTTACTTCTGGAAAAATGTGTGTAAACAAAATATGCATCATATGCCATTCTTATGCTCTGCAGTTATTTTATTCAAAGTTTGTGTAGTATCAAGCTGGTGCGCAATGACTAGTGGGTAAATTTCCCTCTTCACTTCATGTGATATATCGACGTACACCTGTTTTCTATGCAGTCTGCTGTGCCCTTTGGACCAAAAATATATGCTTCCTAGACTACACAGGGCACTGGAACATAACCTTAGTCTCTCCAACCCTCTCTCTCTGGCTGGTCGAAAAAGTGGACCATCCTCAATTCTAGCAGCTCCTTTATGGGAAAAGACGTATTCCCCTGGCCTGTAGGCAAACCATTTCTTTCTTCCTGAGCACTGTGCTTCTCGACTCCCCTGATATGAACTACAGTTTCTAGGGAAAGGCAGGAAAGGCAAGCCGAGGTGGAGGAGGAGGAGGAGGAGGAGGAGGAGGAGGAGGAGGAGGAGGAGGAGGAGGAGAAAAAGTTCTTGGCCTTTTCCCAGGAAGGGAGAGAGAGAATCAAAATCCCAGAATTCCCCTGGGATATGGTGAAATATACAGCCCTGGGGCCACTTTCAATTTACTCTCTGCAGTACTCTTTCACTCTCTCCCTCTCTAAATAGCGGGGCTGTGAGAGAGAAGTCGAAGCTGTCAGGGATCTAATGTGTACCGCGACCTCCTGTAGCCCTGATGTGGAGAAATAGAAAGATCGCGAGTGGGTCAAGTGTCTGTGTGAGCACGGATTCCTCAAAGGGAGTATGAGGAGAGGGGAATATCCGCAACACCAAACAAGAAAACAACAAAAACTAAACTGAAATACATTAGACTTCAACAGTGAGACTCGATTTAAAATGCCAGAATGCAGTGATTAGGCAAAAATGAGACCTTTGGAAAGTACTTCAAACAAAAAGCCACTTTGTTGCGATGCCTACTTCCGCAAGTTACATCCTGTCTTTGTCTTCAGAGCGCCTCTTGCTTGGTCTAGTGGAACACACACAGTGGCACAGGTAGAAGAGTTTGTCCTTGTTTTGACAGTGGAGATCTTTCAACAAATATAGTCTAAAAAATGAACCGGGCTCACCATGTGGCCCCTGGGGTCCAGGAGAACAACACAATAGGTAGTATTGACATTGTTATCCCTGTTTCTGAGCCTACACGCACTGTAAGGAAAGAAGAATGCCTGTGTTTGACCTCTGTCAGGCCTGATTTCCTGCCGAGGTGGAGTTGTGTCTGAGGACACGGTACTGAATCGGAAAAAAGTGTTGTCAGTTTGATTGTCATTTGCCAGAGATCTAATCTCAGTGAGTACCGTGAGACCCTCCTTTTGTGACACGGGAGTCCATGTGTGTACGTACGTGCATGCCGTAATTCATCGCTCTCCAAGAGTCCAGCTGACAGCCTGCAGCTGCAGACGGCAAGGAGACGTGCGACATACATGCAGAGTGTTCACTGCTGTCAGGATCGTGGACACACCTGTCTCTACAACAACTACCGTCTGTAGCCAGGTAGTCCATCTCCAACTGACATGGAGGTGTCAATTCTCGCTATAGTCATTACTCAGACAGGGAGTATAGCTCCCCAAGACTACACAACCAATTCCCAATACAAATGATTTACACAAACAGATTTCCAGAGCCACAAAAAACTCAATTCTACTATAGAAAGACCCCATATTAAATTAAACAATCACAATTAATGATACCATTAAATGGTTTGGGGGAAGTTTTAAAAAAAATAGGCATTTTTATACATTACTATCCAACAAAACAGCACTTGACAGCTTGTGTCAAGGTGAAAAGCAACAACAAACAATGCTTTGCTACTTGCTTTTGCTAATTGTAGGCAGGTTGTTTAATAATTTAGAGGGAGAGGACATTCTCATTATAGAGAGAACTTGATTGGACAAAATTTGCATAGTGCAAGATAAGTCATCAATATTTTGTTCTATTGTTGGTCCGGAAGAAAAAGACTAAATGCTAAATGTTTAATTCTTTCAGGACTAGCATATTGATGGCATCAAAGCTACCAGGCATGGGCGAAAAGCCACAAAATGGGTGCCTCAACTATTATAATACAGATTTTCTTGTATTTATTGGGCCACAAACTGTCAACTTCCGCCATAAACACAACCCTAAGTAAATCCACAGAGCATCAATAAATGGCGGGCGACATTTGCACCGTTCATGGCACAGGAGGGTGTGCTTGGCTGGCCACCGATACCAACTATAACGCTGTGGGTAGAGAAGCCTCATCGCAAACCCCCCTCTTCCCTTCTCCCTCAGAATGAGTGAAAATAGAAAGTCTCCATGATCTTGGCAGTAGGACGTTTGGAGAGAAAAAAAGATGGGGTGATTCAATTTGGCAGCCAACTTTTTTTACTCCCTCTCTTTGGTTGTCTTCCTCTCTCTCTCTCTCTCTCTCTCTCTCTCTCCCTCTCTCTCTCTCTCTCTCGCTCTCTCTCTCTGCTTGCTCTCTTCCTTGGAGAGTGGCTGGCCAAAGCCCATGTTTGGAACAGACTGGAAGACACTTGCCAAGGATGAAGCGTACGCCACCAGGGATGCACTACCCAGCCTGCAACTTCCCCTGCGATGCACTTCTCTCCAGCCGCTTCTCACTGAGGGAAACCCCCCTGGAAGCCTGGCCGCTAGAAAAAGTGGCCACCCACCACTACACACATCAAAACAAACAAAACAAAAATCTAAACATTCACAAGAGTCTGTCATAAAAAAAACAATTAAACCATACATATATAATTGCAATTAATCGCATACTTTAATTGTTTTTTCATCCTGTCATATTTCTTGACATTGAACTAAAACTCAACCAGCCTATATAAAATAAAGGCAAATTATGTAATTTCCCAAGAAATACATTCCCTATTGATTTTTCATTTTATATTGATTTGATTTAATTCATCCGATGAATAAAAATGATAAAAACTAATTTCAAAATGTAGCCGGTCAATACTTCTGGTGCTACAATGTTCTTGTGCACTTTCCAAATTTCATGTAAATCACCCGTGTCCATAATTCACATACACTAAGTGTTGCATAAACAATCTCCCCACATCCCACAAACAAGGCACTACATTCAAAGCCTTGACACAAGCTCTATATTGTCTAGACATGCGAAGCAGAGTCATTTTTATTTATGCTGCACAATTGTGCCATGAATTAGAATTCAAAAGCAATCGTTTCGAGAGGCTGGGGAAGTAAAAGCCTTTGGACAAATGCTCAGTTGTGAACGGCGACTCGGTCCAAGTCCCTGGCGTACACCCGACGCATTCATGGAGATGCCAGCCAAAGCTCTAGGTTGTCATTTCAACCCTTCCAGGCCCTTAAACTAACAGTGAAATCGGTAGAAGAATAGGGAGGGCGTGAAAAACCGATATGTGTTGCCGTCAACAAACAAAACGATCGTGTGCTGTCTCAATCATGGCTGAAGGACAAGAAACCGTTAACGTGTCCAACTCTCATCAAGACAGATAGGCGAATGAGAACTGACAATTTCGTGTAGGATGTTGAATTTCATTTTTCACCCTACGTGTGGAAATATAATGCCATCACGCTCAGCTCCCACACCGTCGCTCCTCCCCTCCGCCTCCATTTTGTGCCGATCAGTCTGCCACCATTTTAAGACAGTCGCTTCTCAACAGGAGCACAAAACGAAACAATCGGGCCCGTCAGGTGAGAAACTCATTGTCTGTTTGCCGCAACTGTTTTTCAGGCTATTCAAACACAATAGTTCTAATAATTAAAAATGCAATAGTGCACGCAAACAAAAGGAAGGGAAAACGTGCCAAAATCCCCATTTAAAAGCAACTCGTTGGCGCTCTTCATCGTCCTTTTTTTCCCTCTGCCGCACAAGCTTATCCCAACTATAGCTGCTAAATCGTCCTGCCAGGCACAGCAATACTGAGAGAATCACGTTAGCTGCTCCTATTGTTGGATGACACAGAAAACGCCATTGCCAAGAAGTTTACTGCCAAGTTCAACAACGTCCTGATTTGAAAAAAAGGAGGGAAAAAGACAAAAGTCAGATCCCACACACGCAGGCGCATATAACCATTACTTTTGGGAGATTCATTAATAACGCAGAGATGCAGATGTTACCATTTATCTCTAATACACCCTCACTCCTCTTAATACTTCACACCCTGGCAGCCATCTTAAAAGCTCTGGCAACCATTTTAAAAGTGCCCTCTCTTTATTTGAGCGCCTGCCATCCCCCCATGCCACCCTTTGCCGAACAATAGCCTACTCAGGATTTATCAACCATGTCGGCCAAATCTACAGTTTGCCATTTTTAATGGCGAACAAAATATGACATGGGAAAAATTGAAAGAATAAAAGAAATAATCAGAGAGACAATGCCTAAAGTTGCATTTCATTGTTCTGCCAACAGTGAATACAAGGTCAAAATTTCATATTGTGCTTTTTAACATACAATCTACGCACTTTTTTTAAACATGTGCATGCTAATTATGTCTGGATATATGGACAATTTTTTTATTGTTTATTGAAAATTTACAATTTGGAGGAACAATTCTTTTATAATAAAAATAAATTGGTGAGTTTAAGAGGCTTTAATTTTGCCGCCCCAGTTTATTAAAAAAACAAAAACAAATAAAGCACTCTACAATACTAGACTGCTTTTGAAGGCAATGCAGGATGAAAAACGGTCTGGATAAAGGAGGAATTTTTCCACAGTTCACATTACCTCTGGCACCTCTGGACAGTAAATGTTTGCTTGACTGCCATAAGACAGAAATCACAATACAAGCTATATAACGTTTCATATTACAGCCTGTTTTACAACAATGTAAGCGGCTGATGTACTGCAGCGTTGTATGCATGTGTGTGCATGGACCTCTGCCCAGACCTGGAGGCCCGAGTCTCATTTATAATGCCTGTTGTTCTGTTAAGATGCTCAAGGAATCACTCACCCACGGCAATTCCAGCAGCGACGGTGGATCAATTAACGAAAGCATGATTAACATTACAGGAGAGCACTGTGGAATAATGGACGTCTCGGGAAAGTGGATTAGGACGAGAGGAACCTTGACGTGCGGCCGAGATATTGCGCCAGTGAAGGACGCCATCAGCAGCGGCATGACATAAGCCAGACCGAAATAGTTTGGGAATGCAATTGATGAATTGCCATATTGATTCAGTTCTGCCTCACTTACCATAATTATAGCGCTGTAATGGATAGCATTACTGCTGCCGCTTTTTGTTTTATCCTTTCTTTTCCTTTTTCATCAACTCTCCACTTCTGAACTTGTTTGGAAACTGTATGAACATACATGCGGTTATGTGCTCTGATCGAAAAGCCACAGATGCAAATGACATACTTCTGAAGCCCTGAACCTGTCAAAATGGACTCTTAACTGGAAGCCCTGGACAATTACGCTGATTTCAGGGTCATCTGAACCTGATTGCATGAGTTTCTTGGGGACAATTTACATAAAACATGCTCGGGAGTTAAAAAACAGCTACACCAAGTGCAACGGAAGAGAACATATTGTAAGAATCTCAGCATGATTTTAAAAGTTGGACTATTTTTTATTTAAAACACAATAGTACTGATGGAACACACAAAAAAGCACAAGATGGGACGCAATGAGCAAAGATGTATTTCTTAGGCCGTGTGTCCAAAGCGTTTTTTCACGCGGGTGGCTGGCGTATCCCATTGTTTTCAATGGTAGTACCGCATTTTTAGAACGGCACGAGCATAACGAGGCGCCAATCGCTCTGAGCTTTTTACCGGTCGCCGAGAGTTGAAGAACGTTCAACTTTGAGTAAAATGCACCGCTCATCACTGTCACTTTTCACCCAGCCATCCAATCACAGTGGAGGATGGACGGGACAAATACAACACTGACCAACCGCCACATTCTACTTGTGTAACGTCAACAGGTGACAAAGACAAGCATAATAAAGGAACAAAATAAAACAAGAGCCAGAGCAAATCAAAATTGTTATATAGAAACAATACCGAAAAAACAATGAGATACTAGTGAGGAGATACTAGTAACACTTCTGTGGACATTTCGTATCATAGCAAGCAATGAGTTTCAACTGAAAAAAACAATGCGCTGCCAAAACGCTCGCAAGCGCTCACAGCAAGGCCTTTTCAGCAGACCTCCTAGTGTTTTCAGCTGGCTAAAACACTTTGGTGGACACACAGCCTTAATCTGTATACTATATATACTGCCCAGCCCAAAAAAGTCACTGTTTGACTATAAATAGGCAGATCTTGACCAAAAATGTATGCATCTCTCGATGCAAATAACATTTATTTCCATCAAGAGGTGCATCAATTTTTGGTCCCGATCTTGTATTGACAATGCAAGAGACCATCACTCTGTAAAGTCTTCTCCAGCACATCCCAAAGACTTTCAATGAATTTAAGCTCTGGACTCAGAATCTTCAAGCTTCAAGCTTTCTCCCAACCATTCTTTCACAATTTGAGCTTGATGAATTATGACATTGTCATCCTGGAATATGACCATGATGTGTCTTCCTACATGGTTGTTTAAGAAATGTAAAGCTACACACTCTATCAATTAGGTTTGTAAGAACTGTTGCCAAACATATAACATACTAGAAACATAATAATCACTGCAATAATGATCCAATCATTGACTCTTAAGCATTTGCCTATTTAAATCCAAACACACACACATCTGATGATCTGATCCTGCAACCAACTAGTCGACCATCATAGCCCATCCCTAATACCTTCATGCTTTCTCCATGTCACTTTTGTACTGTGACCCTCTGCGGCACGCTGCCTGGCAGGGTCGCTCTGATCTGATGAAGAATGCCAGCATGGGGAGCCAATGTCAGTCTCACATACACACAAAGTGCCGACTCATAGCAGGAGAGTGGAGACCGCCTCCCCCCTCCCTCTACGTCTCAGTCATTGATAACTAGAAAATGTTACCAGAGAAAGGTTACTATGAGCCACACAATGGGCTTCTTGTATTGTTGCAACCCCCTGGGTCGAGGAGAGAGGGAGAGAGGGGAGTCCTGGCATGTCTCCTTTCAGAAGGCTCTGTTACATACTGAGTCAAGCCTTTATAGTGCTAGCACGATCATGTTGAGATGTTTGCAATTTGGTTTCCATGTGTTACGTCAAATGAAACAGTAAAACACAATATTAAACTGGAAAGTAAAAACAATCTTGGATCCAGTCTTTTTTTGGTTGAATGAAATACCGATATAAAAGCCACTTTCAAATAAATGAAGATTTTTTTTCAGTAAAAAAACAATGCTACAGGTACTAGTCAGCTAAGGGGAAAAGCGAGAGGAGCCTATGGTACGGGTGGTGTGGAGAGATCGATGGGGCCGTTAGGGACTGCCGTCTCTCAGGTTACTGTATGTGTTGCCCACGAGCCCGTCTGGAGCTCTGCCCCGACCACACACACTTCCCAAAAGCTCAGATCCTGCCATGCCCACTAGTGTTCATTTCATTAATGAAATTTATGATGAAAAATGTTCGTTGACGGAATTGTTTTTCCATGACTAAGACTAGACGAGGGCAAGACGACACCAACGTCATTAATCAATATCTATGACTATATCAACAATATCTTTGAGGAAAAAAGACAGGACTAAAATGTAGTAAACTGCCAAAATCCCTCTTTGTTTTTGTCAAAAATATTAAAGACTGTACTCTACGAGCTTTCATTCTTGAAAGAATGAAAGATGCCATGATTTGAAATCCCCCTTCTCTGTTAAAAGGATACATTTTCTGCCCGGTGTTTTACTTTATATTTGCAATCTGGCAAACACGCGATCTCTCTACACTGCGTAAGAAGCACAAATGATCGGATAACACCGAAAACACAGATAAAACAAGTAAGCTGGAGTTCAATAAACTCAATTTGAGATTTTCTGCTTAAATGAAAGAGTCATTCAGTCGGTCTGTGTTCTGTCACGAGCAGCTTGTGCAGTTTGCTGCGACTAAATTTGCGATTGAACCTTCTCAATGATGAACTGTAATAAATCCAAACATGGATCTCGACTATATTTGCGATTGTGGCTGCAGAATAAATGCACTTACAAAGCTCTGTGTGACACAGTCTTTTTTGCTGTTGTTTTAATAGAAAAACATTCATGTAATTTGGAACTGAGAGAAGTTTCTTGTTTTACCAGTTTTGATGGTTGAGAGTGTGTGATTTTATAAGATAAATAGCCTATAATAAATCAGGAAATTAGATGAGGTTGTATATCCAAACATTACCAATTAGTATTAAAGCTAATATTCATACCTTTAAAAAAAAGTCCCAAGCCTACAAACATCTAGTAATATTACAGTAGCAACAATAATTGGTTTATTAAAAATATATATATATATATATATATAATAAGTATTATTATTATTATTTAAAATATATGTAATAATACCTAAATTATATTTTCATTTATTTAAAAAACCTTTACTGAATGTAAGTGGTTTGCATGAACCTAAAACTAATATTCATCATTTTAAAAAACATTCTAAACATTCTATAAAAATATCTAGTAATGTTACAGAAGCAACAGTAATTGTATTGTAAATGTCATAGTGACTGAATGAACTTGCAGATCTACAGACGTGTGTGTATTGGCTGGTTATGCTTGTTGAGCTGTGGACAATGTCAGCCCAGCCCATCGACCAACGTATCGATCTCTGCTGGGGGAAATTGAGACGGAATTTGCAGTAGTGCAGCTAGGATTTCTGGGCAACGCACGCTGCACACTGCTCTTTTTGCCTCCCTCCCTGGATTTTTGCACTGCTTTCTGGGACTCCCTCTTTTTTGACTGTGGTTTTCGCTCAGCATATCTGAAAGATTCATTGGCCGATTCAGATGCATTACCGTGATAATGTACTCCACCTCCACCAAAAATAATGTCTTAAAGTGATAGTTCACCCCAAAGTGAATATTTTGTCTTCCTTTATTCACCTTTGTGTTGTTCCAAACACAAATTCCTTTCTTTCTATAGTGGAAAACAAAAGGAGATGCTTTTAAGACAGTTTGAGCAGCTCTGTTTAAAGCAATGAATAACTTGGAATATAGTGAACAAGTTGTTTTTGACCATACATGCTCTGACCGACAGTGAGTAAACAATGACAAAATGTTTGGAGCACATTTTAAGAGTAAAGAGTACGACATTTTCGCACGTTAAAAAATAAAAACGTTGACACACTGCATCCGAAATGTTCATCTATCATAAAATCATTCGTATCTGCGTTTTTCTCATCTGCAGCAAGCATTTTGTGAGGGGTTTTGACCATTCAGAGCCACTGTACAAGCGAACGCCAAAATCCAGAATGGCGTCTGACAAATGGATCCACTTCGTCTCGCAGCACAAAGCACTGTATGACAAACAAAGTTTTTAATATGCGGCTCCAGTATCGCTAGCAAAGCATCAAACTGAGCCACTGACATCCTGAAGTAAATTTTGAATGGCTTTGGATAATCCTTGATAAGGAGGTGGAACTCTCCTTCCTCTCTACACAATCTCATGATTGGATGGAGCCAATATTTCCTCTTTTTAAGAATAGAGAGGACAACAAAATCACCCTCACTGCTTGAAATTTGTATTGTTTTGCGAATTTACTATGCATCGGACTCATTTCGGGACTCGTTGTCAAGGACCTTAAGCTGCACTGCAAAGCGCTGAATAAATGCGAGCGCATGTACACAGACTCCCAGACCACGTGTAAGGCCACTTTTAGAGTTGTCAAATATCCCGACCTGAATTCATGACTAGGTCCGACTTCAGCACCCTGTCACCCGTATGGATTACACCCCACAGACCAGGTTGCAACACAGCAGAGGCAACATCTCAATGTCAGGCCTGCTTCTTTACAATCTTTACTTCTTTCCCTCCCTTTCTTCCGCTCCCCTCTCCCCTTTTACCAGAATATCCTCAGTTGGCCTTTGGACAGTGTCTCTGGAGGGAGGCAATGCATCAGGCTATTTATCACCCAGCAGTTCCCGCAGTAATCAATTAGTCTTTCAGTGGGCGTACCTGGCCCCTCCGGCCTGGCACTACCTGTTACAAGTCTGCCTTCCTGGAATTGCAGGGCCTGAACTTCTCTCTTGTTTCTCTTTCTCCCTCCTTTCCTCTCCACTATTGAAGGCTCGGCACACTGAGCTGGTGCTCAGGGTAACATGGGTCTGTTATCAGCAGATGGTAGGGTCAGCGGAGGACCAACATAACCATACATTAATGATCAAATCAGGTGATTTGTTGAGGAGAGGTGTGCCATTACTTGTCTAAATGATCCTAATTGCGTTTATTTGCATTGTGGAGAAAATAGGCAAAAAAACAAAAACAACCGTTAGACTTATAGTGAAGGAAGGTCAAGATAAATTTAAAGAGACCAGACCATCAAAGAGACTTTGGCTAGTAAGCAGAGTGTTAATATTGTAAACAAAACCTAAAACAAAAACTAAATAAAATGAAAACTAAAACAAAAACTAAACAAAAACTAAAACAAAATGAAACAAAAACGAAACAAACTAAAACTAAAACAAAAAAACAAAAGAAAACTAAAACAAAATCTGAAACAAAAACTAAACAAAAACATTTTCGCTGCCTGAGACAAAAAAAAAAACTAACAATTGGTTAATTAATTAGTTTTAGTTTGTGATAAATGGTATATTACTTTTAAAACATATCTGCATTAAACATAAAAATGTCACTAGACTGTACTGAAAAGTTAAACACACTTTTAAATTATACCTGGCAGCCCTAAAATACTAAAACAAAATAAATATTAAATAAAAAACAACAATTAAAAACTAAACTAAATTGAAAAGATAAATTATAAATGTCTAAATAAATATAATATATTAACATAATATAATAATGAATAATATAATATAAATTAGGAACTACATAAACATTGTCAGCTACTACTAAAACTAAAATAAAATGTAAATATATTTAAACTATTAAAACCTTAGCAGCCACATAGCAATACCCTGACAAGCATCAACTCGCATTTTCTTAATTTTGTGGCACATTTTGTAATGTAATTCCCTTTTCACGCGTTCATTCTGTGTGGGAACCAACTGTTCGCGACCCTTCCCAGAAGTGTATGCAATAGAGTCTGAAACGAAACAGGTTTTAATTCTGGATTTACTAACATCAACTAAAATACCACCTAATCCCATTTCCTCTCGCTATCGATTCGCCGCGTACATAATTTCAAAGTGCGCTTCGGTAATTGCAAACGAGCATTTACATAAATCTGTCGGCGCTGACTAAATGTTTGGTGAATAAACGACACAAGTGCGCACTCATTGATATTCAAGCACAGACAAACAGAACAAAGGCAGAAGCGGGCTGCGGAGCCAGTGTTTGTGGCCCTCGAGTGCCACTCGGAATCACTGGTTCCCAGGGTTGTCAGGGAGCCCATGCCAAGGCTGCGGGCACGGGGGAAGGAGGGGTGTATGCGAGCACAGGCGGCGCAAAAACAATATGAAAACGTATCGAGCGAGGTGATGTTGAGAAAATATACCACGCCGCCAAGAAAGATCTGCCCCACCCCCAAAATGTGCACCAAAACAGCACCAAGTCACACAAAGACGGGTGTATGTGTGCATTTGGGGGGTGGGGAGGGTACTGAAAGGGGGCACTGTTTACTGTCTGGTCTCCCCCAGCACCGCACAGCCTGTCTCACTTCAAACAAAGCTACTGGCAAGGGAGCGGCAGCAGCCCCTGTTTCCAGGGCCACTGGAGTTTCAAAGAAGTGAAAGAGGGCAGCAGTCTGGAGGCTACAGGGCCCAGGCTGGCATACTTGGCTAGCGTCGTGGCCAGGTGGTCTGGGCACATTGGCAAGACACTGGCACGCCGCCCTATGCAGATGGCTCCCGTCGCCGCCTTTTTAGGTGTCGATCTCTCTCTCCGTCTCCCTTTCTTTCTCCTAATACGCGCACACGCAAAGTCGGACATATGCCCTCCCTCAAGGTTCGAAGGACGAAGTGCATCTGAAAAAAGGAAAGAAAACGCTTGTTTTTGTTTGAATTAACGATTCAGACCTGTAAAAGCGGCACCAAAAAAGCGAAAAGGAGATGCCAGCTGTGCCAGGCTGCCTTTATGCGTGTGCCCGCCGCCATGCTGAGACACCATCACCATGGCATCCCAAAGTCCCCAGCGTACCCTCTGTTCCGTTCCATAAACTCGCTCGGCAGAAAAAAGGATGTGGATATCGATTGCAAACGCTTACGAGAAAAACTTCAAGTTGTACGCTAAAAACGCTCTCCAACAAAAAAAGGAAAAAACTAAATCCCCTGCTGTTGTGTTCCAGGTTTATGGGGGCCCGAAATCAGGTTCTGTGGTTGTGTGAAATGCTCCCAGAACATATGGAGGAGGATTCGCCAAGCCCCGCTTCACAGCTGTCTGCACCCAGCGAAGACGTACCCTCCCTTTCCCTGCTCCATTGATGTACACACACACACACACACACACACACCAAAGACCTCCAGAAAGACACACACACATATATATAAATGCCAGTAAAATCATGAAATCATGCATGGTCGTAATAAAACGTTTCCGATTAAAATATGGATTGCATGAGTGGCAACACGATGACAAAAACAAACAATTTTCCTGCTTGAAAGGGAGTCATTCAGCACTCATGTTATTGCTATAGTATAGCCTAGCTAATATAGTACATTGTAAACGGTTGAAATGAATGTGCTAACAATGTGTCATCAATCAATCCCTTTCATAGAAAGATTTGTTGGAAATCAATCAATGAACAGCAAACATGACAGTTACAAAACGCTCTCCAGACATCTAAAAGAGTATTTTGGGTTCATTACAAGGTAAGCTCAGGCATAACGTTGATTCCGCCATTTCTATAAAATGCAAAAATGTGCGTTACAGTGAGACACTGAAATGGAGTAACAATCTGTAATGTTAAAATAACGTTTCCATAGTAAAACCAAAAGACGTAAACAATGAGCGTTAGCATGATTTAACGCACAATCGAGCTCAACTTGAAATTGAATTACTCCTTTATCTACAAGACATTTGAACTTTTTAAGGTTATTTTTTGCTATATATGGTGCTTGTGTTGGTTCTTTGGGGATTTAAAAGTTCTTTAGACCAGATTATGGAATCTTAAAAAAAATATATAAATGCAATAAAGTCTTCCTCCCCTCACCCTCTTGCGGCCCCACGTGTCTAAGGCCTGTACAATATGCCATCATTACCCAATCATTATCTGGTTTTAGCACTGACGCTGGAATTGTGTCCCCCCCCTTAAAGCCTCCTTTTTTATGCTGATGAGCCTCCTGAAACTTCCTCCGGTTCCTGTGGCCTGCGCTTTCACACGCCGCTGATAATTAGAGCACCACTGTGAACCGTACGCGGCCACTTTTGACCATACCATCGATAAATGTGGCGCAAGGGGCAAAAAGTCTGGAGTCAAGGAGGGATGAGAGGCCTATTAAAGGGGTCAAGCGGCTCCCTAAAATCCTCACAGCGCGACTCTGGGCGACCCAGACGTCCCCCTCCACCCCCGGTGAGCGAGGGGCAGGTTGGCTCTTTCAGCTACGGCTCAATGTTTAGCCATTATCCTTTTGTGGCGAGCCCTTCTCCCTGTCTGAGTCCTACAGGCAGAGTCTTACAGCTTGTAAATGGAGCTAATCTCGCAGACTTTCACGGCAAAACTACACCGTGTGTGTCCGTCTGGACTTCCAGTGCCACTTCCAGTGTCCTCAACAGAACGATACATGTGAAACTACCTAGATTGTTTCCGCAAAACAGATGAAAAATAGTTAATAAAGAGGCTTTCGAATCACAAATCAAAACATGAATCAAAACAGAATTTGCGAAGATTC
Organism: Romanogobio albipinnatus; assembly: GCA_023566225.1. Lineage (NCBI taxonomy): Eukaryota > Metazoa > Chordata > Actinopteri > Cypriniformes > Gobionidae > Romanogobio > Romanogobio albipinnatus. The sequence continues at coordinate 7,697,124 of CM042263.1, forward strand.
GCAGAATTGTTTGATTCATCACCTGAATGAAAGTTAAATCAATTATAAAAGGGAAATTTGGTGAAATATTAGTACATTTAATGTTCCACGTTTCAGTTTCTTTCTGTCAACTTGCCTGAAATGAATCTGTTATTTTAATATCTTCACTTTATCATTTTACACACAAACAAACTTCAGTGATTTACGAACAGCTTGCGAATCATTAAAAAGAACAGGGTCGAAAAAAACTAAATGTCTTTTGAGTGAATCAAAGGATGCTCAAACAAATAGAATCATTTGGCAGATCGACATTTGTGCTCAGTCTGAATAAAGCACTGACGGATGCTCTTTTGATATCTGACGCATGCTTTATTCTACCATATCTCTCGCATATAATGCTGTACCACCCGAATGATTCTCCTCTCCATCTTGAACAGCGTTTATTCCTCTGATCATTCAATCCACTCGAATCTGCTAAATTCCTTCTCTGATCCTACCCAGGCCCCACTCTCTCTCTCTTTCGCACACACACATTTGTATTTGGTATTGTCTCACACACATCCAAACCATCAGCCTCCGTTCTGAAGTTTCTGTGCAATAAACACAGAAATAATAAATAAATAAATAAAAATCACGTTCTGTAAAAAAGTGGAACCACATCAAAAGAGATTTTAATCCTGTCTGGATTCATAGCTGTCCTCTTTACTATTAATAGCGGGTAAGGGGGAAGGAACATTATGGATTGATTTATTTATTGTGTCATGTATTAAGATGCATGTTACTGAGAGGTCCCTCTCTGAAAAAAAAAGACAAACAAAATAAAAAGCCGCTATTTCTGATAACCTATTTTGGAGTGTGTGAAGAAAATTTGGCTTTTGCACCCCAATTAACAGCGTGAATAAAAAAGGCGCACTAAGCTGGCCGTGCAAAAGTTGATCCGCTTTTGGCTTCTTTCGGCATGTCGTTTTTTAATCAAGAATTAAAAACAACACATGTAATTCTGTCTTTAGTCTGGTGCAGAATGCACTGGGCTTGAGAGGTGAGCTCAACATGTTAGATTACAAAACCTTCTACTCAGTACCCACAACAAGAAGCATTAAGGGTTTTAAAAGGAATTTAAAAATGTAATTTAATAAAAATAAATGGCATTCTAGCCATTTTGCCACTTTCCTGATTGCGATAGAGGTGAACATATATACAGTATACACACACATACATATTAGGGGTGTAATGGTACATGTATTCAGTCTGAACCATCACAGTACGGATGTCACGGTTCGGTGCATACAGTCAGATGACCAATACAGTCAGTCAAAGGTGATCCACACTCCAATCCAGAAGGGGGCGCATGCGGTAATTCAACGCTGTTTAAACAGCCACAAAAAGAAAAAGAGCAGAAGAAGAGACAATCTATGCGCCAACCCAAAACAAGAATGGCGAGTTCAGATGGTAAACAAGAGCTTGCTAGTAGCCTATACGCTGAGTTTCGATTAATTGTTGAGACGCGCTCCAAAAACTTCACGGAAAGGAAACCAGGACGGCAGAAAGCAGCATCCTGTATTGCTCTTATCTGTTTGATCATTAATGACAGAGTATTTTTAGTTGTTTCCGCTGTTATATGAGACAAAATCATTTGGCATTGTGCCGATTTGTGTCGTGGAAGTCTCACTACTATAGTCCAGTGATTAAATATACGTGTCCATGCAAAAAAAATTTTGTTGAAAAAACGTAATATTGAACTTGATGCATCCGCCATTGTCGCCGCATGTTAATGAACTCTTATGCGCAAAGACTGACATAATCAAACCAATAAGTTTGAAAACCAACGCATTTCACAGTGTAACATTGGTCAATCTATCATCTGGGGTGGAGGGGCCCAGTCATGCTAACATATATCAAACAGCATCTTCCAGATGTGCCAATCACCAGCGCATTTTTAAAAATAATTTATCATATATATTATATATATATATATATATATATGTATGTATATGTATGTGTATACACATACACATACAACCATTTAAAAGTTGGTAATACTTTTGTTATTGAAAGAAGTCTCTTCTGCTCACAAAGCCTGCATTTATTTGATCAAAAATACAGTAAAACAGTAATATTGTGAAATATTATTACAATTTAAATGTGACTTTTTTCATCCCCATTGAATAGAACATTTACTTGACAGATTTTTTGTAACAATTCTTTACTGTCACTTTTGAACAATTTAATGCATCCTTTCTGACTAACAGTATTCTTTTTTTTTTTTTAAACGTATCGACCCAAAACTTTAAACGATAGTTTAAGCCATATTAAAACCTGCATCACTTATCAACTCACTGACCACTTGATATGAAGTGATCCTTCATAGACCACAATTTGAGAACCACTGATCTAAAACCAAAGAAATCAATTCAGTGTATCCCACGTGTCCTAAAGTTCGTTCAAACTCTTTTCTACACTGACGAACCTCCTTTAAGACTTTTACCTGAACCTACAAAGTCGCTCTTATAGTCTACTAGAGCTCCAGTGAGAGCTGCTACAGTAGGTGTTGCTGGTGAAGAGCGCTCTTTCTTTCTCTCTCCCTTCCCTGCTTTCTCTCTCCCTTCCCTGCTGTTTTTGTTTGAAAAGAGTGGTTACGTTCTCCTGATCTGCGCCGTCTTCTCCTGACCACAGGCCTCACAGAGCACAGCATTTCATAAACACTCGGGGAGCACGTCTAATCCTCCAGCCCGTATTAATCAGGAACGCTCTTTTTCAGAGTCCCTTGTCTACGTTTCCTTCTGCAAGCCTGAGCTAAATGAATTAAAGAGGAGGGTTTAAGGATCTGCGGTTTGGCTTGAAAAAATGAAATAATCAGAGAGAGAGAGGGAAAAAAAAACACGACAAACCTTCAAACGGCAGAAAGTCTATTTTGGAAAAGCTGAAATACCAAGGTACAACACTTTGGCTTCACCCAAAACCAAAGATAAACACATGCTATCGCTGTGATTATATATATATATATATATATATATATATATATATATATATATATATATATATATATATATATATATATATATATATACATACACACAATGAGGAAAATAAGTATTTGAACACCATGCTATTTTGCAAGTTCTCCCACTTAGAAATCATGGAGGGGTCTGAAATTGTCATCGTAGGTGCATATCCACTGTGAGAGACATAATCTATTAAAAAAAAAATCCAGAAATCACAATGTATGATTTTTTAACTATTTATTTGTATGATACAGCTGCAAATAAGTATTTGAACACCTGTCTATCAGCTAGAATTCTGACCCTCAAAGACCTGTTAGTCTGTCTTTAAAATGTCCACCTCCACTCCATTTATTATCCTAAATTAGATGCACCTGTTTGAGGTCGTTAGCTGCATAAAGACACCTGTCCACCCCATACAATCAGTAAGAATCCAACTACTAACATGGCCAAGACCAAAGAGCTGTCCAAAGACACTAGAGAATTGTAATTGTACACCTCCACAAGGCTGGAAAGGGCTACGGGGAAATTGCCAAGCAGCTTGGTGAAAAAAGGTCCACTGTTGGAGCAATCATTAGAAAATGGAAGAAGCTAAACATGACTGTCAATCTCCCTCGGACTGGGGCTCCATGCAAGATCTCGACTCGTGGGGCCACAATCATCCTAAGAAAAGTGAGAAATCAGCCCAGAACTACACGGTAGGAGCTGGTCAATGACCTGAAAAGAGCTGGGACCAAGGTTACTGTTGGTAATACACTAAGACGTCATGGTTTGAAATCATGCATGGCACGGAAGGTTCCCCTGCTTAAACCAGCACATGTCAAGGCCCATCTTAAGTTTGCCAATGACCATTTGGATGATCCAGAGGAGTCATGGGAGAAAGTCATGTGGTCAGATGAGACCAAAATAGAACTTTTTGGTCATACTTCCACTAAACGTGTTTGGAGGAAGAAGAATGATGAGTACCATCCCAAGAACCCCATCCCTACTGTGAAGCATGGGGGTGGTAGCATCATGCTTTGGGGTTGTTTTTCTGCACATGGGACAGGGCGACTGCACTGTATTAAGGAGAGGATGACCGGGGCCATGTATTGCGAGATTTTGGGGAACAACCTCCTTCCCTCAGTTAGAGCATTGAAGATGGGTCGAGGCTGGGTCTTCCAACATGACAATGACCCGAAGCACACAGCCAGGATAACCAAGGAGTGGCTCTGTAAGAAGCATATCAAGGTTCTGGCGTGGCCTAGCCAGTCTCCAGACCTAAACCCAATAGAGAATCTTTGGAGGGAGATCAAACTCCTTGTTTCTCAGTGACAGGTCAGAAACCTGACTGATCTAGAGAAGATCTGTGTGGAGGAGTGGGCCAAAATCCCTCCTGCTGTGTGTGCAAACCTGGTGAAAAACTACAGGAAACGTTTGACCTCTGTAATTGCAAACAAAGGCTACTGTACCAAATATTAACATTGATTTTCTCAGGTGTTCAAATACTTATTTGCAGCTGTATCATACAAATAAATAGTTAAAAAATCATACATTGTGATTTCTGGATTTTTTTTTTTTTGATTATGTCTCTCACAGTGGACATGCACCTATGATTACAATTTCAGACCCCTCCATAATTTCCAAGTGGGAGAACTTGCAAAATAGCATGGTGTTCAAATACTTATTTTCCTCACTGTATATATATATATATATATATAAAATGTTTTTTTTTTACATACCCCTCCTTGCTGTGATTTGGGGTTGCTGTTACCGACAAGCGTGTACATGTGGTTCTCATTTACGTGAAGGATTTTAATTCCTTTCAGCAGTTTTACAGATCTCTCATTATCCAGCTATGTCGAAAAGGGAAAACGGCAATAGTAAAAGTCGGCAGAAATGAAAAGGAATGCCTAGCAGGTTTGAAGCCCACCGCAAAACTTTCTCCTCGACACTCCTTAATCCCTCATGAATGAGAGCCGTATTTGTAAGACATACGGGAGGTCAAGCTGTGTTTGTCTAGTGGGGTTAACTGATACCGAACAAGTGTGTGTGGATGAGGTTTGGACCTACAGTGTGTGTTGATTATTGCTTATATTGAGGTTTCAAACTGTGCTCAGATTTGCCAAGACACCAAAGTTTCAATATGAACTCATTTTCTTCTCATTAGTCTTCCAAAACAAAATTATCTGAGCAATGATGTCAACAATAGAGAAACCTCAACAACGTCTCCAACTTTGCTAAAATTCAAGTTTGCACTCAAAATCTGTGATTTTGTCTTGAGCTCAAACATTTCTCACCAAATTTCCCAAGACTAATTCATCTCAGCACTGCTCTTCACAGTAAAGATCTGAACTCAAACACTTCTCATTAAACCTTCCAAGATTAAATAATCTGAGCAACGCTTTGCAAAGCAGAGATCTCAACAATATATCAAAACGTGCTTTAGCAGGATACCAAAGAGCAAAAACGTCCACAGAGAGATCTCAACAATGTCTCAAACTGTTCTCAGATTCGCCAACACATCTGTAAATCAAAATTGTAGATTTAAATTTTTTCCTCATTTTCTCACGAAATTATCTGAGTAATGTCCACAATAGAGAAACCTCAACAATGTCTCCAACTGTGCTCAAATTCACAAGGATACCTAAGTTTGCACTCAAAATCTGTGATTTCATGATGAACTCAAACATTTCTCATTAAACCTTCCAAGATTAAATAATCTGAGCAACGTTTTGCAAAGCAAAGATCTCAACAATATATCAAAACGTGCTTAAATTGAACAGGATACCAAAGATTTTAGTGAACTTCCAAGATGAAATTGTCTGAACAAAAGCGTCCACAATAGAGAGATCTCAACAAGGTCTCAAGCTGTTCTCAGATTCGCCAAGACACCAAAGTCTGCAGTCAAAATCTAAGATTTCAATATGAACTCTTTTTTTTCCTCATTAAATCTCAAAAAAGATTAAATTATCTGATCTATACTTTCCATATGGAGATTTCAACAATGTCTCAAACTGCGCTCAGATCTGCCAAGACGCCAGTGTTGAGATCTCTGCAGTGATTTTGATGAGAAATATTTGAGCATAATGAAATGTCAAATTTTTGATTGTAGAAGTATCTTGGGAAATCTGAGCATAGTTTGTGATGTAGAGATCTCGTGAGATGAAAACGGAAAACGTAATCGAATTCGCAAACGTCTCATTTTGCCACGTAGACGAAATCTTGAAGAGATTTACTTTCTTGCGAGTTGGAATGTGTTTTTCAAACTGTGACCAGCATATGTAGCTCGTCTTCTGGCGAGAGTGCGTGTGGTCAATGATAAGGAGAATGTGGGCTGTCTGAGGACCCCAATCATTATCGTACTGAAGAGGCCCAGGGCCTCACTGAAGTCATTACCCTGTCTGCCATTTCACAAATAAATCAGCAAATATGCAGCACCTCCATCCATAATTGGGTCCAGCCCTCCCTCTCATTTGCGCCCAATAATAGCTTTCCACAGCCATTACTCCAACTCTGCTTAAGTGTGCAAGCTTGAGACTCTTAAACTTTTTCCTTTAATTAATATTTTATTTAAGATGCATTGGTTGCAAAAATCTATATTCCACTCAAGATTATTCTACATAACCCGAAGCGTTTCTCTCGGTCTCATATCATGTCTGTGGTGAAAAGCGTGAAAAAAATCTCTCTTTCGTTTGTCAGGGTTTTCTGGGAGGACGGCTCAGGCGCTTGCCAAAAAAGCTGTGGTTTTCACCCGCCACCGTGTTGCTATTAGACATGGTTATGGATGGAGCTGGGGAAGTAACACAAGCCATCCACACACGCAGGCGGCATGTTCGTGTTCAGGCTGGCCAGGCCTGGCTTCTGTTTCCACAGTTTTGGCCCCAGCAGCTCAGCCTCTAAACTCAAGAGTTTGGGCATGTTTAGACCACAGATCACTCTCGCAAGCTCTCCCTCTTTTCCTCACCCTCCTCCTCTTTTTAATCCTGGGAACCACATTTTGCGTGGGAATACAGACTGAGAATGGAACGGTCCAGATGTGAAACGAGAGGAAAGACTGTGGGTAGAACCCATGAGCAGTGTTTTCTGGGAGTTTAAAAATGCCTCCACTGACACACGGCACAAAGTATAATGCCTTAATGTTAGGGCAGGTTAAAAAAAAATGGCCCCAATATATAATTTTTATTAAAATCATAGCAGTGTAGACAGCTTGCTGATTTTAATAATATACAGATACACAAATTTTCTATTAGCCGTCAACTTTATAAAAAATTATAATACATAAATATGGTTTATATATGTCGTTAAGAGCTGTTCTGTATTTTTACTTTTTTAACAGTGAAATTAATATTTTCTATTAGACAGCATTTTCTTTTAAAAACAAGTATACACATAGTTTATATACTGATTCAGTTTATTATTAAATATTTAAAATAATTACATACATTTTTCATAAAAAGTTTTTGTTGTAGAGATTTCCTGTATAATTTACAGCTTTAGCTGAGAGAGTTAATTATATCAAATATTATCAATGTACAACTGGAATCAAATTCAACTGAATCAAAATCTGAATAAATAGAAGGAAAATTTGAGAGTCGGAATTAACCAAACATTCCCAAATCAAACTGGAGACAAATCGAATCGAGTCTGTGACACAAAGGTAATGTAAGTTTGTCAGAATTAAAGTGAATCAAATATACCCAGATGAATAAAATCAAATTGAATTAGGGCTGCACGATTTGGGGAAAATATCTAATTGCGATTATTCTGGTTAAAATTGCGATTATTATTATTTATTTATTTTTACAAATGAAAAGTGTGTATATAACATTTGGTGTTTATATATTAATATGACTAATAATAATTATTATGATTATTATTATTGCTAAATAAAAAATAAGAAATATTACTATTACAATAACATTTTCACTATTAAAAATTTAAGAATAGCAATTTAAGAAATTTAAGAGCATTTAAGAATAAATATAACAGTATAATAACAATAATTATTATTATATTTTAAAGAAAACTTATTTTACAAAAAAAATTATGGGTTACCTGTTAATATGCAGACAGCCTATGACTAAAAATCATTAGAAAGGTCTAAGGATTTATTGTAAAAAAATATATATTATTATAAAAAATTGTGCTTTTTATCAGTGATATCAATTTATTTAATATGAAATATGAGCCTCTTATGCATCCACTGTGGGGAATAAAACTCCTGTACATTGAAGAAAAACAAATGGATTGTCATAGAAATTTATTTAGAAGTATTATTTTTCTTTTTTTCTACCCAAAAGTTTCATTCATACTGGAAGCCAGAGGGCGCCCTCGAGCAGAAACTCCACATACGCCTCAGAGAAGTAATAGTTTTCAGGAAATCCCTACGGGGAATCTCTAATGTGAAGCTTGCACTGTAGGCTGAATAAAATGAAGATAGAAACGCTTTGACTGATTAAACATGAAGATAATAATTCTGCGACAATATATGGTGTGTTTGAGTTCTTCAAGCCTTCTCGGGTATTTTCATAATATTAAAGTATTCAGTGCTGATTGACATTCTGTGATAGGAAGACACAAACACTCAACTGACTATATGAAGTGAGTTAAAACCTGTTATTAAACGTTGTATTTTGTTGGACAACAGGTTTATGAACGCTTCGCATTACTAGTTTGTGAAGATGTTTGACGCATGTTGTTTTTTCAAACGCATGTTATAATAAGCGAACTCAAACTCGCAGTCTTTCAGACGGAGCAGCGTTTACTGCTGATCACAGAGAAGCTCTTCACTGACACACTGGGCATTTATTTATTTCATTAAAATCGCAGCCTTCGCTTTCATAATCGCACATTAGCCAAATCGTGATTCCGGTTCGATTTCGATTAATCCGCAGCCTTAAAGCAGCACTAGGTAACTTTTCAACCTTCATAATATATTTTCAAGACTCTTGTGATGATACATCGACTTACAATAGGTTGAATAGCACGTCTGCCATAGCCTGAGGGGGTCTGTATCGTTTTTAATCGTACTTTTAAACTTTGGGTTTCGGGTAGTAACCCGAGAAAAAAAAGAACTACAAAATTCGACTGCTTTACGGCATATACGTCACTTCCACCATCACCCCCACTTCCTTAAATTCGGACGTGCGAACCCAACTATCCTTTTTATAGTTTGCCGGATGTTATAGTCATGGCCGAGGCAGCACAGAAAAAGAAGAAAGCAAAGGTTTTGTCGGAGGAATGCAAAAAGAGGAAACGAGAAAGTGATCGTATTAAAGGCAGGACGAGGATCAACATTGGGCCAGCGTTTGCTCGTTGGCATGAGCTGAAGGAGGTCAATATATTATATTGACGATATATGGTTATTACCTACCACTCAAACATTGAATTGAACTATCATATAGATTCTGTAAAACGGTAACCAACAGACTAGACTACTATAATGACGCTGGCTTGTAAACGTGAGCATCGCGATCATTTGGCGTTTGAAAAAAAAAATAAAAAGCATGAAATGATATTCATATGACATGCTGAAACATATGCCACTGTACCTGGGATGAAGACATTTCACACGCGACGCAAGCAGAACACCTGCATGTGAACTCCTCCTGCAGTGTTCAGGGCTATCATAGTTGTCATGTCAGCAAATTCACGTGCGATGCATCCCCTGATGTAGGATGACAGAGTTTACGACAGGACAATACTGTTTCCCAACTGTAGGGGGACCCCGAGAGCAAAACCTACCTAGTGCTGCTTTCAATTGAAGCAAATCAAACTGAATCAGAATCTAAATGAATCAAAATAAATAATCTGAATAAAATGCAATGCAAGCTTGAATCAGAATCAAATCAAAAGCTGCACCTTATACTGTACCCAAACCTACTTGATGCCATATTTAAACTGATGGAAAAGGGGTAGAAAGCCAAGCAGTTCAATATACTGTATTGTAAATTAACTGTATTTTTGTGTTCATTCGCCACATTAAATAGTGCATCTTAAGCGATCTATCATATCTATCAAAAACATCAAATCAGTAAAGTCAGCTTAGCGATTAAATCACTTTATTGTACTACTGTGCTACGCTTATCCGAGGCGCTCCTTGCTGACAGGTGCTCATCACTGGCTTATCCATCAATCCCTGAATTTGATCATATTAATGAGTGGCTTTGTAATCCTCTTAAAGCATCTCCACGGTTAAAGCACCTCAGGCATCTGCAGACGGGCCACTCCACCAAACGGCCAAACCCAAGAGGACCCGGCCATAAGCTCCGAGGTAAAACGAACAGATCAAAGCACATGATCATCCGCTAGCTACTATCAGTCCGGAGCAGGATTGTAGGGATGGTCACTGCAGAGGGCGATTATCCATCAGAGAGGATCATGGGAGATCATATTGGTATTTCTAGTTAAGCTTTTCTTATGAAGGTAAGCATGGAGGGGAGAGACCAGAGACGCTGCCAAAACCTCATCTGGGGCATCAGATTTGTAATCTCCTCACCTCCGTTTTCAGGCGCCATGAAAAATGGTAGGAAAGCAGTGGGTTTGGAAAAGTTCCCAGTTTGTGTTTTTAGGCGAGTGATGCATTTAGATGTCGAGTTACGAAAAGCCTCTCCCGATGTGCAAAGTGGTATTGGCCAAAAACAAGCTAGGATGGTTGGTTTTATTTTCATTTAAAATGCATCTGCGTGTGCCGTTGCCTGGAGACGGAGCTGGTCGGAAAAAAATGTAATACAATTCGACACATAAACAAAAACAATCCTTTGTTGAAATCACTGAAGATCAGCTAAAGAACCGGCGGCCTGCCAGCCGTACGCAACAATGCGACAGACTCAAAATTGTAAACTGGAAGTAGATGAGAGTAAACTAAAATTGATAAGAGACGCAGAGGAAACGGAGAACAGACAATTCCCCTCCGATCCGATTCTGTACTCCATTAAAAATCAATCCTAATGCCTTTTCGCCACACAATACTTCATTGAACATTAGAGGGAGATTAAAGCAAATTGGACTAGAGATGATCAGATATTGAAGCTAAACATCTGCAGGCCCAGTGTATCGTTTTTCCTCCTCTTTTTTTTCCGGGGGAATACTAGAGTGCCCCGTCTGACTTCTTAACCTCGTGTTATCTCCACCTCCCAGCTAAAGACAGAGCCAATTTGTTTCCCAAACAATTCCGTAGCCATCCTGGTGATGGGGCTTGGCAGGCAAACAAAGAGGAAGACATAAAGGAAGAAAGTTGAGGAAAAGAGATTGTGTGTTCAACCCTCGGGTTCAGGTGGATGCACGTGCACGTTGATAAAAAATTCCCCACTTGTTCTGAGTGCATAGTGTCGTTCAGACTGGATAGTAATAGTCATTTGAATCTGAATACGCTGGTATGTTTTTGATTCACTAAACAGAACCGACTCATGAGAGTCAATGGTTTGGGAATCAGACTGTGTTTCTGATTCACTAAAAATCGGATCATAAGAGTCATAGGTTTGGGAATCAGACTTACATGATCGCACTGTATGTTTCTGATTCACTAAAAAGAATTGGATCATAAGAGTCAATGGTTTGGGAATCAGACTGTGTTTCTACTCACTAAAAAGAATCGTATCATAAGAGTCAATGGTTTGGGAATCAGACTACGCTAATTGCAACGTATGTTTCTGATTCACTAAAAAGAATCGGATCATAGGAGTCAATGGTTTTGGAATCAGACTACGCTGATCGCACTATATGTTTTTGATTCACTAAACAGAATCGACTCATGAGAGTCAATGGTTTGGGAATCAGACTGTATGTTTCTGATTCACAAAAAATCGGATCATAAGAGTCATAGGTTTGGGAATCAGACTTACATGATCGCACTGTACGTTTCTGATTCACTAAAAAGAATTGGATCATAGGAGTCAATGGTTTGGGAATCAGACTGTGTTTCTACTCACTAAAAAGAATCGTATCATAAGAGTCAGTGGTTTGGGAATCAGACTACGCTGATCACATTGTATGTTTCTGATTCACTAAAAAGAATCGGATCATAGGAGTCAATGGTTTGGGAATCAGACTGTGTTTCTAATTCACTAAAAAGAATCGTATCATAAGAGTCAATGGTTTGGGAATCAGACTGTGTTTCTACTCACTAAAAAGAATCGTATCATAAGAGTCAGTGGTTTGGGAATCAGACTACGCTAATCGCAATGTATGTTTCTGATTCACTAAAAAGAATCGGATTATAGGAGTCAATGGTTTGGGAATCAGACTGTGTTTCTGAATCACTAAAAAGAATCGTATCATAAGAGTCAATGGTTTGGGAATCAGACTGTGTTTCTGATTCACTAAAAATCGGATCATAAGAGTCAATGGTTTGGGAGTCAGACTACGCTGGTCGCACTATATGTTTCTGATTCACTAAAAAGAATCGGATCATAGGAGTCAATGGTTTGGGAATCAGACTGTGTTTCTGATTCACTAAAAAGAATCGGATCATAAGAGTCAATGGTTCTGGTCGAGGTGTATGGTTTTGATTGAAAAGAATTTGTTTATAAGAGTCATTTGTTTGTGAATTGGACTAAACTGCTTCAATTCACTGAAAAGAAACAAATCATAAGAATCATTCACTCGGGAATCGGAGAACACTGTGCTGTATACTTTGATTCACTTAAAATAACTCATAAAAGTAATTTGTTTGTGAATTGGATGATTCACTGCACAATTTTACTTTTAATTTCTGAAAAATAGAAATAGATGGTGTCTCAAGGCCTCTGAAGTTGTCCCACTGAGGATTACTCGCTCTCTCTCACTCGTCCCTCCACCTCAGCCCCATCCTTTGCTTTCTGGACACAGGCCAGGAAGGGAAATCCATGAAACATGAAGAATGCGAACGGCACAAGAGCTGCGCAACTGCACTGAACTTTTCCACTGAATCCCTACAACGGAACTAAATTTTTGCCAGCCTCACGGGAAGGATCGCTAACAACCTCTAGGCGAAAACTAGCTTATCTAATTGCAATGTGACAAGAGTAATGAGTGGGTTGAGTGTGTTTAAAAGAGAGAAGCAAAGCGAGAGAGAGAAAGAGAGGAGGGGAGACACACGGGACAGAGCCAAAGTGCTAGATGGAGACTCTCTCTCCATGCTATCGTGGCATATCACATGATCAAGACCATCTCCTATTGGTCAGGAAGCAGAGCAAATTCGTCCGCCATGTAAGGAGGGCTGGAAGCGACATTCTCTCTTCCCTCCCTCCCTTCTCTGCTTCTCTCTTACTCCAATCTTAAAATGGCGGCTGGGGGGAAAAGTCTGCCAAAAAGAGAACAAACCTGATGCTCTTTTTTCTTTTAAATGCTTCTTTAAGACTTTTTTCTTAATCCAAAAAAAGATGGCAATGAGGAGAATGGGACAGCTTTGAGTAGAAACAGATGAAGCGGGCTTGTTTTTTTGTCGAGCACTGGCTGGTACAGGCAGTTAAGGGGGAACTTTGACAGTGGGCCAGGAAAAAACATTAACTGTGCTGTGTCCGGCAAGCTGAGGCGCAGTTGCCGAGGGGAAGGAGGACACTTTCCTTTGGCTGGCATGGCACAGCACTAGCGTTAACAGGCTTAGTCCCTCTTTGGGGGTGACTTCGGGACATCTACACCAAAACAGACACACTAACAGGTTGCTCTGAAACACATTCGTAGGGCTAGGTATCGATACAGAATCACAAGCGACTGATTCTGATTCAGTTTGATTTGGGTTTAGTTTCAGAAAGATTCAAGCCGGTAACCTTTCGTTTTGAAATATTCATTAAAGCATCAGTTCATAAGACTTATTTGCTCGGTGATCGGACTTCACCAGTTGTGCTGTATGTTTTTGATTCACTTCATCATAAGAGTTATTTGCTCGTGAAACAGGCTACACTGGATCATGAGAGTCATTTGCTCATAAATCGTACTGTATGTTTTTGATTCACTAAAAGAGAACGGGTAAAGACACGGTTGTGAAATGGACTTCTCTGGTCCAGTGGCGTAAAATGGATGATGGGTGGGATTCTAATAGTGTGGGTGGGCCGGAATAATTCGCAATACCCCTTGATCCTTGAAACATAACAACACAGCTAAAAGTATTCCTCATATGTTGGACCTTTTATTGTCTATTAATATAGTCTACTTCTACATGTTGATGCTTTCTCAAGCCCCTGTACGAGCTGTGTTTGTGATGTTTGAGTGCGACACGCAGAAGGACCGTTTGCAAAGTTGCTTTATTTTTTGTGCTTCTAGTGTCGCAGAAACTAAATACTGTAAGCACTAAGCTCCGTGCGATCAAGTGTGAGCGGCTGCGATGTGAAAAAATTGAAAACAAAAACAAAGCAGGAGAGAGATCCAACCCGAGTCCTGGGGCCTATACCATGAAGCCGGTTTAGCTGGCTAGCCAGATATGTTTAAGCTTAGTTTGTGCCAATCCTGGGTTTTAGGTACCATTCAAGTGGTTTGGCTTTTAGCAGTGTTCATCTCCATAGTAACTTACGCTCCACGGCTAACCTGCTCCAGGGCGTTATGTTCTGGATAAGAGCTCAAACTGAAATTGGACCAATCAGCTGTGAGCAAAGTGACACACCTCTGATTCAATAAAGCTACTCCCCCTGTTTCTACTCCAAATTAAAGATCACTACATAGCAAATGGTTTTTAAAGACTAAAGCGCCTGGCTTTTAACAATGCTTATTTATAGTAATAATAATTTTGAATGATTTAGATATCATTTATGTAATTATTATACCCTTAATCAATTACACATGTATCATTTTAGTTAATCACTTAGTTAAAATTAATATAAATAGCCTATATAGAGGTCATACAAATAAGCTTTAAAATCAATAAATAAAGCTATACAAATTTCTACATGTGAGCTTCAATGTTCAGTTCTCGCTATATATCAACTAAACTAACTTGATTTTTCTTGAAGTTGTCCTCTTTCATAGACAGCTCTTTTCTTCTTCCTGTGTACATTTGTCTTAATATTGGCAGAAGAGAGAAATTAATCTCGCTGCTTCTCTCGTGAGAAGTGAATCTCAGTTTCACTGATCCACAGCATGTGATTGGCTGTTCACTGCTGATGTCACAGCTAAACTCCTAAACTCAGGATCAAAGCCTGAGTTGACAGAGAAAGCTGATGATCAGCATAATGGGACCAACAAAACCTTAATAGATTGAAACTAAACTCGAAACTAATCCTGTAACCCTGAGTTTGTTAAACTACCATCATGGTACAGGCCCCTGATAACTATATCACAAAGAGAAATCACAATGTCTGAGTCCTGTATCGACAACCTGCCGTTGCTAATACAGTACATGTGGCTTATGTACATTTCAGAAAACCACTTGCTCACAAATATTACATAGCCATGCTAGGGCAGACCAGACTAAAAACCTACCCATAGCTTGTATGGCTGATGTCTGTTCTAAACGAGTCGGAGTTGGCTGGGTTTTGAATTGAAGATGTTGATAATATCATCATATTCTGTTAGTTCACTTTCAAATGACAAAAGTGTTATGGCGTCCTGTCATGTTTGTCAAGACGTGTTTATTTTCAGTTTAGCCATTTTTTTTATAACAAAAAAAGCGCTGCTAGTAGGAATCGAATCCGGATATTGCCGCGAAGAACATAACATATGTTTTATTAATACTAATATATTAATGAAGAATTGTTCAACATTAGAAAATAGTATTTAAAAAAAAGATCTGACAGGATGGGCAAGCTGTCAATCTGCCCACGCTAGTGCTAGTGCTCTGGCCGTGCTGTATGTTTTTGATTCACTAAAAAGAATCAGCTCATAAGAGTCAATTGCTCATAAATCAGGCTACACTTGTGGTACTTAAAAGGATCAGATTGTATGACTAATTTGTTCATGAATCGGACAAAACTTGTCATAGATTACGTTTTTTAACTCACTAAAATGTGGTCATGAATCAGACTACATTGGTTGCACTGAGCGTTTCTGATTGACTAAAGAATCATTTGTTCATGAATCTGACTACACATGTCACATGTATACATGTTTGATTGTTCGATTCACTGTTTTCTCTTCAATAGAAAGACGTTTCTCACCATCATTTTCAACAGTCTGCAGTCACATTCACAACACTATATATCGTAAATAAATGTAGTTATGATTTATTTTGCCATTCTGCTGATTCATGAGCATTTCTTCTATCTTGCACAGGCTCAAGTGCGGCTCAACACTGCGCGCAAAAATACGACAAAAGTATTTTCTTCTGGGCTAAAGTTCTGGTGGAAAAAAACAGGATGTGGCGGATGCCATGTGACAGAAACAAGAGTAGTAGTGCCTGCCACTTTTAAATGCTCACGCCTTTTAAAGTTGATTGGATTCTGATTGGTTGTCAATGTTTTTATCGTTCATCAGAAGGAAAAAAATCGCCCTTAAAGTGATTCCAATGATATCGTTCCTCTACGCTGTTTTAGTTTTAGGTGTGGTGGACTTATTCTTTTATACTAGGGCTGCAACTAACGATTATTTTAATAATCTACTTTTTCGGTTAAACGATGAATCGGATAAAAAAAAGCATTCAAAAAACAGAACTGACAGTCCAAATTCACAGTGCAAAAAATCTTCAGAAAGTGCACAGGTTACTACAATAAATCTATAAATCTTTTTTTTTTTTTTTTTTTATAAAGAAAAATACTAATCAGAAAACTTAACAGGATGTTAGAACTTGTTCTCTACACAATACTCAGACGCACACACTCAAAAATGTCCAAACCCATTATATACTCCTGGAAAAAACATCTACTGTTTTAACCTATTAATATGAATGATATTAAAGTTTAAACATGCAATCGAGACACCGATTTAACTGCTGTGACATGTAAACAAATATTATGTAACAATTAAATAAAACTACTAAAGAAGAACACAATGTCTTATTTTCAATGAATGATATGCATTCTTTATAACAACTTGCATACAAAATTCCTTATAGATTAAATATGGATTAAATAATTAATGTATAATAAATGTAATGAATCCTTATTAAAACTAAAGAGTGCTGACCGAAAATGACAATAGATATTAGTCATAGTTTTTGTCATTCAAAGCTGGTTTTGCTTTTCGTCTCGTTTTTGTCTGTGAAAAATGTTGTTGATTAAAATATTGACAAATTATTTGTCAACGAAATTAACATAGCAACAGATTGAAAAATCAATGGGCCAAAAAAGGCAAGTGAATAAAAACGTGTCTTTAGTCTTGCAAACTATACCACCCCTGCTTTACTACTGTTATTAACAAGCTAACGCTAACTTGTCAAGCTGGATAACGAGTAAACAAGCACCAGAAGAACTCACTTCGAAACGGAACAAAAGTGGGATTTTGTAGTGTCTTAACGTTACCCTGCTGTTGAACTCCCTTCCTCCAAGATGTTTTCGTTTTAGGTGCTGAATCACCAAGTGGTGCCCCCGTGCCATGCCATGTCGCGTTGCTTTTGCTGCAATTAACACACTTTTTCGATTTATTAATGCCGCTTTTCGACTGGTACGGCTCGGCTCGGCTCGCTTTTCCACTGCGTGGTACGACGGGTACAGCACGGCTCGCCCGCTTCCACTCTGCTTTGCGCTCAACCATGCTTTTTTTATACTCAAACATCGCCACGTCTTATTGAGGGGCATAATAGTCATGCAACACAACGAATCGATGATGAAATTCGTTGCCAACGAATTTTATCGATTTGTTGTTGCAGCCCTATTTTAAAACATTATCTTGGTGTGAACGGGCCTTCAGGAAAGGTAACAGGTAACACATGCACAGGACGCACGTCCTTGCAAGGTTTCCTACAAAGTGTGACACAATCTACCAGTGGTAAGATTAGGATTGGAAAAGTCTGATTAGGTCTTATAGCGACTTAATTTAATTCGCAATCTGTATGGCCACCAGCTGGAGGCATTAGCCCAGGTCAGGTGAGCTGGGCAAGAGACGCCAGCTGGAAGGGTACCTTTTTTTGTGTTTGTTTTGTTGTTGGGGGAGTGGCGCTGGCGTTAAGAGGTGCAGGGGCTAATCGCATCATGTCTTCTGGCTTCCCAGGCATCAGTGACTCATATGAAAGAGGATCATGGTGGAATGTTCTTTTCCCAGAGGCCTTTGCCTGATGGAATTAACCCTGCCATAGATCCCTTCCACCAACCGCAGGGGCCGGGTCAAACTGATTATCTTTCAGAGTGGCCTCGCGACAGGACCGGCGCTATTAAAAGAGATGCTTTTGAAATGATCTCGCAGCCCTGCTCTTTTACTTATGCCGCATGTCTGAAGACGGTCGTAGGTCAGGTCCGAGAGTGTCGCTCACCGCAAACAGGTAAACACCTGCTTGAACGCGAGTGAGGCGTAGATACCGGACCCCTGCTCTAGTCGGTCCTGTTTCACAGAGGACATCAGTGTCATCTTCCCCTGCAGCAGACGTAATGGCATCTGATCGAGGGATCTCTGTCTTCCTCCTCATGCCCTCAGTTCAGACGGAATACTCAAAGCATGACAGAGACGGGATGCAGTCTGTCTCCCTGTCCACAATGCATTCCCTCTGATGAATTTTTCAAGCTATTATGTTTTTTTTCCCTGTTGTTCTTGAGCACTAAGTTCCTAATACACAGTGGCATGCTGTTAATGACCCAAACAATTGCTGTTTCACACATACATATTTCATTACAACAGCTGAACAAATTACATATTTATGCTTTATAAGGGGGAATGCCATTCGGATTCATTAGCTATGCAGGCAGGTACAGGAGTCCCATCTGCAGCCGCATCTGTACAACAGGAGCTGACAACAACAGGCTGTGCCGAGCCGCGACCACCTCTGCTCGTACATACGTGCGCGCAAACCGATAATGCAGATGATGCTGCTGAAGATGTAACAAGGTGGCAAGCAAACTATGAATTAGTATAATTTTATTTTCAATTTTCAGCATTATGATAATCGAGTTACAGTAAGAAGTCAGAACACGAACCAGACAATTTGTAATGTATTAATAGCATTATTAAAAATAATGACTTATTATTAATCCTATATAATTGAGTCAAAATATAATCATAAAAAATATTAAATAAAAATTATTTGACCAATTTGACAAAAAATATTTGTAAATTAATAATACAAATTATAATTATAAAGAAGCCATAATATAATTTTGACTTAAATCATTTATATTTTAATAATGATGAATTAATAATAATTGTATTACTATTAATTTAATAATTATAAATATTGATCAAAATATTAATTAATTAGATTGTATACAACTGAGCTTTTTTATTATTAATTATTAACAATTATTATTAATTCTACATAATTGAGTTCCAGAGAGAATATCAATAGGAAAATGAAAAAAAAATCATAATAATAAAGGTATTATTAATAATAATTATTAAAACAATTTTACTAAATATATTTGTAATTTAATAAAAATATTAAATCAATATTATTAATAATATTAATAATAAATAATTACTTTTTTATTTAATTAAAATATATATATTTTTAAATATATATTTTGAAATATTATTCAATTTAAAAGACATTCACTGTATTTAAACACTGGAAGCAACGGCCACAGTGTAACTACTCATCCGATTAAACATTACACTCGTTCCAAGTTCAAAGTCATTTCCGATTTAATTAATATGACTATTAAGCGCTGAACATAGAGTAATAAAGCACTGTAAATTATCTGTAAAAATTCACAATCAGCATCATTCTGTTGGGTATTTTTTTCCCTCTCCTTCTTCAACCACCACAAAGCACGTCCGGCTGCACTATCAGCCCTTAAGCAAGGTTACGCTTTTGTCTCTTCTTTTGCCAGTGCACTCCTTTGGGTTAGTGCTAAATCATTATTGCAATGGGCAAACGTATGCTAACTGATGTAGCGGGAAAGTCGACTGTGATATTCGCTCTCTCTCACTGCTTTAAAGGCAGAAGGGCTCGCTGTGTAAGTAGGATTAAGCAGCTTTTCGTGTTATGGGACAAATACAGCAAATACTTCCTCGGAAACATGTTTATGACATGGGTACTAAAAATATGAAGCGGCAGCAAGTGACCAGGGTGGAGAACCAAATTTGGAGCGCCTGTTGGACGCAGATGTCAATGACGCAGTACTGCTAGGAAAATTATGGCAATTATCTATTAATTGCGGATATTACGGGGCCTCCTTTATCCATCAAATATCTTACTTAAGTAAAGACCTACGACAGAAATACTTTCAACGATTTGTTGAACAGCTGTTCTCCCTTGTAAAGTACTTACAGCGCAGAGAACGACTTGTTCCGGCACGCTAATGACCTTAGCCGGGATAAGGCGGCTGATCCGCCAGTGTTAGGCTCATTATTGTTGGAGGGGATTTGAAACTGCTTTTCCTGTCTGGGCTGAGAACGGAGAGAGTATTCCTTGCATTCAGCGCACGATACATACGTTTTTGAATCGGTTCGGGGCTGGAAACGTGCAGCGCGAGGGAGGCTGTTTGTGTTTGGGTCTCGTTTAGGCTGTGGTGACAGGGGAAATGTGTGGTCAGAAAGGCAGCCACGAATGGGAAAGGGAAAGTGGGAGATGAGGGAAAACCACAGCTTGTGTTCGACACATTTCCAGAGCCCTTTGTCTCGGCGCTGGCCCGTTGCCTTCTACCATGTGCACACACACACCAACGCACTCGAAAACACACACAAACACAAGGCAGAGCAACCTAATTCAAACCATATCAGAATCTGCCACGTTTCTCCAGCTCCATGGAGCAATTTGCAAAGGCAGAGTGCGCTTTAGTCCAAAGCCTTTCATTAAATAAAAAGTAAACATCGACATTAAACATTGACATCGCACTCTTTGACCCTTAAAAGGCTCTTAATAAAAAACCAAAAGGCAATCTATTATTGAAACCCGAACAATGGCACATGCGCAAAAGCGCGACACAAATATCCAACAGAAACGGGTATTGTTCGAGAAACTTTGCTCTGTCCAGATATCCGTAAAACTATTAATCAAAGGGAGTAAAAGAAAAAGTAGCTAGTCAGCTTCATCTGATCTGGAGAGGAAGGGAGGGAGAGAAAGAGAGAGAGAGAGAGAGAGGGGAAAAGAGACAAGGCGGTCCAGGCTGTGGGCAGGCTGCTTATTAAGATTCACATGGTGTGGTGACTCAGCCCATTTTGGTAATGGAGAGCCCCGGCCACCTAAAGATGGAAATGGCAATTTTTCAAACCCCACATTTTATATATAAATTATCCCAGGCACTCACACAAGCAACTCTACAAGGTCATTCTCAAATATTTCGGATGCTTTGGGTTTGGAGAGAACGAGTGCTAAGGATTGTGGGGTGAAGAGAACATTGCAGGACCGTCGGTTAAAAGTGTTCGAGTGGGAGGAAACCGCTGATGTGCACTTCTGAGCCTCATCGAGTTGACTTGATGTAAGAAAACCGAGGGATAAAAAAAACATGTTGTCTTAAGGGACCTGCGTGGAAGTTTTCCATGTTTAGCCAAAGTTTGGCCAATTTTTGGTTTCTGGCGTAAAGAGAAAAAAGGCTGAAATCCTTGGCTGTTACCTTAAAAATGGAGAAAAAGCAGCTTTCATGTCAAATTATCCTGGTTTACATTTCAAGCAAACAAAGAAAAGAGTTTTGTTGCTGCTCACAATAGAAATAATAATAAAAATATAACAATGGTATCTGATTATTATTAAATACACAAAATTATATTAAAAAGTTATATATTGTGTTAAATGAGAAAAGCATCAAATACACATTACAAAAAGTAGCTTTAGAAAGAAATATTTGATTTGATTCAACATAGAATTTAGTACACGAACCTTTTTGGCCATCTGAATTGGTATTTAGATATTAGGGGTGGAACGGTTCTTGGTAATAAATGGAACATTACAGTTCTCCACCCATGGTTCGGCACCCACTTGCACCGCGGTTCATCGCAAATCTGATGACGAATCTATAATATGGTTTCGTCCAAAATAACAAAGGGTAGGACAGAGTTAGTTTAATGTATGTTTCTGTTGATGGATACACATTCTGCCTTGCGTGGACAAAACCGTCACTCTTGTATGCGAGTGCGTATGCTCGACCACGACAGTCATCACCGGGTGTTGATAGGTGAGACCTGAACAGCACACGTTGTGTTTAAACTAAACTCATTTAAGCCGTGCCAATTTAAGCATTCAAGAGCAAGACGTGAAAGAGAACTCACGTACGCTGAGAGGAGTATGTGTGTGTGTGTGTGCACTCATCTGAAGCGCGTACATGTCGTTCTCTTTCAAGTCTTGCGCTTGAATGGACAAATTCACACAAAATATGTCAACATGCCCGTCTTGGTGAGTAATCCTAGTGAACATAAGTAAGGTTGTCTTAAGTAAAACATAAACAGTCGTTAAAGACGTGCGTTCATGTGTAACATTATCTTCTGTGCATTCATTCTTAAAGGGAAAGAAGCCTTTTCATGCTGTCTGTGTTTTTAAAGTTAATCAAACAAATGACAAAGAAATCATTCACTGCTCTTGACTGAATAGCTTTTGTAACTTCAATAATGATTCATCTTTATTTAATTTATACAGTGACAATTTTTATATGCAACGTTATTTTATATTTGATTCCTGAAAACCACTGTTAGATACCTGAAAAGCACTGTTTATTTTATATGCTTCTTTGCTCTATTGTATGTATTTGTGCTGTTGCTTGTAGTTTGATTATTTGTTCTTATTTTGTTTATTTGACAAATGTCCTAATTTCCCTGAACATAGCACATACCGTACCGTACCGAAACGGTGACCCTAAAACCGTGATACAAACCGAACCGTGAGTAATGTGAACAGCTCCACCCCTATTAGATATATGTACAGACCAAAACAGTTTGGTTACCAACATTCTTCAAAATATCTTCTTTAATGCTCCGCAAAAGTAAGCAAGGCCAATCCCATTTCTACCCCTTAGCCTTTCACTTTCCCCTACCCCTTCGTTTTGCGCGTTCATGTGAAGGGGTAGGGGTGTCTCGATTCTCTTTTGGCTGGAGTGATAGGGGTAAGGGCCAGATAGCCCTTCAAACAAAGATTTTTCAGGACCACACTTCGAACGAAGGGGTATGAGGAATTTCGCTGCATACACAGCTGCTAGAATGCGTGATGTTGCCACTCGGGATCGATCACTTATGTGTTGCCTGGCTGCCAGTTTCTCCGTAACTTGCTAAACGCTCTATTTGAGTGTTGTAAACGCAAGTTAATAATACAGTTTAAAGAAATATCTGGTCATTCTTCATAATGCAGTCGATATTTACATCACGTATCGTTTGTAAACCGTAAACTCTTGCGTTACCAAGGTAACAACTGACTTGTTTGTATTACATTGCAAAGAGCTCCGTTATCACAGCACCACAGTAGAAAACGAAACCATATCCGTACCGGCCGGCTTGGATCGGCAAGGAATGGAGCGGTTAAAAAACAAAGAGAACAGTTTGGCCCGATGGAAAAGCGGCTTCATCAGTCTTGTTTGTATCATGTTATATCGTCTTAGGAAACTCAAAGGCTCATCCGTTTTTGAACCGCTTCTGTACCAAATACAGCTCAAAACAACGCTGGGAGTGAGTCAATTGCTCGCGCCTGATTTCTGTTAGACGCACTTCACTGCTGTTGAAATGGGGTATGATGACGTGTAATGGTGTAGTAGTGGTGTCCCATTTCTTAGGAGAATAATTTCACCCCTATGTCTTGCCACTCTGTTTCAAGTGGCAAGGGGAAGGGGTAGGCATAGGGGTAGGCGAAGGGGTATAAAATAGAATTGAGATTGTGCCTAAATCAAACAGGCCTGAAATAACTTGACAGTGAGTAAATGTAAATAAACAGAATTTTCATTTTTGGGCAAACTATCCCCAAAATATGAAATTGTTCTTTTTAAAATGAAATGAAACTCTAAATATGAAACTAAAACTGTCAGTAGGTGGCGTAAATGTCTAAATTAGTAAGTTATTGAGATTTATTCACTGGATTTGTTCAAACGGCTGATTCATTCAGGAATGAAGAAAATGGGGCAGAGGGGCTGATATCTTGAGAGGCATTCTAACTGCATTCTATGGGCTACATTCGGCCAAAATCAACTGTATTGCGCGTTAAATCATTACATTTTTTTAATCGTAATTTTTCCCATAACTACATTAAATTAATGCGGTAAATTATATATATATATATATATATATATATATATATGTGTGTGTGTGTGTGTGTGTGTGTGTATATTTCATGAATATATCACAAACTTACATTAAATTATATTAAAATTCACATACATTATATTAGCCAAAAGTTATTTAAAAGTTTGATTTTTACATACTAATAAACTATATACACATACAAAACCAAATTAATAAATCCACCAGCCATATTAAATAAAATGCTTAATATGAAATATTTATTTATAATATTTAGAATTTGTTTAGTTACACCAATTTAACGAAAATATTTTTAGTAATATTTTTTTTTCCAGTACACTAAAAAGAGATTTGAGCTTTGAATTCAAAGCCAAAATTACAGCGGGAAAACGGAAGGCCGTACTGTGAGTGCAAAGAGTTTGATATATTGTTCTGCTTTTTCTGTACTAGGAACTAAGCTCCTTTGAAACAGCAAGAACAAATGGTTCAGCCCCGTGTCATGGCCATGAGACTAGGCCAAAGGTGTTTAAACTGTCTGGAAACTTGACCATGGCACGCTTCTGAACTCTGTAAGCCACGCCACTTAACTTTGTCCCCAAGCAACGGAGAGCGAAAGCAAGTGAGAGAGAGAGTCTCCGACCTGCTCGCCCCCCACGGACAGTCCACTATCTGACATTCCACAAGACCAGCCCTCTTAGAGACAGCTGACCCGCTATTAATCACATGACCGACAGACCATATGATTGAGAACTAATAGGAGGGGGCGCTGCAGGGTAAGAACAATCCGGAGCAAGGGAACGGCGCATTGTGCCAGCTAATCCAAGTGTGAGCGAGGTCACCATGCGACCAGATGGGGTCAGGTGTGCCACCCGAGTCGGTGCCCCTTCTAGGACGCGTGTGCGCAGAGGAGTGCGAGGTTAGGGTTGGGGGATGAAGCTGGTCCTCTCCATCTTGTCCTGTCTTGGGAACTCAGGCTAATAGCTTTAATCAGACGGGATTGCTGGATTACCCATGGATTTCCTTTAGTAAATCGCACCTGCGCACCTCCTCTCGTCTCTCAAAGTAGGCAATCGAGGACAGAGGCAGCAGCAGGACGGGTCCAGCCAAAAACAAGCAGGACATGGACAATGTTTAACTCCGGGATTAATCAAGGACCGCAGCCTGTCAGAGTTCCATCAGGGCTGGTCCTCCAAGGAACAACGCAATTAAATGACCAAGTTGATAACGCAAGGTCTAACGTGCACCTTTAACCCAGATGTAATGCACAAAGGGGTCTTTGTCTCGCCCTTAAATGCTTGACATGTGTCCCCGACTGAATATGCCGACAGTCGTATCAAGCCAACACACTTCGGCATGGAGTTAGTCACAGTTACATTAGTTGAAATTTGTGCATTTAATCCACTAGTTTTTTTTAGCATTTCCTTAAATCGTTCAGACAGCGAGTGTGACAGACCACAGGTTTAAGCTGCTCTGTGCTACTTGGGAGACTCAATGTTAATCTCCACCTCCTCCATTCTATTTAAACACTTTTATTCTTCTTCTTTCCTTCTCTGCGCTCTCACTTCTCAGAATTTCATTAGCGCCACACACACACACACACACACACACACACACACACACACACACACACACACACACACACACACACACACACACACACACACACACACACAAGCAGAATGGAAAGCGACCGATGAGGACAGGATGCAGTTGCGAGCGATGCTGGCTGGCATGGGAGTCTCTGCTTCTGATCGCAGCTTGGTGCTTCAACATTAATGCAACAGAACGCACTGGGCGCATAGCCTCGGCTGACCTCTGCTCAGTTTGGAAATCAGATCAAAGAGCCATGACAGACAGCAAACGCTTGCGCCGCTCCATCTGGGTGTACAGACTTAGCACGGGCTGCCTGGATTAACGATCGTAGACGTTGGGTGATTTGAGGCTCCACAGGTGATGCAGTTGTCTTCACATTTCCCACTGTGGCCTTTAAAAGAGTCACAATCTAGCAGGGTCAATTGTGTCCACAATAAAGAAAATTAAACATTGTTTAAAAATCTAGTTACAACAAATTCTATATTCATGTTGGTTTCATATGGTTTCCTTACATACCCAAACTTTCAAGAAAGAATGTAATTTAATGACTCTAAAAATGTCATTTGGTGTAACCAACATATTTCCCTCACATCTTGAATACATGTGAGTGTATACATTTTTCATAAAAAGGCTTATCAATATAGTGAATTATTCATAAATATTATGTTTTGAGAGAAGTGGCAAACCACATGAGATTTTACAATCTGAATTAACCTTGTTTGATGTTTTTCTTTTTTTTGGGATGTTGGTTGATTTGGTGGAACATTTGTCATTGATAAATAAAGCTTGATGTAATGCATATTTTTGAGTCATGAGCAATGCGTTTAAACATGTTTCAGTTGTTAAATAATTTTTTTTGACTGTTTTTATGTCAGGCGGTACAACCAAATAGTTGTATGTATATACCAAGCGGCAACCTCTCGCAGTTTCTCTTGAAGCCAATACGGAAGTGACTTAAACTACAATTCCTCGACTGGCCACTAGGGACAGGCTCCAGAAGGGAGCAGAATCTCATTGAGCCCCATGTTAAAATGCCCAACTTTACAGCAGAAAAAAAACATGCTTACAGCCTGGTACAAATTGTGGTTTTGGTCTGTATATCTAATTTTGCCCTTCATGACAACTGTGAGGGGGAGAATTTTTTTATAACTCATTCGTTTACATTATATAAAGCATTAAAGTTCTGCATAATTAAGGGCGTGGCCACTTTGAGTGACAGCCATTTATCTGCTGTCTGTTAGTCATCGGGTCACCTCAGCTCCACCCACGTCCCGCCTCTTTGCCCATTTTCAGTTATCCGGGAGTGACGCGCTGCCAAGATGGCAACAGTCAAACTGCTCTTCAGAATCCTATGGGTGACGTCACAGACACTACGTCCATATTTTTTTACATTCTATGGTATATATACTGTAGTTGTACCACATGAAAGCGTACCAACTTACCCATACATGAAATTAGCAGTTTTGACCAGTATTTAAGAGACACAAGTTCAGTTGGGCTCCTCTGGATGATTTACTGCTGATGTTTACTGTTATTACCATGTCAATTTAGGCCCTGTCTACACGAACACGGGTATTTTAAAAAACACATTTTTTCTATGCGGTTTGGCCGTTTGTCCACACACAAACGAAGTATCCAGACAGTGAAACTGAACTTTTTTGAAAACTCCTGCCAGGGTGAACATTTTTAGAAACTCCGGTTGCAGTGGTGTCTTGTGATTTTGGCTTGTTGCGTCAGAACCGGAACCAGCAATAACCTTTTTTCCAGGCTTCTGATTGGCCAACATGGCTTTACGGTTAGGGTTATATTGCCACCTGTTGGTCTGGCATGCTCCTGACAGCGCTTCATAGCGTGTTTTGCGGTTTCATGTGGATGCAATTTAAAAAAAAAAAATTAAACGGAGGGAAAAAAATACCCGTGTACGTGTGGACTAGGCCTTATAATAAAGGGCAACCTTTGCAATTGTGCCATCCTGGCATTTGAGAATATATTAATTGTTGGATCAATTATCTCAACAGCTTTAAAACTACTGATATTTATAAAATGTGTTTATATGAAACGTTTCAAACCTAAAATGATGCCATAGTATGTAATTTTTCATTTTTTATTATTAAGACACCATTTTAAATAGTTTTCTTAGTTAATTTGTTCGGACAGTTGCACCACCTGACATTTTTGTGGTTTAAGATAACAAAACATAATATGATATGTATTATTAAAATGTACTCAAAAATGAATTCAAACTAAATAGGTTTTATAGAATAAAATGATATATGTCATGAATGTATCAAATTATTTTAAAAGACAATAATGCACTTGGACACAAAAATATGCATGGAACAGACAGATAGACAGACAGACAGACAGACAGACAGACAGATAGATAGATAGATAGACAGACAGACAGACAGACAGACAGACAGACAGACAGACAGACAGACAGACAGACAGACAGACAGACTTTCCTATTGCAGCTCTCTTTTCCAAAACGCATCGATTCAGCATGGGAAGGCGCTGGATACGGCTCTTCCAGTCTCCTCTCGGCAAGAGCGAATGCTTATGTTCACAAGATGTTATTGATTACGTTATCAGAGAAACACGGCGGCGAGGGACATTTTTTGAACGGCGTTGACTTGGCCCTCCCTTCCGCCGTGTCTTATTGTCATGCATGCTGGAAGCCTCTTTCTATAATATCTATCTTAAGAGTTGACAATGTTTTGGAGCAATTAAAGCAATCGATACAGGCCTGAGAGGAGCCTCTTATCCACAGTAATAGCTCTCACTGAATAATAAATAACATGCTGGCCGAAAGCTGGGAAGGGGGACGACCTCACATTAACGATCACAGCCTATGGAAGGGGGCTTCCTCACAGCTCAAGAACCTTTCAAATTCTCTCTACGCCAGAATGCAGCTCCTTCAGGAAGAGGCTAAGTACCCGAAACCAAAACTTTAGCTGTGATAGAAGCAGCACTCAGATGCCTCTATGTGGAATACACACCCACTGTCACTCTTTCCATACATGACCACCAGTACAAGTTCTTCTCCTACACAGCACCATGAATGGGTCATTGTTCTGTATCCCTTATTAACAAGCAAAAACCAGGCCCAAAATAAACCTGAGCATTAAAGAAGAAAAGTGAGTCCATGAAATGCACAAGAGCTAAGGTTTCAGATGGAAGGAACGCACAGTCTTATTATCCCGCAGCAGTGCAAATGAGGTTAATGAGAGTCTATTGACTGATCCTCCGCTGTCAGCCATGACAGAGCCACATCTCTTTCTTACCAAGAGGAATCTCCCTTTACATTTGGCATCGAAGTGTGGCGAATGACGCACATTTGTTGATAACGATTTAAGATTTAGGCTAACATTCTCAGAGCCGGTTCTTTTTAGAGAAGCAAAAAAATAGAGCGCTGACAGTGTAGTTTAATTCATTAAATAAGGACAGTTCTTTAATAAACAGTTCAAAAAGAGTCGTTTGAATGAGTCTGCAACACTGGCCTTTATAATTTGCATAATTAGTAGATAAAATACATTTTGTATGAATGTAAAATTATGTAAGCGAACTTGACATACCTAGATGGATAGGATTAAAATCAAAATAGGAATCAAGAGCATGTGAATTGGAATTGAATCAAATGAAAAATCAGATAAAAAGCTAAAATCGAGCTTGTTATGTGAAACAAATCAAATCAGGAAATCTCCATTGATAACCACCCAATTGGAACTGAATCAAAACAAAAGCTTGTGAATCAAATCTAAATAAGAATCAAATGAAACCTAATCAAATCAAGCTTGTGAATTAAACAGAATCAGGACTGATACTCAGCAATACTAAGATAAAATATACCCATCAGAATCTAAGCATAACTGGAATCAAGAGTTTATCAATCAGAATCAAAATCAAATTGAAAGCCTGAGAAATGGAATTAAACTCATCTTATCTATATGTGAATCAAATTAAATCTAATTGATCAAGCTTGTGAATCGGAATCAAATTGAATCTTATCTACATGTGAATCAAATTAAAATCTAAGGCTGAATCCGAAATAGGGCACTATTTGAGGGGACAACCATTTGTAGCGGTGTCCGAAACCATAGTGGACGCTATTGAGTGCACTCATTCCATCCCACAATTCACTGCAATAACAAGTGTACAACTGATGTACAGACAGCGGCTGTCCAAATTCGCTCACTAGTTTTCAATCACTCCTTCAAGTGAACTGTATAAGTGGACTAAAGTAGGGAATCGTGATTGAGGGTTTAGGGGGCGATTTCAGAATTAGCCTAATTGATCAAGTGAATCGGAATCAAATTGAATCTTATCTACATGTGAATCAAATTAAATCTAATTGACCAAGCTTGTGAATCTGAATCAAATTGAATCTTATCTACATGTGAATCAAATGAAATCTAATTGATCAAGCTTGTGAATCGGAATGAAATACACCAAAATGAATAGGAATTTAATACTATTAAATACAAATTGGAATCGAAAGCTTATGAATCAGAATCAAATTGAGCTCTTATATCTGAATCAAATTGGCCAGGCCATACTGAGCAGTGTTCAGAGGAGAAGGTGTGGAGTTTGGGTCACATCACTGTTGCTCCTGAAAACCAACTCTTTCCTTCTACAGGCTTCTTAAGTTCGCTGCCAGTGCCAGGCATGGCTTTCCTCCCAGTCTCCCTATCAAATATTCCACGGCCCGACGTGCAGAGCCAACCACAACTCTTCGCTGCGGACAGTGGCTCACTCCAAGATTTGGTTTGTTGTTAATCTTCAAGCCAAAGCGGACTCCTGCAAGCATCCCCACCCCCAAACACTTCCCTACACACTCTGATCTCCCTCGGTGAATAATAATAGCTCCAGGCAAAGAGACTAGCTACACAGCTTGCGATAAAGGCTAAACAGCTACATGAGCCCATCGAGCTAAAGGCCAGACGAGCTGGAAAACGGCTGCGCTGACCTGCTGCTGGATAAAATAGCTGTCCCGAACTGAAGCTTTGTCATAAACTCCGGTTCCCCCCGGCCCCGCTCTAAACTGAGCGCGGTGTCAAAGAGGGCCACCTGTTCGTGTGACATACAACCTTTCCGTCACTGCCGCGCTGACCCAGATTGCTCCACAGCGGGCACGTCTGACCCCTGTGACCTGGGTGTTAAAATCTGACCTGAACACCCAGAAAGCACTTTCACCGGGAGGCCCCACATTAAGTCACGTGCACCCATAAGTGTCAGGCCCCATGACGTATTTTAGGGCCCACGGACTTTATAGCCAATACAAATAAACTAAGAAGTGAAGATACAGTTTGAATCTTGAAATAATCAAGCTCTAAAAAAAAAAAAAAAGAAAGAAAGAAGGAAGGAAGACCAACTAAAGAGCCACATCTTTATCTAACAGTTTCTAGGTCTTTCAGCTACATCTGTAAATCATCTAACAAATAATGACAACAGTTTCATTCAGACCAAATTACAGTATAATGCAAACAGGCCATGACTGACAACAGTTGGGTAAAATTCAGAATTAGCCCACAGGAAGTTGAATTGGAATTCAAAGAAGCAGAATTGACTGAATTACAATTCAGAAAAATTCAACAGGAAATGCATTTTGGAAAATAGTTCAAAAGTTCTATAAAGGAAGGGGAAAAGTTCTATACATTTGTTAAAATTTGTACAATTAAAAAGTACAAATAAATAATAATAAAATAAATATTAAAATAATAACAGGAATAAAAATAAACAAAATACAATATAAAACAAAAATGTATTACATTAAAAAAAATAAATGAAAAATAAAAATGTATATAAAGTATACATTTAATTTAAATTAAGTAAATTTCTATAGAAGATAATTCAGATTTATTTGTTTATCTGTAAGACATATGAACACATTTTAAACCATAATTCAAAGTTGGCCTTGGAAAAGCTTCTTTTTGTAGTGAAAAATTCCTATTTTATTTATTTAAAACCTATTATTTATTGAAGCTACATTAGTTCATTTTAATTCTACTTCCTTACATTTGTATTGTGATGCAGAATATGAAATTCAATTCTAAAAGCCAAAAACAAATGTTGTCCACCACTGTATTAGAATTAGGGATGCACCGAATCCAGAATTCGGTTTTGGATTCGGCCGAATATTGGGCTTTTTGACAGGGGGTTCGGTTTCTGCTGAACCTTAGAATTTTTTTCCACCGAACCGAACCCTAGGCTTGCACTACGCTGGTCGACAGAACAGAAAACGTGTTGTTTGGCAGTACTTTCAGTCAAAAGAAGGCGATTCAAGTCGAGTTACGTGTTCAATTTGCAATGCTGATTTGTCTCGTGGTGACAAGGACCCTAAACAATAGCCGCTGTTAAAACATTTGCGTAAGAAATATCCGAAAGAATATGAGTTGTGCATCAAGGAATATACAGACAGCAGCCAAAATGCAGCTTCAATGCAATGCAGCAAAATGCAACTTCAGGTGCGGCAAAGGAAAGACAGTCACCCTGGCATAATGTTGCCTATTCTTGTTTTTTTTTTTACAGTTAAAATGAAATTAAATTAAAAATACACTGCTGTGGACGCTGTTTACTTCATTAATTTACTGTGATAATGGACTGAGGATGGGAGTAGGATTCGGTATTCGGTTTTGGATTCAGCAGAATCTTAACCAGTGGATTCGGTATTCGGCCGAACCCCCAAAATCTGGATTCAGTGCATCCCTAATTAGAATACAAACTGTCCATTATATATATATATATATATATATATATATATATATATATATATATATATATATATATATATATATATATATATATATATATATATATATATATATATAAATATAAAAAAAAAAAAGATAAACTAGAGGAAACCCATTAGCACAACGCAAGGAACACCAAATCAAGTGTGAGGAGCTTTACCACGTCTCTTTTGTTCTATATAAAGGTATGTTTTACGTCTCTAGCCGGTTTGACACATACACTAACATCATCTGAGACAATGCTGCCCGCTGTTGTTTTGGATTTCCTCGACTGAACCCCCGCCTCCCCCATCATATCAGAGTGGAGATCACAAGACACAAACTACGCTGAGAAGATCCTAAAGTGGGCTAGGGGCGATACCAGGGAGGGGGAACTTTGGGGGGTCTTTGCTAGGTTTGACTGTGATGTACTTCCTGTGTGGCTGTCAGCCTGTGGCGTATCCTTCATCTTCCCTCAGCGCTGCCCTCGCTCTGACCCCCCTCTCCACCAACACAACACCCCCACAAAAAAAGTGTGTTCCTCTTGTCTGCTCTGCCGCGACCCCTCTGTCCCTGTGGGCCAACAGCAGCCTCTTTCTTTCTCTCTCTCATCCTTTCCCCTTCTTTCCTGGGAGAACAATCCCTGCCCACAGGCTGCACAATCAGGGATGTACTGTACTACTGTAAATCTAACACAACTGCAACAATGGGTCCGTTTTCACCGCCTGGATTAAAGCAGGGAAGAGAAACTCCAGTGTTTCGCTGCAGCAAAAGGAGCAGTGCGCTAAAGCCTTGCCGTAATTGGAAAGTCCAGAACGATTAAGCTCTAAGTATCATTAGACAGTAGAAGGCCTCAGAGTGGAAAGGGTTCACTCCAGGACAGCCGACCCACTGACCACGGTGGGAAGTAGGCCACATAAGCAGCCTGGAGCACAAGCTGTGACACACTAACCTGGGCTGCGCTTTCATGTGTGTCCGGAACAGTCTGTGCCCCTTTGCCTAACAACAAAGTTTTCATAGCAGGGTTGTGCGCCATTTATAATTAAACTGTAATATCGTTCAAATACCAGTCCGGTTCCTGAAAAGAGGTAGCAAACTTCATGCAGAACTGCAAATGTATGAATTTAAAAATGTAAGTAGAATTAAAATGTATTCATATTCAAGAAGTTTTTTAAAAAGTTTTAAAAGCTTGAAGATTTATAGGCCTTATGGACAAATGTAACAATAGAACGGCAGAGAGAAATAGAAAGAAAAACTGACAGAAAGAAAGATAGATAGATAGATAGATGATAGATAGATGATAGATAGATAGATAGATAGATAGATAGATAGATAGATAGATAGATAGATAGATAGATAGATAGATAGATAGATAGATAGATAGATAGATAGATAGATAGATAGATAGATAGATAGATAGATAGAACGGTACAGAATGAGAGACAAACGACATCATTCTAGATAAAATATTAGACAGATATTTAGGTAGACAGACAGACAGATTCCAATTAAACAATTCAAATTCAGCTTCCTGTGGGATGTGGCCAATCAAAACAAACCTTGGTTTCTTCAAACCTAAAGTCAAGTGTGCTGCACCTTTGAATGAAGACCAAACAAGCCTGTGTGTGGGAGAGTTGTTTGATAAAATCAGCAAAATGACTGTTTAACAAAACGTTGTACAGTATTTCTCAGATGTTGTCAAGGTGCCCGGGTCAGAGTGAAGGGTCTGTGGGCGACTGAAAGAACCCCGTAATTACAGGCCAGCGTGTCTCGTCGTGGCCAAAGAATGGACGAAAGTGGCCGCTGTGCAGCTTTTTGCGGAGCACTTGTGCCCGCGACTCGGACCCAATTGTGCATGCTGTGAAACGTGCACAAAGGGAACAGGAGGAGTCCACTTAATCCTGGCACGGCGCAGTCTGTCAGAGTTGCCGTGGCCCTCGCTCTTTTCTTTTATCTATTTTAGCATTTCAATAGTACCTCAACCTGCCGAACTTTGATTTCTTTGTCTTTTTAACCCTGGCGTTGACATAAGAGTGCCATTTCTTTTGGTTGACAAACAATACGTCCCTCCCCAACTTGGACTCTTCCAAAAATATAACCTAATTTTTTTTATTTTGGAACAAAAAAAAATTCAGATAAGGGATGAACCTCTAAAATATATTTTTTTAATAACAAACCCCTTCAAAAAATGTTGCATTCTTTCTGTCTGACAGAAAAGGGCCCGGCAGGCCTTCTGACTGCTGGAAGCTTAGAGTTGTTATCCTAGCAACTGGAGATAAAATGGTCTCCCGGAGTCCGTGGGAGACTGACTGTGCGAAAGAGCAGATCCCTTAAGCATTTCCTGGTGCAGAGGTCCTCAGCTCCTGACGTTATGGCCCCGGGCTCAGTGCACATAAAGCCTTCTTATTGCTGCAGTCGAGGCGGTGAATACGACCACAGTGATGCAGGGAGGTCAGGGGCACACCTCAAAGGATACGGCTTGCATTTATTTCTTTCCTTCTTATCCTCGTTTTTACACAATACCCTGATCCTACTGAAAGTTCTTAAATTACTATACCTCCATTTTGCGCTGTTATTTATTTGTGAAAAATGATATTCGTGCGCCAGAGAAAGGGAGAACGGCGTGCACTTGTTGAGCAGGGTGATCTGAAAGATTCATGAGTTGTAATGCAAGCTTAACCTGGCCTCCTCTTGCAGCTCCTTGCACCCTGCCACCCACCTGCGCTCCGTGACGGGGCACAGAGGCACGCACACATGCACACACTGCCTGGGCCCTTTGTGTTCGCTTCTGTTTAATTACACATCCCATAGCTTTACTGCCCGTGTGTAACGCTGCTTCGAGCCTGACTAAGACTCTCTACGCACTGACTAAGGCTTGTAGCAAGTAGCCGAGAAGCAGAGAGCCTCTGGTACTGGAGGATGTCCGCAGGTGAAGGTGGTACCGCAAGCCTCCTCAATAATAGAAGCCGTGTGACAGTATCATTTATGAGACGCAGAGGGATGCTGTCATTTCAAAGCAATGCGCAGCG
Source organism: Romanogobio albipinnatus (assembly GCA_023566225.1). Lineage (NCBI taxonomy): Eukaryota > Metazoa > Chordata > Actinopteri > Cypriniformes > Gobionidae > Romanogobio > Romanogobio albipinnatus. The sequence goes on from CM042263.1 coordinate 7,732,581, forward strand.
GTATTATTTACAGACGCAGTGACTGTGTGAGGTCATCACAGCGGGGCGGCAGTGAAGGGCAGCGTCATTCAGGTTCAACGTGAGGAGCAGGGTTGTGCACTGTTCAGAAGTGAACGGAGAACGCCTTTTGAACTTAATTCAAACAAAAATTGGAATTTAAATTCGAAATTCAAAGAAATTCCTAACTCGTTTTTATATAGACAAGCCTAACAAAATCTTGAAGTTTAAAAAGCCTTAAAGTTTGTATGTTTATAGGCCTTTAGATAGATAGATAGACAGACAGACAGATAGACAGACGGACGGACGGACGGACGGACAGATGGATGCGTGATAGACAGATAAAATGACAGCTAGAACAAAAGATAGATAGATAGATAGATAGATAGATAGATAGATAGATAGATAGATAGATAGATAGATAGATAGATAGATAGATAGATAGATAGATAGATAGATAGATAGATAGATAGATAGATAGATAGATAGATAGATAGATAGATAGATAGATAGATAGATAGATAGATAGATAGATAGATAGATAGATAACAAATGGATGGATGGATGGATGGATGGATGGATGGATGGATGGATGGATGGATGGATGGATGGATGGATGGATGGATGGATGGATGGATGGATGGATGGATGGATGGATGGATGGATGGATGGATGATAGACAGATAAAATGACAGCTAGAACAAAAGATAGATAGATAGATAGATAGATAGATAGATAGATAGATAGATAGATAGATAGATAGATAGATAGATAGATAGATAGATAGATAGATAGATAGATAGATAGATAGATAGATAGATAGATAGATAGATAGATAGATAGATAGATAACAAATGGATGGATGGATGGATGGATGGATGGATGGATGGATGGATGGATGGATGGATGGATGGATGGATGGATGGATGGATGGATGGACGGACAGATGGATGTGTGATAGACAGATAAAATGACAGCTAGAACAAAAGACAGATAGATAGATAGATAGATAGATAGATAGATAGATAGATAGATAGATAGATAGATAGATAGATAGATAGATAGATAGATAGATAGATAGATAGATAGATAGATAGACAGACAGATTGTGTGGAGCAGTTAAAGGAGAGAAGGCCAGCTAGCAGCCCATCTGTGTGCAGGATCAAACCCTGTGATCAAGCAGGTCTGTGACAACAGCAGCAGCAGGTGGGACGCACTGATCTGTACGCCACACATCAGAGGTCTGCTCTCTCTGAAAATCCCCACCAATCATTACAGACACGGAGATCTCGTATTTATCACTCTGCCTCAGAGATACAGATCCAGAGTGGCTTTACGCTGCTACGCCATCCAAACATGGACACGACCGGGCTGATTAAAAATAGTCACCGCGAGACGGGAGCACAACACAGCTGGACGGGGTTGTAGGTTTTTTTGGTGGTCGACTCGACATTGCCTTTGTTTTTCATTTCAGTTGCATTTTTTTAATTGTTTACTCCAGGGCTTTGCTCCTCGTCATTTGTTTGAACGGATGTTGTGATTACGACAAATAAAAAAAGAGGGCCTCCTGTGGAAGCGCCGCATCTCAGCCCGCAATATGTGCACAGCATCTGTTGATGTTTAATGTCACCCAGCAGACGCTGGCAGACTTGAGCTGATCTTTTCTCTCTCTCTCTCTCTCTCGGATGAGGGTCCAGGCAAGCAGCCCCGCTGCCCCTCTCTCTCTACCCCACGTCTCCCTGGATGCGGGAGGCAGAGGGCACTGGAGCAGAATGCGTCCTAATTAAAGAACCCAGATGAGGAGCTCCAACTGTACCATCCTCTGGCTCCAAACGCTCTTAAATATTTATCAGCTTACCGGGTGGATCAGCTACACCCCTTCACCACCCCCACCCGCCAGCATGCTGATCCCCAGGCCAATGATAACAAACTATCAAATCAATCGGCTTTGCTTTTTTCCCTCTTCTCGCTGTGCCCATGTATGATCTTGGACTGACTTGCTGGTCTCACTTCCTGTCCTGTCCACAGACGTCCGGTCTTCGAGCTTAAGGTTACAGAACAGACCGGACGGCCACTAATCACAGCTGTGAGCAGAGCACTGCCGTGGAAGACAGCAGGGTTTTAATATTGGCTAGCCAGCTGTTGTGGTGCAGGGGCACGGCTTTCACACATGCACACGCAGCTCCAGAACCCTACCTGTTCCTGCAGGACACAAACTCGCGCGCGAAATATTATAATAAAAGCCCAATGTCACAGTCACCTTATGTCTGGCATAAACAAGGGTAAACAATTTGATTAAAATAAATACATCACTGCATGTAACTTCTTTTGGCTGATGTGTGATGTATCGTGACCACATTAGTGACACCTAATACAACGATTGTTTTTTTATTATTTGTTTTGAGATATCAATAACAATAATGATGATAATAATAACAACAATAATAATAAATTATATTTAAACCCTTATGCATTTATATAATAATTATTTATTAATAAAATAAAATAATATATATATATATATATATATATATACACACACAGTATGTTTTACTTATAATATACATACATACATAAATACACAGTATGTATTATTAATAAAATACATAATAATTCAATTAAAAAGTTGATAAACTATAGAATTATAAACAGACAAACAAAGAAAAAAATCACAAAAATGAATATCTTAATAATCAATAAATCATAAATAAATATCTAAAAATATTTTGTATAAATAATAAAGTTAATCAAATAATATATATATATTATATATATATAAATAAATACAAATAATAAAAATAAATAATAATTAAATAAAAATGTTGATAAACTATACAACTATAAATAAACAGACAAACAAAAAAAACACAAAATAACAAATATCTTAAAAATAAATAAATACATTTCTACAAATAATAAATATAAAATTAATCAAATAACTAAATAAATAAATTATTATAATATTATAAAATAGTATAGTATAAGGATTTATATTTTGCCAATTCAAACTTGAAACTAAAATCTAAATAAAAATTATATATATATATATATATATATATATATATATATATATATATATATATATATATATATATATATATATATATATAAATAAAACATTTCCACTTGAATAAAATGAAAATATAAAATTAAAATTATACTACATAATTTATATAAAATAAATATTATGAATTTAATATTATTATAAATATTATTATTATTATTATTCTGTTAGAGTAAATGTAGTAATAAGGTCACGTTGAACCTTCATAAGCGACGAGGGCTGTTTGTCGGCATATGAAGTCAGTAAGGAGTCACGTCAGGGCACAGGGTCGACCCCGCGCCTCGTCTGGGCTCCCATGAGCTACTGTGACCGCCGTCTACTGTTACCAGGCAACCCTTCTGTTGATCCCGCTTTTATGTTTCCACCCCCCACCACGGGCGAGCATTCTTAAAGTGCTTAGGATTTACAGTGAGTGATGGGTGTCTGAGAGTGTGTCTAAAGTGCATCATCTTGACTCCAAATGGCTTGGAAACGCGCGCAGAGGACTTCTCGTTTCCTAATTGCCAGTGGAACCACGTTCGGTCACAGCGAGACAACAAGTGACTACTCAATAACCTAGTTTATACAGATGTAGATTTTGCCTTTAATTAACATTCTGAGCTTTAGCAGGTAGATACAACTTAAAAGTCTTAACATACAGTTTAAGTTTTGAATGCAAGAACTTTTCTAGTCTTACATAAATGACCTCCTAAAAGAAAGAGTAAGGGTTACTTGAACTCAATTTGACTAGACATTCTTCCTAAACATTTACTGTTTGCCAAGTTGTTTTGGAGCGAGCGATGATATTTCAGCAAAGACTTTTCGAGGCACATTTAGCCCGGCATTCATGAATCAACAGTGGCCGTGGGATGCATAGATGAACATGGGTATATTGAAGTAAAGTTAAAAATAGTGCAATGTAAAAACGAGACCCTGAGGCCTTCTTTTGAATACAAGAATATGTCTTGCATAAATACCCCCCTAAAAATGAATTTGATAAGGGTTAGTTTAAGCCAAAGCCAGCCTCCATTCGTCTAGGCGTTCTTCCTAAACATGTACTGTGTTTGTGAAGGTTGTTTTGGAGTGTGCAATGATATTTGTGTGAGTGAAATTCACGAATCAACCGTGGGATGTGTAGACAAACACTTATGGATATTTTTAAGACGGTGCATCATGCAAAAAATAGCATAACATTAAAACAAGAGACCTTGTTTTTCAATGCACGTGTCTTGCATAAATATCCGATAGGGATTAGTTGAACCCAAAACCAGCCTCGATTAGACTAGGCATTCTTCGTAAACATTTCATGAGTTCGCGAAGTTTGGCTTTCACGAATTAACCGCAGATATATGTAAAGTCAGCTTCCAGAAGCCCCCAAAAGAGTTGGGCGTCTTCCAGAAGTGCATCTGCTTTACCCAGTTTCTGCAAACAAAGGTTTGCTGCATAAGAGAGCAAAAGAGAAAGAACGAACCAGGAAGACACATGGAGGGAGAAAGAGATGGATGGGAAAAAGCTTTCCTGGTGGGGCAGGCTAAACTGGTCTGGCTCTCATCAGAGACTTATCCCCTCTTCGGGTGAAAGAGTGCAGGGAAGGAAAAGGAGGGGCGTGAGAGAAGGGGGAAGAAGGTTGGGGGATTTGTCACGTATGCCTCTAAAGTTTCACAGCCCTGTAGGACTCCTCACTGTAGCGTCCACTACTTCACACGGCTCTTTTATAGGACTGAATGAGCCATTAAACGAGGCCGTAGAAATAACAGCATCAAAACGAGTGCTTCGTATGGTTCTCTTTTTAAGATAGCACCTTCACAACCGATTACTGATAAATAAAGCAGAAATATGCTCTAATAAATAGCTGTAACGCTTATTACGGCTATAGAACAGGCTCAGCTGCGTGGAGATCCAGTTTAATGGCTTGGCAATGCCAGAAGGCTCAGGCCAGAAACACAGAGATAACACTATGATGCAGATGGGTTAACTTGGCATGGCGTGCCACAAGAACAAAAGTAGCTTGAGCCCCAAGGCAGCGAAAAATTTAACACATGACGGGTATTTCTTGCACCTCACGGAAAGCGTAGAAACGACAGACTTGAAGCCAAGAAATGAATCAATGGTTACGCTACAAAACAACAACAAAAAAATCCACATTAAACTACTTTTTTTTCAACTCAAAAACATGTAAGACTAGTGTTAATACTCACAGTTTTTTGTTTGAGTCATTGTCTTTTGATGGAAATATATTTTACATTTTTTTCATTCAATCGTTTTAATTCAATTTGACTATAATGGCACTAAAATAGCATCAGATTTTAGCCAACAAAAATACCTTTTATATAATAATATAAAGTAAAATGCAAAATGAAACCAATTTTTGGTTTATTATTTAAATATGCCAATATTTGGTTGTGAAAACTTGAGCTCCTGATGTGCATTTTTCCATATCATCTTCGTTATTATTGAAATAATCCATGACTAGACTAAAAAATAAATATATTTTTTCAGCTTTTAGTTTACATATGTAAATTTTTTGTTATAGTCATAATCTGTCCATTTTCCTTTGATTTTCTCACATTTTAGTCAATGAAAATAACTTTAGTTCAATAAAATATATTTATTTGATGGGAAAGTGCAAAATAAAACCAATTATTCAAAGTGTATATATCTATGTAAAGATGTACCCACATTTAGCAAAAACGACATATTTCGTCTTTGTTGTCATTCACAAAATTAGAAAATTCACTATCGAAATTAATTTCCGTCAGTACTTTCATTGCGGAGATTAATGTTGGCATTATGTAGCTGTCAGAACAGAGATTATAAGTCGTCTAATAGGCATTTACAGCACTTCCCTTGTAATAAGGTAAAAAATCTAGTTACAATCGAAACCTCATTGCTAACAGATGTTCAAATAAACCGTTATAATCTTTCTCTCTCTCCCCCGGATTAAACCGTGAGAATCAAGCTCCATATTTATTTGCACGCCGAGTCGCAATGATTCTAATTCCAATCAATTTCAACAAATCAAAAGCTAATCCTTTGAATCCGAACTAAAGCCCGGACTTCAAGAGCCCACCGTCAGCATGTTCTATCGATTTAATCCTGATACAGATTGAGAAACATGTAGCGCTGTGGCTGATAGAGCACTGGAAGGCGGCTCAAGTCATGGGAACGACTGCAGATGAGACGCACATGTTACTGGTGCGTCCGCATTCATCGCAGGTGAGATACACTGTCACGGCGTGAGAACAGGGACGGAAACCTAATGCCAGCTGATCGATCGCACACAAGCGTCGCTGCTACTTTAACCAAAGCCATTTTAGCTCCGACGTATCTTGAGAATGAGGGGATTCCCCTGCCATCCCTCGCTATTGAGAAACGGTAAGCCCAACACAATACGACGCAGCAACGTCAACAAACAAAAACAAAAGCCTCAATCAAACCCCTCCCCTCTTCAGCATCAATAATGCATTGCAGGCTGGGAAGGGGGGAGGAGAGAAGCCACGGTGATGCCAACAGGCCATGGTACCGCACTGTTATCAGGCTTTCCCAAGCAAACCCCTACTTAAATTCCCCTCTAATTCCCCTGCACACGGCCCGCTTTCCAGATGGGCCCTGAGCCTCATGGCCTGCCAGCAACAGCTTGCGCCGTGTTTGTTGAAAACAAAGATGACGGATTAAATATCATGTGCTGCGCAGGGGGACGGAGGGGGAAAAGGAGATAATTCCATGTTTCCCGAGCAAATAAGGTGAGAGCTGAGAGGATACAGACCTCTGTATAGTGCAAATATCGAGCGGGACAACAGCGGCATCTTCTCAAACATCTTCCTTTACTCCAGAGAGGTGTCTTCTCTCTCTCTCTCTCTCTCTCTCTCTCTCTCTCTCTCTCTCTCTCTCTCTCTCTCTCTCTCTCTCACACCATTGTTTGTTGTGGATCTGTCCTCTGTGACATCCCCGGTGCGCTCCACTGCTGCACTCGGTTTAATTATGGAGTTTAATCTAATGACATCGCACTGACTCAAATCATGTCCTCATGTTTCACTTTATGGGCTTTCCTATACAAACGCTTTTATTTTTAGGCAACTATGAATCGCAAACAGTGCCGGGCACAGCGGGGAACAGCTAGTTGTCAAACTTTGTTAGAGGCGGACTACAATAAAATTTGTGGACCACCTAACATCTCAAATGTGGGAGAAACCATGAAGTACCTGAATAATAACAATATTAATATTAATAAGTATTATTATTATCATATTAAATTATATACAAATTATATTATATAATTGATATAACTGTGTATATACATACACATATACATATATATATATAAAAATGTAACTACCTAATTAGGTAACACTTTATAATAACTACACGCTATGAAGCATTAGTTAAGCATTAGTAAATAGTTAATTCATCATTTATAAAGCATTAATAGACATTACTAAGCAGTTTATTAATACAGCTATAAATGCTTTATTCTTGATTTATAAGCATATCTATACTGTGTTTAATAATTGTATTTTCATACTTTATAAATGATCAATTTATAATTTCTAAATGAAGTATTACATTATTTACAAACCAGTTATTTAGGAGTTGCCAGTGGTTCATCAGATCATTTAGAAAGTGTAAGTAAATGATTAATAAACTATTTAAATATACATTTATGCATACTATTTAGACATATTGTAATAGTTACTCAGTGTGTTAATAAATGCTTTATTAACATGTATTTCCACTGTAATTCATGTTTAATTCAGGTTGTTATAAAACATTTAGTAGTTGTCAGTTAACTATTTCTTTGAGCTCATCTAAAGTGAGGACTATTTATGCCTCGTAAAGCTTTTACAAAGGAGATTTAAAGGCTCAGTTCTCTTCTGCACTGCTGTTCTCTGGTACCGTTTTGACACTGCAAAATATCACAAAAATAGTTAACTGACAACTACTAAATGTTTTATAACTACCTAAATTAAACATGAATTACAGTGGAAATACATGTTACTAAAGTATTTATTAACACACTGAGCAACTATTACTATATGTCTAAATAATAAGATGTATAAATGTACATTTAAATAGTTTATTAATCATTTACTTACACTTTTCAAATGATCTGATGAACCACTGGCAACTCCTAAATAACTGGTTTGTAAATAATGTAATACTTCATTTAGAAATTATAAATTGATCATTTATAAAGTATGAAAATACAATTATTAAACACAGTATAGATATGCTTATAAATCAAGAATAAAACATTTATAGCTGTATTTATAAACTGCTTAGTAATGTCTATTAATGCTTTATAAATGATGAATTAACTATTTACTAATGCTTAACTAATGCTTCATAGCGTGTAGTTATTATAAAGTGTTACCCATAATGGTTACATTTATATATTCTTAATATAAAAATTAAGTTTTAAATATAATAATTTGTTTTGTGAGTGTATGTAATTTCTATTTTTATTCCATTTGTATATTTAAAATTATATATATATATATATATATATATATATATATATATATATATATATATATATATATATATATATATATATATATTATTTTATTTTTTTTTATCATAAGAATATATCAATGTAATTGTGTATTATTATTTATTAATTAATTCTGCATAAGTATGTATATATAACATAATAATATAATCAAATGTACATATAATTTAATATAATAACAAATAAATATATAATTTAATGTTGGTTCTTTTAGTCAATTACAATTAGCTTATTTAAAAAAATATCCTTATAATGTATTTTAAAAAAGTAACCAGCATTAAATTCATCATCTGTAATCTAATTACAAAATCAAATTAAATATAAATATATAAAAAACAAAATATAACAATATATTTAAATAAAATAAATCAATAAATCTGGTTTTTACTCTATATATTAAAAATGGCACAAAAAAAAAGCTTGCAAAGTTACAAACTAAGGCAGGTCGTAGTGAGAAAATACCAATTACGAATCAAACAAGCAAAACAATCATCTGTTTGTAATGCATTCTTTAACACTCCAGGGTGAACCGGTCATCCTGGTGCCACGTCCATCTCAGCAGCCGTGCATAAATAGAGTCAAGTCTCAGGCTGGACCCCTGAGGGGGAAGAGAGCATTTGCCTCGGATATTCCCAGTCGAGCTGACGGATATTTACAGTACAATCCTCTCTCGCTAGGACGACCGTCCCGAATCATATAGCCATAAACAGATCAATGACTCATGCTGTTCTGATAACTGAATACATGAATTCACATTACACAAAGACTCAGTCATTCCATTGACCGCTTTGAACAGACCCCACATATCCCATTAATCCAAAAAGAACGTCTCGTATCGAGGCCTGGCACAGTGGAAGCCATCAAGCTAATGTATCTTATCTTCAAAAGAACGAGAATCGTACAAAATGTGAATTTAAGACGAATCCTTGAAGCCGGCTGAGCTTTATTTCCGTGTGAAGTTGGGACTGAATGAAGTGCCATTGTGAAACACATCACAACATTGAGCTGCTTGTGTTGAGGTTTGATTAGCGCTAGAAAAAGGAGCTGCTGGACTCTAGAAAGGCTTTTGGAGGTTTACGTAAGCCAGTCATGAAAGACGCTGCTTAATTGGTCTTACAGCACCTAAAGCGTCTTCTGCATCCCTTGAAGCAGACACAGCAGACACCGCGGACTGCTCAACTTCTAGCGTGTGGTAACTTTCGGTGTCATGAAAGCACGCTCAGGAACAAAAACAAACAGGGAGATAGCTGAATTATGGTTGTCGGGCCTGGCCACACGGACTCATTGTCTTCCTTGCCCTCCTCGTTCTCCTGTGTCCCGAGAAAATAAACCTAGAGGCCTATCCCAAGCAGAAACTCATCGTTCCTTCTCCAAACGGCCGTATGCTGAATCACAGTGGAGATGTCAGGAGCTGGAGAGGTGGGGGTGGAGAACAGAGCACTTGTCTTCATGTGTTTTGCGGTAGCACCGAGAAGCACAGCGGTCCTCGTGCAGAAGGCCTGTGAAAATATACAGGCCTGACCAGAACACTCCCCTCTCATTTCCCTTTCATTTCCAAAACCTCAAGCACCACCAGTCTTTGTGCAACACTCGTAAAGAGAAGCCAGAGGAACAAATGTATCTGCTCCAACTTTCTGGGGTATAAATATTACTGTGGCATTCGCCCCGGGATAACCGCAGTGGTGGGATAGTGAAAAAAAGCAAGCGCAAAATTTCAATGCAGCAGAAGACAAACGCGGCGGTTATTTTGTCTAGTGAACTCGAGCGATGCTCTCGGCTTTGTGATTGATGAAACATACATGTCTGTACGCTAGAACATGACCTCGAGCACTCAGAGGCCTACGCATCGAGAGATGGCATCCAAAAAACAAGAATTAAAGGAGCTTTTTTGGAGTATGCGCATCTCAAATTTTTGGAGAAAAGCTGAGGTTTATCTGAACGTCAAGTATAAGGAGCCAGAAGCACTGTGGTCCTGACGCATCATTGCAGGATATGACAGCACGCCAGCGACGAAGGGCTACGCATATGGTTTGAATCACAAGAATGCTAAGACTTCTTATACATTTCATACTTATCACAGCCAAACCGGCATTTGGTACCAAATAGACACTGCTGCTTTTTTTTTCTGTTTAGTCTTTTCACATGTTTCACACCCAAGACAAGTTTAAATATAGAAGGCACGGCTCAACAATAAGGATTTTTGCATTTTTACACCTTGCAAACATCAACGTTTGGATGCAAATTCTTCTTGTCAACTTCTAAAACTTGTTGGCTGCACTGTAAACCCGAATAAGTTTGTAAAACTAAAAAAAATGTAGGCAATCAGTTGCCTCAAATTTTTAAAGTTAAGAAATTTAAAGTTTAAGCAAGCAGAACTCGCTGATTTTTATTTTGTAATCATACATTTTAATCCCTTTGTACTTTAAATATTTGAATAAGCTAATTCATACATTTAACTGAAAAATATCATGTAACCTAAAATGTTTTATAGTGGAAACTTGACTAACTTTAACTAGCTAATTCAATCAATGCCACCTTGCTAGTTGGTAGCATTAGCATAGAATAGCATTTGCTGAATGAGGACAGCATTATAATACATTTAAAATATATCTGTTCTCAATCTAAGCTCATGCTCCACTCGTCACCATGATGGTAACCCTACAAAAAAAACATTACAAAAACTCTTCTAAACTAATAACATTAAATATTACTAAATCTCCCACTTTACATTAATCTTGCACAAAAAACAAAACATAATATAACACTAAATTTTGGCATTTTGAGTGTCAAAGCAAAGCATGCTGGGAAATAGAAATCCCAGCCCAGTTTCGGTTAAATTTAAGTTTGTCTAAATTAAAAGAAACAAGTTCATAAAACTCAAAACACTGAAACAATTCAGGATTACTTCAAATGTGTCAGTTTTGAGAACTCAAAAGAAAAAGAAAGTTCTAAATACTCATAAAAGTGTTGGCGCTACTCAAACCAATTAATTACTTTGAGCATTCGGGTTTACAAAGGATCTAACTGGCTGACATAGATCTGGTCACAAAGGAATTGTCTTAATAGCATCAGTAAAAATGGGTTGAAAATTCTGAACCAATCAGTAATGTTTTACCATTTACTAGCAAAAGTTGTTTGGGCCAATGGAAAAAGTTGGCAGGGCAACTGGAAATCTGAACTACTGAGCAAAAATGTAGCACAGAAAGGAAATAATGGATAAAACAAGCTAGGAAATCATTATAAAACGGTGATTGTTTAGTATGAGAGTCAAGGTAAAGCCTTCCACATTGAGTGCGACATACTCTATTATGAAACGATGTCATGATGTGTAGTTAGTACACATTATGTTACATCTTGTAGACGAGACGTACGCATCTCAACGAAGAACACCAGGCCGTTTTTGATGGGCCGCTTTAATTGCGGAGGAGAAAAGGGTTGTTAAAATTGCAGATTGCTTTTATCTTGATGAGAGACGCTTAGGATTAGGTCTCTTCAGTCGGCCTGCATTGTTTTGGAAAAGTGGTGATGGGGGGGGGGATGCAACAAGTTATGCAAATGAGATGTTAATTAGGCAAATGGTGAATTAGCATATACCAGTACAAACCAGCCCATTGGAATGGGAGTGTGGGAATGGGGAGGCTGGGGGAGCCAGCTGTACCCCTCCCTCTTCAATCCCCCCCCGACTTCACTTGTGCCCTGTGCCTCCCTGCAGGGCACTGACATATTGTGGCTTTTGCCTGAGCGATAGCCTGACGCATAATGTCACCTCGGCCTGACCGATGCTGAAGGGAGAAAAAGGTGTGCACGGAAAAAAGAAGCTTCTTTTCGCTTGACACTAAATCTTCGCCAAAGCTTCAGTGTGCAACCCTCGCTGGGCCGGCCCCATAGAAACGGCCACTCATGAGGTTATAATGGAACATAAATGAATGAATGGCGATTCACATGCTAATGTGAAAAGAGGAGGAAAGGGAAAGTTTTGTTGTTTTTTCTAATTTTTCGATGTTTCTTCCCCGCTCAACCAGCGTTTTGTTCGTCGCAGCTTTCCTGTTTAACTCTTTCATGGGAATGCGTAAAGTGCAAAAGAAACACAACAAGGACTCTGTGTCATTAGAATGCTAAAAGGATTCATTATTGGTTAAGGTATACGTGTTTAAGGATGCGTAAATCAATCGAAACTAGGGCTGCAAGTTGGGATGAAAAAAATCAATAATGAAAACTGCTGACAACTGTTTTTAGAATCGATTACTATCAATTATTGCCATTATCAAAGCAAAACAAGTATTTCAAATATCAAGGCATTTAATTAAGTGGAATTTTCTGTCGGTCTGATTGCAGTAATATCATCCTATCTGATTTTGTTGTCCTTTTTATCTGTTTTATGCACTGAGAGAAAATATGTCTGGCTGCGTCTAGAATAAGAAGAGGGTGAGGAAATGCACAACCCCCGGCAATTCAGTTTCTACCCCACGTTCCTTTAATACAGTCAACTCAGCTTCCGACTGAAGCAAACACGGATGTTGACATGAAAGTGTGTAAAAGCGTATGACATATCGACAGCCCTGCCTCCATGCCTGGCGTAGTATCCAACACCGCATCCAACCAAGTCAGTCTGGGACTCCATCCAAACTCTGACCAACCAAATTACAGACTTCATCTCGTCGCTTGCTCCCTTACTGGTCACAGGCTTTTTCATTTAAGCCTTTTCGATGACCTCCTCCTGGCTAATCCAGTAGAGAAAAGTTAAAAGGTCAGTTTTCAGCCTGCAAAACCAAAATAATCATTTTTAAAAGCTGGCATTATGCTGGTTTAGCGGCAATATAAAACCGTAGATGTCAATTACCAACAATGCCGTACATTGCTGACCACACAAATGCAAGCAAAGGTGTTTCCGACCTCGGCACGTTTTAGAGGACACGGCTTCGTGTGGCGTCTGTTTCTGAATTAAAGCATTTGGAAGACATTAGCTTATACGCCCCTCTCCGCTCCCTCTCTACACTCGCTCCACCCTTGAAAGCATGTGGTGACCCAGGGATGTGTAAAATGGGGTCCAAATGAATTGCTTGGGCACTTGAGCTCCTCTTTCCATTACGGCGTGCTGCCCTACCTGTGTTGAGTCAGCGGCGCGCTCACTCTATCCATCTAATGGACAGCGTTGGAATTTAATTAGCAGGAAGCCGCAGAGCGGCGGGCTGAAGAATCCCCAGGACAGAAGAAACAGCGGAGCAGTGCGTGTCCCTGTGTGTGTGTGTGTGTAAGCCACCGGAGAAAAGATACGACAACAGGGCGTTCTCTGGCTTGGGTTTTGCACTGCAACTGTAGTGGTCAATGTTTTATTGACAGATAAAAATAAAAATATTATTAATGATGCCAATAGTGTAATTACAGCTGATCATTCACGGCGATGATTTGTTGCTTACGCCATCACTTACGAAAAAATCTAGGGCTGCAACTATCAATTATTTTGTTAATCGAACACTGTAACATGTATGAAGAAAAAAATACAATACATGTGCATAAACTACGATGGAAACACCATTATCATAAGTCATGTGACTTTTATTAATCTAACATTGTAACATGTTAATATAATCAAATACTTTTTTAAATGATTTTCTTTATTTTTCAGTAATCCCATTAAAGTTACTGTCCATTAAAAAAATGTAATAGTTGAAAATATCATTTAAACCAGGGTTAATTTAAACCCTAAATGTGATGTTGTCTTACATTGCATTTACTTACATTTTGTTTTTAACTCATTTCACTTGTCTGCTATAAGGAATGAAAGGGCCTTACATAATATTATATTTATGTTTCATGACGTAATACATGAAAACTGTTGCGTTAAGACGCAATTTCAATTAAAAAGTAGCGGTAAAATGCAAGAAGTGAAATTAGCAGCTAGAATTATCAGCCCAAAAACTCCATATCAGTGCATCTCTACAAAATATGAATATTTTAAAGTCTTGGTTAATGAGATGTAAAGGCAATCATCACAAATACAAGCTGGTGAACCAAAAAAAAATGTTAAATTGTAAAACTGTACATGTTATACAGAGAGAAAAGATGTCAGATAAAAACCATGAGAAACTCGGAGGGTAATGGAGTGATAGTAAACTAAATCCCAATTGCTCATTTTCGCCTGTGTGGCCATGAAAGGAGCAGTTGGGCTGGTTACAGTACACAGTTCCTCCGTCTGACTGTTGTCTTATCTCTGTGCTCCTGACTTTGAACCGTACATTGGCTCCTCCCAACCCAACAGTGGGGCAAAGCATGGCCTGCAGCAAATGTGAGTTGCAGCTATGAGTGGGAGGCTCATGTCTGGCTTCTCCCACAGGAAGTGCTCCATACCTGGACCATTTCTTGGAATATTGACTTTTATCTGGTGAAATGTGTATTTAACGAGTGTGGCAGACAGCGATCGCCTTTACCACAGATAATGCAATCCCAGCACTGGGTTTGTTGTGTACACTTTTATGTGTGCATGAGGTTGCAGCAAAACAGTAATATATATTAAAAAAGTAAATAAAAATAAATAAATAAATATATATATATATATATATAAACACTGACTTAAAAGTGCTTAATGGAAACTTTTGTCCTAAATCTGGACAAAAAAAAAACCAATATGCACAAAAATTTTGATTATTGACAGATTACTATTGAAGTTGCAACAAAACTACAATAAATATAGTGAATAAATAAAAAAATATATAAATATATTATATAAAATGTTATAATAAAATATATAATAATATATAACATTTATTCAATACATACATATATATATATATATATATATATATATATATATATATATATATATATATATATATATATATATATATATATAATTATGCTGATGAAAACACAAAGATTTCCACGTTTGAGTTAAATAATTATTTCTAAAATACGAGAAATATTTGTACTCTTTCTTGGGGTATAAAACCCATGTGCATAAACTACTATGGAAACCGAATAAATTCATATGATCAAAAAAGTCATGTGATTTTGATGGCATGTTGACACCATGAGTCGCTCAGATGATTAACTACTATTGACACGATTTGGTTCTCCTAAACACACAGGATGTAAATACTACAGTTTGTAATAATTCTAATCATTTGCATATGAAATTCCCTACTTAGATGGGAACAGCTTGAGATACCAACTGAATCACTGTAATGACCACGGCCAACAGGTGGCACTGTGATTTGAGCCCTCCACTTATCAACAGATCACACGGTGTGTGCCTTCAACTACTGTTGGCCCATTAATAACACTGTCAACTTTGACTAGTGCTGACAAAAGAATCTCTAAACAATATTCTATATTTCACAACACAGTGCCACATTGTACAGCGCCAGCTGTTTCCCAACTGTGAAGGAACAAACCCCACGAGCGAGAGGTTTCCAAGCGGCGACGCATCAGACCGGAGCTCATCACCGGGAACGTATAACAAAAGTGACGAGGGAGGGGTGAGGAACACAACTTGCAGTTAGGGGGTCTCATTCAAACACACATGCGACGAGAGGGTCTGTCCCATTCTTTTTCAAATCGAACCAATTAGCTTGGTCACACAGCTTCCCGTTCCCAGATGGTTCACAGCTAATCAAGTGGTGCTTTTGTTTTGTCTGTGAAAACAGTTTTGGAAGTGTGGGTGAAACGCAGCCTCGAAGAATACGCGCTTCGTGATCAATTTAACGAGTCCCGACGATCCCTTGTTGGTGCAAAAACAAAAACTTCTGTGTTAGTGTAATTCAGGCGCATGACTAATGGATCGATGCCCCCTAAAATGCTTTCTTAATGAGTGATACTCACTCATACGGCGAGTCCGGGAGCGACTAGACGGAAGGGAATGATTTAGAGATCCTGCTCTTATCACCGCTAATTAAAGAGTATCTGTAGTTTCCGACTGAATAAACGAGGACAAATCATTTCAAGTACATTATTTAAAACACCAAACACATGGTGGGGGCGAAAAATATCCCTTTCCCATGTTGCTTGGCCTGGGAGTTGAAAGATGGCAGCCGACTGAACGGGGCAGGTTGAAGGTTAAAATGTTTTACATTCTTTCATTACGACATTTGAATTTCCTCCAAACATGATCTTAAAAGGATGATGTTTACATTCTATCCAAATCCAAAGCAGGCTAATTGGGAGTTGCTTTTTTCCGAAGGGGCGCCTCAGAAATAAGGAACAGAATCGTGCCAGAACTCGGGGTCTGGCTAGAAGTGTGCCATAGCCTTATTATCTTTATTTGCTTATTTATTTATATTTCTGCAAAACAGACAGATGGCGGGACTGAGGGCAGTTCTGGGGATAAATAGTTCAATAATTTAAAGTCAATTCCATACTTAGCCCAACCCCCTCCCCATGCATTCAATAATTAAAAACAACATCTGACGATATGAACGCAAAAAAACACAAAAAAAAACACAACAAATACCAAACATAACCTTGCTTAGAGAGCATAAGCCTTGTTGGCAAATGTTCTGCATAAGAAAAACACTAGAAAGTTTTGCTATTTATAAATATATATAGACAGACTGAGATATTGACAAACTTTAAAAAGTACTTAAAAGTATGTATATTTTTCAGATATTTTTCCAAATATTCATAATGTTATTATGCTTTTATAGTTAGACATGAAGTTACTTCACAAAAAAGCAGAAATAAATCATTTAAAAAAAAATTGGTATCGGTAAAACATTATCGTCACAATATTTCACATTTCTTTTCTAGACAATATGGTCCAGATTATTTTCTAAAAGGGGAAAATTCTGACTACTAGTCCCTTAAATGTGTCCACTGTAGTCATAAAACAACTCACTTGTTGGAGTGATAGATCAGAAAGACTTCCACCCTCTATGACAAAAATAGGGATACACCATGTCTAAACCTAAACCTAAAAAGTGCCATAATGATATTACAATACAGTCAAAAATACAATTCTATTCTATAATACCACAAATACTTGACACCTAAAATACTTCAAATCCATAATTGTGCTAATATCCCTAATCCAAAAATAATAAGTAATGAAATTCAGTGAAAACGGAGGGATTTTGTGTGACTAGCACATGTCAGTCACAGACCACGCAAAGCGATAAATCTGTGCATTGCTCAGCAGCAGATGGGCATAACGGGTATTGGGACAGCCAAGCAATTGTGGTAACATATTTCCTTTAACACAGACACACATAAAATCCCAGAAACACGCACACAACAACGACATGAGAGGATCCTGTACGGCAGCACACCCCCAGCCTTTCTTCTATATTTTACCAGCCATACGGTAGTTTATTTTCCACTTCTTTTACCATCTGTAGCAACTTTCCCCCACAGACACTCACAGCTGTCCTGTTTCATGTCTGCGCTCTCCTTTATATTCCGGCGTACAATGCCGCCCCGTGCCTCAATCACTGGGCCTGCATTCTTCTCTTGGCAGTGGGAGTGGGCCTTTCATGATACCACTAGGGCGCCAACTATGGCAAACAGTGAAATATCATGGTGAATTTGTGTTTACGAACATAAAGTGTGCTGGTTTGTGAGATGCCCGTTGCTCAACACTGCAAACACACTGATCAATAGGCAGTAATGCAGATCAATCTTTACATCACGTGACGAGGAAGAGTTCCAGTTTGAGCAGAGATTTAGTGATGCAGCTCAGTCTGTCAGTTTAAAACCCAGTTTAAGAGGCTTTTGCTTGCTGGGATTTGTTTTACGACGTTCGTTTGGTGCTGAATGGGCATTCCTGCCTATCACTTGGGTTCCTATTGGAGCCCATACAGACTGTAAAGGTCTTTTGCCTTTGTTAAATTGCGGTTAACAGCTTATTAAACATAAAATCTCAATTGAAATGTGTCACGTGCAGCCTAGTTGACAAATTTACGGTGTTGTTGTGGAGTAATACTAAAAAAACTGTTTCCTACTCTACTTGAGACACACATGAGCTGTCTGCTCACCATTCAAATGTAGTCCTCATCAAGAGCTAATACAATCAAAGTTTCTCCCGGCAAAGGCCTCGCAATGCCTCGTTTGCTGCCGGCTGGGGCTTAAGACAATGGCACTCTTGTTGAATGGCATGCGCGCACAAAGGCTCCATTCTCAGAAGTTAGCTAAAGTTGCTGTTCTGTAATGAACGAGATGTCTGCTCTTGGGAAGTCTAAAACAGTCTGATCCGCTAGCAGACACTGCAGTTCAGTTCCCTGATACGGCTAAGCTTGCTGCGAGCCATGCGTTTGCAAAAAAAGTGGACGAAAGGAAATGGTAAACACAATTAGAATTGCGAATTAAAGCATTGTTTGTCCGTACTGCAACCATTCATGAATAAGTACTAAAATGCAGATTAAACTCTAGTGTCGCAAGCGAAACGCTGTGGAGAGATTGCATTGGTTCTTTTAAAACGTTGCAAATGGCAAACTCTTCGACAGCAAACGCTCAACCTATTCAAATCGTACAGCTTTGTTTACAGATAAAATCATTACGTCCCTTTTCCAGCATTTAATTTGACTTTTTAACTCTTTCCCCACCAGCGTTTAAAAAAAAAAGGTTGCCAGCCACCACCAGCGTTTTTGAATATTCTCACAAAGAATAACAGAATATTTTGTTGTATGAATATCAGGACATGAAATAGATCAAAAGAAAAAGCTGTTTTAATCTAGCGTCATGCATTCTTTTTTATCAACACTTGAATATAGGCAAGTTTCATAAAATAAAATATTTTGGGCAAAAAGCTGAGAAAATCGTGTTTTTGTCAGACTATGTCCAGATCGGATTCAGAGTGATGATCAAAACACAGATGGAGTAGATCAAGTTCATCAATACCCCTACTGCTTGCACAGTCCTATATCTCGTCCTGGGTCAACATTTCATTCAGTAACATTAGGCTTTGATAGATATGCTGTTTAATGTTGGTGATCGCGTTATTTTACATATGCAGATGATTACATATGATATTGCTTGTTTCTGCAACTTCTTCGCGTGTGCTTTGATCAGTACGCTTTCAGAAGATGTGTCATACCGCCCCCTAGCGTATAACCCATGAAAACCCAGAAAATTCCGTGTTTGGCGGGGAAAGAGTGGCGCTGACAAACTGCCAGAGCTGATTTGTTGGTATTTCGACAACAATTCAAGTTCACTCCTGACCTAACACATTTTACGCTATTTAAATCCAAATTTTCGCAGTATCCGCAAAAAGCTTGTATTCCACAAGGGCTTACTTAACTCATTCCCGTACACCAAAGTCATCTGTAGCAACTCCAACACAAGAAGCATTAAATAAATGTGTGAATAAAGGAGGATAAAAATAAAAATAGCAGAGCTCTCATCACGGGGCCCATTTCTCTCTCAGTGGCCGAGCGCTGGGACGACTGAGGAGTTAATACAAAACTAATTAGCAAAAATTGACTGGTGCCAACCCCCCCTTACCATTTCCTGCCTCACTACACAGGGGGACAACAGTAAGCCCAGAGCACAGGTGTACGGCTCACGCCGGCTCTAGATTACTGCCCACTGCCTCCGCTCTCGAAACCCTTCACCGCGCTCCCCAGGCCGCCATTATGTCAGCGAGGAAATGGAGTGTGATGAGCTGCATTTTAAACGAATTTTGCATCTTTTGCACATTGGAAAAGAACGAAAGACAATCGTTTTAGAAGCACAACAATAGTCGACGACGAAAGAGATTCATTAATGCACATTGTTGACATCTAAAAACCCTGCGTTGGGCGCCAACTAACATGGTCCAAATCTGCGAGGAAAGATCGGCACTGACAATGCACATTAAACGGATTACAAGAAGTAGTTTGCACAATCCAGGCAGAAAAGTCATAACATGACAATGTATTTTTATGAATGGCCGACAACCTCATTTTTAATGAATGGTACTGTGTGAAAGAGCACAGTGGCATGGTCATTGTTGCAGCAACAGGGCCGGTCGGTGGGATTATACGAGCAGAAAGCAGGGGAGGATGGGTGCGAGGGGGTGGGGAGGTCTCAGCCCACAATGTGTACTGCAGTAACCACAACAAAGGCTGTGGTTTATCCCACAATCGCCTTAAATAGATCCAAATTATTGTTATTCCTCAGCCTGTGGAAAGGAAGAGAAATATAAAACGGCTGTAACACAAGATGTGCCAAAAGTCAGCCTGAAGATATCAGCGGATTCGGTTACTTAAAAAAATTCTACGAACCCTCGTGTTACTGTAGCCCTTGACCAGCTTTTGCAAAAACTTTCAGCTAACTTCCCAGAACTTAATACGAATTTACAAAACTTATGACATGACCACAAGCATGCGTCATCAAAGCTAACTAGTTTTGAAAGACACACTGTACTGTAAATCTGTATAAGAGCTCACATGGAAGTGGGTCAGAAAACAAACATTACACATGCAAACGGTTTGTTCGATGCGGCTCCGGGTCAATTAAGGTAAGTCCAGTATAAATATCTATCAGCCTGGCTGGAAATGTACACACTGGCTCGGTCTCGCGTTTGTTATCTATCTGCTCCAGCGGTATCCTTCCATTGTGTAGTGAGACTGAAAACACTGCAATGAGACACAACTACAGTTCACAACAAGTGAAATTCAATTAAGTTGACATATATCACGACAATGAATTCAAAGAACTCTAATTGGGTTTTTCATCAAAATAAGTACTCATTAATGCATCAATTTAATGATCTATGACAACACAATACCCACGTGTTTTTTTTGACAAAGGTAATAATTTAGACTTAAACCTGAATTTGAACGGGAACTGCATCTTAATCTCACATCAATAGGTTTCTATGTTTCTTTTTGTTTTAACTTATACATTTAAATATCAAATTCTTTCAAACAAACAATGAAGCAAACTGGCTGAGTTTCATATATTTACAATAAACCAATGCTAAAGGAGCACTGGTGTAATGCTAGTCTGGGTCTCCACGGCTATTAGCCCCTTTTGGCTGGTTTAAATGGCACACCACTCTGTGGCCCAAACAAAACCACCTGTTTTAACAGGAGGTCAAGGGGGCAACCCAAAACCAAAGCTTGCCCTCCGCTTGACTGGCTGCTAATGGGAGTGGATGTTTATCTAGGAGGTCAAATGCCTTGAAGATGGGGTCACGACCTTAACATCTTAAGCCGTGACCTCTCCCACGTGTGGAGTGCTCCTGCCGTAAATTAGCCATGGTTGCATGTCCTCAGGCCTCAGTGAATACCACATTTATGTCTTGTTCTAGTTCTTATGTTACTTTGTGTCAGGAGATTTATAACATCCGACTAAAACAATAAAACGCACGACTATTGAAATTACAATGTGTCTTGAGGAATATATTGCAAAAATAATGGAAAATACATTCCCATTTTGAAAAATATTGCACAAATTGAGAAATACAAACTTAAACTTACTTTACATATTATAAGAATACACTTGAAATTATTAAAAAACATTTATCATTGGTGCAAAAATAATGACAAATATTGATAGAATTGAAAAATACAAACTTAACGTAACAAATAGGAATAACTGAAAAATACTGAACATTTTTTGAAAAACTATTGAAAGAATAGAGAAAAATTTGATTAAACTTACATACTATAGGGGACATGTTAAAAAAAATATTGAAAGAATTGGGAAATACAAGCTTAAACTTACATATTATAGGACAATAATTAAAAAAATATTGAACAATAGAAAGAATATTGAAGATATATCGAAAGAACTGAGAAGTACAAAGGCAGGTATGACGTCAGAACCCGCCGCTGGTTCCCTCAAGATTGTCCCATGGGGTTTTTGCATTTGTGTGTAAAATAAAGCCTGTGGTAAACATAACCTGACTATACTTTGACGTTTTGTTCTACAACGTAAATTACACACAACCATCGCGAAAAACATGAATTTTGAATCTATGAGTTTTTTTAACAAGTAACTAGATAAGACTGCTTGGGGTGTGAGTGTGTGTAGTGCACTTTGTAAAACAAAAGTCAAAGTATCGTCAAGTTATGCTGACCACAGGCTTTATCTACTCATGAATTGAAAAACTCTATTATAAAACCCCATTAGAAAAAACGGCGCATTAGACTTCCAGGTTCTGACGTCATACCTGCACCACTCTATTATAAGAAAAATATTGCAGCTTATTTTTATTGTTCCGCTAGTTTATTTGAGTTTTCTGGCTACTTTGATTGAATTTACATGCTCTTTTCCAGCAGTGTCCGCTAATATCGATAGGTAGCTCTGTTATTGTCTGGATGAAGTGGGTGTGTTTGCTGGCTTGCACCCCTTCGCCCTGGCAAGACTGTGGGATAAATTTAATTACTGACTTTAGCTCCTCTCAGAAGCCCCACTTTCACCATCTGTGTATGAGGTCAGGCTCTCTTCAGATGGCTTTTAATCAAGGGGGCTCCAGCAATGCTCCACTGCTTTAAATAAGACAGAGGAGGAAACCTGATCGGCCTGTGTGCAGGTCAGAGATGAGGAGAGAGAGACTCCCACGTCTTTCTTCCTCTTGTTCCCTCGCTGACGTCTCTTATTCACCATCGAATCAAAAAGAAAACCTAACTTCGCAGATTAGGATGTTAGCAGGACGCTCCCCGCTGAATAGGCTTTCAGAACATCAAAACTGAGGATTTCGGCGGGCCGCGGGGAAACGCGTTTCTGTGACTGTGTCGTACTTATCCTCACAAAAAGCTCAAAGGCTCCGGGCCTTTGTGTTCCCACCAAGTCAAAGCGATTCACACGCTCCCGTTTTGCAACCTGCCGTCTGCCAGATACCACAGTTTTCCTACGTAGCGCTAAAGCTCACGTTTTACGGCTTTATCTCCGCCGTCTTCGGGTTACACTGCGTTTTCACTCTTTTTATCGGCACCTCATCAAAAGCGCAAAGTAGATGCCGTATGGAACGCAAGGAGCGGCGAATGCGCACACTGCCAACTCTCAAACTTCCCTGCCACAATTTGCGCGAGAGAGGAAATTAATGTGATTAAGGTGCTTGTGCCACTGTCAGCGCAGGATGGATCCCCTGCCGCCTTCTGCCAATTAACAGTCGCTCAATCAGAGATTTGCACCAGACTTTTCCACTGGAATTTGATCTCAACAGATAGTTGCTCGTTTTCTATTGAGCAATGATTTTGCAACTAGGATAAATAACTACAAATAAGTCAAATTATATTTTTGACTCACTCCCAAATGAATGACGAATTTACATGAAATGTCTTTTTCTTCTTAACTGAGCAAAATGTGGCAGAAAGGAAGCAGAGGATTCCGTTTTGAGTTGGCATATAATGGCATAAAATAAAAAAGTACAATCCGTCATTTGCGATGCACATTTTGGTGCTCATTCACATACTTATACATTCAACAGATTTAGTGAATTGAAAAACTGGACTTACCTGCATGCACGAAGTAGGCCAGATACAGGTCGAGCTCCTTTACGGAAACTCCTATGTGATGCGGCTGCACACACAGCCCTGGGTTCGAGCACTGTGGAGACTTAACCAGCCTTTCGCCATCAGTACTTTCAAGCGGAATACCTTTGAATAAAATCACCATGACCAGGTCCAAGCGCCACACTTTGTCCGCCTGACGCAGGCAGTCAATTCTCCTCATCTTGCCCTTCTGGTCGGGGTTTGAGAGCACACAGCAAGGGGGCTTCTTCCCGGTGACAGTGAGCACAAAATCCTCGCGGAACTCCGGCCGGATGTCCTTGCGGAGTTTGGCCAGCAGCCGCGATGCCCACTTCTGCTTGACCTCCGGCTTCTCGCTGAGCAGCTCGTCCTTCACGGCGCGCTCCTCTTCCTTAGACATGCGCTTCTCGTGCTTCTTGAAGTATTTTCTCTTGCGGGCCTGCAAGTTGAACCAAGTGTAGGCAAACGCTCTCACATGGGGCAGCAGTGCTTCAATGAAAGGATGGAATTCATCCTGCGAAGAAGGACAAGGAAGCAGAAATTAGTCCACATGGACACTATAAAACAGTTTCAGAAAATCCTTAAAAATATACACGTAATAATATAAACGTAAACTAAAAGTTATTATAATGTTTTTTTTCTTCTATTATGCAACTGTAAAAGTAAAATTAAAACCAGGTGAAGTAACAACAGATTTTTCACAGCAGACACCATGAAAGCGAAACGCGTGAATCTACATAAAATCACATTTGATTATTTTGAAAAACGGCCCTCAACAGCAGGAGTGTGTCTGTGAACCGAGCAGGGCAGTGTGTGTGTGTGTGTGTGTGTGTGTGTGTGTGTGTGTGTGTGTGTGTGTGTGTGTGTGTGTGTGTGTCTAGGACATATCTTGGCTCTCTGGCAAGAATGCTGGTCTTTAGGGGTCTGCCAGGGCCGAGAAAAAGCAACAACCGACCAGGAAAATTCGAGTGGCTATTTTTATCTGTTCTCCATAAAAACGCACACACGATTCCAAAAAAACCGTGCTACTTCATTCGCTATCAGCGAGGAGTGTGTTGTTTTCACACAGGAGTGTGTGCGGGGCAGATTGTGCCGGGTTTTGGGATCCCTTCACCTGCCGCTGGTGCACAACCTGGCAGAAAATCAATTTTTATAATCTATTGACAAAAAGACCAGGAAAATATCGGCCGCAACATTAACGCATCTCTTTGTACACACTCAAAGTCTAGCGGAGGATTTTTTTTTTTTTTTTATCTACAAAGGGAAGTATATTTTAATATTTACAGGATACTACTGTATGACGTTTTTTAGGAAAGCTGCATAATAACTGTAAACAATGTTTGAAATATTATTACATAAATTAAGCATTTTCAATACCGTGCACGTGCTCGACTGAGCAATTATCAAAATAACAAATAGCCTAAACTGTACGTGCATTTCTGAATCTGCAGGCTTGCATGTCCATTTCTTTATTGCCTGAAGAAAAAAACAAATAAACACTAATAACTGGGCAAATAAATAACGTGTGGTTTCTAATATGAAATAATTTGGGATTTTACACAGAAAATAACTCAGGGTTTTTATTACATAGAGAGAATAATGGCAGACTGCCAATCACTAGAATAACATTTCCACAAACAGCAATAGCCCTGCATCGTGTCCCAAAACCGACCGTGCGAGTACGAGAGGGCTGCCAGCAAGCAAGCAAAGTGCACTATGTGCTGAGCGCAGATTTCATTTGAATAAGCCCAGATATGAACACAACGCACTGGGCCTCGGACCAGTGCCTTTAGAAATTTAACAATTAATTCGGTGTAATTTAGGAATGTTAATTAAATTAATTTCTCGGGCCAATTTCAAGCACTGCTGCTAATGTTTGTATCGTAATTAAAAATAATCACAATATACCGTCAAGCAAAAATACATAATTTTGGACGTGTATTAAGCTGCAGATTGAAATAAATATGGTACTGTTTGTGTAAGATTACTGCGTGTTAGTCGTAGACTCAACAACAGACTCCATATAGATACATATTGCCATATCTCTTGTTACACCACAGGAAATCAAGGATTTGCATAAGCATATATCATTATTATAGTGTATGGAACGATGTGTGTGTGTGTCTCCTGTGAGAGACCAAAGCAAATGTATATGTTTAATCATTGTTTCCTTCCTGTCTTGTTCAAGAATCAAACTCTCTTGCCTCCGAGGCATAAAAACTCTATTGTTTCATCCTGCATTTAAACCAGTGAATGAATTTCCTTATCTGCCTTCAACTGACTCTCCAAGTAACTTAATCCAGTCTGTGAAATATTGTTCTTCAATAACTGATATCATCTAGTGTTGTGGCTTTTTATACATGTATGTGTTTTTATTAAATAATAATAATAAAACAAGATCTGTTGCAGACTTGTCTACACTCAAAAAACTACACTTAAAAAAATCAATATGGAAAATCTCCAGCTCTCTACTGTAGAGACATGCTTAACTTTCTGCAGTTCTCTTTCTAAATACAAGGAACGATGGCTAGAATTATGTGGTAAATGATACACAACAGAACGTGATTTAACATGCAAATTATTCACGTTTTGTTATAATTCTAGCAATTTACGAAAACTGAATTCTAGGGAGATGCTTGCTCGTATGGCAGACAAAAAAAACAGCTCTTTGCATTTTTGGCGTGCTTGAGTGTCAGTATAGGGTCTGGTTAGCATGTCAGGTTTTTCCAGACTCCTGAAGTGTTTCAAGCTGAACCTCGCTGTCCTATAGTAAGGCCTCAGCAGGGAACAATAGTGCCTCGTGGCCAAAAGAGACAAGAGAGTTTTAACGCATGTGAAAATAGTGCGAAAAACCGACAATGTGAAGGAACACGTCTCTAAAAAGCCATATATTGAAAGGTATTCAATAACTAACACAAGAGACATAAAGTATATTTCTGCATCAACTAAAATATAGGAAGGAGTTGAAAAATGTGTTTTGATTTGAAGGATTTTACTATGAAATGAAAGCTATATAAAGACGTGCTTTTTTGGCACTCAGAGGACTATTAAAGACGACACACACAAACACACACACACACAGAGCGAGAGAGAGAGAGAGAGAGAGAGAGAGAGAGAGAGAGAGAGAGAGAGAGAGAGAGAGAGAGAGAGAGAGAGAGAAGACCTCATACTGCCTTAACACCGTAACAGAGAGGAAATCAATGGCCCGTCTCAATTATCTTCAACACGACTATGATTTTTAGACATTTAATAATATCACTGTCATTACTTACTTTTATTTAAAAGAAAGAAAAAAAAACAGTGCTTTTACATTTTTGTAATAACTGCATTATTCCTCTAAATTTTGCATATCATTTATTTTTAATAAGTACTGTTCGCAACAAATATTAAATAAAATATACGAGCTATATATGAGGTGTTAGTTAGTGATAATGTGTCACATTTATAGTGATTGACAAATTATCAAAAGCTTCCCCACGGTTCTGCATGGATTTATAATAGAAGCTCTAAAATAACTGTTGCAAACACATCCAAGCCTTGCGTTATGAAATCTATGAAAAGACGACCTAAAGTTCGAGCTTTCTCAGCTCGTACTTCTGTGCACACTACACGTAATTTGTCTTTTTTCGCATGAATCCTCTCCAGTGTCTCCAAACAGACTGTAACTAACATGGTCAAAAGAACGGCCCTATACGTGACACAATACCAAGGCCTTCTCCTTTGTTTTGTGCATTCAATAAAACGCATTTAACCAAACAGTTTAAAATCACATCAAGTCTACACTATAACACTACAGCTCTTCCAGACCTGTCACCTCACTTCACCTGCCACCATGATTCAGACAATGACTGGATTTATTTTAAAACCTCCTTTAACCCTCTCGGTTGCAGTTCAACTTTATTCCACTTTAGTTTTTATATTCGGTGATAATTACAAAAGTATGATAAAGCAACAAACAAACAGCACTGTGCATTTATAATCTTACTGTTTATAGGATAACAGACATGACAGCACCAAAGCTAAAAAAAAAGTCTTAATTATCAGTCAATATTACGCTTTTTGTGGCACAACCGCTGTTACAAATCATGTATATATATATGTATATATATGTATATATATGTATATATATGTATATATATATATATATATATATATATATATATATATATATATATATATATATATATATATATATATATATAAGTGAAGTTTACAAAAATGTAATCAGAGTTTCTGATGACTTGAGAAGAAAAAAAGTCTCATAGTTCAAAATAAAGTTAATACTGTAAACGGCATGGTTGTATTGATGTTTAATATTAAAGTGCAGCTAAATATGACTATTCTGATCTGAAACGTGCTTTAAAGATGCATATACTGTTTTAAACTTAAATGTCCACACTCTCAAAAATAAAGTTCTTTAATGGACCCAACAAGAAATACAGTCTGATGTCACAGGAAAACACATTTAAGAGTTTTTATATTGCATTTCTTTAGACTTCAGGTGCTTTAAAGAACAGAGTCCAGTCTGAAAAACTTACAAATGTGACATCAAAAACTTGTTTTTCTTTCTTTTCTTTTTTTTAAAGCAACTTATTAACAGAGGTTTCTTTGCTGACTGCAAGAACTGTTAAAGAACTTTATTTTTAATAGTGTAACCAAATCAAATGTGCATAACGTTAACCCTGCAGGCTTAGTGTAACGTTTTCTTTCATGCACAGCACTATTTAAAGCTTAACTTGCTTAATAAAATCAACGTCTCTCCCTACGCAAACGCGGCTAAAACACAACTGTACATAAATGTGCATTAGAAACATATATGTGTGTGTGAGGTGGGCGCCATCCGCCATGTGGTAGTTCAGTTGGCTCTGTCAGAGCAGAAATGCCTTACTACACACTAAGTTACTTGTCTTAAGCAAAGGTTAGCCCCTATCCGTGCTGTCCCGGCCAAAGACACCGCTCAAATGCAACAAACAGAGTTAATAATAGACGAAAATATCACTTACCTGTGTTAGGCATAGCGGAGAATACATATCTGTCGGTTTTAACTCTTGAATTGGCGATGTATATGTTGTGTGTGCGTGTGTGTGTGTGTGTGAGTGAGTGAGTGAGGGTGTGTATGTGTGAATGTATGGGGTGTGTATGTCTATGTGTGTATGAAAAGAGAAAAAAAGAGAGACAGAGAAGAAGGGAGAGAGGGAAAATAAAGCCTTGCTTCTTGCTTTCACATTTCCAACTCTGCGAAGTGCGCGCGACGCTTCAGCGCTCCATAGAGCTGAACTTTAACCCCGCCTCGAGTTACACACATCTACTGTACTGTACTGTTAAAGCCGTATATCCAAACTTTCGGCATTATCATCAACTGCAGCCTAGAGAAAAGTCCCGACGACGGATGGAAGGAAGGAAGTACAGTACACGGAGATTTCACAGAGCCATGAGTCAAACTGTGGTGATGAACCCGCCGAGAGGAGCGATTATTTCATCTTGCGGTCATTTGAATAGAAAAAAAGGATAGAAAAAGTTGTCCCGATGCGTTACAAAAGTCGCGTTTGATTCATTCTTCGCTGTCTCTTATAGCGCCGCGCCGCGCGCTCGCATCCGCCGTGAGGCATGTGGCGGTGCGAAGCAAAACTGAAGCGGATTTACGAGCAGCGAGGAGGGCTCGGCATGCTTAGGAAGATTGTAATATCCTTAAAACCCCCTGTTGCAAAAGCTGCCACTTGTGTCGTGGTTAGTTTCGACCTGAGAGAGAGAGAAAAAGAGAGAGAGGGAGGGAAAAAAGTGAAGCGCACGATTTGAGTCCGCTGAGACGAAGCTCCCGTCCAAACTCTTGGGCTCTCCCATCAGCACAGCGCCCTCAATATCGGCACGAGAGCCATACACATGCGGGACAAGAGAAATATGCACTCCCAATGCCGCTGCACTTCGCAAACATGAAGTATTGTAATGCAGAAAGTGCTTTTAAATGGCATGTTTTGACATTTTACGCACCGCGTAATTGTGTTTATTTTAAACACAAAGAAACGTTTGGGGAAAACAATATTCGTATTGCATTCAGTCAAATCATTTCATATTGAACAATACATTTAATGCAATTCTTGCATAAGCAGTAGCCTAGCCTATACGTACAATCAAATAACTGCTTATACCGGCATATTAAATACATTTGCATTTAATAACATTTAAAAAACTTAATGCGTAAAACGAACAACCAATCAGTAGCCTAAAATATTGAAGCACCTTAATTAGCCTACAGTTCTTGCTTCGTTTCGAGTCGGACATGACGAAAGCAATAACTTTAATTAGCAGGTAGGCAACGCGAGATTCATACTTATTGATAATTATTTCGACTCACTAAAAGAACCGGTTCAAATGAGTCAATCGCATGGGAATCGCTATATGTAGTAATTCACTTGAAAGAATCGGCTCAAAAGAGTCATTCGTTCGGGAATCGGAATACATTGTGTTTTAATCAAGTAAAAAGAACCTCATTCATTCATTAATCGGACTTTACTGATCGCGCAATGTTTACGAGTCACTAAAACGATTATAATTCTACAAGTTAGGCTACTAGCCTACAAGTGCAATACACAAAACAATGTTTTTTTTCTTCTTCATGCTCACGTAATGCGTCAAGTATAGGCCTAGTATTCCCATCTGCACGTGATCAGTATTGTTTTACAATATTTTGAAACGGTCAGTTATAAGCACCAATGTTGTCATTATCATATTTCACTTCTGCGAGCCCCGATTTCAGACTGATATGCGCCTGACAGGTTCCATAACAGCATCTATTAATATTTATATTGGGGATTTTGATATTTCAAAGAGCCAATGGAACAGACCACTGGAAATAAAACTGCATGTTTTAAAAAAAAAAAGTCAAACCTAAATATTATTTAAAAACCAGGTGGACACTGATGGACAAGAAAGCGACTGCCAACGCAATGTTATGTTTCTAATCACGTGTGCCGAACGTGCAAACATCATTAATAAGAAAACCTGGTTCATGTAATTAGTTTGGTTGGCACTCAACACCGTTTTATTATTAACCAACTCTCGCTGTAAGTCAATCGGGCGCCCCCTAGAAAACGTGCAGGATCCATTACAGTGCACAGAGAAAAGTGTTTCTTTTTAATATCTAAATGAGATATCAATCTGTTGGGGAAATTAATAAACACTATATTCCAGAAAGCATGCATGTGATGCGCATACATGGCTCGAGATTTCTGAGCATTAAACCGTGAAACAAACACCAAGGTGCGTTTTGTTCAACGCAAATAGGTGTTAATTAACACAGCGCTGTGTATGAAAGAAATGATAGGAAACTGCATATTAATTATGCTCACAACTCGCAGTCACACTAACTTGCTGCAGGTGCAGGTCCGTCCCTCTGGTGTTTTTCACGAGCTACTCTGTGATTGGGCAAAAACACTGAAATCCAAAGCTCACACCGTCGCTATTGGGCAAGTTTCACACGCGTGTGACAGCAACCACTCCTCGGCTTCTCGGTAAACAGCCTCGCGGAACACAGAATAAATTAGATTGGGAATAGAGAGAGCGCTTATCTTCATGATATCAGACTTCCGTTTGTGTTTTGACAGCCTGACGGGAACGCAAAGGCTCAATCTGTGCAACTCGGCCAGTCAGACCCGACGCTGAAATGTGTCCTTTCAAACTTTATGTTGTGCTACAAAACATATTTAAATAGGGAAAAATAAGAATATAACACCAATTGTTTTGTGTTTCTTCGTCTTGACCTTGAGCGAAAGGGAAGTGATAGCTAAATGAACTATAATTCAGTCAACCCTGTCATCATGTGCACACATTTATTAGCACTTAAAGACCTTATTTGATAGAGTATTTAAAAACATTTGCTTTAAAAATGAATTAATGACACTTAAACACTATTTTTTTGTAGTAAAGCAAAGAAAAACTGGAATATATATATAAATATATAGCACCAATTTTGGTGCTTCAGCGGTTCTTCACTGGTTCTTTGACTAAGGTGCTATATAGCACCTCTGAAGAACCTCTAAAGAACCACTGAAGCACCAAAATTGGTGCTATATAGCACTAAAAAAGGTTCCCCTATGATTACGAGCCAAGAACCGTTTTTGCTGCCATATAGAACCTTTTTTTTTAGTGTGTATATTTCTTGACGCTTCATATTTGGACAGGTATGCAGGTGCACGCGCGCGTACAATCTATAGAACAGACGTTTCTTTAGTTTCAGCAGCGCGCACTGGTTTTATCGTTGTTTTAATGGGAACTTTTGAACGTTTCTCGACGTCTCGCTTGTCGAAAAGCCAGTCACCTGTATTTAATCACGCAGAACTTCAAAACCGTCTAGAAACTTCCAGAGAATTGGATCAATGAATCCCATATAGGCCAGATTTCCACTGTAATGTATTCAGGAAGTCGAAATTAAATGTAGCCTTATAAACATTTGTGGAGCATCTTCAAATACCCACCCAGGCCTAAATGTGCTAAACTCCCTTCCATTCAAACGTCATTTAATTTACGCATTGATTTCAGCACTGAT
This sequence comes from Romanogobio albipinnatus, assembly GCA_023566225.1. Lineage (NCBI taxonomy): Eukaryota > Metazoa > Chordata > Actinopteri > Cypriniformes > Gobionidae > Romanogobio > Romanogobio albipinnatus. Next base: position 7,765,061 of record CM042263.1, read on the forward strand.
TGGCTGAACAGCGCCTTTAGGCCTGATGACGAACTGTTCACTGATGAAGTTGGTGGGAAGAAACAGGTGAAAACTAGCTAAAAAAAAAAAAAAAGCAGTGTAGTAGATATTTTCTATTATTAATAATTTTAGCAGAATTCTGCGTCAAACATGAGCTTAATATTCACTTTGAAAAAGTTTAAATTAATACAATTGGATGATCAATATGACCTTGAATCTTTACACTTAATTTAATTTGGTATTTAATTCAGACTAGTGGTATTATATATAAAAAACGTGATTAAAAATGCAATATATTAACCAAAAATTGTTGTTGTCTATAAACAATGAGTAACAAAAACCTACACCGTTTATTTTCCATTGGTCCTTTATGAGGCAAGACGAATGCTAAGCATTCAATCTCAATCACACACACACATACACAAAAATCATTCAATTTTTAATACAATTCTAAGATTCGCATAATTTTGTCTCGTTTAATTGTGGCAGACATTAGAGACGCCTTTATAGCATTTTCTGCCAAGTTCTAGGAATGCCAAGGCGACTGTGCCAAGGCTTTTGGAGGCAGAGTGGCAAAGACGAAGCAAAAACTGCAGTGTGTAAAGGACGGCGGAGTGAACTACAGGGACTGAACTCTTCCAAAGGAACCATCATTTGGGTTTTATCGGGCATTTTCGGCTCATTTTTAAGTGTGGGTAAAGTCACGGGACCACATCAGGTAAGGCACCTAATCCACTTGGATGGAGTTTCTCCTCAACTCGAGTGGCGGACGTGAGTAGCTACAAATCACTTTTTTATTCGAGATTAACACAAGAAAGGGGGAAAAACGAATACATCTGCGAGGTCTTATTTGAGAATCCGCTGCCAGACGAGTCTGCATGAGGAAATCTATCAGTGTGTGTGTGTGTGTGTGTGTGTGTGTGTGTGTGTGTGTTTGGAGGGGGAAAGAGTGCGCGCTTGAAGTTTCGCTGAACATCTCAGTCTTCAAGGGTAAAACTGCGTAAAACTCAGCGTTAGATCGCCATCTAATGAAAAATCATCCTCAACATGGCTAAAACTTATTGTGTAAAAAGTCAATAATGCAGCTTTCAATGAGTTAATGTTGTTTATCACTTTAAGTGGTGCCAATACAAAATATTAGTAAAGTATAAGCACTTTTGAATTTATGCAGCCGCGGGAACTTGTGTATGACAATTTCCATTATATTTAACAACGAGTGCTTTTTATATTTAGGCTATACGCAAGTGTTGTAATATAAATAAATAAAACATACTCGGAAGGTCATTTGAAAATGTATATTCTAGTTCAATTCTCATAAAGCACGTGCCTTAATTTATATGCAAACAAATTAAAGCAGCAACTCGAAATATTGACATATTTAAATGACTGTAGTTTGCATAAAGGCATTCTCGTAAAAATCAGGACGCGTCAGTGGAAAACTGATTGTAAAATGACGAGTTCCAGCTCAAATCATACTCGTATATAACCAAACAATAAAACACACAATGCAGTTCATGAAAATGCTAGTGAGGAGAGACACACATCCATATAAAGATTAATTCACTGATGTGAAAAAATACGGTTTTACGGTGTACAATGACCATTAAAAGCCTTAAAAAGAGCAAGAAAGAAAAGTAGATTTTGTGAAGGTGAGTGAAATAATATAACATCTAAATAAATAGGTCAAATAGAAAATTATGCTACCATTAATATAAATATAGATACAATTATGCTACCATATAAACCCAAATAAGTGAAATAAAAAATATGTATTAATGGGATAAGCAATCATATTATTATTCTTCAATAAAAATTGTATTATTATTAAAATAAAGATGTATAACCGTATTACCCCATGCATATAATACCACAATATTGCATGCGTCATAAAAACCATTAGGCAGTTTATTATTATTGTCATACTTTTCGCTATTATAATTAATAACATTAGAATATAAATGATTATTTATTATGGATTCAATGCTGATGATCATTAATTTAGTCCGATTTCCTCCTCCATTCTATCCGGTCAGGCATCAAATATAGGTAGAGACTCCACCTAGAGGCTGTGAACTGAACTGACAAGACTCGAATATATATATATTATGTAAACAATAATAAATCAACCTTACCTTTTCAGGCACGCGTGAAATATATTTCAAATTACAAGGGGTCAGTAATTTAAGATCAAGAGGAGTAAACAGACAATATTTTGTGTGGTAAATAATATGTGTGGTCTAGTATAATAATTCCAGATTAAGTGTGTTATTTTGTACCATTACAATACATATGTTCGGAACAATTCATCAGTCCAAGTGTCCAAAATATATAGAGTATTTCGTTTTAGTAATATATGTGTGTATTTCAGTAATGACGAGCGGGACTTAACAGTTCAAACTAATGTTTGGCTTCAGTCTGAATGATCTGAGAGTGAACTGGAGATGTGTAACTAATTCACCTTTTTTCTTGCATTCCATTAAAAGCCACAAGAGGGTGATCTCTCAATACAGAAGCCCTTTTGATATCCGGTCTGAGCGTGTGTAACCGTGAGCCCTGCTTCCAGTTCAGCGAGAGTGCTTTGTCCATCAATGCTGAACTGAAACCGCTTCTGAATGCTGTCAAATATCACATGCACTGCAATAAAGAGATGCTGGAAATCATGACAAACATTTCTCGTTTGTGTTTAAAAGGAGGATAGAGTGACGTGCCATGCATACTTTTTTCTTTACATTCACCCAAATGAGGCTGATTTAAAGACGAGTGTTTGGGAATGATAAACGCAGTGGCGATCCAAATGTAAATACCACCCAAGCTCTGGAGTCCCACGCTCAAGCGGCACACACACCTGGAGCGACGGCACTGTGGGACAGGATTTTTGGGGGATTGTGTGGAGTCGCTGGATCCGGGGCTACAGTTCTGCTTAGGCAGCCGGAGGGTAATAACATTATCCAGCACCATAGCAGCTTGCCTTCGGGGCTTTTCCAAGCCGGGCCTTATGAATAAACAACAAGAAACACGACAGAGGATCCCCTTACTCTACCTCTATTGTGCTTTTAAATAGGCTGAAGCTTTAATACACTCAGAGTTTGCATGTCTAACGACAGGTGATTTTAAAAGGGGACGGAAAACGTATAAAATGCCAGTTTGCGTTCAGTACAAGTTAATGTATATTGTGTATCACCCCCACAAAGTAATTTCTTTAATGTCAGTGAGACAGGTACAATGGAGGTGTATTGGGTATAGTGTAGCCAATATATGTTAACAATATGAGTGTTTACATATTTTACAGTGACATAAAAATCACTTACTAACCGCATAGTTAACGCATTATGTTGATTAGCTCCAAAAATGAAAGAAGAAAAAAATGTGGCCCATTTGTAAGCAGTAAAATATTCACACTTTTAATAGTACAGCCACAAGACATAAACAACATGAATATTTAGTGTGATAAAATCCCTTTTCTGTGTACATTTTACAACTGTGTGGCCATGATAATAACTATAACGACTGTACAATGATGGTTTAAACAGCTTTACAGCTCAAATACACAAGTTTCAACAGAAGAATTGATGCAAGTACTTTTATAAAATTATAAGATTTATATTTCTGCTTTTAACCCCGTAACAAGTTGTCCCCACACTGTAAAAAGTGATCAGTTGACTTCACTTAAAAAAGCGAGGAAACCCGTTGCCTTAAAATTATTATGTAATAGATTTTATGCGTAATTGAAAAAAATGTAGTTATGTGAACTTGACGATTACACATAACTTAATTTTTTTAATCAAGCATTGTTTATTTACTTAATTATTTTAAGGCAATGGGTATCATCACTTTAAGTTAAGTTGTCGCCTTAATATTTAAGTACAATCAACTTTTTTTCAAAAATGTTTAAGTTATTTCAACTTAAATTATAATAAACTGACTTAAAAATGTGTTAAATCTTGTATAACTTATATAAAAAAGTTGAAATTGTTTGATTGTAAAATGTAAAAACTTATGTTGTCATAATTTATTGATCATATCATTTTTAGTGTATTATTTATATACTATTATAGTATTTTGAACTTTTATATTTTCAGTTTTCATTAAAAATTTGAGTTTTTAGTAATTTATGTGCTCTTGTCCTTTTTATTAGTCGGTTTTATAATATTTCTATTAAGCTTTAATACTTTTTTATGTCAGTTCTTAGTTTTAGTAATTTTAGGGTAACACTTTAGAATAATGGTCATTAGTTAACATTAGTTAATGTATTAACTAACATGAACTAACCATGAGCAGTTCATTTGTTACTATATTTGTTCATCTTTGTTAACGTTAGTTCATATAAATACAGCTGTTGATGGTTTGTTCATGTTAGTTCACAGTGCACTAACTAATGTAAACAAGATTTTAATAATGCATTAGTAAATGTTGAAATTAACATTAACAAAGATTAATAAACGCTTTATAATGTTAACTAATGTAGTTAACTAATGTTAACTAATGACCATTATTCTAAAGTGTTACCGATTTTAGTACTTCAACTCAAGGCCTTGTTATCAACGCAACTTAATTTTTTTTTAATTTTTTTAAAGTTTAAGTTCTTAATCAAATACATTTGTATTTTATTTCAGTTCTTAGGTTTAATAATGTTATCATTTCAAACTTCAAATTAATTTTATTTTGGTTAGGCCTAGTTGTTGAGGATACTTCTGTATTTCATTTAAGTTTTTCATCGTCTTTTTATATTTTATGTCATTTCAGCTTTATTTCAATTAATCGAAAACAAATTTTTAAAGTTTTGGTTTTTAGTCAAAAATAACACTGGATGCCACAATTGCAGTCAGGTGAGCTTAACTTCTCCTGCACTTGGAATGTTCCTTCAATTTTTCATTTTTGTAAGAATAAAAAAAAACATAAAATAAACCCGTTTTCTACATCTTTTAGAGCTATACGACTTGAAAATCCCCATTGTTCAATCAGCGTTGAGAGAATGTGTCCATGGAGTGTGTGTTTGTGTTGGTAAGGGTGAGACGGGGTGGGGGAGGAGTGCTGGTGCTGGTTTGGAAGCAGTGGGCTCCACCTGCTGCCACTGAGATGCCAGCGCTGGAATACGGCCAGGATTGGCCCACAGTAAACCCCTCTCTCTCTCTCTCTCTCTCTCTCTCTCTCACAAACACACACACACACACACACACGGGAGATCTGCGAGTCAGGCCTGCACAGCTCTTCTCTCCTCATTCACAAACACAAGCTAACAGGCACGACTCGGCTCGCATTCGCTGTGTGTTGTTCAATAAATAAAACTGTTTCCTCCAAGCACCACAAATACTGTGAACAATAGGACTGCTGTGGTGTTTAAAGAGCGATTGGGCGTAGATTAATGAAGAGTGGTGCTTACGCCGGTTCTAATGAGTGCGGTGCGCTGCAGACAGAGGCCTTGATAAGACGAGAGGCAGTTGTAAGAATAAAGAGGAGTGAAAGGAGACAGATGGGCCTTACGACGGTGTGAGGAGACAGGAAACACACACACACACACATGAGGAGCCATGAAGAGTATCTCCATGACTGTGTGTGTTTTCTTTAAAAAGCGCATAGGGAAGATGTGATGAATATTATTTTTGGCTTAATTAGGCTGATACCGGAAGTAGGGTCCATTTTCAATTGCCTTGAAAAGTATAAATGACTACTGAATATCCAAACGTTTCTGGATAAGGATTTTTAAATAGAAAATTATTTTTAAATAGAGAATGCGCTCAAAAAGCACAAATTCTTGCTAAATAAATTCAAAAGTTTTGGGTCAGTATTTGTTTTTTTAAAGATATTAGGTAATACTATTATTCAGCAAAGGCACTTTAAATTGATCAAAATTGACAGTAAAGACATTTATAACTTTACAAAAAATATTTTATTTGAAATAAATTATGTTCCTTTGAACTTTCTATTCATCAACAAATCATGGAAAACAGTATCACAGTTTCCACAGAAATATTAAACAGCAAAACTTCAACTTTGATAATAATAAGAACTGTTTTTTGAGCAGCAAATCAGCATATTAAATGATTTCTGAATGATCATGTGACACTGAAGACTGGAGCAGGGTTGCCAGGTTTTCACAACAAAACCCTCCTAATTGCTACTCAAAACTAGCCCAAAACGAGCCCAATTGCATTTCGGGGGGTTCCCCGGTAAAAATTGGGCTTGGGGGTAAAATATGTGTTTTTATGGCAGGGTTCCCCTGCTAAAATTCGCATTCCCGGGGCTAAATATCACATAATTGGGGTCGTTTCAACCCGCGGACATGAAAAACAGCCCACGGCAACAGTGTTAAACCGCGGACTTGGCAACACTGGGAGTAATGATGCTGAAAACTCAGCTTTGTATCACAGGAATAAAATACATTTCAAAATGTATTAAATAGAAAACAATTATTTTAAATTGGATTATAATATTTCACAATATTACTGGTTTTTATTGTATTTTGATCAAGTAAATGCAGTAAATCCTTGGTGAGCAAAAGAGATTTTTTTAAAAATTACTTACCCCAAACGTTTAAATGGTGGTTTATATTTTAGAGTTAAGTATAATTCGGAAAAATGTTGGAGACTTTTCCAGGTATTTATGATTACTGGATAAAGATAAAAAAATATATATATATAAAAAAAGAAAAGATTGCTCTCACAAAGAGTAATTTCTAGTTGATTAAATATTTGAGAGCTGTGCATAATAAATAATATATATTTAATTTAAAAAAACATTCAATGACTTTCCATAACTAATTAAAAAAAATTCCATGCTTGGAAATCATCATTTTAAAACTGTGATGTTTCCAGTTTTCCATGAATGTGGGAACCATGAGCTATCCACCATTTTCTTAGAACATTAAAATATTTATGTATTTAATACCAAAATGAAAAACTTTATGACTTTTCTTCAGATTAATCATTAAAATTATTTTTCCAGACCTGAATTTACTTTATTTTATTATTTTGAGACATTTCAAGGTTTCTAGAACCATGGGAATCGTGCATTTTCCAATATTTTTATGTACAATATTTTTTTTATTTTAAACAAAAAATGTCTTTTCATATTTAAATTGAGATGCAAAATTCTCATTAAATGCTTCATTTAAAAAAAAGTTAACAAAACAGAATGTTAATAATATTGGCAACTATATTGATTATCAGCTATACCAAAATATGGTTGCACATTATTTTATGGAACGTGTCCTTACATGTACTTACAGTGTACTTAACTAAAAAAATACTGGTTGATATAAGGCAACTACATGGGTAAAGGTTTGGATTAGAGGTAGGTTCAGGTTTAGTACCGTGTTACTTCCCAGTTATTGTAATTACTGTAATAAGTACATAGTATGTACATGGCGAACAGGACTGTAAAATAAAGTGCTACCCAAAATATATATCAGCACAAATCAGTGCATCCTGAATATGTGGGAATTCCAAGTTCCAATTTCTAAGAAATCATGCCACACATGTCCACCAATGTCCAGAACTCACGGAGAGTCTTTCTTAAAAACAAGCCTTCAGGCAAGTACGGTCCATATGCAAGCTGTTGCAATAGCCAGGCATATGTTGGGTATATATAACACGTTTTCACCCTCCCCCTCGTTCCTTCTGTTTGATCGCAGCGCAGACCGCCAGGAGCACACCAGACTGCATGCTCACTGTTCACCGCATACGTGCGTTCATTCAGCACAGATACGGCCGCATAAAGGACGCCAACATCAATGGAGAGAGTCACAGTGAGAATGCAAAGGCATCACACACACACAAACAACCGCACGTACACAGACAAACAGATGTGCAAGGCAACCTACCAACCCTAAACACTTTAAAAAACACTACGAGACACCTGACAGCTGTTCTTGGCTGGCGGTGGAAAAACGAAGAGGGAACGATTTGCAGCTCGGAGCACACAGCTGGATATGGAAACAACTCCCTCTCCCAACATACACACGCTCGGCTCTCAGCGTGCAGGAACCGACAGGTGACGGAGATGAAAATTAACTACAAGGACGATCCCAAGTGAATTCCCTTATAACACCACTGAAAATCCTTTGGTACAAGCGGACTCTGTTGATCACTACAGTGGCGATGTGGAGACACAAACTATGCCAGTCCAACACTGACCTCTCTCTTCCATCATTTTCTGTCTTTTCCCTTTATATTAGTCTAAAAGAGGTTTTTATTTTATTTGTTTTTTTTACAACTCAAGCCTTTATTTTGACTTATTTGAGATTTTCTTTTGAGCTGACATAAGAGATTACATTATGAGATGTATTTAATATCAAAATATAGAATTTTGACACATTTATATATATATATATATATTTATCAATTTACATTATCCAAGAAAAAAAATATTTTAATATTCTGTGACTTTTTTTTTTAGGTTTTTATGACCATGAGAACAATTTATTACCAGCATTTTCATTGCATAATATATATATATATACACACATATACACTCTAAAATATGCTGGGTTAAAAACAATCCAAGTTGGGTTGAAAATGGACTAACCCAGCAATTGGGTTGTTTTAACCAAGTGGTTGGGTTACATTTGTACTTAAAACAAGTTTTCATGACCATGGGAACCATTAATTACCACCAATTTCATTGTATGTTCAAACAAAATAGTAATAAATAAATAAATTATTTATTATATAATAATTTAAAACAAATTATATATATATATATATAATGCATTATTTAAATTATGATTATGAAAACATGTTCTTGTTCACCATGAAATCGAAACAGAAAATTCTTGTATTGCAAGTATTTATTATAAATGATTTATCTGTGCACATTTTAAAAAAAAAATTTAACCCCCTTGCAGTGACGTGTTTACTGGAGCGAGGGCAGGACAACCTGTCACTCACATGAGATTGACCAATGGCAAACCACAACCATCCAATCAATTCATCCAATGCCCAATGGACAAAATCAAGTCCCGCCCTACATTTTGTCTTGTTCGAGAAGCTGTTCCACTCGGATATATCTCACAATAGAGAATAAAAGACGATCACAACTTCCATTTCATGCCAACTATAAATAAATGTAATTAATTTTGTATAAATGTATAATATTGGAAATCATACACGCTCTGCTCTCAGCATGCAGGAACCGACAGGTGGTGGGAATGAAAATGAACTACAAGTACGACCCCAAGCAAATTCCCTTATTATGCCATTGCAAATCCTTCAGTAAAAGTGAACTCTACTGATCACAACACAACCTTGAACTACTTTAGCTGTGCGTTTACTGGAAAATCACTGCACAGCATAGAACGTTCATCAACCAACCAGAATCAAGCATTCAACAGCCCTGTGGTTTAAAGTACTGTAACATAAATTCGGTGAGAATTGTCTAACTTCCAACTTGACGACCAGCTTAAGCCGCCGACAGGGCGTCAATGAGGTGTCGTCCGTCATTTCGATGACGCGCTCCACAGTCAATGATTTTTAGAGTATCGTGGCTGATGCGCGATCATTAGGCTTTCATGTCTGCGATCAGAGGTACGAGGCAGTGCCAGTCCTATTGTGCCCATCTGCGACAGACAGGCCGTTCGGGGCCCTCTCCTGCGGTGTGACTAACTCATGCCGACAGTGCCAGGGATGAAGAGGGTCCCGGCCCTGCCAAGGGAACCACCGCTGCTTGCCTCCACTCAAGGCCGCCTTTGTTGTGGCTTCACTATCTCCCCACAACATGTGCTTCTATCAAACCCACACTGGCAATATCCCACCGAAAAAAGAGACACGTGAAATCCGCTTTTCGCAGCTATGTGTGTAATGTCTTCATTTGCCATGTGGATCTGTCTATCTCTATTTACTGGAGGAGAGGGATTTATTTCTGTTTGATATGTGTGGTTCTGTAATGTATTAATACAGTGAGAGAGGAGAAGGGGCGAAAAAGAGTAGGGATGCCTTTCTGGTGATCTCACATTGGGGTGTTGGCGATGACACCAAATTTTAAAGGATTGAGGGTTGAAAGTTTAAAACCGTTAACTACGTATAATGCGTGTGGGTGTGTAATATATTATATATTATATATATATATTTCTTTTTTGATTTAGTAATTTTCTAGGCCTTAAATAAAGATAAATTCTCATAAAATGCTTCATTATGACAAATATTATTATAAACAAAACAGAAAAGATGTATAATAATAATGATTATTATTAATGTTATTATGTATAATGATGATAAATATAATGGTTTATACACACACACATATACACACACACACATATATATATATATATATATATATATATATATATATATATATATATATATATATATATATATATATATATATATATATATATATATATATATATATATATATATATATATATATATATATATATATATATAATCTCTTATTAGACCAGCTCAAAAGAAAGACCTCAAATAAATTTCACTTAATTATTATAATATTATTATTATTATTATTATATCTTACATTTATATAATAATTATTATAGTATAAAATAAAAAATCATCCATATGTGTTGCACTATTCCCCCCAAAATTGATTTGGAACTATAAATGTGCTGAAAGACTTTGACTTGTTTTAGAGTAATGTCTCCCTCTAATGGTCAATGATGGCAATTGCACTAAAATAGTGCAATTAAATTTGGCTGTTCTATAATAATCTACAAAGCACATTCATATTGATATGCAAAAGAAAAAAGTAAGTCTTTTTATTAAATGTCAATATTAAACTACAGCAACGACACACTTTGCAATATGAACTTGCTCTCTTTCTCTGCACAGAGCTTTTTCTAGTTCTCTTTAATACTCTTCCTTAGGTCAAGACAGGATTGCATGGCTTCCAGAATAAATCCCATAGATTACACTCCCAGCAACGTCTTTGAACACAGAAGCACTATGATCTGAGAACAGATGTGCTCATATGTGAGGAGGAATTCCAGTATAATATTCAAACACTACCTACTATTTCTATAAACACATCCTACATTATATATATATATATATATATATATATGTATTAGGGGTGTAACGGTACACAAAACTGATGGTTCGGTACGTACCCTGGTTTTGAAGTCACGGTTCGGTACAGCTTTTTTGTTGTTGTATTAAACAGTGGTATACTGAACAAATTGTGTCTGTCCTTAAATGAATTAAATTACAACTAAAAGTTTCTTAAAGATAATGCTGTTAACTATAGGGAGCCCTTAGTTGCACATTACTATAATATTAAAGGTTAACAACAGAGCCCAAACTATTAGCCTAAATTCAGTTGCTATTTATTTTTAGATATAATAATCAACACTCAAATAACACATTGTGTGCAAACATGTAAACTTCACATTAGGCAGTTTTTGCATTAACTTCTAAATTATATTATAATTATGTTTTTACTCTGATTTGTTGTCGAAATATAATATTCCTACACAGTGGCTGACAGCCATTTATACACAGTGATTAATTTAAACATACATTAAATAATCAAATAATCATCACTAACAGGTTAAGTAGAATATAATGAATATATAGGCTAATATAGTGCATATATTTAGTGAAAGAGTTGATTTCTCTAGTGAACTGTGGACACTGAATGACTCCTGAGGTAAATGTAATGCACGTGACATTGTTTACAAGACGTTTTATTTATGTCTTTCCGCAGTTGAAACACTGATTGAGCGATTACACGACATATGATACGTTTCAGTAAGTTGTAATGTACCCTCAACATACCTTCAGATGTTAATTTATGTTTATTCTTTGACTGAAGTGATGATCGCGTTCACTCGAAACTGTTCGGTACAAATACGTATACCGTTACACCCCTAATATATATATATATATATATATATATATATATATATATATATATATATATATATATATATATATATATATATATATATATATATATATATATATATATATATATATAAAAACAAGTACATATGTGATCCTTACTGTAAATGTTGGACTACGATATATTAGTGAGAGATTTATTTGTGACTGTAAGCTCATCCACATCCCTTTATTGTCTGAGTCTTTGTGTGTAACGGGTTCCTTTAAAGCCTCCTAAGAAGCAATGGTGGATGGGCAGGTAAATGAACGGGGTGCCTAGCCAGAGCAGGAGAAAGATGAACATGGCAGGGGTAAAACCTACAAAGATTCCAGCTGGGGATGAAGGATACAGGTGGAGAAATGGGACGGAGGGACAACATCATTTACTTCACCAGCCCAGTGAGGGGTGTGAGAGGAGCAACAGTGCGAGTGTGTGTGAGTTTCATCAGTCTTACACCAGTCTTAGATTAAGTTTCATGCTGTTTTTTGGTATTTTCAGACTGTAAAGAGTATAAATACAGTATTGTTGTATTTGTAGAGCATTTGTAAAGCTTAGTTGCTTCAGATGTACTAGAATGATCTGTATCTAAAATGTTTGCTCTGTCAAATGTTTAATTTGAAAATATTAAAAAATAAATATTAAACAATTATTTGTAGATATATAAAATATTACACAGTCAAACCAAAAATTATTCAGACACCAGATATATTTTTACTAGTGGGTGCAGGACACTATAGTTCATTTATGTAAGTGAGGATAGCAAAATAAACGGTGACATATCTTCATACAGTGACTACCAGTAAAATTGATAAAAAATTTGAGACCAAAATTATTCTGACACTTTTACCTGAGCATGTTTTGCTGAAGTGTTTTTTCTTAAATTGCTAATGCGACCTTTGACACCACAGACTGAACAAACTGACCATTGCTTGGTCATTGGTTGACCTATATTTGTATTATCTAATTGTGTACTTAAATTAAACAGCTGACAGCTAATTGGTTGATTTTAATCCATTACATACATCCATTCTATCAAGATATCTGACATTATCAAGATCAATTTGCTCTCGAGTTCTTAACTCGAGTTCTTGATATATTATATTACCATTTTCTAAACTATAGCGAATAAACTGATAATGTGAGAAATGTTGAAGGTGTCTGAAAACACTTTAGATTGACTATATATATATATATATAAGAGTTTGGTTGCAAAACGCGATAAACGCCATTTTTTGACATTTGCATTTTATTATTGGAAATCAATGTTCAGATGTACCTTAATCTATGTGTGAATTGCTGCCATTAATAAGATTTAAAAATTTACATTTTAAGCCTACTACAAAATGTATTTTTTCACAAAACGCGATATCCGCCAGCCCAGTTTCTTTACAAAGTGCGATATAACGGTTAGGCTATAGAACGTTCTGGATGCTGCGCGTCGTGCGCGAGCTCAGGATGTCACGCGAGGAGAGAGTCACCGCCGGTGAAGTGCTCCGAGTTTGCTCAGTGATTTAACGATAATATCAAAACAAATAACATATTTTTAAAAAGAGGATTCAATAGGCTATTGTTTATACTGTAGGCGAGCTGTCAGTCACGTAGGTTACGTCACTGATCAACAGCTGTCTGTCAGTCAGAGAATCAAAGCTTCAGAGTCAGTAACGTTATGGATTTCGATGCACACACACACACACACACACACACACACACACACACACACACACACACACACACACACACACACACACACACACACACACACACACACACACACACACACACACACACACACACACACACACACACACACACACACACACACACACAAACAAAACATTGATTCACTAGCTTTTCTTAATGGTATTACAGTAGTAGAATATAGCCAAAGGTGGATATATAGCGTTTTGCAAAACAAAAAAACAAAAAAAGTGGTTATGTTGTGTATGTTCTGGCCAAAACTAACTCAGAATCTTATTATTATTAATCAATCTTTGTATATACTATTCCATATATTTATGATGTATTGTTTTTTTTAACCAATTTAAGATGTTTGACAATGTTAAGATAAATATGTTGCATTTTGGCATGGTTTTTGACTTATTTATGAACTATTTATGGACATAAAATTAAATAAAAAATATCCTGGATTTGAAGAATATTGTGTCCCTGGCCTTCACTGAGCTCAAGTAATAGTTTAATGTACAAAAAAAAATGTGAATGAACTTGACTGTTGATGTCTAATAATAATGGCAAATAACCAATTTTCTCAAAATGGATATATCTCGTTTTGCAACGAAACTCTTCATATATACAGTGAGGAAAATAAGTATTTGAACACCCTGCTATTTTGCAAGTTCTCCCACTTGGAAATCATGGAGGGGTCTGAAATTGTCATCGTAGGTGCATGTCCACTGTGAGAGACATAATCTAAAAAAACTAAATCCAGAAATCACAATGTATGATTTTTTAACTATTTATTTGTATGATACAGATGCAAATAAGTATTTGAACACCTGTCTATCAGCTAGAATTCTGACCCTCAAAGACTTGTTAGTCTGCCTTTAAAATGTCCACCTCCACTCCATTTATTATACTAAATTAGATGCACCTGTTTGAGGTCGTTAGCTGCATAAAGACACCTGTCCACCCCATACAATCAGTAAGAATCCAACTACTAACATGGCCAAGACCAAAGAGCTGTCCAAAGACACTAGAGACAAAATTGTACACCTCCACAAGGCTGGAAAGGGCTACGGTGAAATTGCCAAGCAGCTTGGTGAAAAAAGGTCCACTGTTGGAGCAATCATTAGAAAATGGAAGAAGCTAAACATGACTGTCAATCTCCCTCTGACTGGGGCTCCATGCAAGATCTCACCTCGTGGGGTCTCAATGATCCTAAGAATGGTGAGAAATCAGCCCAGAACTACACGGGAGGAGCTGGTCAATGACCTGAAAAGAGCTGGGACCACCGTTTCCAAGGTTACTGTTGGTAATACACTAAGACGTCATGGTTTGAAATCATGCATGGCATGGAAGGTTCCCCTGCTTAAACCAGCACATGTCAAGGCCCGTCTTAAGTTTGCCAATGACCATTTGGATGATCCAGAGTCATGGGAGAAAGTCATGTGGTCAGATGAGACCAAAATAGAACTTTTTGGTCATAATTCCACTAAACATGTTTGGAGGAAGAAGAATGATGAGTACCATCCCAAGAACACCATCCCTACTGTGAAGCATGGGGGTGGTAGCATCATGCTTTGGGGGTGTTTTTCTGCACATGGGACCGGGCGACTGCACTGTATTAAGGAGAGGATGACCGGGGCCATGTATTGCGAGATTTTGGGGAACAACCTCCTTCGCTCAGTTAGAGCATTGAAGATGGGTCGAGGCTGGGTCTTCCAACATGACAATGACCCGAAGCACACAGCCAGGATAACCAAGGAGTGGCTCTGTAAGAAGCATATCAAGGTTCTGGCGTGGCCTAGCCAATCTCCAGACCTAAACCCAATAGAGAATCTTTGGAGGGAGCTCAAACTCCGTGTTTCTCAGCGAAAGGCCAGAAACCTGACTGATCTAGAGAAGATCTGTGTGGAGGAGTGGGCCAAAATCCCTCCTGCAGTGTGTGCAAACCTGGTGAAAAACTACAGGAAACGTTTGACCTCTGTAATTGCAAACAAAGGCTACTGTACCAAATATTAACATTGATTTTCTCAGGTGTTCAAATACGCATTTGCATCTGTATCATACAAATAAATAGTTTAAAAATCATACATTGTGATTTCTGGATTTTGTTTTTCTAGATTATGTCTCTCACAGTGGACATGCACCTACGATGACAATTTCAGACCCCTCCATGATTTCCAAGTGGGAGAACTTGCAAAATAGCAGGGTGTTCAAATACTTATTTTCCTCACTGTATATATATATATACACACACACATATATATACATACATACATACATACATACATACATACATACATACATACATACATACATACATACATACATACACATATATACACACACACACACACACACACACACACATTTCTAAAAATGTATAATTATTCAATTAATAAAAACATTTATAGTAAAATTAATTAAGAATTGAATGTTAAACAGAACGAAAAAGTGGATGTAAGGGAGAGTTGCACATATATATATATATATATATATAAATCAAAAATAAATATAATACCATTATGAATTTAATATTATATATAAAATCAATAAAATTGAGTTGCTGAGACATACTGGATAGATCTTTCTCTAAAAATTCATTTCCGGAAATAAAAATTAAATATAATTACAATAAAATTAATAGTTATTTAATTAAAAACATTATATAATACCAGGGATGGGCAAACTCGGTCCTGGAGGGCCACTGTCCTGCAGAGTTTAGTTCCAACCCTGATAAAACTCACCTGCCTGTAGCTTTCAAGTAATCCTGAAGGCATTGATCAGCTGGTTCAGGTGTGTTTGATTAGGGTTGGAACTAAACTCTGCAGGGCAGTGGCCCTCCAGGACCGAGTTTGCCCATCCCTGATATAAAACAATTAAATAATAATTAATATTAAACAGAATAAAAATGATGGACAGACTTAGTTCACTACCCCCCAGCTACAAAATATGCTCTAAATGAAATATTATATTAAAATGATAAAATGCCTAACATCATGAAACACCATGAAAGGTGATTTATGACACACAACTTGCTAAAACCTAAAACGTAACATGAGCTAAATTGTATACGGCAGAAGCGAAAGTGTGACGGCCCAACAACATGAGGATCTAAACTCAAGGGAGCGAAGGTGACGGGCGAGGCAGACCACACAGAACTTAGACGAATTAGAGAGGAATGCCGAAGGAAGTGTTTAGTTTTCAGCTTCACTTTCAATAAAGCTGACATACCGCGTGTGTGTTTGATTGCTCCCCCGTCCGTTCCTGTACACGCATGCGGTCCATCTCTTGCTCTGTCTGCTACCTGAGACCTCACCGTATCTAATTTTCTTCATTGCAGCATTAAATGGATGTGCCCTCTTGAAGGAGAAGGTCAGCACTTATTTCCGCACAACTTAATGAAAAGCACATGGCTTGGGTCCCGTTTTAGCAAACCTCCTCCTCCCATCTCTCGCCAAAGTTACTCCTGCTCTCGATGGATGATGAACAAGCTCAACCCTAGAGCGGCCCGATTAAATCGCTAAAAGATCGAGATCACAATTAAAACACCCACGCGATCTTATCCCTAAATGACAGCGACCTGTGTCTATTAAACCATTGACTTTGTAATTTTTTTTTACAAATATTCAGATCATCACAGAAGTACTAGGATAAAGGTTTACACCAGATATAAACACTGATGTCTGCGGTAGCGATCAAAATAGAGAAAATCACCTTTTGAAAGTAACTTGGCACTTCAAATAACGATTGTATCATTACATCGTTACACCAGTAGGTGGCGACAAGTGACTGCTAACAATGCAATTGTCAATGAATAATTAATTTAAGAGATTCGTTCAAAAATGCTGATTCATCCAATAATGAAACAAGTATTTGTGAGTCTTAGTGCCTTATCATACACCCAGCAAAATGCGACGCCTGGCTCGACGCAAATGCTTTTTGTTAGTTTCAGCCCGACGCAGTTATCATTTTCACGTCCAGCTCCACGTTGTTTAAATAGCAAATGCACTCATGCCCATCTGTTCACCCATGCATGGGCGTGCTGGTCTGAACATGAGGTGTGTTCAGCGCATTGTTGTCGCGTTTTGAGGCCACTGAAATAGACTGCGGCAACTGAAACCTGATCTAAAGTCAATGGCGCAATATTTTTTTTATTTAAAGAGCACATTAGTAATATGGGTGTATACACTCAGCTTATTACACACACAGGGACGTGCAGCAGCACACAAAAATGCTGCTCTCTGGAGAATTGTTCAGTCTTTCCACTCGCAAAGTCAAGCCTTGTAAATAGCGAATCCGCCATGGTGCAAGCGCAATTGGCTTTTAAAGGGAAAGGGAGATGAGACTCTGGTTTATTGTACGTTGCGCCCAAAACACACCCATGATTCATGGATTTAGACACACCTGCGTCATGCGCTTCAGACCATGCGCTCAGATCATTAAAATAGGGCCCAGTGAATCATACACTGAATATACAACCGATAATTCATTCAAATTAATTAAACATTTTTAAATAGAATGCAGCAACATTATGTCAGAACCTCTAGTATATTACTTGTTATTTTGTCTGTTCAGAATCGTGGGAAAATCGTGATCTCTATTTAAAAAAAAAAAAACATGATTCTAAATTTATCCAGAATCGTGCAGCTCAACTCAGCTGAGAAGGCAGCAGACCAAAGAAAACCCTGAATCCAGAGGCAGATGCCAAGTGAAAGACATATCACTGCACTCGTAAGCCCAGAGTATACTTCCACAAGGTGGAAACACAGTCCACTGTTTCATAAGCGAAAAAGAAACTGACACAAACTACTGGAGATGACAATAGACACCCGTGTTTAGCGCTTGTGTTAGGGGGTTAAGAGATTTAAGCAATTTTTCGCTCATAACTAGTGGGAGAAATAAAGAAAAAACCAGTGTGCAAACACTGGACAAGGATGAAACTTCGTAGTGCACCAGGCAGGGTCATGCAAAATGAAGTATACTGAGTTAATTTGTGTACATGTAAAAACCATATACTTTTGCCTTTATATTGCTGTCAATCCCACTTAATACAGAAATACCTTTCCTTATAAGCAAAGGCAACAACGGGAGAACGAGTAAAACAAAATAAGGGGCCCTATCATACACCCAGTGCAATGCGGTGCCAGGTGCGACGCAGGTGTTTTTTGCTAGTTTCAGCCCGACACTGCGACGCAGTTATCATTTACACGTCCAGCGTCACATTGTTTAAATAGCAAATGCACTCATGGCGGGCTGGTCTGAAAACAAGGTGTGTTCAGGCGCATTGTTGGCGCGTATTGAGGCAACTGAAATAGACTGCGCTATTGACTTTAGACCAGGTTTTTGTTGGTCAATGGTTGGTCTATTTCAGTTGCCTCAAAACATGCCAACAATGCAAAAATTTTTTTGCTATTTGCGCCTTTAGGCGGCTCCACAACATGCGTACACTCTGCTTATTACACACAGAGACACGCAGCAGCACACAAACATTTTTAAATATTAAAAATAAAAGGATTCCTCTCTGGAGAAGTGTTCAGTCATGACTCATTAAGAGAACAGGGACAACCCTTTAAGACCATGCACCGGGCGCACCGATCATTTTTCCTGTTTTTAAACTAGACCATGCGCTTAGATTGTTATAATAGTGTCTATAGTCCCGTACCACAATTAAAAGAGTCAATCAGCTGTCTGTTTAACTCATAAATGCACCAATGTTGTCAAATTATATTCCTGATTTGATCGTAATATTGACACATTTTTGACATGTGCGACTAGAAATAGCTGCCAATATATCCTTTTTAATTAATTTCATGTAATAAAAAGCCTTTTTCCATCTCGGAAACATCGCTAAGCCACGGAACATGATATCTGTTTCTGCTTCATGATCTCTAGACCGGATGCTCTACTGGTGGTTGTCCTGCATCCTCATTAAACAAGCTAAAGTTAGTCCAAAACGCAGCTGCTAGAGTTCTTACCAGGTCAAGAAATTATGATCATATAACCCCAATTTTATCATCTACATTAATTAACTATTAAGTTCTGCATCGATTACAATGTATTGCTACTAACTTGCAAAGCCCTAAATGGTTTAGCTCCTGTGTATTTAACTGATCTTCTATCGCCCTGCAATCCATCACGCTCTTTAAGGTCACAGAACTCTGGGCTTTTGGTTGTTCCTAGGATATCCAAGTCCACTAAAGGAACTTGAGTGATTTGCATTTGGCTCTGAATCTCTGGAATAGCCTTCCTGATAATGTTCAGGGTGCAAAAACACTCTCCCAGTTTAACTCTAGATACATCAAGACATCTCTTTAGCCAAGTATTCACACAATGCATCTCATAACCTTGCACTCCACTTATATCAGATCAAATGCACATGCTGCTTGAAATGTTATGAACAGCAGCTACGCTACTCATTGTCCATTTGCTTTTTTAGAAATTACGCCAGCTCCAGTCTCTTAGGAAGATTTCAGAAGACCCAACACTATGAAGAGATGACGCCAACTCCGAATCAACATACGCAACTAACAAATTTTCTATATATTGTAATTATTATGATCACAACTCTTAATAATTGCTTTAATGAGCTCATTGTTTCTGCCTAAATGATCACATGATTGATGTTAGCTAACTGCATGATTTGTTTTATCTCAGAACAGTACATTTCTGTCATATGGACATTACTTTGACACAGTCACCTCTGATAACAGTTAAACTGTAATTTTCTGTAAAGCTACTTTGAAACGATCTGTATTGTGAAAAGCACCCTACAAAAATGTGGCTAGAGCAACCTGACTTGTCTTAAAAGAGACTTTGATTACCTCCAATGATCTACTAATATTGTAAATCAAAGCGAGGAGGACATTAAAAAGAGTCCTAGTCCCAGCTGGCACTGATTCTGTCCCCGGCGAGCGCAGGCATATACGCGGGCAGGCAAAAGAGGCCAAGTGTATTGCTGGAGGAGTTATGACAGGGCCAGGGAACCGGTGAAGGATGTGGCACATCTGACTACAGCTCCAGCACCATCTGTCAGCCTGGCAAAATCACTCATAAGCAGGTTACAGCTACGGCCTCCTGCAAGCCCTCGCTGCCTCTTATCTACACCATGAGTGACCCGGCAGAGGGCAGAGTGGGTATGGAAGGACATGCATGAATCATGATGCACCACCTTCAAAAGCAAGACGTTAGAAGACCTCACCATCATGGATGGGACGTTAAAGGGTAAAACACATTTGAGGAACACCGGTATTCACCTAACTGGTAAGGCAAAACCTTACACAAATAGATTGTAAAATCTAATGTATGCTAAAATTAAAAAAGAAAATAAATATTTTTTCTAAATCACGAAACCAATCTTGGCCATCCAAAAAGTATTAAAAGTGATACAGATCAAGTTCAGGCAGTGGTTTGAGTGTGCTTTTGTAAAAAAAAAAAAAAAACTGTTTGGGTTGAGTTAGTTTGTATGTGTGTTGGTTGATATTGGGACAGCTGGAGCCAATGGGCCATGGGAATACACTCATCATGAATATTCAGGCCCAGCCTCTGGAAGAAACAGCCGCCAGAGTGATGTCACATGTTCTAACAGTTGTGCGAGGCCACTTTCTGGGTCTGCTGGAGGATTGCATATCAAAAAGAGAGAGGGAAATGATGGAGATATACTTGCAATGTTCCTCTTTTGTCATTTTTTCCTCTGTTATTTTCTGATCTACTGTACAAGCTCCATAGCTACACCTAGCATTTTTTTTTCTATGGTAATAACTTTAAAATGTGAAGAATTACTAATGATAAAATATTAAAAAACGATTAAAAAAAGGAGTATGTTAAATAACATGTAGGCTAAATTGAGAAGAAAAAATCTATAGACGCATTTGAAACTGCACATCCTTAAATTAAATAATGCATCATGATATAGTTACCTTTAGTTTCCTTGAATAATCTTTTCCACGCATCTTTATCTGGGAATGTTGTACTGCGAGCCCCGGAGCAAGTTCCCAAAACACTGTTTCAGGGTTAAATAAAGTTCCAAAAACAACTTTTCCCTTTAATATTACAACTATACCGTTCACTCCCATTACCAATGGGAATAAAGACAAATCCTCATTTGGCTGACCAGATGTTCCAACAGCCAGCAACAACTGTCTGCGAAACCTGCCGTTCCTCAAGAGATGCTCAAAGATCACAGATGCATCATCTGTTCTCAACAACAGGAAAACAATAGCATATTTTTAAATACTCGAAAACGAAAGAATTAAAATATCCCCCAGTGGTACCAGTTTAACAACAAAAACGAATGCTTTATGTTTAAAAGAAGTTCTTGCAGGGCATGTGAAAAATAGAAAAGCATCAGGTTGTGTTTATTGGTACAGCAAATTCAGCTCAATTTTATTTTCCGGTTTTCTTCATGGTGTCCGAGTCATCGACGCAACATGAGCCAAATCTGTTTCGGGAAACGTCTGTGTCATGGAAGTGATGTAGAGCGCAAAGCAGATGGGATAGATTAATTAACCAATGTATGTTTAAGAAGAAAGGTATTTATTTGCGT
This sequence comes from Romanogobio albipinnatus, assembly GCA_023566225.1. NCBI lineage: Eukaryota > Metazoa > Chordata > Actinopteri > Cypriniformes > Gobionidae > Romanogobio > Romanogobio albipinnatus. Next base: position 7,787,121 of record CM042263.1, read on the forward strand.
GAGTGGCCAGGGGCCGGAATTAAAAGACCTAAAAAGAAACAAGGGACAGGCCAGTCGATCTTTTTTGGGATCTCTATGAAACCAGCGTTTTCACAAGCTAGGAGCTATCAGGTTGCAACTTAAAGTGGTTTCAGGGAAATCATAAATAAATAAGAATAAAATAGGCAATCTGGAGCAGAGGAAAGCTCTTTGTTTACTGGCTGCTCAGGGGACCTGAAACGGACCCTCCGAATAAATAAATACAACCGCTACAGGAAGTTCAGCTGCTTCCCCTCAGGTCCAGTTTAGTTTTATTAGCTACAGTCCTGTAAAGATACTAAACAACGACTGGCTCCCCTCCTTTCTCTCTCAGTCCTGCACGTGTACTTGCCCCACCGCATGCTCCAATACACCATTGCCACGCTCAATACAAGCCTGTAGAAATCATAAACATCCTCCCTCTGAAGAGATCGTCCAGACATACTTTCTCCAGGTGCACCTCAGACAACAGCCAACTAATCAGCACTGGAGTGTTGCTACCTTCCCTTCCTTGTGTGGGCAGACCTGATCAAAACATACAATTCTGTCAGCATTTACTCACTCTCATGTCGGTCCAAACCAACAGTCAAAAGGTAAAGAACATCCTGGCCAATCTTTTAAATATAATGAAAGTGAACAAGAACTAGACCAAGCTCCGAAATATATTTAAAAAAAAACATTACAGTGGTCCATTCAACTTGTGCACTATAGGCTCTGTTTACACCTGGTATTAAGATGCGTTTCACAAGTAGACGAGAGAGACACGTTCCCGGTTACACCTGGTGTTTTAATCAGTCTATTTTGTCCACATTCAACAACTTCTATCCTGATTTCTTCAGGGTCTATGAACGGGTAAATGTCTGAGCATTTTCAGATCTTTCAATCTAATGAATGAAATAAGCTCGCAAAAATTTACACATGAACACGTTTGGAACAGCTTTGGTTTCTGCTCTGATAGACCACGCCGAACACTGAGTAGAGTACGTGTTAGAAATCAGGAATAGTGAGAGAACATTGTGCTTGGCACGTTTTTCCTCTTCAAATCAAACTTGGGTCTTCAGCTGACAAAGTTTAAATCCCGTCTCACTAGTGTGCTTCCTATAAGGTTTACGCATTAGGTCAGTAATTGGAGAGTAGTTTTTTTTTTGGCTGTTTGAACGCATTCCACCACATGAGCATTTAACACTTCGGTCGATTGCTTTTTGATGTGTTTTCAACTACCTCTGGAAGTGGTCAAAGTGGACCAGCTTAAAACATTTTAGACCCCTTTTACACCTGTATTTAGCGCTGTCCACTTGTGATAGGATTGACGAAAACGCTTCTTAACTCTTTCACCTCCATTGACGGAAATTTCCATCTTTTCACTGTTATACGGTAGGGGGCGCTATTACACATCTTCTGAAAGAGTACAGAATCTCCGGATCAAAGCACATGCGAAGAAGCAGAAACAAGTGATAACATATGTATATGTAAAATAACGCGATCACCAACATTAAACAGCATCAAAACTGCCTAATGTTACTGAATGAAATGTTGACCTAGGACGAGGTATATGACTGTGCAAGCATTAGGGGTATTGATGAACTCGATCTACTCCATCTGTGTTTTGATCATCGTTCTGAATTCAATCCAGACATAGTGTTAATAAAAAAGAAGCCAGAATAAAACAATTTTTTTTGTTTTTGTTTAAAAGCAGATGGTCTGTTTTTTTCTTTTGATATATTGCATGTTCAGATATTCATACAACAAAATATTCTGGGGGTCATGAAAGTTGTGAAAATTATCAAAATTAAGAATTAGGAATTAAGAATTAATAATCAGATGTAAACAGGGTCATACACTACAGTTCAAAGGTTTGGGGTCGGTATCTTATGCTCACTAAAGATATTAGTTTGATAAAAATGACAGTAATTTTATGAACATTTTAAAGGTCCCGTTCTTCGTGATCCCATTGTTCAAACTTTAGTTAGTGTGTAATGTTGCTGTTAGAGCATAAATAATACCTGTAAAATTATAAAGCTCAAAGTTCAATGCCAAGCGAGATATTTTATTTAACAGAAGTTCCCTTTCAAAGCCTACAGCGAACGGCCAGCTTGGACTACATCCTGGTACAGCCTGCTTTAATTACGTCAGTAGAACAGACTAACCTCCGCCCACAAGAATACGCGAAAAAGGGGGCGTGGTCTTGTTGCTCTCCCACGTGGAGAAGAGGAAGTGTTGCGTGGAGAAGACGAGGAAGTGTTGCCAACTATTCTGACACCGGCTGTGAGGTGAAGACCACATGTCCTAAGATTCTGCGCTCAAACGTGGCGTCATCAAACTACGCCTTAGTTTTGAACAGGCAACCTCTAGTAGACGGAAAAGTTACATAGTGTAGCTTTAAGAAACATTTATTACTATTATCAATGTTGAAAATAATTCATTATTTTTGTGGAAACCGTGATACTTTTTCCAGGATTCTTTGATGAATAGAAAGTTAAAAAGAACAGGATTTATGTGAAACTTGTCTTCACTGTCACTTTTTTAAACAGTTTAATGCACTGAAAAGGTGTTTATTTATTTATTTTATAAATGGTACTATTTTATAGATCCAACCTATAATAGGTTTTTACCTATACTATTTTTTACAATGTCCACTCCTAAAATGTTCAATAATATGTGTCCATGTACCTTGAATGTGGGGACAGGGAGAGGAACAAGAGGAGGACAGGTGTGTCAGTGCACCGGTGTCTTTTGAAGGAGGGCACTGGGTGAACAGCTTGCTCTCAGCAGGGGTCCTACAGAAGGAGCAGGTGAAAAGCTATCCCCCTGCACCTCTTTTACAGTGTCTACCTGACACCGCATTGAGCGAGGGGTGAGGAGAAGAGGAAATCAGCCGATGGAGTCGTGAGCAAAGACGCCATCTGGCAAAGGTTTCGGTGGCAAAACTCTGCGAGTTGGGAGAGAAGCCATGCCACGGAAAGGTCAGGTGATAATGATGCCACTATCTTAAAGGATAATGGGCTTAAACATACATATGCATAACAGTTACACTTGAGAAAAGAAGAAAAAGGACAGTTGGACTTTTTTCTTTTCTTAAGTTTCTTCTTTTCTCATCCTCGCCAGAAGTTTTAGGAAACTGAACACAAACTATTGTTCTCATTTGTACAGCGGGCAAAGTTCATTTATGCACCAGTAGGGGGTACCAAATGCCACAGCATGAAACATTCATATTTATAGACATTGAGGCCCGGACCAACCTGACACACAAATTAGCTCTAGCCAGAGTGAGCAACCGCTCAACCAGAGATATCCAGCTGGACGGGACGCTGGTCAAGACTGACGTTTACAGGCCCGCTAAGCTTCACTGGCTCTCACGTATCATTGGTCTATTATTTAACAAACCTTTTCTTTCTTCCCAAAAGTTTCTCCTTATGTTAGCGCAAGTCACAGTAATGCTAAATTTAGATCTTGCTTGAAAACGTCTGATCCGGATAGAGAGGCCCATTTGCCTCCCACCCCCCACTCTCTGCTGGGACACCTAATCTGGTTCATTAATGCTCCCAGTCGACCATCAGGGCTGGTCTCCCACAGATAGCTCAGATTTCAGCCGTCAGTGGCGCACCTGTGCCATCACCTGCTCTGCACACGTTTAGTGCCGTTTTAAAACCAGTATGTAGAGAAATTATTACTTAAAGTGAGGTATTTTTCATCTCCTCATTGTTGGAAAAATAAAGCAAATATTTAGTGTCCAAGCAAACAGTACACATTCAGCATAGGCGGTACTTCCGAAAAAGGGGGAACATTTGTTCTGGGCCCTGGTTTGAGGGGAATTTAATCGCGATTTTGACTGAGTGATTACACCGGAAGGCCCTTGATATTGGTCTAGGCTCTGGCTATAGGTTCAAATATTCCAAGTCAATGGGTAAAAGAGCAAAAGAAGAGGATCTTTGTCAGGGGAAGCACATTTAGACACGGGAAGATGGAAACAATTAGAGTTAAATGGGACCTGAGTGTGCCAGCGGATGGCTTGGATTTGTAGTAAGGAGGATTCCGGCTTGGCGCATTGATTGCAAGAGGATGTCTCCACTTAAGAAGGCAACGCCCTCACCTTCTCCAGACCACACCGCAGCATTCAAACTCGGGTATAGAGGGTCTGGCTGCCTCCCAAAAGCTGGATCGTTGAACGCTCTACATTGCTGCTTTACCCATGCAACTTTAAACATGATTCAATCTGGGTTTTTTGGAGGATCCATTAGATTTCACAAATGTTTACACTACAAACGACTGGCCCAAAATCAAAAACTTGTTTGTAAGTGTGCCAGTTAAAGAAAAGAAGATTGTTCAAAGTTGTTAGGTAAAGGGAACATGAAAATCTGTGTCTTTTCGAGACTGTCATAGCCCAATGTGGCCTTGCTCATCTGGACAGATGGGAATCGTTGTTTTGCTCTTTGCAATAAAAACAGGCATTAAAGAAATACCGCTCAACTGCTATGTGCACATATAGACTTGGCAAGCTCTAACTCGGTGTGAATGTGTGCAAAATTATACTTTGGAAGGACCAACCAGGTCTAGTCCAAATGCTGCACTTATGAGTGCCATAACTTCAGCATATTCCAGCTCTCAACCCTGTGCCCTCCAGCATGGCCCTTGCCAGACAGCAAGAGGACAGCCGGCCCCTTGCTGGCTTGTCCCTGCAAGCATCCCTCGACTGAAAAGGGGGCGACAGAGTTCCTGGATGCATCAGGGCTACAGATGTGCTGCCAGCTTTGCCAGGGGTCACCTTGGAGAGGCCCATGGCAGCTTGTCCCCTGGCTCCAGCTGGCTCTCACTTTAATCTGCCCAAAGAGGGGGAGAGATCCAGGCAGGAATACGGCATCTCGTACAGGATAACCCATGTGGATATCACGTTAACCACTATTTGGTTTAGCACTAAAAAACCTAAATGGGACGCTTGCAGGAGGGATGTTGGCCTCCAGAAATGCCCCCACCAGCTGTTAAGCCTCCCCAGAGTCATGGGGTCAGCAGCACCCCCTGTTGGAAGCATGTGTAACATGGCGACAGGCTCAGGGGGGTCATGAGGTGCCCTGCACCGGGCAGACGTAAGTAATGGGGCCTCCCCGCTAGGAAGGCACAGCTCTGAATCAATTTAATTAGATGGGCGTAGTGGGGTGAGTGGGACAGGACACACAAAGTTTCAGTTTTTTAACATGAAGGCTGCAAATAACATACGTCCACTATTAGGAAACAACAAACCAAGAGCCTGTGCATTTCATTGATATTTACGCAAATTAATGAGTGTTGTTAAAGGGATACCAGACAGTTGACGGTGCCCATATTTTTTTTCCTACAATGGAATTCAATGGATCCCGTCAACTGTCTGGTTACCGACATTCTTTAAAATAATCTTCTTTTGTGTTAAATAAAAGAAAGAAACTCACACAAGTTTGGAACAACATGAGGGAATCATTTTTGGGTGAACGGTTCGGTTCATGTCACGGTTTTGGAGCCACTGTTCAGTTCGGTTCTGTTTGCTTTGGAGTCATCGTTCATGGCGGGCACCAGTAATAATAACACTAGATTCACTTTTAACTAAATAATAACAACAGCAATAGTTTAACTTTATACATTGGCTTCACGTTTTCTTTAGAGCAGTTAGCATACCCGAGTACACTCAAATGAAATAAATGTCTGCACTGTAGACTAGTCAGAAATAATCTTCTAATTTTACCATTTACCATAATGTTTATAAAAAAAAAGCACATTTATTTAATAAAAATTGATGACACACACAAGTAATGTCCCACTGTAGCCTACTTAACAAACACATTAATTGTATGAATATGACTAATACTGATGAATAAATAGGCCTATAAGTGTTTTTTAAGGAGTTTTTGTTAATACTATAGAGTAGCCACCACACAAATTTAAAAATAAACTAAATAAAGTGAAAATAAAGTGGCATTTTGTGGTTATGGCAACAACAGTTACCATGGCGAATACACAATACTTCATGAACTGTTAATGAAACATGAAAACTGCTCCTGATAAACAGAATGCACATCATAACTGCACGCAAATCCTTCCCAGCTTCCTATACGTCAAACCAGTTACGTGATTTATTGGTACTTTACTTTTATTTCATGACTTACAAATTGACATCGTAAATTGTTATTTTGTAACAAGCTACGAAAATGACGATGTTGCTGGGACTCCAAGGTAGAATTTTGGGGAAACTGGCTCTTTTTCTTTCCACCATGCTGCAACTTGAGCGATCACCCAAGAGGCGCGACATGCACTTGGAAGACAAAAGTTAGTGTATACTGTATATTAAATATTATTATTATAATAATATTTAGTAAAACACAGCTCTTATTAGTTGTTTAAAGTGTACTAATTACTATTTAATCTAATGTCAAGGAAGAAAAAAAAAAAGTGTGGCATAAGGTGAAGTGAGAGCTGGGCTGGGGCAGCAGAGGGCGGGGCACGCTCGATTCGGCATGAAAGTATCGCGGTTTTAAACCGTGGGTGGTGTATCGCGGTTTTTCGGTTCGGTTTGAATATCGTTACACCCCTACTTAATAAAAAACATTATTTGTAACATCTAATTCATTCCACAAAAATTAGTGCCACCTGTGTATCAGGTGGACAGTTTTTGAACAGGTAGACTGTGTGCAAGTGACATATCTCTGACCTTTCGAAAGTAGGCCAATTCTCTCATTATCTGGCAACAAGCAATGTTTTCCAGAGGTGATTGCAGTGGTGGTCTTATCATATTTAATCTCCTGATTTCAGTGACATCTGTCCATACTGCCTCTCTCACATGCAGGCACTCTCTCTGTCCTCTGTATGTCCTGTCTCCATGAGCATCGTCACCCGACAAACACACTCATCTCTGATCATTCGCTGAACAGTAATCTCGCCTAATCCATCTAGATATTTTTAATGAATTAAGTGGCAATCTAGATTTTATTTTCAGTAACCATCCACTCATCTGATTGATTGTGAAATCAGGCCCTACATCAGACAGATGAGTTTTAAATTCCTATAAACACGTCTAAAAGGTTGTAATTAAACTAGGACACACAGGGACATTAAACTACTAAAAAGAAGAAACAATAATTACAGTCGCAGGCTGAATTGTGCGTCCACCTCTTATGCTTTTACACACTGACATGTGTGTTACACCCAGCTTAACCGGCTGTGCACCCTACAAATGCAGTTCATATTTCATGGTTTTGTGCATGAACTGAGTCTAAGGCCAAACACCCCTCACATGTTTCTGCCACAGCTTAAGTGGGAACATACAGTACTGGGCCTTCACAACCAGAGGAAATGACAAATTCTGTGTAGAGGACACCAGTATGGCACAATTAAAGCATTATGTGAGCACTTAGATGAACACTTAAAAATTTGTTGGTTATTATAGCATCAGATAATATATAATTATAGCATATTATTATTTTAGATTCATGTTATGTTTACATTACATAAATAAAATAGCAATAGCAAGTGGTATTTAAAAATGAAGACACTTTAAGCTAATTAATTAAATAAAAAATGTATATTCAAATAAAACATAGTTTATAATACAGTTATATTATAATTTTATATTTATATAATGTTTATATTATATGAATGTCAGTGCATTAAAAAATCAAACTAAGTTGTATATTTAAAATAAAATTAATAAATGGACAGATTTATTAGATAATTTAAGCTAATTTAGACAATTAATTATTAGACAATTTAAGCATTGTGGAATGAATTAGATATTACAAAAACATAATTTTAATTAAAAATATATATAAAACATTCTGGAGTTGAATTTCAGGCAAAAACACTTCCAAAAAGAATTTTGAAGGTTTTAAAAATATATATTAATATAATATAATATAATATAATATAATATAATATAATATAATATAATATAATATAATATAATATATAATATCATATAATTAATATAATATATAATGTCATAATATAATATTAAAATACAATACATATAAAATCAGATGTACCATTTAAAATTGACAAATTGTGACAATTTGCGGTTGTCAAATATTAGTGAAACATGTCCATAGTTTCTTCGTCCACAAAAAAAACCAAACATATTAAAATAAAAAAAATGGCTCAGAAAAGTGAAGTTAGATCTGAGAAAATGCGCTTGCATTTCTTTGCAAATGCCACTTGGAAAGATCAAATGCAATGAAATGTATTAATTTTTAAGTGTGGCTTAAGTGTCCAAATACATTTTGGTGCCACTGTCTATTTCATCATGATTGCTAATATGATAAATATCAATGCCAGGTACTTGATGACTTATTTTAGTCAATTTCAAGACATTTTAGTCCCGCAATCAAACATCACGCACTGTGACTTCTACAACGGAAGGCGAGGTTCAGTGGCTACGAACTATGGTCATAAATCAAATTCAATAAATTGAATGTTTGGACATCACTTCGTCAGATATTTTGGAGCAGGTGAGTGTGGTGGTACTGTTAGAGACTAGGAGGGATAATAGCTCTGGCCGTGATCCAGTGAAGCCCCGCACCCACAAATACTACCCATGTTCCCCCTTCAATTGGCGACTTACACCTTTTTTTGGCAGCAAAACGGTGGGTGGCTGGAGACCAAGATGAAGGCTATGGAGGAAAAAAAAAATAATTTCTCACCCCCCTAACACACACACACACACACACACACATACACACCACACAGATACAGACACAAAAATACCCCTCCAAATACCAGATGGTGTTTTTGGAATCTGTTTTCTTTTTTCATGACAAAAAAAAGACAACTCCCAAGGAACACGCATTCTGCATACTTGGGTACGGAGCCATACAACCGATGTTGCGTTCATGGAAAGACGAGTATCAAGTGAGACATGACAGCGAAAACTATAAACAAACTGATGATTGCGGCTTGGAGAACAAGAAAAGTAGAAAAGACAAGTAGAAAAAAGTGCGATGAGAGACTTTGGTTCAGGCCATAATTGGTAAATAAATGGCTGAGTGCCATGGCACAATCCATACCTGGTTTAGAAACTCCTCAGGAGACTTCCTCAAGAGCTGATATCAACCTTTCTAAAACATCAAGCCTGTATAAAGTATATGAAAATGTACTGAAAGGGGGATCTGCACTGGAAAAGTCACTGGATGTAGTTACATCATGCATAATTGGGTATAAATGACATAAAACCAAACAGTTGTCGATCTTTCTACTGGATTAAAACCGAAAGATCTTTCACTGTTAAAAAATAATGCTTCCAAAAAAGGAGATGTTCACAGCGATGCCATTGAAGAACCATTAATGGTTCCCCAAATAACTTTTCAGCTAACAGATCTTAAAAGAACCATTTTTTCTTAGTGTGAAGAACCATTTAAAAAAAATCTAAAAGGTTCTACGGATGTTAAAGGTTCTACATGGATCAACAGATGCCAATAAAAAGCCTTTGTTTTTAGGAGTGTACCTAAACTCTCTAAAAGAAGCATCTGAAGGGAGCATCTTCAATCTTATTGTCCCAAACAAGGCAAGAAAAAGGCACCAGACAGGCCCAAAGACCCAGCTGTCTTGGCCAGTAGCCATAGATCTCAAGGGAGAGAAAAAGAGAGGGGCAGATAGAGAGCGAGAGAGTACGAGGAAAGCGAGGGACTTGGGCGAAAGAGCGACAGAGAAGGGGAGGGGGCTGCCCTGCCGAGAGTGGCGTTCCACACAGAGCCATGCCAGGAATAGAAAGGGGTCCTTTTTCTCACATAGCGACCCCTAACCCCCACTAGACAGCAGGGATTTCACACGCATCTCTTCCACACAATTGATCCTTTCATTCCACAGCATAGACACGCAGACACGGGCTTAGATCGAAGAGAGGGGGAGGTAGGGAAGGTAAAAGGGAGACAACAGGACGAACCGTCTCACAAACAGCTTTGATAGCATCAGGTCAAATATAGACGAACACAGACACTTTACGTGTGTGGGGAGGACTGTTTTACGGCAGTTGGGCCAAAACGTCCTTAACGCTCGCTCTACATGCTTAAAAAAGGCCATTTGGCCTTGGCAAGGGTATAGGTGTCACATGGCAGTGACAGCCCGGCCACTGGGAGCAGCCATCAACCTGTCTATGTCGCTATAATGGAGAAATGTAGCACATTATACATTTAATATGCATAATGAGTATAATAGGTTTCAGTGCAAAAAGCTTAAACATTTATACAAATTTCATTTATGAGATTAATTATATTTGTATTATTTATGTTAGATATAATAGCCTTCATTATATACATACATACAGTATGCACGCTATTCTTAAAATAGTCATTGATGTAATTTCTTCTAAAACTTTTGGGAGAAAGTATGTCGATCTCAATAGGAACAACAGAGGGAATCCAACATGAAGCACCTATTTATGAAAAACATTGCAAAACGGTCCAGCATATTTGAAAAGACACAAAGGATTCTCAGTTAATATCTTGAACCGACTCCAAATTCAGCTTCCTTTACTTCCTCTGTTGTTGTTTTTTTCCGTTTTTTTTTTTTTGAACCACAGAGCCACATCCAAATCTGATCCGCGTTTCTTCGCATCTCTTGATGGAAAGCCAACAAAACAATCGTGTGCCAAGTGCGAGCTTGAGAGAATGCTAAAATTCACCTGTCAATATTCTCAGAGCCCATCACTGCATTAATTTATTTCAACACGCATTTCACAGCTTCTGGCAGTTTTGATATGGGGGGGGGGGGGTATCTATATGCATAAATGAAAAGAAGTAACAAAATGAGCTCTTGGAACCGGGCATGAAAGCTCATGAAGCAGATATACATCACATTACAAAAGAGGCAAAAACACCCCCAGGCACATTTTCTACAAAAGACATTAAACATATGAACGGATATTAGAGACTTTGCTTAAGTCAAGCTAAAGTCTCCAAAGTTAAAAACTACTCCGAAATCAGAATTCTTTATAATGCAAGGCTGCCTACTGTGTGTGTCTGTGTGTGTGTGTGTGTGTGTGTGTGTGCTCAAATACACAGTAAAATGTGTTGTTTCAACTTTCAAAATTAAGTGTTCGTGCTGCCTTAAAATTCCAAGTTGTCACTTAGTACAACTTCACATTTCAAGTTGACTAAACTTAAAGTTAAAGGGATAGTTTACCCAAAAATGAAAATCATCCCATAATTTACTCGCCCTCAAGTCATCCTAGATATATATATTACTTTCTTCTTTCAGACGAATACAATCTGAGTTATATTAAAAAAAATGTCCTGGCTCTTCCAAACATTATAATGGCAGTGAATGACAGCCCAAAATTAAGCACAAAAAAGTGCATCCATCCATTATAAAAGTATATCCATATGGCTCCAGGGAGTTAATAAAGGCCTTCTGAAGTGAATTAGTTTGTGTAAGAAAAATATCCATATTTATACCGCCTTCCATATTCAACTTACGCAGAAAGTGACTTCATCGTTGCGCCAGTTGAATAAGGAAGGCGACCCGCCGGAAACTAGCTATTTTACTTTATAATGTATTAAATATGGATATTTTCCTTACACAAACCCATCGATTCACTTCAGAAGGCCTTTATTAACTCCCGAAGCCGTGTGGAGTACTTTTATAATGGATGGATGCACTTTTTTGGGCTTCAAATTTTGGACTGCCGATCACTACCATTATAAAGCTTGGAATAGCTAGGACATATAACTCCGATTGTATTCGTCTGAAATAAGAATGTCATATACACCTAGCATGGCTTGAGAGTGAGTAAATCATGGGGTAACTATCCCTTTAAGGCAGAATGAACACTTAATTTTAATTTTTTTTTACAGTGTATTAAGTGAAAGAACAAACATTTGATAGGGCTGAATTGCTTTTTTAAAGGTGCTGCTCGGTCACCCATTGACAAATTAATTCTGACTCCATCAGGTGGGCGGTGAGTCATTCAGGGCTGGTAACGGAAAGCACATTAACAGATTGAGAGTCACTGAACACTCAGTGTGTGCCCTGAGCACCAGCCCAGCTCTGGAGGTCTGAGCGAGTGGGATAGAGAAGCTGCTCCCTCGCTTCAGGGCTCGGCCTGGAAGTCCCAGAGCACAGACACTGAGAGAGCATGCGGTGCTCAGGAAGTTCAAGCAGACAATTTTAATCCTCCAATTTCCTCCACTCTAATCATTTCTCCGTAGTCCACGGTGGAGGCCAAATTAGAAACATCTTCCACTCCGACATAACACACACTGCCCGGACAACAGGCGGCAAAAATGGGACGTTGTGTAAAACAAAGTGCCACTATAGATTTGTGTCAGGTTTTGTCATGTGGTCCAAGCACTTTAAAGCCTTGTTACATTACAAAGTGTGTGTGATAAAATAAAACTGCTTTACTAAATAACCTAAAAGTATACTAAAAGTATAACTATTTTATACAATTAACTCCAGCTGTGAGTTGTTCTAACAATCTAGGTTGCTTATTTCACTTGTGAACATTTCCAATATTTTAAAATACAGAATTAAATGACAAAAAATGTGCTTGCAAACCGTTAAATGATTTATCATTATTTCATTTGAGTTAAGTAATTACTAATCATTGAGAGTCTTATAAAAAGGTATAATAATCTAAACCCAATATAAGAAATCGCAAATTCATGAATAATTTAGTTTCCATTATACACACTCAAGGTCGCCTTAAGACCTTAATTAACAAGTTTTACATAAGCTAGACGCAATTATATCGCATTATAATTATAAGGTCCTATTCAAAAGCTCCTTCGGTATATTGCAATAACCCTGCACATATTTAAACAGCACGTGCGAAGAGAATTAACACAGAGGGCTTATGAAAGCTGACAGTGTTTTTGTCTCTCTTTTAACCTAATTTGATCTGTGACGTTAGCGCTGCGGGCGGCATACTCCAGTGGACCCTTACATCAGCGATCATATAATGATTTTATGCCCTCACCCTATTCCCTCCGACTCTCACCCTCAAATTGTGTGCCTCTCGGGGGTGTCTGCTCACTGACAAGCAGATTACAGAAGTGCCAATTGTACAAAGGATAAAATCCCATTAGCCCCTTAGGTGGTAAGGGATCCCATCGCAGGAGCATTAGTGCACTGGTGAGTGGACATCACACCCGGTCCGCCTCTTTGCCCCAAAAGCTCAAGCACCGCAGGAGAACAAGCGGTGTTAATTGCAGCGGGTATTTTAAAACAATGTCTCCATGCATGTTGAATATTTAAGAAGCTTTATAAAGGATATGGATTATTATTGTATCTTAAGTGAGGACATCAGTCTCGTCCACATTTTCACTGCCACTGAAAAACTAAACATGTTCTGGCAATCCAACTAAAGAACTTATAGATGCACTAATAAAAAGCCAAATGAAATTGAATAAAGGTTTACAATTTAGTATAAATGTAAACAGAGTATTGGTTGTCTGGATGTTTCAGGCATTACTGGTCAAGTAAAAGCAGAAAAGGGCAAAGAAAAAACGTCACATTTTGATCTATTCATTAAACTACAATTCACTTAAAAATACCTTACAGAACAAATAAAATTCAGTTTTTTTACTTTCAATGTTTTTATCTTTCCTTTTATCCCCTACAAATACATAAAACAACCACTTGAACTAATGAAAAATGAATGTGATGTATTTATTTCACCAAATCAAAATGTTTAATGCTATTTTTAATAGTAGGGGATTTTTATTTAAAAAAAAGTATAGTTTAAACTTTAAAATAAAAATAAAATCTTTTTTAAAAAATCTAGTCATTTTCTAGAACATCTGCTTAGCTGTGTGCAGTTTCAGTTGCAGTTTTTTTGTTGTATTGTTAATATCATCTATTGTTTATACTGATATTACAATTATAATAAAATAATACTTTTTAAAAGTACTGTAAAATGTATGTCAAATTAATTTAAAATATAAAAAATAAAGTCATTGTCTCTAACAAGCAAAAAAAAAAAAACTTTAAAGAAAAACAAGGTGACCTACAAAAAATACTAATATATTGTGTACCATTTAAAATAGTTATTTTTGTGTGTGTGTGTGTGTGTGTGTGTGTGTGTACAAACGTTACATTTAATATCAGCATTACGGTTAATCTATGTGTGGAAACACAATACGGCAGATACAAACATACAAAATCTTCTGATCTAAACTCGGCCACATGTTGCATAAAAACATTAGTGCAATAACTAATGGCAATTTGAATATGTAAGGTATATTTCAAATTCTCACAATATTTCTGCAAAACCATTTATCAAATGTGAATTTGTGGAATTCGATTTTCAGAATTTCAAACTATATCAACTCATTTTATCTAAAGACTATTTTAAGTGGCAAATATTAGCTTTCAGGTTTTAAAAAGCTTAACGTGTACTATATTGAGATTTGCAAAGCAAGAAATTTATTTTAAAATGTTGTCATTAAGTTGCAAAACATATTAAGACCAGCACAAGAGAAGTGAGTATTGTCACTCCGTTATCTTTGCAAGCCAAATTAATACGATTTTAAAGGAAGTGCAATTTTTGATCAACCAAAAAATAAATAAAATGCATACCAACTCATCAACTAAATTAAGGACAAACTAAAAGGAATAAAAAAAAAGTGCCCGAGCAGTTGCACAGGCTCACATTCCCGCGGTGCCTCTGCAGCACCTAATGTGCATCGCGGAGACGAATTTGTGCACATTACCACCCTCAACTTCACAGAAACTGCACCGATCCCATTAAGCCCTCCAACCCAGATACAAGAATATAACATTTCTCTTCCTCTAATCTGAGCGCTCAAGTAGTTTCCCATAAAGGCGGTAAAAGAAACATGCACTCCAGTTTCTCTCTCACCAACTTTCCTCAGCAGTGTCATACAGAGAGACAAGCTTGTGTGACCCGGGTGAGGGGGTGAAAGTGGAAGGAGGGGGGAGACAATTCGAGATCTGAAGTTTATGCTGCCAAATAATACAGTTATTGTTCCCGTGCAACACAACTACCTAGTGTTTAAATTGGCAAAGGAGTGTGTGCAACAACAACAAAAGTTCTTTCGGACACCATAAAGGTTTGTTCAAAAAACAGCAATTAAAATAACGAAGGCAATAATGCTGTTTAAGTTCAAGCAGGGCTAATGAATCATTGCCTAATGAACCCTGGACACTCTGAAAAGCCTTTCATGTACCCGACGCGGCTCATTTGTAACTGCCGGCCACAATAGACTATTGTGAATCCCTACCCCTCCTCATCTCGCTGCGATCTACAAACCAGACTTTTTTTTTTCTCTCCCACTTTCACCTCTCTTAATTTCTGGTGGAGCGACAGTTATGTCAAAGGTTGTCTAGCCTCACTGACCACAACAAGCAAGTTAATCTGCCCCGGCACAGAGTCCGTCTTGTCCCAGAACACTTTGGAGTTTTTTTTCCCCCCTCTCTCCTCTTCATGCTTTAATTGCAGCGACGGAGTGTCATAGCCGAGGAGCGGAGCGCCGATTGAGCACTGAGCGAGCGACCGCGTGCACCACATAACCTCAGTGTAAACAAGGGATTAAAAGAATCGATGCAAGACCTGTCCTGTTTCTCCTTCTTTGGACTCCTGCGCAAAACTTTTCTGTCAAGCGAAAGCGGAAGACGCCGGGGAAGAGAGAAAAAAAACACTCGCGGGACGTCTCATTTGCGGATACGGACTGACAGCAGAAAAGTAATGAATGAATGAGAAATGTCTCTTGTGCGAAAGTGACAAAAGAGCTTTTGTCTTGACGAGGATATATTTAAAAAGCAAAAAAAACAAGTCAATTGTTATCTGGCATCTTTAACAAAGAGGACAATAAAAGAGGAGTACATAAAAGAAGACAAATGTGACAGGAGCTATTGCGTGGAACAAAACTACAATAAAAAAAAAAACTAATTGCCACCAACTGGACAAAAAAGAAAGAGGAGTTTCAAAAAACAAAGTGTGTTCTATGTGCATAAAAACGAAGGAGGGAAGTTTTTCTTAGGGGAAAAAAAAGGTAAAAGAAGAAGAAGAAAAAAAGGTTCGGTCGCTGCCAACTTACCATCCACCAAGTTCTGGCCGAGATGTCGTAGCAGAGCTGCCATTTGATGGAGCCTTCCGAGGTTTTAGCTGCCATTACGCTGTCAGCAAGCTTCATCTGATGCTAGTGCACTCACCGGAGATAAGACACCTAATTGAGAAAACATTTGCACTGGCATGTTGGGCAACATGTAGCCCACTCCATACCATATGGAATCATGGGTAAAAAAAATCCTTGACAATGAACCAATCTCACGCAGACCCCGTGGCAAGGTGAGCGGCAGTCATCTGCTCACAGAGCGAGCTGTCCTTAAAAAAATACACCACAATGATGAGCCCTTTTTTTCCACATCACTGAGTGCCCGAGGTCCTTTTTTCTCCTTAATTAGGGCTCGCGCTTCATCACAGCCACCATCATCGCTATCATCATCACTATCACAATTTAGTTGACTTAGGTCTGCTCGAGATCTTTTTCTCCTTCATTCACTTTTTTTTTGGAGGAGTGGAGAGATTTAATAGGACAGAGTCAGGTTGCGGGAGTTAAGGGAACGGACTGATGCGCCACAGGCTATTAGCCTGAAATTTTGCTGGACAGATGGAACTACTTAAAGACTATCATGCAATGTTTTGTTTTGGACTTCTTCCCCCTGTGCCGGAAAAAACTTTCTTTTTTGGGGCAAATTTATTTTCAAATCGTAGTACAGAAATATTCAACGCTTACTGACAGTTCTGCTTTTACAATGTTCAAATTATTTTACTGTTTGACCGTTTGACTATCCTGATATCATTTACAGTGACACTCGCATACGTTTTTACAGTATTTTCTACTAAAAGAAAACTTTTATTCACTTATTTATGTTTAAAATTAAGCATGAAATATTTTCAAATATTATTTGCTAAAGACTTTATTATTAAAACATTTTAACTTTTAAACCTATATATATATATATATATATATATAGTCTCTTTTCTCAAATGCATTTTTGTCTCCTAAGCCCAAAAGTGATATAGCGACAGAGGTTATGAGAGGTCTGGGTGCTTCAGGTTCCTAAGTAAGGGGAATACCTGAGATATGGGCAAGAGAGGGAGAGACTAACCATCAAACAGTTCTCCCATTGTGACGCTGGCTGAGGAATGTGATTTAGCCGGAGATATTGGGAACATTGTTGGGAAAGGAGAAGTGGAGCACTGCAGGTAACCCTTACACGAGAGCCTGGACCTATAGGAAGATTAAAAAGAGTGGTCAACTTTTTCAAGCAATTTTCCTTTTTGAAAATACACTTAAAACAAGCCTTTTGTTAATTAAGTACATTAAATACTTAATGTCCTTAGCATTGATCAAATTCAACATGGCTAAATTAATTTGCAATATTATTAAAATAAGAAATTTGAACTTTATTATTATTAGACTATAAGTTCTTCGATTTTAAGTGTGAACTTTTTGTCTCAAAATAAAACTTGTGGCTGCTAAATCCCGCCGCAGTAACGCTGGGCTTGGTGAGAAATGACGGCAGATAATCTTGCGAACAGAACGGCAGGGGTCTGGACACTAGCCCTGATTGGGAGCCGTGCCATACGGCCAGCAAGCACTGTTTACTATATACATCTCACAGGTCATCAGGGTTCACACACAGCCAAAGTCTGGGCTAACATTGCACAGGAATGCAATTACAGCCCTCTCACTATGAAAGCTTGGGAGGTAATCATTTCAACAATGCTGCTTCTGGAGAGTTTTGTGGATCCAAACAGCATTTAAATAAGGAGAGATGCATGTAAGTGAAGCGAGTGTGGAGCACTGGATCAAATCTACGAGTATAAATATGTAAACATAACCTATTAAATAACCTTAAAAAGTAAAAAATAATTTACAGAAAATAAAAAGATTGTACATGGATGTCAATTAAAAAATCTTATCTTACAGAATGATTGGCAAAAAAAAATTATGCAGATAAAATCATCACCTTCCCTTATGTGCGAAATTCATATTAACACAAATCATTTATTGAAATAGAAAAACTAGCACATGAAATGTGTTGTTATCCCACGTTCCTCTGTTGCCCAGTAGAAGGCACTCTTGTACTGATCTGACCTGCTTTGATTAAATTTGCTCTCAAGTTTCAGATATAAGACTTTTGGTGACATCTCATAGAATAGTCTTACTTTAATAAACTAAAAAATAAATAACATACTTGAATATCTAGTTGACTCACTTTCCATTTATATCAACAACAAAAAAAGGGAGAACAGTATTTAAGTATGTTCAATAAACATATATATCAAATGCTCTGGATAATCAATGACTAAATGAACCTATTTAGATGTTCTAATGACCAATATTTCTATCTTAAACCATTTTAAAAGTCCCAGTCTCAGTACATGCAAAAATAGGCATTTCAGTATTTTTTGGATTAAAGACTTTTCTGTCTATTTCTGCTGCATTCATACAGTGGTTAGAAAGTCTATTTCAATCCATGTGATAAATTGAACCACACATGTATCTTCTTGCTAACCTTATTTTACTTAAAATGCCCCAAAACATGATTGTCTACATCTGTTTTTCTTTCGTCTGGCACAAGCTCGGAGATGGAAAAGTACTCTGCCACCTAGCAATGCCAGTTACTCTCTATAACAGGAAACTAAGCAAATCAAAGGCAGGTCTTAATTTTACACGGTATAGATCTACAGTATAGCGTAAACAACACGTGTTGGAGTCAAGATCTGGTTTGCGGGAAACTCCGAAAAAATATCACCAGCTGCAGCTGGCAGTCTGTAAACCATGAACGACATGCTCCTGAAATCACGCTACATTTGACGCTACTAACTGTTTTCAAAATGTAGATATGACAAATTCATTTTCCAAAATTAATCATTCTCTTCATGCACATTTAGCATTTCCACATGCTGGATGGAGTACATCACATCACGCTTGGTTAAGCATTACAAGCCTCTTTTTTTCTTACATTAAACTAATAACTTTTTGCTAATGTTAAAATAGTAACAGGCTGAAAACACTGGTTTTATTACCTGGCAAAACATGTCCCCAATTTCTCTTTCTTTACAACAACAAAAAAAAGTATAGCCTAGTGAGAAGTGTCTTTAGTTTCGGTGGAAAAACTCTCAAAAGAGATCTCAATTTGACTTTCAAAACTGGTCTTTCTGTGGGGAGACAATTGTTTCATATCTGTCCTAAACGATTTTAGGAGAAACATCTGAGACTTAGTTAATATTTACACTCTAAAAAATGCTGGGTTAAAAATAACCCAAGTTGGGATGAAAATGGACTAACCCAGCAATTGGGTTGTTTTAAGCAAACATTTAACCCAACCGCAAGGTTAAAACAACCCAATTGCTGGGTTAGTCCATTTGGGTTAGTTATTTTGAACCCAGCATTTTTTAGAGTGCAAGTTAATATTTAACTTAGTCTGTGGTGAAAATCAGGTTTTCAATGTAGTTTATATGTCTATGTGATGTTTTTAATATGCTTTAAGACAAGCATGTGCAAATTCATAAATCAACCCCATTGCTACACTCTAACATTTTTTTGAATCAAACATTTAACCCAACCGCTGGGTTAAAACGACCCATTCACTGGGTTAAAACAACCCAATTGCTGGGTTAGTCCATTTTCAACCCAACTTGGGTTGTTTTTAACCCAGCATTTTTTAGAGTGTAGTATTTTATCCTTAAACCAAAGACTTGAACCAAAGAAGGTCTCAAAAAAGCGGTCTGAAATCGCTGGTGTTTCTGACGTCACAAACTACCTTGTAACCAATCACGTCAACGTGTGGCCAGGCTTTACACTCTAAAAAATGCTGGGTTGTTTTTTCGACCCAAACGCTGGGTTGAGACTGTTGGGTAAGAATGCTGGGTTGATTTTGGGTTGAAAGTTGTTCTTAACCTGCAGAGAGAGCATGCACATCACGTAACAACACGGACGACACCAGTGCGAGAAGCCGCCATTTTCTCAGCGTCTTCAGATGGAAACGAGTGAAAGACATTATCAATTGTTTTTGTATAAGAGTATTTTGAGATTTATTTGAAGGCGAAAAAAGTCAGAAAAGAGCTTTAAATGGAAGTATTTGCGGTTTTTGCCTCATTCACCTCAACGGCCTCTTTTATTGAACTGAAGAGACTATTTTAATATAGTGGGTTTCTTATGTATTATTTATACGTTTTTTTGAAGTCTGTTAATAGAGGGCTATGAACAGATTCACATTTTAATTCATTATTTATTTTCGCGATCAACCCGAATGTTATAATACTTTCACTTAAGGAAATAAAATGGCAATAATGTAATAAAGTTTGAATTATGTTGATGCTGTTGAAGCGATAATTGTTCAAATGAATGTTTTGTATGTAATATTTCAGACTTGATGAGCTTTGTGTGTTCATCTTGCCCGCCGGGAGTAACCGTCATCGGTGACAACATACTTTTGACCATGTTTGCCCTTGTTCTTATTTTTGATAATTTTTTTACCTTTCATAGTCATTCTTTGTGTGTAAAAGTGATTTTATAATTTCCAAGATTTCTGGCTTTCATTTCAAACCCATTTGTGGGTTAATTTTAATCCAGCAATGTAGTAATTTTACACCAAAATTTAGGTTAAAAAAAATGCTGGGTTAAAACCCAACATGCTGGGTTAAAACAACCCAGCCCTGGGTACGTCCCTTTTTGACCCAGTGTTGGGTTGCCAAAATAACCCAATTTGTTTTGATTTTAACCCAGCAGTTTTTAGAGTAGCATATCATTAACTATGCTGTGAAGCAGGGGAGTCTCAAGAGAAGCCAGGATATCCCGGTATATTTTTCTGTTGATATGAAAAATCGGGTACTTTTAGCAATATAGCGGGTGAATTGTGTATATGATGTATATTGATGTTATGATTAACTATATGCCTTTCTCCACTGACGCTCTATGATGTTCAAAGCATTTCTAAGGATGCTGATTTTTAGAAGGCAGAGTGAGACGGCGAACGGGAACATGGTTTGTGTAACATTAGCAACACATCATTAGCTGTTTGATAACTCAGTCAAGCCAAAGGCGCATACTAAATGAAGCAAGGGTGGTTACATTCAAGCTATTTTAAGGCTTGAATGTAACTTTTTTTCACAGGAAAAAACGCTTAAATATCTTAAAAATGACAAAACTCAAAATGACATGAGTTTTAAGGGATAAAAGTATTGACTACAGAGGGACTTTAACTGAAACTATAACCAAACTTGCAGTCGATTGTAAGAAAGCGTTGGGGTTTAAAGGTGCAGTACGTAACATTGACAGCTAGTGGTTTGAAATGAGTACTGCAGTTCAAATTCAAAATACTGGAAAGTGTTGTTTCCCCCACCTCCTCAGACGCTCACGTGGGTTGCCAAATTGAGGACACACAACACGAGCGAATTGACAATGGAAGGCGAGAAGGCTTACACACTGTAAGTCAATGAGTTGATTTATCCGCGTTTTAATATGCTCCCGTTGATAGAGATTTTTAGATGGACGCCGAGGCTTTTTAGGTCAGGTAGAATCTGTGACCACTAACCTAGTTTGTTTGCTGGCTTCCATGGCTGCAATACGCAGTGGTTTTTCTGCCAACTGGCAACCTGGGGTGTTGAAATACTATTGGGTAAGTTTGCAGTGGGCGGGTCCACACGGAGCAAAACAAAAACAGACATGCTGACACGGAACGCATGTTTCATGTCTGTAGCATTGCTTTTCAGAGAAACAAGTATGTTAACTTAGTTTCCTAAATATCTGCAAACGTCCTTAGTGAAAAAAGCTATACCAAAATCTATTTAAAATACTATTTCATACTAAGTACTACAAACCCATTAACATATTTACTGACATATCGCTTGAGACCTAATGATATAAATATTATAATTAAACTTTATTTGGAGCACTTCTTTAATGCACATTTCTTAATATTAAGCCTAAAATGTGTTTAAATATCACTATTAGTAAGGATAGTATAATCATTAAATATGTCAGTCTTTAAATGCAAGATATTTAAAGTGTACCTAAAGTATACTTGCAATAGTTCAACTTTAGCACAATCAAATACACTTAAATATATCTTTAGTTGGACCTCAGCACTATAGTAACTAAAGTACATTTACTACAAAATTAGTTTTTCCAATTTAGCAAAATTTAGGTATACTAAAAGTATAGGGTATTGCAGGGTATTATATTAAAGGGATAATTCACCCAAAAATGTTCACCCCAAAAAAGCTGAAGCCCAAAAACGTGCATCCATCCATTATAAAAGTAATCCACACGGCTCCGGGAGTTAATAAAGGCCTTCTGAAGTGATGGGTTTGTGTAAGAAAAATATCCATTTTTAACACATTATAAAGTAAATGATCTAGCTTCTGGCAGACCACCTTCCGTATTCGACTTACGATAAAAGTGTAACTGGCGCGATGGTGATGTCGGACGTAGCGTAAGCATTTTGAACTGCGAGAGACGTTACACTTTCTGCGTAAGTTGAATACAGAAGGTGGTTCGCCGGAAGCTAGATATTTTACTTTATAATGTGTAAAATATGGATATTTTTCTTACAAAAACCCATCGCTTCACTTCAGAAGACCTTTATTAACCCCCCACAGCCGTGTTGAGCACTTTTATAATGGATGGATGCACTTTTTTGGGCTTAAAAGGTTTTATTATAAAGCTTGGATTAGCCTGGGCTTTTTAAATATAACTCTGATTGTATTCGTCTTAAAGAAGAAAGTCATATACATCTAGTATGGCTTGAGGGTGAGTAAATCATGGGTTAATTTTAATTTTTGGGTGAACTATACCTTTAAGTACATAAATATGTAATGTATTTGCGGCATACTTAGCATAAAATAAATGCATTTCAAATATGTTTTAGTAGATATATGGTATTTTTGAGCTTTAGTACAGTCAAAAAATTACATTCAGCACCATTAATCAAAAGAAATGATTGGAGAAGTCCGGTGAAGTATGTCATTTCAGGAGTTACCGAGTTATGAAATTTTGGTTAAAAAAAAAAAGAAGTTACGAGATCCAAAGAAATAATAAAATTAGGCCGAAAAATTTAACAATCATTGATCTAACAGATAGAAAATGTGTAATTTATTATATTCTTGCAATAAATATAACCATCAACAAGCATGAATAAAACGCTGTGCATGGCTTGAACTACTTTTAACATCCTAGAAAGTCTAATTCTATAAGCAAAAGAAAATGTCCAGCAGAGAAAACTCGAGGCATTTGAAAAAACCAGGAAGCACCAGTGTTTATTTCCATGCATTCTCCCTTCTGATTGTTGGCAGATGCCATTATGTTCCAGGTTATTAAACTGTAAAGGCAACTGCATGAAGCCAAATAAACAGCTCGTCGTCATCTGTGGTCATGTTAGCATTCATATTACTCGGCTGTTATGACTGATACCTCAACAATGTCTTTGAAATGTTGCATGCAGGCCTGCTACACTCCAAGACTAGTATTAAAAAGATATGAGAGTTTAAACTACTGTAGACAAGCGATGACAGAAATACTTCCCAATAAGAGAGAGAAATAGAAGCCGAATGCCACTGTGGAAAACTTCCGCTTGAATTCGCCTGCTAGACAAACGCTAAACAAAGAAAGTAATAGGGACCTGCTGCAAATGCGCTCCACCAATTAGAAACACACCGCATGGTCGTCTGCCCTAACGCGGTCCAAAATGTTTCAATTTGCCAGAGGAAGCCAGGGAAAATCATCCAATAATGCACCCATTGTTGGAAAAAACCTGTCTGGAATCAATGAGAATGAAATCCAGAACTATTTACTGGAGCTGCAAAGCATGTGTCTGGAAAAACACGCTTGTCGTTATTCATGGCAGACATTTATATATTGTTGCGAGTGTTCGAATTTTGATTCAAGGTGTGGAAATAATACAAATACAATTCACAAAAACTAAGTGCGTGAATGGAAAGGGACAGCTGGTCCCAATACGCATATATCTGTGTTTATGGTTGATAAAGCCGTGTGCGTGAAAATGGAATATTGTGCGTGAAGGGTGCCAGAAGCACACAGCCTGAGACGAAGGGCCTGGCAGAGATAAGAAAGTCGAGTAAAGAGAAGAGGCTTGAGCTATGGCCATGAGGACCATCTGCTTCAAGCATCTACACGTGGCCAAGATGTGCTATATCAGCTTCACGTTCATTATAATCACACCCAGGCAAGATTTCCTCTAAATATTGGAGTTGATGAATGCCTTTAAAGCGATGGTCATTTTGTTACAAAGTTGACACGGAAGCAAACTCCAAGACAATTAACCCCACGCAACAGATTAATGACTGGTTGGCAGATGACCTTTCTCTGGGAGTGTTTCAGGAGTGTCCTTCAGTGCTATTTATACCCGCAAATCTTTAAAGGCATCATAATGGATCATTTGAAGGCATTCATCAATTTTGTTAGTGGAAAGTTGATGGCTGAGTCAAGAAAAACATACAACTTTTGAAGGATTTGCTATGTTGCATGAGTACAAAAACTGGGACGCTGGAAGAAAAAAAGCCCTGCAGACACTATGAATGGCGGCCAAATGCTGATAAGGTATGCCAAATGCTACAGTGCTGCATCTCCCCAAAACAAGATGTGGTGCCATTCTGCTATTTAAGGCAATAGGCGGTTTGTGTGGTGCAGGGCTCTTGCCCTGCAATATACCCTCCTCAGTGATGTCCATCCTGGCACATCAAAGTTAATCACATAGAATGGCGATGAATGGCGGCCAAAGCTGTCACTGAGATGTCCCATGTCAGCCAGCAGCGTCCTCAGCAATGTTGTCTTGACCTTCACTTCCCACTGACAACCCCATCTCTTCAGTTCTGTGAAAAAATAATAATAATTTATCAAAATAAATTTTTATGTCAAGTTCAATGTATGTATATATCATTTTTTTAATAAAATATATTTTTTAAATAAATTATATATATGAGATACTATATATCCATAGATCTTTACATGTTTAAGTGGCTACTTTAAAAAATATATATGGTAAAAGTCCAATATCAATGTATGACGATGGTATCTAAAACAGCATAATGCTTTCATATGGTAACTTACTAGTACACAAAGTGTAGACTACCCAACATTTAGCATGTATTTAAAATACGATTTAAATTAAATGTGATGGGAGTTCGAATAAGTTTGTGCAATATAAATACTGTAAGTTAACTCTCTCATATAAAGCGTCTTTTTGTTTTTTACCTCAGTGTAGGTGACGCGTCGTACTTGACAAAACGCAAAATTTCTGTCAGTTCAAACACGGTAATCACAAACTAACTTTAGATGATAAAAAACACTTTAAATATACAAATACGGTCATGATATTAAGATTTATATCGGCTATCTCCGTTAATGAATACTTAAAATCAATTTTACACAACATGTACACAATAAAAAGCTAAAATAGTTTCTCACGCGCTGTGCACTTGCTTGTTGTTGTCACGGAAATTATGCGGATGTATCGCGCACGCGCACAAACCCAGACGACATTATTCGTAGCTATAGAATGTTCTCCTATAAAATGCGGTGATTTGGCTACACTAACATTACTGGTGATAAGTAATGTGACATTTGGTGTCTTAAATGTCATTGGGCATCAAACAAGACGTAATTCTTTACCTGTTACAGCCATAAAATTAATGATTTCCGTAGTGTCTATGCTAGTTAAACCATGTTGTGTTATACTTAACTGTTTCGTCATTTTCAAGAATCAAGGCAAATATCCCTTTACAATATTTTATTCCCAAGGAAATTTGTCAAATTTATGCAAAACTGACACAGTTGTGAAAACGATGTTTCAGGAAAAAATGTGATGCATGTATGTTCACTGTAGGAAATTGTTAGTGGACAAATTTAATAAACTAGTTTATTTTCTAAAAGTAATGTTACCCATAAAAACACACAATTGATATATTGTTATGATGACCTTTCAGTCAGTGTGTAATTGGCTGACAAAATAATAATAAAAAGTGAATCTGTAGGCCTTCTTGACATCATTTATTAGTTGTGATTGAATGGGAAAGTCCATTAGGGTAAACCGAGCTACTGTATCTCAGGCATCATAAATCGTAGCACACTGTTCCCTCTAGAACAGGGACATCCAGAATTAGATCACTGTACGGTGATGAATGGAGGCATTAATTGAAAATCGTCACTATAGGTGCACAACATATTGAGATTTTGGCAGAGGGCCTCGCGTGCAAGAAAAGGTGTGGAGAGAAAAATGAGCATAAATGAGGAAAAATGGAGAACGCTACTGTAGAAAGGAGGGGACGAGAAGGACAGTGGGCAACTGAAGGTGATGCCCTGACACAACATAAACAAAGCCAAAAACATAGTTTTGACTTTAAAAAGATTCATTATGAAATACCACTCTTAATGCCTTCATTAGGTTATATGCTAAATTGAGGCTGTAGGACATAAGCACTTGCACCAACAATAATTCAATTATGTATGCTTGGTCTAAGAACCTGGGTACATGTAGTAGATGTTAAAGGGATAGTTCATCCAAAAATGAAAATTATCCCATGATTTACTCACCCCCAAGCCATCCTAGGTGTATATGACTTCCAGCCAAACACAATCAAAGTTATATTAAAAAAATATCCTGGCTCTTCCAAGCTTTATAATGGGAGTGAGCTCCAAAAAGCGCATCCATCCAACATTAAAGTAATCCACACGGCTCCAGGTGGTTGATAAAGGCCTTCTGGAGTGAAGTGATGCATTTTTGTGATGCAAATATCCATTTTTATAACTTTATACACTTCTGGTAACGGCCTCTGACCCAAAGCATGACATGTTGATGAACACAGAAGCTCAGAGGGTAAAGGAAAACAAAACACCAGAATGAATTATAAGTTTAAAACAAGAATTTTTAAAGAGAAATGTTGGAGGAGATTGAGTTTGTTGCCCAGCCTTTTTTATTTGAACCACGAGAGGCGTCTACTTTCACCTAAGCTTATGCTACACTAAAAAAAAAAAAAGGTTCTATATGGCACCAAAAACGGTTCTTGGCTCGTAATCATAGGGGAACCTTTTTAAGTGCTACATAGCACCAATTTTGGTGCTTCAGTGGTTCTTCAGCGGTTCTTCAGAGGTTCTTCACCAGTTCTTTGACTAAGGTGCTATATAGCACCGCTACCATGTGCAGAACATGTTAAGATATGGTGCTATATAGCACCAAAAGTGGTTCCTCTATGATTACGACAAAGAACCATTTTTGGTGCCGTATAGAACCTTTTTTTTAGAGTGTACTCCTACATCCTACGTCAGGTCAGAGGTCACTCTTCCGCCAGAACTTGACTCGCGTACGGCCATTACCAGAAGCCAGTGATTACAGTTTATAGAGGTATAAATATTAGGGCTGCACGATTAACTGAAATTAAACCGCATGCGATTTGACAGCGTTTGTTTTGTTTTTTCGCGCGGCTCTGTGATCAGCAGTAAATGCTGATGCCGAAGATGTTGTTCCAGGAAATCCCTATGGGCGTCATACTAGCTGAATTGAAACGCTTCGATTGATTAAACATGACTAATAAACTCACGACTATGGCAATATATGAATGGTTTATCCGAGTTCTTCAAGCCTTCTCTGGTATTCTCATGATAATAAAGTATATTTATACTTCAATGCTAACCGACATAGCCGCTATCACTGTATAGAATATGAAATATGTTGTGTGCCTTATTCTGTGTAAGAAGCCACATCACCTCACAGAAGGATGCTCAACTGTCATTATGAAGTGAGTTTGGAGTGAAAACAGGTTGACTTTTATTGGACAAGAGATTCATAAACGTTTCTCATGTTTGGAAAGCTGTTTGACGCGGGTTGCTTTTTCAAATGCATGTTATAACCGATTCAAACTCGCAGAGTCGCAGTGCTTTCAGATGGAGCCGCATTTACTACTGATCAGTGACAAGCTACGCATAAAAAAGTAATCGCAACCTAAGCCAAAACGGTTTAAGCGTAATTTCAGGTTAATTGCGATTAATCATGCAGCCCTGATAAATAGTGCTGGGCGGTATACCGGTTCATACCGAATACCTGTGTTTATTTTCATTGTGACATGAATTTTTATTATACCGCAATACCGCAATTTTTATGGATATATTTCATATACTCTAGTGCTCTAAACATGAACCAGCACCGTGTATGCACACATTTAATAACGTCTTCTTCAAATGAAATATATGTGCAAACAAGGACACGGATACAGCCATACGTCTGATCACAACCCCGATGACATTCTGATTATTCTGATTATTCTGATACACAGAAGACAATGATATAGACCGAAAATTTAAAGATAAATGAGCAAAACTTTGTCTTTATTCTTTCTGTGTTAAACTGACGTGTGTCATTTGTTCAGAGACTAGTGCTATTATTGGTTGTTGTCTCCCCACAGTATCATTTTGTGGGGCCTTGCAAACCTGTATTAATTCTTGTGTGGAATTTTTCTACAATATTTACTCATGATGACAGTAAAATAGTGCATTCTGGTCAATCTACTGCAGTATTTCCTCTCTCAATCAGTAGAAAATGGTCATGCATGGGGAAAAAAAACCTGTCATATACCGCAAAACCGGTATAATTTAGAAAAATACTGTGATATAATTTTTTGGTCATACCGCCCAGCACTACTGATAAATATGGATATTTTTCTTACACAAATGCATAGTTTTGATTTAGAAGGCCTTTATTAACCCCCCTGAGCCGTGTGGAGTACTTTAATGATGGATGGATGCACTTTTTTGGCCTTCAAAATCTCATCCACCATTCACTGCCATTATAAAGCTTGGAAGAGCCAGGATATTTTTTAATATAACTCTAATAGAAGAATGTCATATACACCTAGGATGGCTTGAGGGTGAGTAAATTATGGGATAATTTTTTGGTGAACCGTTCCTTTAATGTTAAGCTTGAGCTCTTTGAATATTGTTTGTTAGAACTTGTGTGAAATCAGCGTTTGTTCATTTGTTTTGGTGAACCGGTTAAACTATTTCTCTCCATACAAAAGTAAATATATTTGAAATATTTTCTAGACATTTCCTTTATATATCACATTTAATATTTTGGCTATTTTTTATTACTCTGTGAATACTTATTTTGAACTTATTTAATGAAGTTATTTGAGCTTAACAGGTATATTTTAAGTCGACCGATTCTCTTTTTCAGTGTTCAACTTCCAGGTTATTTAGGAGACTAAACTTGATGTTTTTTCTCACATATACATCAAAATCTTGGTGCTTTTTAAAAATATATATTGTGACTTAAAACATTGAAAATCACATGCTATGATAGTATTCCTTTCAAAGAACTTCAGCACTGCTTGTCAGTGTGGTTTTGAGCTGCTGGTATGGACCAAGCCCTGATCACAGCGAACAATGTAGTTTTGGCCTTCTTCCTCTTTTGCTATTTAGCATAATTAATTTGATCAGCCTACAGTAAGGCTCAATGCTTTCATGCCTCCTGCCACAGTTAATCATATCCATGTGCTAACTGGACAAATGACAGACTTCACGCTGGACTGGCTGGGACCAAACAATGCAATTAATTTTGTCGTGGTTGGGATCATAACAATAGCTTGCGCTGTTGGTGATGAGTAAAGGATAATTATTAGAAATTCAGAGTATTTGTTTATCTAATCTACTGTATATGTTTGCCTAAAAAAATAATAGCTAGCTACTTTTAGTGTTCATTTAAATAAAATGTTTGTATTTTATTGAATTAGGCTTTTCGCAATTTAATATTTTACCAGATCTACTTTTTAACCTAAATTACTCATCTTGCATTGCTACCTTCAAAGTTTTGGTTGTCATGGAAGTCTATGATGTGGAGAAAAATCCTGGAATATTTTCCTGGAGAAAAGAAAGACATTGAACATCTTGGATGAGATGGGGGTGAGTAAAATATCAGGAAATTTTCATTTTGAAGTGAACTAATCCTTTAAAACTACATTGTGTGATATTTTCCCCCATCTAGCGGTGAAAAGGTATATGACCATCCAGTAAATATTAGTTTCTGTTCCTCCCAATTCCGATTTCGTTTTAACTCCTACGGTGGCCGATTTAGTCCAAGATTAACATGGCTTCCAGTTCAATCCAGCAATCCCCCTCTTCACATTCGACACGGTGCCATCGAGTGTTAAAACGCGAAAGGCGAAGCTTGAATTTACGGGTATGTCCCTCTTTGGCTAATGTACTTTCAAGATGGAGGGGCAACATGGCGACCCCCATTCGAACCCCTTACCCGAATGGATTTTCAATGGCATATTATAAACTTACGAGAAAACTCTATTACTTGAAAGAAGTAAATATACATTAATGAGGACATATATTTTTGAAAGAACTAAGTGTTTTTAGCTAAGAATAAACTAAAAAAGTTACACAGTGTAGCTTTAAGTACTGTACTTCAAGCCTTTTTTTACATTTATTTTTTCTGCCTTGTTATTACAAAAAATTTAATTAAATGTTACAAAATGTATAGGACAGGTTGTGAAAAGCCTTATCCTGAAAAGTGTATTGCATCGTCGATGTTATACAATGCTCTCTCTCTCTCTCTCTCTCTCTCTCTCTCTCTCTCTCTCTCTCACACACTCTCACACACACACACACACACACACACACACGAATAAATTGAAATGTAAGTCTGGTCTTGTTTTAAAGAAGACACTCAGCAGATTATTGCTGAAGTGAAAGCAATTCAAAATATGAAAGTATGAAAAAGTTATGGAAGTTTAAATTTACTGTAAATTTAAAATACTGTACTAAATATTTTTTCTTTTATATAAAATATATATTTTACAAAAATGTTTTACTCTAAAATCAAATCCATATGTCTAACCAAATTGTGTTCCAAATTAAACACAACTTGGAATCGATTAAAATCGAGAAATAATTTTTTTTTTTTACCCAGCCCTACTTTTTAACCTGACACCGCCAACTAGGGGAAGGAGCCCGCTAGAAGAATTTAGAGTACTGTTTCCATGGTAACGCAACGTCCGATTTCAAAACGGTTTTCACAGGATGAATTTTGACTTTGTAAGCTTTCGAATAATACCTAATTTATGATAATTACTCAAATATATGATACGAAAAAAAGGTGATCAATAAAAGAGCGCAAGGCGTCCTGCCAATTGTGTTCAGTGATCCTTACCAAACACAACAACACCCCCATTGTTGTGTTTGGGTGGGGGGTTGGAGATGTCACTCTTGCCTGTCTTCAAAACTTGAGAGTCCTGTGAAAGTGTATCATGTCACATGGAATCGCTCAATCAGTGTTTCAACCATGGAAAGACTTTGGTAAAAACAGCTTACGTCACATTTACCTCAGAAAAACCATATCCAGAGTGTCCATAAACTTGTTAGTCAGCTAGATAAATGAACTCTCGAGAGGAGCATTTTGCTAAATATATGCACCATATTACATAGGCTATTCATTATCATGTTTAATGTTCTTCAATATTTAATGCATGTATGAATAAATCTGGCAAGTTTTTATGATGGCCACCATTTAAATGTTTATATTTCAAAAAACGAATTGGAGTAGAATTAAGATTACGTAATTGTAAAGTTAATAATATACCTATTATTATTATTATTTAAAAAAAGATAATTTGAGTGTTATTTAAGTGTTTGTGTAGAAATCAGTTAATTTTTACCTTCAATATTATAGTAGGCTACAACTGACTCCCATAGATTACAACATTAGTTCAGAG
This sequence comes from Romanogobio albipinnatus, assembly GCA_023566225.1. NCBI lineage: Eukaryota > Metazoa > Chordata > Actinopteri > Cypriniformes > Gobionidae > Romanogobio > Romanogobio albipinnatus. The sequence continues at coordinate 7,818,853 of CM042263.1, forward strand.
ATTTTTTTTCCTTGAGAAAATTTGGCATGTATAGTACCTGATATATATCCAAAATAATCGATATTGAATTGAACCCTATTCCTCGTCTGGGATCATGCAGGGACTCTGAAGCCGTTCGAAGCCCTTTGAAACTGCATTGATTTGGACCTTCAACATTTTGGTTGTCATGGAAGGCTATGATGTGGAGAAAAATCCTGGAATGTTTTCCTCAAAAAACCTTGACTGGAGAAAGAAAGACATGAACTCTTTGGATGAGATGGGGGTGAGTAAAATATCAGGAAATTTTCATTTTGAAGTGAACTAATCCCTTAAATGTATAATATCATTAAGAAACTCTGAAAAGTTGTCAGTGTGTCTCAGAAAACTTCCCAGAGTCACAAAATCAAAATATTAAACTTCAAAAATGACAAAATGTCTTTTGAGCTAGTTAAAAAGGTGTTTGTTTTTTGCATATTTAATTGGACAGACATTATGTTTTTCATTTTGGAAATGGAGCGCTGTGGAAACATATGTTCACCAAGCCCCAGCAGATGTCCATCGCAGTGCTGCGGCACAAACCCAGAAAAAGCATGCGGGCATCACAAGCACTTTGAGCTAGTGTGCCACGGGCATGCTTTACTCTGGCTGTAACATCTCCATCATGCTCTTTGGAGACATTTACGCTCAAAAAACGCAGTGCATCCGAACCTTGTGCGAAATTATCATCTGATAAGCATGGATCTGCAGGGGGGAAACGGGCAAAACAGGAAATATAGGGAAAGCGATGATGCTTGTATTCACAGCATATTCATGCATATGAATAACAGTGGGTGAGATGGAGAGTCGGCCAGAAAAGAAACAGAATATGGAAGTGTTGCCATCTGCAGTGCGTCTCGTGTTTGGCAGCGCCATCCGCTTGCCCCCCTTTCACAGCGAGCGCAGATTAACAGACAAGCAGAGCTGTCTGGCAGTCACACTGGCCTGGTGTAGCGCCCACCCCCCCCCCGCCCAAGAGATGGCATTAAAAAAGCCTCTGCACTTTGTGATACTGCCACTGTTCTGAAATAACACCTTTCACAAACCCAAAGGATGGTAGATTTCCAAAATCACCTTTCTGCTTTGACAACAAAAGTGTATTTTAGCTCTCTGATCTGGTGTTCCCTGCAGTCTTTGTTGAGTTATGCAAGTTCCTTCGGTGTCTAAGTTTCATACCGATATATTTAGCACCTAAGCAAACCTTTTTTAGTTTGTTTTCAGACTAGTTGGCTGGTTTTGGCTGCCTGGAGATCTGCCCTAGCACCTTGTTACCTCGACGCAAGCCTCCAGGTCTGGTGTCAGACTCAGGTGGTGACTGCTGGAACAGTCTTGGACTTGGACACCGGGGGCCAAGGCTTAAAGAGTGTCACTGCTGGCCTGTAAAGTGATTCTTCTTACATTCAGCCATCCACTAGGTTTAAATGTTAATAGGTGGCATCGCTGTCCAAGATCAGTGTTGAGCTGCAGCCTGAGAAACCTAAGGCCTGAAAAGAAAATGCAGATGAGTTACTAAATCTTTAACCGGCTGTGGCTTAGTGGTTGTTGCGTGTTCTGTGGCACATCAAGCCTTGGTGCTTATGTGGGAAATGCAGGTTTGAATCCGGGGTTGAGATTTCCTCCCCTACCTTCTCACTTCGTCATTCCTGTACTTCCTCCACTGTTGTATAAATAAAAGTGGCAAATAATATAATTGTGCATATATAAAGTTTGTGTAATTTTGGTAAATAATGACTGTTTCCAAAGAGGTATCTAGTGAGCCCCTTAAGGGACATGAGTTAAGATGGAAAATAAACTTGTTAGGAAACTCAAAAAATGTTTCTATGGGGAATGAAATACTTTTACAAGGAAACACATAACTGGTGATAGAAATAATATGAGGAGGGAGGAAAACTATACTTCAATGCTTTCACGACCAAGTGCGAAGTTTCTCAAGGGACACACAATGCTTTTGTGAATGAATGCAAAACTGGAGCAACATTTCTTGGAGGAATGCAATACTTTTGTGTGAGAATACAACAAGTTTTGCTGTAGAACACAATGTTTGTGAGCAAACTCAAAACTGGTTGGAGGAAAAAATATATATATTTTTATACTTTTGCAAGCGAAAGCAAAACTGGAGATATAAATAATGAGTTAGAAGGAAAACTATTTTTAAATGCTTTAGCACAAGCTTCTCTTACAAGTATTGTGCTACCTGAGAAACTTTGCGTTTACTCTCTCCTCATATTATTTCTATCACCAGTTTAGCATTCCCCTGAAAACATTTGTTCATTTGCAAAAGTATTGCATGCACAAGTTTCCCAAAATAAATTATGCAAAAGTTTTGCAAGTAAAGGAAAAAGCATTGAAATAAAACATATTTTTTCCATCCTCATGTCCCTAAGTTTCTCTTGGCTAGTAAACATAAAAAAATGTAGCCACCAGAAAAATGACAATTCAGGATTTTAGTATGGTAGGTACTTTATTGTTCCCATGTGGGAAATTGAAGTGTGTTAGCAATGCAGCAATACATGAAGACAGTAAAGTTCACAGTTCACACAAAAACATATACTATAAAACCTAATGCTAAAATAATTAATTGGTTTGAGTAGGTTAAACTTAAATTAAACGAATCAAATTAACGTTTGTGAGTATTAAGAACTTTCTTTTTCTTTTGAGTTCACAAAACGGACACATTTTAAGTAATCTGAATTGTTTCACTGTTTTGAGTTATATAAACTTGTTTCTTTGAATTTAGGGTGCTTTCACACCTGCCTCATTTAGTTCGGTTGAATCGTACTAGAGTTCGTTTTCCCCTTTGGTGCGGTTCAATTGGTCAGGTGTGAAAGCCAATTGAACCAAAAGCACGCTTTCAAACAAACTCTGGAGCGGTTCGTTTGTGGTGAGAACGTGATCCGACCTCGAACAGACCCAACTGCAAAAAGTACTGATAATTTTTGGACTAAACCAGCTGTCGTAGTCAGCTGCGCTGTGCATTATGTAATGAGGAAGTGTTTGTTGACAATTTGCACTTTAGCACTAGCCTGGCTCCGCCCTCCTACGTACTTCCGCTCAATTTTCATTTACCTTCAGTACTCCGTCTGGGACTGCTGTATATGCTTAGATTTTCACCCGAACAATTTACCGGTCCAATCAGCTAACCGAGGGAGTGGCTGAGAGCGATGACGTTGATGTCGTGCGCTAGTTTGAGTTGTAGTTCAGACCAAAGCTGGTTTGCCAACCGCCATTAAAATACAGAAGAAGAAGAAGAAGAAGAAGAAGTTGTAGTTCAGTAATGGCGGTGGTGAGAGATGCGAGTGTGTGGCACCACTGACGAATGTCCAAAAGTTAAAGCCGGAGTGTGGCGAGGTGGACGAGCGAGCGAGATCGGTGTGCGTGATTGAGAATGAGACACACTGCTCTCAAGTCCTCTCATGAGGGAGCACGGAGGCATATAAGGACGAGCGACACCGGTGAAGGATGAGAGAGGACCTGGCCTGGATTTTAAGTTGTGTTTTGTTTACGTTTTGTTATGTATTTGCGCGGCAGTCGTCCGTGAGGGGCTGCCGCTTTTACTTTCATTTTGGGTTTATTATTTGATTAAAAGTTGTTAAACGTTCGCCGATTCCCGCCTCCTTCTTTCCTGAACAAACAAACTCCCAGGCCCGTCGTGACAAGGTAGGCAAACCAAGCGATTGCTTGGGGCCCCAAGACAATGACAGGTTATGAATAAAATGAAACGACAAACTGTGAGCGCCCCTTTGATAGTCAATGCAGTAAAGTGCAATGACACTGTTTTCGGGATCCCCCTCTCAGTATTCGCTGACAGCAGCCAGCCAACCACGCGATCTCTGCTGCCGGCAAAATACAAAACCTCCTCGGCAGTCATCATGAAGCGGAATTATGCTTCAGGAAGCCAGAAAAGAAAAAAGAGAAAGGAAGAGGAGGATAAGAAAAAACAAGTAAGTGTGTGGTAAGTGATAAATCACACTGGATAAAATAGCTCTACTTGTCTTGTACAAAAATGGTGTAAGTTTGCAGCAGGAAGGCTAGCAAAAATATGTTTATGTTAGCTATAGTTACCTGCCTGATGGCAAATGCTGCTTGTAACGAACAGTTAGTGCAACTTTTTTTTCGGAATATGGTTACATACTGTAATATGTTTTTTAACGGGATAAGGAAGACGCAGATCTGTTCCAGAATCACTGTTTATCAAATTTAATGACATGACATTGCTATAGCTTTGTAATCGGTTTTGATGAAAGTGGCATAGCATGCTATACTAACTATTATTTATGCTATGCATAAATAACCTGGAATAGTTAGTATAGCATGCTATATTAACTATTATTATAAACATTATTTAACCAGAAAGAGGCAGAGGAACATGATTTTTTTCATAGCTTATCTTAATGTGCTAGTGTCGGGATATTCGGTAGTGACAGTTTGCAAATATGACATTATTTTTATAAGTTACCAATGGATCTTAAACATTTACTTTATTCTGTGTGGCAATTTTTACACTTTTACATTTTGAAGTACAGTATCAGGACAACCCACATGTTTTACTGGTACTGTTTATTAACTATTTAACAAGGTATTATAGTCATCTGTTGGAACTTTATAATAACATCCAGATAATGTTTATAGACAGTTTACAAACCAACTAGTAACCCTTAAGTATTCCCAAAGTGTTAGGAATATCTGGTCCGTCTATCTATGTAATGTTTATAGATGTTTTAAAAATGGTTTCTTAAAGGTTTACAAACATTTTTTAATGGTACAGTGGTGTTTTTTGCAAATGTTCAATATTTGAAAATGTTCAAATTTTATGCACAGTATATGCAACAACAGTATTTGCACTGTAAACCTTTTTTATTTATATAAACTGTGGGTGAACTTAAACTGTATGGCTATGCTGTGGTTCCTGTAGGCTTTGCGTGCATGCGGGTGTGGTGGGGGGTATTGGGGGGGGGCCTCCATGTCCATTTTGCTTGGGGCCCCAAAATTTCTTCAAACGGCCCTGCGAACTCCGTTACACAGAGCAAGAACAATCACTGCTGAGTTTTGTTGGTGGCCATGATGTTGTGGTCCGGGAAAAGTCTTTTTCAGCTCGCTCCGTTAGTGGTGAAGGAGTTGGCTGAAGCCGTCCGTCTCCCACCACCCGCGAGAAAAACCCAGGCTGAATTACTGACTGCTTTTGACAAACACCAAGGTCGTGTGGTAATGTAATTGCTCTCCGAATCCACATCTCTGAGTTTTCAAGAATATATCACTTCAAAATGTTATTCACTGCAGCATTTATTCTTATCATACCAAGCATATGACATTTTATTTACAGCATATACAATCATGTTATGATTGCACGAGATATGCACCACGAGAGCAGCGCGTTCCGACCACCAAACTCTCCTCTCCACCGTGAATAAATCACAATCCGAATGCACAAGGTTTTATCACTGACACTGAGGTGGTGTGCACAGTTAATGTGAGAATCAAAGGCGAACGGCGCGTGACATACGTCACGACCAAACGTTAGCGATTGGTTATGCAGATCCAGAGTGACTCTTGGCAGATCCAATAGTTTTAAACTTCAACAGAGTTTCCGCCTTCAAGGACGTAAACACTTGTCAATGGAGAGTCGCCAGACTCTGTACAAATGAAATGTACAAGTGTCTGGTAAGACTAGGCTACTTTAGCACGGCAGATCGCGGACAAACTTGGAGTAGTGAGGAGGTGCGGAGCCTCACAGAAATTTGGTCTGATGACCATATTAGGTCCCAACTTTCGAAATTCACAAGAACAGCGCGATCTTCGCTTGAAGTGCCGAGCGATGTGCTCTCGCCGTTTTCAGTGCATTAGAACACTGTTTTCAAGCCGCATCCGCGCTTCATTATAGAAATGTATTGTTTGCATATTGTGGTGTATACAAACAATGGAATAGATTATGGCCAGGGACAAAAAGCAGTCGCAGTTTAGGAAATGACCAATGAGTGATGTGGATGTTTAACATGTGACTGCATTTTGGTTCCTTTCAACTGGTTCAGACCAAAGCAATCAGTGTGGTGTGAAAAGGAACCAAAAAAACTGAAAAATGCTACAATGTATAATTGTTTGCCCTTGGTTCGGACCAAATGAACCGAACTAGAGATGTTAAATTTAACTGAAACTGGGCTGGGATTTCCATTTTCCAGCATTGCCATGACACTCAAATTAAGTGTTATATAATGTATTTAGAAGAACGTTTGTAACAAAGCAGATAGAGCAACCATTGACTACCATAGTATTTTTTCCCCTACTATGGTAGTCAATGGTTGCTCTATCTGCTTGGTTACAAACGTTCTTCTAAATATCTTCTTTTGTGTTCAGCAGAACAAAGAAACTCATACAGGTTTGGAACAACTTGAGGGTCAGTAAATTATGACAGAATTTTCATTTTTGGGTGAACTATCCCTTTAAGGTCAAGTGTGGTAGATTTAGTAGTTTATAGTTTTTTTTTTGATAATTTAGAAGAGTTTCTGTTATGTTGTTTTTTTTGGAGGGTTAGTTATGAGTGGAGCATGAACTTAGATTGAGATAGGATAAATGTTCTATATTGCCATTCTCATTCAGCAATTGCTATGCTATGCTAATGCTATCAAAGCATTGTTGCCTATTAGCCAGTTAGCATTTACTGAATGAGCTAGTTAAAGCTAGCCGAGTTTCCGCCACTAAAAATATTTAAGTAAATTTTATGATTTTAAATTACATGATAATTTGAAGTTGAATGTATGAATTAGGCCTAGCTCAAATGTTTCAAGTTAAGAGTACATGAATATAAAACAAAAAATCAGCCAGATTTACTAACAGTTTGCGCCAGCGCAATCCCTCTTTTGGTGTTAAAAACTACTGTCAGGATTTACTAAAGACACGTAGTGATATATTGGAGTTAAAAAGACGTGACCAAAAGCTTGATATTTGCAAGATTTTTTAATCTGAACAATGCTTCCAACAAGCATAAATTTAAAAGAAAACATTACTAAAATGTTATCACACATAACAAAAGTATTATTGCCATGGGTGTTATTATTTTATTAAAGTAATATTTCCATGACGACGCGTCATGCGCTTCACGTGACACACCGCTTGCCATGTCATCAACTACCTGATATTCCAATTCTCAAATACATGTAAATGAACTTGTTTAATGTGCATGTGCTTTCTCTTTTTTAATTCATTTTTACAGTAATCCATTTCGTACCTTTTGTAATGTCTTGGACTATACTTCCACACTTGCAATGATGTGCATAATGTGAGAATTTTCACCAGAATGAAATTGTAATGCCATTGTCCAATCACTGTCCATTATTATGTAAAACACTCTTCGCTCTGTGCTTCATTCATGTTTCATTCAAACTGTGGAAAAAAAGTAGTAGAAACTGGAAGGCAGCCACTTGTAGTGGTGGTCCATGCCCAGAATGCCCTACAGTGAAACAGTTCAAATCACTTTGGAAAGAGACCACGTATACCAGTTTATTTGGCAGTCAGCGCTTCAGTACCGTGATGAATTAGCTGGTCTGTGAACGATACTCTTAAAAGCTGTTTTATTTCATCATTTTAGTCCAGTTGGACAGTGTTACAAGCCACTATAAGGATTGAAATGCTCCTCCTCCCATTGGCTGGCTGTCACATAATGCTTTCCCGTGTGCCTGGATGTCCCTAACGCACGGCATAGGTGATTATGGAAGATTAATGGCGAGTAATGGTACGAGGGACTGTGACTGTGTCGCAGGAGGGATGGCTTCATTAGTTACTGCTCTTAATTAGCGTAATTACCCCAAGCTTGTCCTCTTTAAATGTTCAATTATGCGTCTAAACCGTTCCCTCTGCTCACATCGCTCAACATAGTCACGAAGCAAAACTAGGTTTTTGAACTGTGCTGCTTTTAGAAGTGGGTACATTTGCGTGATAATTTGAGGAAGTCTTTTTTTATAAAATGACTGTGAAAAATCTGAATTCTCTGGTCATGCTCGAGCACTTAAACTTTTTATTCATTATAATTTTTATTTGAAACGTGTTTTGCATATCAAAATAAAGACAACTAGAATGTTTTTTTAAATTGCATTGATGAATTTCACAAGACCAGAGAATGCATTAATAAATATTATAATTTAGTTGACTATATTTCTTTAAAAAATGCTTTTTCATTTTAGAAGTGCATTGCAGAGTTGTTCATTTTATTCACTTAATTGTGGTATTATGGTATCTAAATCTAACTAAGATATGAGGTTTTTATTGAATATTATCACGGTAGGAAGGACCTTTTCAAGTAGGCCTATTTTTACGAACATCAGCTTAATATGATATGAGCCTGATTTATCAAGGACATGCACATTTGCATTTAGCCAAGCTGAAGCAACAATGGCTGACGTCAGATATTCTCATACTAATTTTCCTGCTGTTCCACGTTGCGTTCAGACAGATGCTGGGTAATAAGTGGTTAAATTACATGATTAAGGAGAGCTGTCAGCAGTAATGAGTTAACTTCATTAGTACATGTTCTTAATTGGTTATGTATTTTTGTAAAGACTCAAATGTCCGCTTTTATTTCTCTGTTGGTTGTGTGTGAACATGATTACTCTCCTTTGCTCTTCCGTCACCTGTCCTAGTTCCTCCAGCGTGGGGTTTTAAGATCAGGGCCACTTTTGGCCTTTGTGTCCACTCGGTCATTTCAACCACCCCATGTCCTTTAACCTAGATGCGTGCATGAAATATAGCCAAAGGACTCTTTCATACTGGGCATAAACATTTCAGACCTGAAATTAGCATAGGCCAGCAGATGCTCTTAGCAAGAGCTCAATGGCCTTTCTGAGGTATTGCCTCAGGAGGAAAAAATTAAATTATATTTTCCCCTTTTTTTGGCAAGAACTCTGAATTTTCAAATTTGCGTTTGGTCTCAAAAATCTCATTAGGTTTCTTGTCTTGTCTGTATAGTGCAATTGATAGGCTGCTGAAGTTGTTTTATATTCAGACTAGACCTGGTTATACAGTAAGAATGTCTTATCCTAGCGCGCATTTAGAGTTAGTATGTTGATGCAATATGAACATGAATAATTCAGGATGCATTAATGAAACATCATAAAAGAAAAACACTATAATTGCGTGCTGTTCTGTAAGATTTTATTTATTCTTTATTACATTATTTTAATTGTATTTATTAGTATTTATTTTATTTTATGGTCATGGTCAATTAGACAAGTGATTGCCAAAAATGTGTTAAATAGAATTTAATCATTAAAAAGAATTAGGCCGCATTTACATTACATGGTTCAAGTGACCCAGTTCAGATTTTTTTTCCTCCCATGTGGCACAGATCGGATACGACCCACGAACGTGTAAGCAGAAAAAAAAGCACATGGATTCCGATATTCTCAGATGGGTTTCAGGCCTCATTCATATGTGGAAATTAATCTGATCTGAATCGGATACATGCAAGCAGACAGATCAGATTTTCCCCTGTCAATGTGAGTCGTACTATATTGTGAAAAGCGATGGTTGCCTAGGCTGCAACAGGGGCTCTCCTCTTTTTTTTTTTTGTCTCCGTCTTAAAGGGTTAGTTCACCCAAAATTGAAAATAAAGTCAGTAATTACTCACCCTCGTGTTGTTCCAACCATGTAAGACCTTCGTTCATCTTCGGAACATAATTTAGTATATTTTTGATGAAATCTGAGAGCTGTCTCACTCCTCCATAGGCTTTCAGAGGGACTGAAACTTGATGGCCCAGAATAGTAAGTAAAAACGTCATTTAAGGAGTCCAAATGACTACAGTGGCTCTGTATTAAGTCTATCATGAAACTACTTTTTGAGCGGAAAATACTTTTTGAGCGGAAAAACAACAAAAATAACGACTTTATCCCACTATTATTGTTCAATTTGAGCCTCTGACGAGAGTTCGCGGGAGTGCCACGACGCATGCGCGAGTTCGACGCGCATGCGTCGTGGCACTCCCGCGAACTCTCGTCAGAGAGTATATAGTGGGATAAATAGTGGGACAAAGTCGTTATTTTTGTTGTTTTTCCGCTCAAAAAGTATTTTCGTCGCATGATAGACTTAATACAGAGCCACTGTAGTCATTTGGACTCCTTAAATGACGTTTTTACTTACTATTCTGGGCCATCAAGTTTCAGTCCCTCTGAAAGCCTATGGAGGAGTAAGACAGCTCTCAGATTTCATCAAAAATATACTAAATTATGTTCCGAAGATGAACGAAGGTCTTACATGGTTGGAACAACATGAGGGTGAGTAATTACTGACTTTATTTTCAATTTTGGGTGAACTAACCCTTTAAGAGGCCAATGTTTTGCAGACCTTTAAAGATGGTACAGAAAGCAAAAGCTTGTATTATCATTTTGTCTGCATCCATTGCACATCGTGCTGTTTTTACTTCCTTTTCGGCCTAAGCTTTTCCGGGTCGGGAAGTCTACCTTGGGTTGTTTCGCCAAGTGTATAGTCTAAATGCAGATATCTATGGAAGCTTGTTTCCACCATAGAATAAAAAAAAAACAAAAGGGTAATTGCGACTTTTTAATCTCACAATTCTGACTTTATTTCTCGCAATTGCTAGTTATAAAGTCAGAATTGTGTGATATAGTCGCAATTGCATGTAATAAAGTCAGAATTGTGTGATAATTCGGACGGTAATTATCTCTCATGGGGTCGTAAGGTAAGGTATTTTCATCATTTACAGGGGCTAGTCTGTCATTTTATTGTCGTCTGAATCCAGAATGTCAGTGTTTTTCTCCCACCACTTGCGTAAAAATCATAGACTGTTAAAAAATATGGACGTAGTGTCCGTGACGTCACCCAGAGGATTCTGAAGAGCAGTTTTAAAGCGTAAAGTGCTAGGGACGAGCTGGCCGTTACCATCTTGGCAACGCGTCATCGGCCGTCACTCCTGGATAATAGAAAATGGGCAAAGAGGCGGGACGTGGGTGGAGCTGAGGTGACGCGATGACTAACAGACAACAGATAAATGGCTATCCACCTGTCACTGAAAATGGCCACGCCCTTAATTATGCAGAACTTTAAGGCTTTATATAATGTAAACGAATGAGTTCACCCCCTCACAAAATTAGCCGTATGGACCAAAACCACAATTTGTACCAGGTTGTAAACATGTTTTTTTTCTGCTGTAAAGTTGGGCATTTTAACATGGAGCTCAATGAGATTCTGCTCCCTTCTGGAGCCTGTCTCTAGTGGCCAGTCGATGAACTGCAGTTTAAGTCGCTTCCGTATTGGCTTCAAGAGAAACTGCGGGAGGCTGCAGCTTGGTAAAAATCCCTGGCCGAATTACCTACTGTTTTTAGACAAACACCATGGACCTAGCCTGTCGCCTCAAATGCCTCGATCGCCTTCAGGTGGTTGGTCCCAGTATAGCTCATAACCCCCACCCCTCTGTGTATTCTAATGGATGCGAGACAAACAATCAAATTACACTTCATATAATTTTTTCCCAAAGTTGTTTTTTGTCATTTTAGATGTGTTTTTATCACGCTGATTTCATTTCAAGTGTTCGTTTTTTAAATAAGTTTGGTTTTAGTTAGTTATTTGATGCTATAAAAATGGGGGGCTTCATGATTGACAGCTGTGATTGACGGCTTCTCTGAGTGAAGTTGTCACTGAGGCACCAACTTTTTCGGAAGGAGATTGGAGCTTTAGCTTTCATTTCTACATGTCCATAACTGTTTATTTTACACCGACATAATGAATTGTTCTGCATCTGTGAGATTGTGGGTGGGCTTTTGATATCGCGGCTCTACTTCCTGCTCTCTATCGCGCAGATTCCGGTCCCAAATCTGCACAAGATGTCAATGGCAATTTAATTGCCGCCCGAATCCATATGAGTTTTCAAAAAGAGATTGCTTCAAAATTCACTGTTTATATCCGTTTTGACCACTGCGGAGCACCGTATCGTTGCGCTTCACTGTAATTTGGATGCATTTTAAAGATCTAGCCTACACTTTTATTACTGAAATGCTGGAAAGTATTTACAAAAATAATCTTTTATTACTGTTCAGAAGGGAAAGAGAAGAAAAGCACGTAAACATTTGAAATGGGCCGTTACTACGGCAGCAATACTTTAAAATATCCAAACAGCATTATATTTACCTCATCCTCATGTAAATAAGAGGCTGTATTAACTTACTCATTTCCACATTTTTAAAATGACATCATTTTGAGATAAAAATACAAGACAGAAAAGAAAAGCATTTTAACTATAATGAGTCTATATCTTCCTATTTTTTTAACAGAAGATTTAAATTATAATTAGAATAGTATTTTCCTATTATTAAATTAAATATGAATTTATTCTTATTATTCCAAGCATATGACATTTTATTTACAGCAGGCAATCATGCGACTGACCACGTTCCCGGGTTTGTAGGATCATAAAACTCGCTCCTCCACCGCGAATATATCGCCATCCGAATGCACAAGTTTTATCACTGAGGTGCCATGCAAATGTATTTTTACAGACGTCCACACGAGAAACAATTACCGTCCGAATAGGGCTGTCGCAATTGTGTGTTATAAAGCCAGCTATGTGAGACATAAACTCGCAATTCTGAGAAAAAAATAAATAAATTCCTCTGAATTGGACTTTATAACTCACAAATTGTGAGAAAAAGAGTTTATATCACAATTTCTGACTTCATAACTCACAATTTCGAGTTTATATATCGCAATTATGAGGAAAAAAGTCAAAATTGTGAGATAAAAAGTGCAATTATCTTTGAAAAAACCCAAAAACAAAGCTTCCATATAGATCTCGGATATGAGTCACATTTAAAAGAAGATGTAAACTGCTCGTCCAAAAAATCGGATAAAGTCCACAATTCATAATTGGGCATCAAGACCTGCAGTGTAAATGTGGCCTATAGTTAACATTTATTTTATGATTTACTCACTCAAACCCTGTAATTTCAAACCCTTTTGACTTCTTTTGAACACAAAACAAGAAGTTCAACAGAATGTTGATGCTGCTCTTTTCCATTCACTGAAAGCGAATGGTGACCAAAAAAAAAGGCAAAGCTGTTTAAACAATTGTGTGTTATATTAAGTTTTATAAAGCTTTCTGGAGTTGTTTGTGTGAGGAACAGACCATTTTTTAAATGTGTGCTATTTCAAATTTGGCATGACATACAAGTTTGGAATGAGTATGAGGATTTTTAATTTTTCAAGTTCATTTTGGTGATTAGTTTTGTTTAACCACAGTGAACTAAGTACACAGCCATATCCATGAATTAATGTGAAGCAGGATTATTGCACAATAATATGACCCATTAGTCAATAAAGATGGGGGCTCATTGACTCCTGCGCCTGACTGCGTATTCACCACATGCTATATTTATTCCTTCTTTCTTTTTTTCTGGTTAGTTTCACCCCTTCATCTTAAATGTACGCAGGTCAGGTCAACCATCCAGTAATTCCACCAAGACCAAAAAAAGCTGAAAAGAAAAGATGCGACAACCATATGGACGGAACACTAGGGGCTTCGGGCAATGAAGAGGAAGAACCTTCAGCCGGTTCAACCAAACGAAGCAAGCAGGGTCTCGCAGAGCCCCTCCTTCTCCCCAAAAGCCTTTGCTTTCCCCATGGTATCTCACCCTGAAGCGCTGGAGCTCATGAAGACAGTGAACAGGGAAACAAGGAAGGGGGAGGCATTGCCTGCCAACAGCAGGTGTTGGTCCATCCTTCAGGGAGCAGGCAGCAGGCTGGGTACTGATGTGTGGCGGAGAGAGGGGGCCTGGCAATCTGGTGCGGAATGGTGGAGCGTCTGGATAAGCAGATAGAAAAAGGATTCAGGTTCAGATGTTTAGACAGTCCAACACGCCATCAGAATCCGTGTAATCTTGCTTTTTTTAAATGGCAAGAACATGTCGCCTTTGAAGTTTCGTGTCAGGAGAAGGCCAGCGTTTTCCCCTTTTTTTCTTTTTGTTTGGCCCTGGTCACTCTATGCTGGCTAGAGCGCTATCAGGCTTCAGCAGCTCCATCTGAATGCTGCTTCCAACTGGCCACTGCTGCAATCCCATCATCCTCCTACTGCCTCAAGGTTTGGCGTTTGAGCTAGAAATCGGCCCCACTAGAAATTCATGGCTTTGTTCTTGGTGTTTCCCTACTTGCCAAATGTTGAGGATATTTGTTTTAGTAATTTTTTCCCCAATTTTTTTCGATTTAAATACTTTATTTAGTGTATGGAGACAACTATGAGTAAGCTATTCATTCTGAAAAGTGTAAATACTGTGGCTCTGTGATTGTCGGCATAGCAACTTTGACCAATTTCAGGATTTTGGGGCTTCTGTTTAACCGACCAATGGTATACTGTAGATGGGGGAGTGTTTGGGAAACCTGTTTGATAATAGTCATTATTATATGTTTCCTATTGTATCACTGAAATTAAGCACTTACATTTTAAATGCAAAAGTTAGCCATTACATTTATTATCCTTAATGTATAGACTATTTTGTCTTCTGTAGGGCTTTTTTGATGGTGTGTGAAGACCTGCATCTCTGTCATCACCATATGAAGTACTTTACTGTATATGAAGATTTGTTCTTCATTTCTTCAGCAGATCCTCTGAATTATTGATTGGTTCATAAAGAGTAATTAAATATCAAGCTTCCTGATAATAATGAGATTATTGCAACAATTTAGATTCACTGTAGGGCCAGTCAATTAGAGTCTTTATAGGTTCATTCTTTTGTGATTATGCTATAATTCTTAGGATTATTATTTTTTAGGATAAATAAAAATAGACAAAAATACACTATATTAGGCAAACTCCAAGTGTATCAAGATTTAAAATGGATAACAGCTCAGATCATTTGATCTTGCGAGAATTTTATTAGAAACATTTGAGCTCTTCTGAGGATATTTGTTTAACATTTTATATTAGTTTTTAAATATATAAAATAGTTTTGTCCAAAGAGTCCATTACTCCAGTCTTCAGTGTCACATGATCCTTCAGAAATATTTATTCTTATTTTTATTCATTTTGAAAATCGTTGTGCTCCTTAATATTTTTATTTCATCTTTTAATTTATATATATATATATATATATATATATATATATATATATATATATATATATATATAATGTGTGTATATATTTTTTTTTTCAGTGTAAAAATACTTTTTCCCTATCCCAGCGTAATATACAGAGAGAATTGTCTGAGCATATATTAAAATATCTGACTTTTGATGACAGACTTTGCTCAAAAAAGCAGTTTGAGGCATTTTTGAACGAGGCGCATATGACTAGGGTCATTACTGGATTTTTCTGGGCAACAATATAAGACTTTTTCCTTTAGAGAAACAGCTTATTTTAAGATACTACAAGAGGTCTCATTTTAAAATGTTCTTTCCCATGGGCCTTTAACTCTCAAAGTGTGACCGCACATGGCGAAAATATTATTTATAAACCATAAGTTACGAAAGAAGCAGCTTTGTTCTTTTTGTTGTATGACATCTTTGGCTCCACTCAGGACTCAATGTCATCAAACATTCAGACAAAGGATCTGCACTCAAGACACTGCATGCTATCTCGAGTCATCAACTGAAGACAAGCCATCCGCTCGTTCCAAAATGGCACAGAGAACTAGCGCAGTGTCTTTGGCTTTAGAGTTGTTGTGGCTGTCATGTTCAGCAAGAACCATGTGCTGTGTGTAAGACTGCCATATGATGGGGAACCTGTCCAGCTTGAGATGGCTCCTGTCCCATGTGGGCAACCCAACCCCCCTTAGCTATCCCACTTTAGGCTCGTAAGTTTTTTTTTGTTTATTCTTTTTTTTGGTACAGCACATTGACACAACAAACAGAATGGGTTTTCACAGTGATTGTGGCCAGGCTGGTTGTGAACAGTGGCTGGCAGCGAACTCACAGTCTGGATCTGGCTGAGAAACGCTGTGTTTGAGGAGCGAAATCTGTTTCCTGTCCGCACAGCTCACAGCCAGGTCTTCAACTGAGGCCAATATCCCCATTCCAGCCACATTCACTCCTGTTTCTTATCTCTTCCAGGGCCTTGTGTCTACTTATACTTGGGGTGTTACACACGTATGTCCATTTGCAAGCAATACAAATGTGCACGGGCATCCAACGTGCCCTATTTATACAATTCCCCGCGCTAAGACGACACCAAAACTTGTCTTTGGCAACATCTGCTGTTCGTGCCCAAGTTTGGTTTCATGTATATATAATAGATGTGTTAGCTCCCTAAATGCTCAGTGTGTCAGGCAGCAGCTGACGCCTCAGGTGAACTGTGCAGCAGTCAAATAAAATTATATCCGCTCCACACACCTCTGCAGACCGAGAGCGCAGAGACCGGAGCACTTGGCAGAAGTCCGTGAGATGTCCTGTAGTAAACAACTAGTGAATAGTGTCGGGGACAAGAACGTGTAATGCAAATAATAAAGTACAGCTATATGTATAATCATACATAGGATAAAAAAAGCTTTTTGTCAAAAGTCGTGTCCAATCAAACTCTATTTCGACACATTTGGTAGAAGCAGTCAAATTTGTCATATGCCAACTTTGACAGGTTGTGTGACATGCCCTCGTCCTCGAAAATCATAAACAAAACTATGAAATGTAAACAAAAAAAATTACATTTAGAATTTAATAGTGTCCTGAAGCATAAATAAAACCGGTGCGGTTCCTCTCGAAAGTGATGTTAATTAATTTTAAAAGGAGTTCGATTTTAACACTCAATATGTTAATCATTAATAAAATTAAAAAAAATGAATATGAAATTGTATTTGTCTTTGCTTCAATTATCTTTTGTTGTTTGTAGTAAAATGAAGTTCACTTATTGATATTTTTTTCATATAATTTATTTAAAATAACATTATTATACCTATAATATATAATGTGTGTGTGTGTATATACATTATACATTTGTATATATCGAACCAAAAAATTATTCATACACCAGATATATTTTTTACTAATGGGTGCAGGACACTATAGTTCATTTATGTAAGTGAGGATAGCAAAATTATGACATATTATAGCCTAAAATTGACTACCAGTAAAATGAATAAACATTTGGGACCAAAATTATTCAGACACTTTGACCTGAGAATGTTTTGCTGAAGTGTTTTTTCTTTAATTGCTAATGTGACCTTTTACACCACAGACTGAACAAAATGAAGCTTTGCTTGGTCATTGGTTGACCTAAATTGTTATTATCTGACAGCTGATTGGTTGATTGTAATCCATTACATACCTTTCGATCAAAGATATCTGACATTATCAAGATCAATTTGTTCTGACACAGTTCTTGTCATATTTCATTACCATTTTCTAAACTATAGCGAATAAACTGATAATGTGAGAAATGTTGAAGCTGTCTGAATAAATTTTGGTTTGACTGTATATATAATTATTTATATTATAAATCACACAATTAATACATTATTGTTAATGCAGTTTATAGATGCTGGCATATGGTTTGCCTGCATTAAAATGAAATAAAACCATGATTTTTGCATTTTCTTTTCTATTTTCACCTTTGGCAACCATCCCACCTAGAAATGTGATGTTATCATTGATATATTTGGCTTATAAAATGAATTCGCTCTAGGCAAGACTTCAGAATTAAACAGTGTAATGCAAGATGGGGACATAAATGAATATATTAATCGTGCAGATCAAATCACTGTGATCGTATTTGCATTTCTGAAATGCTAGCCTACTTTAAGCAGATTAAAATTACAAATACCATAAATCCAAACCTTAATACATTTTAAAGAACTTAGTTGTGAACCGAGTTGCTTTCTTGTTTATTTAATCAGAGTCGGACTATAATGAATAAAAAATGAAGCAAAATCGACAGGGATTCATCCCGCTGCACTGCCTGTGAGGTCCAGCAGAGGGAATCCAAATGCAAAACACCTCAATCAGAGACTTTATATCGTCTCCTATATAGTTTTTAACTATTTAAGAAAAATGAGTACATTGTACATCATAATGGAAGCTTTGTTTTTAAAATCAAATCATGATCTTAAAAGTAGCATTTCATTGTAATACATAAAATGACTACGAGTATGTCAAATATTTTGTAGTTTTTGACTGACACCTTGTCCATGCTTATACGATAGTTTTCGATTGCTGTCGTCCCCCTGGTTCTAGCATCAGTCAAAAGCCTCTTTGCATACGAGACCTCCAGGTTACTTGTATATTTTTTGATGTACAGTCAACATGTAATTGATTAAATTAACAGAAACATTTGCATAATTGAGTGGCTTTTATTCTGTATTTCTTATAGGACTTCAGCTAGGCCTAGAGCACATCCTTGGTGTGTGTGCGCACGTGTCAGTGGCCGGTCAGTCATTCGGGCTGTATCTGCTGTCACCTCGCATCAGACTCACTCTCTCTGACAGGCGGTATTCAAAACAGGGCGTCTGGACAATGGCCCGAGCTGTCAGAGGAGATGGCAGCGTTCGCTGGGAGGAAGACAGCGACGGGGGTCACTGAAAATGTATGCAAATTTGACATTTCCTCACTCATTTGCATACATGGCCTTCAAATCAGACTGTGTATTTATTTACCCTGAGTGTTCGTAGATGTAATCATAATCATAAGAATTGTACATTGTTTACGGCATGTAGCCATGAACTACTGACATATATTATTTGGATAACATGTTCGCAGTGGTGACTTATAACTATTTCACTGAGATAACAGTTTAACTGAGTTCATGTCTGGAGTTCATCCTTTCTAGGTCATTTGAAGACAAATATTTCTTTAATTAATAGATTTGAATCCCAGCTAAACAGTAATTTTCAATGTTTCTAAAACAAGTTTTCTTGTCATGATGAGAACGTTATTTAAAAGGGTATGATAATGTTAGTACAGCCTTCTCCTAACCTTAAAGGGATAGTTCACCCAAAAGGTTATCGTCATTTACTCCCCCTCATGTCATTGCAAACCCGTAAGACTTTCGTTCATCTTCGGAACACAAATTAAGATATTATTGATTAAATCTGATAGTTCAACTAAAAAGTTCTTAAAGCGATCATAAAACGCTCTCGTTCATTCTCGTGTTACGCAGCATGTTTGAGCTTCTGCATGAACCAATGAGGTTCATTCTCGTGTTATGCAACACGTTTGAGCTTCTGAAGAACCAATGAGGTTCATTCTCGTGTTACGCAGCACGTTTGAGCTTCCGCAAGAGCCAATGAGGTTCATTCTCGTGTTACGCAACACGTTTGAGCTTCTGAAGAACCAATGAGGTTCATTCTCGTGTTACGCAGCACGTTTGAGCTTCCGCAAGAGCCAATGAGGTTAATTCTCGTGTTACGCAACACGTTTGAGCTTCTGAAGAACCAATGAGGTTCATTCTCGTGTTACGCAGCACATTTGAGCTTCTGAAGAGCCAATGAGGTTCATTCTCGTGTTACGCAGCACCTTTGAGCTTCTGAAGAACCAATGAGGTTCATTCTCGTATTACGCAGCACGTTTGAGCTTCTGAAGAACCAATGAGGTTCATTCTCGTGTTACGCAGCACGTTTGAGCTTCTGAAGAACCAATGAGCTTCTGAAGAACCAATGAGGTTCATTCTCGTGTTACGCAACACGTTTGAGCTTCTGAAGAACCAATGAGGTTCATTCTCGTGTTACGCAGCACATTTGAGCTTCTGAAGAGCCAATGAGGTTCATTCTCGTGTTACGCAGCACCTTTGAGCTTCTGAAGAACCAATGAGGTTCATTCTCGTGTTACGCAGCACATTTGAGCTTCTGAAGAGCCAATGAGGTTCATTCTCGTGGTACGCAGCACGTTTGAGCTTCGGCAAGAACCAATGAGGTTCATTCTCGTATTACGCAGCACGTTTGAGCTTCTGAAGAACCAATGAGGTTCATTCTCGTGTTACGCAACACGTTTGAGCTTCTGAAGAACCAATGAAGTTCATTCTCGTGTTACGCAACACGTTTGAGCTTCTGAAGAACCAATGAGGTTCATTCTCGTGTTACGCAGCACATTTGAGCTTCTGAAGAGCCAATGAGGTTCATTCTCGTGTTACGCAGCACCTTTGAGCTTCTGAAGAACCAATGAGGTTCATTCTCGTATTACGCAGCACGTTTGAGCTTCTGAAGAACCAATGAGCTTCTGAAGAACCAATGAGGTTCATTCTCGTGTTACGCAACACGTTTGAGCTTCTGAAGAACCAATGAGGTTCATTCTCGTGTTACGCAGCACGTTTGAATTTGTGAAGAACCAATGAGCTTCTGAAGAACCAATGAGGTTCATTCTCGTGGTACGCAGCACGTTTGAGCTTCTGAAGAACCAATGAGGTTCATTCTCGTGTTATGCAACACGTTTGAGCTTCTGAAGAACCAATGAGGTTCATTCTCGTGTTACGCAGCACGTTTGAGCTTCCGCAAGAGCCAATGAGGTTCATTCTCGTGTTACGCAACACGTTTGAGCTTCTGAAGAACCAATGAGGTTCATTCTCGTGTTACGCAGCACGTTTGAGCTTCCGCAAGAGCCAATGAGGTTCATTCTCGTGTTACGCAACACGTTTGAGCTTCTGAAGAACCAATGAGGTTCATTCTCGTGTTACGCAGCACATTTGAGCTTCTGAAGAGCCAATGAGGTTCATTCTCGTGTTACGCAGCACCTTTGAGCTTCTGAAGAACCAATGAGGTTCATTCTCGTATTACGCAGCACGTTTGAGCTTCTGAAGAACCAATGAGGTTCATTCTCGTGTTACGCAGCACGTTTGAGCTTCTGAAGAACCAATGAGCTTCTGAAGAACCAATGAGGTTCATTCTCGTGTTACGCAACACGTTTGAGCTTCTGAAGAACCAATGAGGTTCATTCTCGTGTTACGCAGCACGTTTGAGCTTCGGCAAGAACCAATGAGGTTCATTCTCGTATTACGCAGCACGTTTGAGCTTCTGAAGAACCAATGAGGTTCATTCTCGTGTTACGCAACACGTTTGAGCTTCTGAAGAACCAATGAAGTTCATTCTCGTGTTACGCAACACGTTTGAGCTTCTGAAGAACCAATGAGGTTCATTCTCGTGTTACGCAGCACATTTGAGCTTCTGAAGAGCCAATGAGGTTCATTCTCGTGTTACGCAGCACCTTTGAGCTTCTGAAGAACCAATGAGGTTCATTCTCGTATTACGCAGCACGTTTGAGCTTCTGAAGAACCAATGAGCTTCTGAAGAACCAATGAGGTTCATTCTCGTGTTACGCAACACGTTTGAGCTTCTGAAGAACCAATGAGGTTCATTCTCGTGTTACGCAGCACGTTTGAATTTGTGAAGAACCAATGAGCTTCTGAAGAACCAATGAGGTTCATTCTCGTGGTACGCAGCACGTTTGAGCTTCTGAAGAACCAATGAGGTTCATTCTCGTGTTACGCAGCACGTTTGAGCTTCTGAAGAACCAATGAGGTTCATTCTCATGTTACGCAGCACGTTTGAGCTTCTGAAGAACCAATGAGGTTCATTCTCGTGTTACGCAACACGTTTGAGCTTCTGAAGAACCAATGAGGTTCATTCTCGTGTTACGCAACACTTTGAGCTTCAGCAAGAACCAATGAGGTTCATTCTCGTGTTACGCAACACGTTTGAGCTTCTGAAGAACCAATGAGGTTCATTCTCGTGTTACGCAACACGTTTGAGCTTCTGAAGAACCAATGAGGTTCATTCTCGTGTTACGCAACACTTTGAGCTTCAGCAAGAACCAATGAGGTTCATTCTCGTGTTACGCAACACGTTTGAGCTTCTGAAGAGCCAATGAGGTTCATTCTCGTGTTACGCAACACTTTGAGCTTCAGCAAGAACCAATGAGGTTCATTCTCGTGTTACGCAGCACGTTTGAGCTTCTGAAGAACCAATGAGGTTCATTCTCGTGTTACGCAGCACGTTTGAGCTTCTGAAGAACCAATGAGCTTCTGAAGAACCAATGAGGTTCATTCTCGTGTTACGCAACACGTTTGAGCTTCTGAAGAACCAATGAGGTTAATTCTCGTGTTACGCAACACTTTGAGCTTCAGCAAGAACCAATGAGGTTCATTCTCGTGTTACGCAACACGTTTGAGCTTCTGAAGAACCAATGAGGTTCATTCTCGTGTTACGCAACACGTTGAGCTTCTGAAGAACCAATGAGGTTCATTCTCGTGTTACGCAACACGTTGAGCTTCTGAAGAACCAATGGGGTTCATTCTCGTGTTACGCAGCACATTTCAGCTTCTGAAGAACCAATGAGGTTCATTCTCATGTTACACAGCACCTTTGAGCTTCTGAAGAACCAATGAGGTTCATTCTCGTGGTACGCAGCACGTTTGAGCTTCAGCAAGAACCAATGAGGTTCATTCTCGTGTTACGCAGCACATTTGAGCTTCTGAAGAGCCAATGAGGTTCATTCTCGTGTTACGCAGCACCTTTGAGCTTCTGAAGAACCAATGAGGTTCATTCTCGTATTACGCAGCACGTTTGAGCTTCTGAAGAACCAATGAGCTTCTGAAGAACCAATGAGGTTCATTCTCGTGTTACGCAACACGTTTGAGCTTCTGAAGAACCAATGAGGTTCATTCTCGTGTTACGCAGCACGTTTGAATTTGTGAAGAACCAATGAGCTTCTGAAGAACCAATGAGGTTCATTCTCGTGGTACGCAGCACGTTTGAGCTTCTGAAGAACCAATGAGGTTCATTCTCGTGTTATGCAACACGTTTGAGCTTCTGAAGAACCAATGAGGTTCATTCTCGTGTTACGCAGCACGTTTGAGCTTCCGCAAGAGCCAATGAGGTTCATTCTCGTGTTACGCAACACGTTTGAGCTTCTGAAGAACCAATGAGGTTCATTCTCGTGTTACGCAGCACGTTTGAGCTTCCGCAAGAGCCAATGAGGTTCATTCTCGTGTTACGCAACACGTTTGAGCTTCTGAAGAACCAATGAGGTTCATTCTCGTGTTACGCAGCACATTTGAGCTTCTGAAGAGCCAATGAGGTTCATTCTCGTGTTACGCAGCACCTTTGAGCTTCTGAAGAACCAATGAGGTTCATTCTCGTATTACGCAGCACGTTTGAGCTTCTGAAGAACCAATGAGGTTCATTCTCGTGTTACGCAGCACGTTTGAGCTTCTGAAGAACCAATGAGCTTCTGAAGAACCAATGAGGTTCATTCTCGTGTTACGCAACACGTTTGAGCTTCTGAAGAACCAATGAGGTTCATTCTCGTGTTACGCAGCACGTTTGAGCTTCGGCAAGAACCAATGAGGTTCATTCTCGTATTACGCAGCACGTTTGAGCTTCTGAAGAACCAATGAGGTTCATTCTCGTGTTACGCAACACGTTTGAGCTTCTGAAGAACCAATGAAGTTCATTCTCGTGTTACGCAACACGTTTGAGCTTCTGAAGAACCAATGAGGTTCATTCTCGTGTTACGCAGCACATTTGAGCTTCTGAAGAGCCAATGAGGTTCATTCTCGTGTTACGCAGCACCTTTGAGCTTCTGAAGAACCAATGAGGTTCATTCTCGTATTACGCAGCACGTTTGAGCTTCTGAAGAACCAATGAGCTTCTGAAGAACCAATGAGGTTCATTCTCGTGTTACGCAACACGTTTGAGCTTCTGAAGAACCAATGAGGTTCATTCTCGTGTTACGCAGCACGTTTGAATTTGTGAAGAACCAATGAGCTTCTGAAGAACCAATGAGGTTCATTCTCGTGGTACGCAGCACGTTTGAGCTTCTGAAGAACCAATGAGGTTCATTCTCGTGTTACGCAGCACGTTTGAGCTTCTGAAGAACCAATGAGGTTCATTCTCATGTTACGCAGCACGTTTGAGCTTCTGAAGAACCAATGAGGTTCATTCTCGTGTTACGCAACACGTTTGAGCTTCTGAAGAACCAATGAGGTTCATTCTCGTGTTACGCAACACTTTGAGCTTCAGCAAGAACCAATGAGGTTCATTCTCGTGTTACGCAACACGTTTGAGCTTCTGAAGAACCAATGAGGTTCATTCTCGTGTTACGCAACACGTTTGAGCTTCTGAAGAACCAATGAGGTTCATTCTCGTGTTACGCAACACTTTGAGCTTCAGCAAGAACCAATGAGGTTCATTCTCGTGTTACGCAACACGTTTGAGCTTCTGAAGAGCCAATGAGGTTCATTCTCGTGTTACGCAACACTTTGAGCTTCAGCAAGAACCAATGAGGTTCATTCTCGTGTTACGCAGCACGTTTGAGCTTCTGAAGAACCAATGAGGTTCATTCTCGTGTTACGCAGCACGTTTGAGCTTCTGAAGAACCAATGAGCTTCTGAAGAACCAATGAGGTTCATTCTCGTGTTACGCAACACGTTTGAGCTTCTGAAGAACCAATGAGGTTAATTCTCGTGTTACGCAACACTTTGAGCTTCAGCAAGAACCAATGAGGTTCATTCTCGTGTTACGCAACACGTTTGAGCTTCTGAAGAACCAATGAGGTTCATTCTCGTGTTACGCAACACGTTGAGCTTCTGAAGAACCAATGAGGTTCATTCTCGTGTTACGCAACACGTTGAGCTTCTGAAGAACCAATGGGGTTCATTCTCGTGTTACGCAGCACATTTCAGCTTCTGAAGAACCAATGAGGTTCATTCTCATGTTACACAGCACCTTTGAGCTTCTGAAGAACCAATGAGGTTCATTCTCGTGGTACGCAGCACGTTTGAGCTTCAGCAAGAACCAATGAGGTTCATTCTCGTGTTACGCAGCACCTTTGAGCTTCTGAAGAACCAATGAGGTTCATTCTCGTGGTACGCAGCACGTTTGAGCTTCAGCAAGAACCAATGAGGTTCATTCTCGTGTTACGCAGCACCTTTGAGCTTCTGAAGAACCAATGAGGTTCATTCTCGT
This sequence comes from Romanogobio albipinnatus, assembly GCA_023566225.1. Classification (NCBI taxonomy): domain Eukaryota; kingdom Metazoa; phylum Chordata; class Actinopteri; order Cypriniformes; family Gobionidae; genus Romanogobio; species Romanogobio albipinnatus. Next base: position 7,843,736 of record CM042263.1, read on the forward strand.
GTTACGCAGCACCTTTGAGCTTCTGAAGAACCAATGAGGTTCATTCTCGTGGTACGCAGCACATTTGAGCTTCAGCAAGAACCAATGAGGTCCATTCTCGTTGTACGCAGCACGTTTGAGCTTCAGCAAGAACCAATGAGGCACTGAATTATATACATGACAATTAACAAAGATGCATACATTTTGTCTTGGATCACTTTATACACATTATCAATCTTTTGAGTGTATCAACTTTATTTTATTTTTTTATTTTATTGTGGGAGGAATACTAAAGAACAGATACTTATGCCAGATACTTATTAGATGTATCCCTATAAGTGGGAACGAACATAGAACATTTTAAAAATGATGATGTTGCATTTTTGGGCTTGTGACATATTCTGGTTGTATAACATTGTCCTCTCTGTTTTAATTAGAATGAGTCAGCCTCCTTTCTTTACATGGACAACATAACCTAATACGCATTTACATTCTGATTGTACACAAATACTCAAGCCACTTGACACCTTGAGACACCCAGCGTCTGGACAGAGATAGCGACTAGGTCACCCAGGCTTGGCAGGCCCAGGCTTGGCTCTCCCACACAATCTGTGCTCGTGGTTTTGGCAGGTCCTCCCACTCCTCCTCCCCTCCCCGCCCAGACCCCCTCTTTGCCAGGGCTATGTGTGCTGATCGTAAGTGCCTACCATCCTCCATCGTCTCCAACTGAAGATTACACACCTGTCTGGCATGTGTAAGCAGCCAGGGACGGAGGCAGAGCCATGCGGATGGCAGCCAGCCCTGCTCCCCTGTCCCAGACTGCTCTGATGTCAGCTGGCTGTGAAAGGGAAGGGGCCTTGTACTGACCAGAGACTGTGATTAAGCTTGAACTGGGAGGTGGCCAGAGCTCTGGACCCACGCCACACTGCCCTTGTCTGCGCAAGCCACCCCGCCAAGATTCTCCAGCCCTGGTGAGACCAAATCTGCTACAGAAAGTGAGAGATTGCACTGGTTTATTTATAAACTGTAGATGTGTTACTTGTGGCTAATTGGTTTCCCTTTTTATTGAAATGTATGCTATTCTGTGTCCATAATATTCATGATTTAAGTAAAAATGTTACATATTTGCACATTATAGTCTACTACATCAGTGAATACATCTATGAAAACAAACAAACTACTCTACAGTCTAGATTCTTATAATATGTCTTTGCATACAATTTGTATAAGACGTCTTTGCCTATATTTTCGCCCAGTTACGAGCTTTACGGAGACAAAGTTTAATGCGCTTTATCTAAGATTTATTCTAACAAGTTCCAAAAAACAAAGGCGGAAGCTTCAGTCCTCTTTAGGCGGTAAGTGATGAGGCATGGCGCTAGGACAGTGGCCAAGTTTGCTCTAGCCATTCTCTCTAATGCAAAGTTACTGTGCTGCTGCTTCAGCGCGCACTAGAGGAGATAGCCGCTGGTAAATCTGTGCGTGGCTGTCACATCAGACCTCTATCCAGAACACAACACACGACTTATGCCACATCTTTCACCAATTTGACATATAGTTGAACGCAAACAAGACCAAGAACAACACCCTTTCCAAATGAAGAAGTTAGCGCACCATTGATAAAAGAAAGTTTTTTAAACCGCATATGACCAAATTTTGCTGTAAATGTCTATGAAATCTTTCACTGATGGGCATTGTCCTTATAACAGCGTTTGGAACATTATTTTAAAGGTGCATTCAATCATTTTTGTTGCAATGTTTAACTGGAAATTGATATACCCTGACACCTTGTGGTGTGGATGCAAAAGCTAATGTTTTAAAGCTAGCTTTTTTACGGATGTCATTATATAAATACGCTATTCACAGTCAGCCACGTTTAATTTATTCCTTGAGCGAAAGTGTCCAATAACATGGGGTTAACAAGAAGTGAGATTTAAAGTGCCAATGAGATGATCCACTCCATGTAGAGTAAAAAAAAAAACTTTTATTAGGCTAATATGCTAATTCTTCAATCGTTTTTCCAAATGTTTTTTGGAAAATTACTAAGCACCTTAATCAAGACCTTTAAGTGAGTCTTTTTTCTTTTCTTTTGAGTAAACACTAAGTGATTTCCGTTTGTTCAAATTTGAGTGAATTTCTTCAAAGTAAAGCGGTCCCAATCTAGAGCCCTGAGGCATCTCATGGGCTTTGATATAGAGCTACAGTGCCAGCAGTCATCTGCTCGTTTGTCGCTTTCACATATCCTCTCACCTTCCCAAAACACCCTTCACCCATAGTGATTGGCCTGCATACACTATTCATGAGATCCATAACTGAGAAAACTTAATCTCCCTGTACATTAATTACATTTATCCAAATATGTCTGTGTCGTTGCCACAGAATGGATGTTGGGGGTTGTTATTGTTATCTGGTGGGGTTAGAGTTCATTTCAAATGGAAGAGGTGGTTGCAGGGTGGGTACCCCGTCTTAACCCTCCAGCACTGGATGCACCGTCGACCCGCTTTTTCATTTCATGTGGAAAAACAAACTAATTACGTGGAAATATGATAATGTATTGTGCTGGAGGAGTCGCCTATGACTCTCATTAAGAGTCCATGCAACCCCACTTGTTTCCTTGCTCTAATCTACCAATCTCTCTCTCTCACATTCTCTCTCTCTTTATCCACTCAGCTAACATGCGTTATTTCTCCTAGGGAGTGTTGCCCTTTCACGAGCCATGAACATTAGTGACCAGTCTGGGGCACTTTGCATCAAAGTCAGCCTCATTTGCATAATCGTGGGATTATTCCATTTTTACTGCCAGTGATGGTCAACATCTCACATGATTCCTCAAGACCATTGCCCCCCACTTCCCAAAAAGTGCTTAGCTCTCCTAATACCCAGCATGGATCAGAATCCCTTACCTGATACCTCAGGGAAGACTGTGGGCAGCCCCACTACAGATTTACTCTTCATTTATCCCTGATCCCTCCGTCCTTGCATGATGAAATCACATATGATTCATCAGTGCTCATTACATTTGACAAGTCTTCACTGCAGGAGCTTGTCCATTATCCTCTGGTGGCATGTAGAGTCACTCTCGCACTCTAGGCTTGTCTCGAAGCAAACCCAATAAGATCCCACAATCCCAAGGTGGACGTTAGCATTCAAAGGGCCACATATAGCGATAATAGTACAAGTGGTTACTAGTCTTAAAGTCCCCCTCTGGTGAAAATCAAGTTTTTAATGTTGTTTATATGTCTGTGGTGTTTTTTTGTATATGCTTTCGGACCAAACATGTGCAAAGTCATTAGTCAACACCATTACTGAGTATTCTCTCCTTAAAGGAACACTCCACTTTTTTTGAAAATAGGCTCTTTTTCTAACTCCCCTTGAGTTAAACAGTTGAGTTTTACCGTTTTTGAATCCATTCAGCCGATCTCCAAGTCTGGCGATAGCACTTTTAGCATAGCTTAGCATAGATCATTGAATCTGATTAGACCGTTAGCATCTCGCTCCAAAAAATGACCAAAGTTTCAATATTTTTCCTATTTAAAACTTGACTCTTCTGTAGTTACATCGTGTACTAAGACCGACGGAAAATGAAAAGTTGCGATATTCTAGGCCAATATGAATAGGAACTATACTCTCATTCCTGCGTAATAATCAAGGAACTTTGCTGCCGTACCATGGGTGCAGCGGCGCAATGATATTACACAGCGCCTGAAAATAGTCCCCAGCACGCTCTCTGTGCATTGTCATGTTTGTTATGTTGACGGAAGTTAGCCTATTTTCAGGCACTACCGACCACAATATATATATTCCAATGTATATATCCCCCCAAACTAGTATTACCATACTAACATTCCCAAAAACGCTATATTAGCATGGTAGCTTTTTAAAACATAGAAATGAGATGGTGAGATGGTGGTCCAGTGGGTTAAACCACTGAACTGATACACAGAAGGTTGCTGGTTCGATCCCAGCGGTCACCACCAGTGTGTCCTTGAGACTCCATGTTGCTCCAGGGGGATTGTCCCTGTAATAAGGGCACTGTAAGTCGCTTTGGATAAAAGCGTCTGCCAAATGCATAAATGTAAATGTAAATGTAAAATAACCAAGTACACTTTATAAACTTTTCAACTAAAACTTTTTGGTCTTAATTAAGCACCTCTCAATCTGTTTATTGCATCTAGCTCCATTAAGAAATATCTCTGACAAGATATGTACGCAAGTGAGGAAAAACACAAAGATGGCTTACTCTGTTCACAACTGGCAAAGCAGGTGCAGTGAAATGGCTGCCATTTGGGCTTCAGGGTCAGATACCATGCCAGCATCACCAATCCTACTACTGTTGATTAGCTGAATGAATAAGGAATATCACCTTACTTGATCTTGTGATCGTGAAGCGTTAAATCCTCATCCTCATCCCAGTCTCCAGTGATATTGTAAGTATTACCTGTTAATTAAAAAGGTTATTCCTGCAGTGTGATGACGAAAGTGATTCTCTTGTGCCAACTTCACACTGTTGGTACTTTGTTCATCAAAACTCCCTTTAAACACAATAATCATTGCACATTGCTAGTATGAAATGTTGTCCCATATATGTAATGAAAAAAACATTTATGTAGATTTGTTCATAAATAACAATTAGCTAGTTGTCTGTAAACTTCTCTGCACATTCTAACCAAATGGTAAATTTTGCAGCTCACTGGGCTTGCCTTTCCCGAATCACCGGTCAAGAAGCTGCATTAACTTGGTTCCTGATAAAAAGTCAAGGCCCAAATATGACAGATGCCTAAGGCCAAGGTGGGCACTCGGCCAGTGCCGCTACTGCGAAAGGGTAGCAGTCAGAACATATCAGGAGTGAGTGGACACTTCAAATGGCATTAAAACTAAAGCGTATACAAGTTACTGGCATCTTCTCAACTCCGTGACAGTGTCAAACATATTTGTAGATTGTAAAATAAAGGCGCTGAGTTTTTTTCCGCTGCAATAAAGACTGCAGAATATGAAACCGTTTTTTAAGGGGTTAATGCATAATACATATGCAAGGCTTGTTTTTAGTTCTAATCATAATACCAGAGGCGGACAGTAGTGAAGTATTTTACTTCCTAAGTAATTTTATTTTTCAAGTATATGTACTTTAGCAGTGTTCTTCTTTGGAAACGTTTTACTTCACAACATTCCAAAACATAATATTGTCATTTTTACTGCTCTACGTTTCATATTGAATATAATTTAATACTTATTTACATAAAAAAAATAGTACTGTATACTTTTACTCAAGTAAAAGTAATTCAAAGTTTTACTAATAAAACTGTAAATGTAAGAAAGTACTACATTTTTAATGTATTTAAGTATTCAAGTAAAAAAAAAAAACTGCAGTAAAAAGTACGACATTACGCTTTGGAATGAACTGAAGTAAAAGTTTTCCAAAGAAAAACTTATAAAGTACATATACTTGAAATATATACTTAATTTATAAATACTTCACTACTGTCCCCCTCTGCCTAATACTAACTACTAGGGTCCACTTTCTATAACTGGGTTCACATGTATCCCCATAAAATATTTTGCAGATTTGAAATGCCATCAGTCGCAAATTTTTATGCATGTCCCATGATCCTTACACTAAGAGTTTCATCTGAAATGAGCTCAGGAAACATAAGGGGGAGTCAGGTAACAGTTTAGTATTTATATACTATTAGCTTTTATTTTTTTATATTATACTGTAGTTTAATTCTTTATAAATATACAGTTTTATATATAGTTTAATTCCTTTTAAATTTGAGCAATTTTGTTATGTACACTAAAAAATATTTTCAAGATTTGTTATCACAACATTTTATCTTTTGACAAACCAACTTAGATAATATGTGTTATTCAGATAACATAATATTTTGAGTTTCTGTTGATTAAACCAATTTCCTTCATTGTAATAACTCAAATTTTTTAAGTTCAATGAACTTAACATTTTAAGGCAACCAGGTTGGATACTTTAAGTTAAACCAACAATATTTTTGTATGGTGTACTTTTGTTATTTTTATTTGTTTTCTTATTCTATATATTTTAATTTATTTCTATTGCAGTTTTTTATCTAATATTTTTACTGATAACGATTTTTAATGATTTTAATAAACAATATCTCTGCTGCAGATTAATTTTGGACCTAATAATGTGGGGAAAAGTCTGCAGAAACAGTGTTAATTTAATATTATTTAAATACCATTATAGTATTTTAATATTATAATTTAGCTTTTATATTTTCAACTTTTTATTTTATTCTAGCTATATTAATTTGATGTGCTTTTGTCTTTTTTTATATATCATTTTTATTTCAGTTTTAGTTTGTGATTTTAGTCATTTATTTCAGTTAGGTGTCAAGGCAATATTTCTAATTTAAGTTTAAGTTTTTTCATGTAATTGTTAATTTTATTTCAGCCTGATTTAAATTACCCAAAATTATTTTTAATAATCTTAGTTTTAGTTAACATAACAATAACAACACTGCTGCAGGTTCCAATTGGACCTAGTTAAAAGCAATTGCAATACGAAAAGAGCAGCAATTATCACTTGAACTTTGTCAAACTCAACACAAGCACATGAAACACCTTAAAAGTTGAGTAAATGGCAGATGGGAGTAAAAAGACAGCCAGTAGCTCAGGCTGAGTTGGAAACAAGCAACTGTGTTTTATGTCAGTCTCGTTAAACATGCCTCAACACATTCTTGATTGGATGCAGCATTGGATTAATTAGAACCGACGTGTCAGTGCCATCAGCTCTGTCTGCGTGCAGCCTCAGATCTGTTACTCAACCGTTTCAGTCAGAGAGAGAGGGAGTTAGATATTGAAAAGCACCATTTTTATATGTAATTTTCATTTTAAAATCCTCAAAGGATATTTACTAGTTTTTCCAGCCAAAAAAAACACCAAAAAGAGCAAAACTTAGGTCTGCTCGAAGGAACCCAGCAAATTAGGGGTGCCGTCATTGAGCAGGAAATGCAGGGCTCAAACTAGGACAGGACATGAAGTTGTATTTTCATTGCAGCATGTGTTATAATACTTCAGCTCTCTGGAGACTTTTGATATATGAACGAGACTGTACGCTCTCCTGCAGTCACTGCTGGATCTCTTGAACATCTAAAGAAAACAGGAAAAGTAGGGTAAGAACTGATCTTAGTGAAGGAGATATGGGAGGAACTCTAATGGTCAGCATGCTTTAGTTATTTGCCTCCTGCTGGTTTTGACTTGTTTCTTGGTCTTAGTCTTTGAGCAAAACCTAAATAATTGGTTTGTTCCAAACCAGCAAATAAAATCATTTTCATTTGTTTAGTATTTATTCTAGAATTATTTCCATATTTACACTTCCGTTCAAAAGTTCCTGGTCAATAAATTTGTTTTTTTCTAAAGTCATTTTTTTTATTGCTGTGATTAAATTGGATCACCAAAGGTCAGCAGTAAATAGCCTACATTGGTTAATAAAGTGAGATTAAATGCATAAATCCCCGGTTTCACAGACAAGGCTTAAGCTAGTCCCAGACGTGCATGTTTGAGCTGTTTTAACTGACAGCAACTTGCACTGACATATCTACTGGTGACGTATCCTGGGGGATACAAACGTTTGAGAGGCTGTGAGGAGAGGCAGGGAAAGTGCAGGTATCATTTCTTGGTTTCATGTTGAAAGGGTGTTTGTTGTGAATATTTACACTCACCTAAAGGATTATTAGGAACACCTGTTCAATTTCTCATTAATGCAATTATCTAATCAACCAATCACATGGCAGTTGCTTCAGTGCATTTAGGGGTGTGGTCCTGGTCAAGACAATCTCCTGAACTCCAAACTGAATGTCAGAATGGGAAAGAAAGGTGATTTAAGCCATTTTGAGCGTGGCATGGTTGTTGGTGCCAGACGGGCCGGTCTGAGTATTTCACAATCTGCTCAGTTACTGGGATTTTCACGCACAACCATTTCTAGGGTTTACAAAGAATGGTGTGAAAAGGGAAAAACATCCAGTATGCGGCAGTCCTGTGGGTGAAAATGCCTTGTTGATGCTAGAGGTCAGAGGAGAATGGGCCTACTGATTCAAGCTGATAGAAGAGCAACTTTGACTGAAATAACCACTCGTTACAACCGAGGTATGCAGCAAAGCATTTGTGAAGCCACAACACGCACAACCTTGAGGCGGATGGGCTACAACAGCAGAAGACCCCACCGGGTACCACTCATCTCCACTACAAATAGGAAAAAGAGGCTACAATTTGCACGAGCTCACCAAAATTGGACAGTTGAAGACTGGAAAAATGTTGCCTGGTCTGATGAGTCTCGATTTCTGTGGAGACATTCAGATGGTAGAATCAGAATTTGGCGTAAAAAGAATGAGAACATGGATCCATCATGCCTTGTTACCACTGTGCAGGCTGGTGGTGGTGGTGTAATGGTGTGGGGGATGTTTTCTTGGCACACTTTAGGCCCCTTAGTGCCAATTGGGCATCGTTTAAATGCCACAGCCTACCTGAGCATTGTTTCTGACCATGTCCATCCCTTTATGACCACCATGTACCCATCCTCTGATGGCTACTTCCAGCAGGATAATGCACCATGTCACAAAGCTCGAATCATTTCAAATTGGTTTCTTGAACATGACAATGAGTTCACTGTACTAAAATGGCCCCCACAGTCACCAGATCTCAACCCAATAGAGCATCTTTGGGATGTGGTGGAACGGGAGCTTCGTGCCCTGGATGTGCATCCCACAAATCTCCATCAACTGCAAGATGCTATCCTATCAATATGGGCCAACATTTCTAAAGAATGCTTTCAGCACCTTGTTGAATCAATGCCACGTAGAATTAAGGCAGTTCCGAAGGTGTTCCTAATAATCCTTTAGGTGAGTGTGTATATATATATATATATGCATACCGATCAGGCATAACACTGATTATCTCTTCATCACGGCACCTGTTAGTGGGTGGGGTATATTAGGCTGCAAGTGAATATTTTGTCCTCAAAGTTGGTGTATATATATATATATATATATATATATATATATATATATATATATATATATATATATATATATAATATATATAAATATAAAAATGTCTGAACTATCAATCAGAAGGCATGAAGTAGATTGTGTACAAGTTTTGGTCATATTGATCATTTATAGGCCCTATAAATCTGCGTATTACCGTAGATATGATACAGTAGGCTAAAATATATTCATAAATGGGCATTATGCTTATTGTTCAACAGAATTGTACAAAGAATGTTTAGTTTAAGTTATGAGAGAATAAAGGTTTTAAAAATGTGGCTAAAATGTTGTAACAAGCATTCTTTTTTCAATTAATTTATACCCCCAAACTGGCAACGTATCCTGGGGGATACAAACATTAAAATTAAATATAAAAGTCAAGTTAAAAAAAAAAAATAGGCACAATGATATTACGCAGCGCCTGAAAATAGGCTAACTTCCGTCAACATAACCAACGTGACAACCTGCTTGCACAGAGAGCGTGCTGGGGACTATTTTCAGGTGCTGTGTAATATCATTGCGCCGCTGCACTCATGGTACGGCAGCAAAGTTCCTTGATTATTACGCAGGAATGAGAGTATAGTTCCTATTCATATCAGTCTAGAAAATCTCAACTTTTCATTTTCCATCGGTCTTAGTACACAATGTAACTACAGAAGAGTCAAGTTTTAAATAGGAAAAATATCTAAACTCTTTGGTCATTTTTTTGAGGGAGATGCTAACGGTCTAATCAGATTCAATGATCTATGCTAAGCTATGCTAAAAGTGCTACCGGCAGACCCGGAGATCGGCTGAATTGATTCGAAAATGGTAAAACTCAACTGTTTAACTCAAGGGGAGTTGGAAATTGAGCCTATTTTCAAAAAAAGTGGAGTGTTCCTTTAAATGCATGCTCCCATTTAGTCTAGAACTACAATAACCATCATGTTCACACAGCGCACACAACGCCTCTGCACTTACTCCTGATTCCTCTCAACATGGGGACAAGAGAGCTGTCAGTTAATAAATGGGAAACTTAGTTGAAAAAGTAACTCAAATATTTTGTTTAAATGTAAAAGTAATGCATTACTTTACTAGTTACTTGAAAAAGTAATCTGATTACATTACTCGTGTTACTTGTAAAGCATTGCCCCCAACCCATTCTATTTATTTGTGCACATTTTTGTTCCTTGCTAAAAACTAAAACTCTAGTTGCGCAACTGGCCTGCAAGTTTTCTTTTGGAATGACTTCCTGAAAAACGAAAATTAAGTGAGTGGCATGGCAACAGAGTTTCTCACCCCCATGCAGAGGCAGCGGGGGGTAGACAAGAGTGACCGGCCCACATTTATCAGTCTGGCCTGAACGGAGTTGCACAGCAGGGAAGAGGCATGCCTTTGTCCCACAGGTCAGCCTGGGGCAAGAGGAAGGTGTATGCGGGTAGACCGTGTTTGTGAATCATGTGAGTCGGATGTGCTACAGTTTGTCAAAACACCTTTGTGTTAAGGTTACTTGTGTTCCCCCAGCCAACAAAACGCAACTTCCATTTCCTTTGACGAAGCTTGCAAGGCCGTAAAAGATCAAAGCGAACAGGCTTGCCTTTCAGACATTAGAAAAATTGAAAACTTACTAGAAGCTGTTACTAATTTCGCTCTCTTTTCATCTAACCTTACTCTTTTTGAGAGCAGGAGGGTCTTTCCATCTTCAGGGAATAACAACATCTGGGTTTGTGAGAAGTAGAAACCTTTGGAACTGGTCTGCATGTTTCCTGTGTGAGAAGATTGAACTTTTCCTCCCCTTTTTCATGTCTTTACCTTCGCTCTGCTGAGTTCTGCTGCTCTGCTTCGAGGTAGGACGTGAGAAGCAAAGGCAAACAGTCGTGATTCTTACATCTTTTGTTCTCCTCTCTGACTCTTTATCTCTCTTTCAGGGTCTGTTTGTGTTTTGGTAACGGTCCTTTGTGGTCTTTAGGGGGGCAGTTGAGGGTAAACCTCTGCTGTTTGACGAGGGCTGAACTTTCTGTTAGTCTACACACACTGAAGGAACTGTGGATTCAGCTGTAGGTATGTTAAAAAATCTTCGGTTCTGTGTTTTAAACAGTTAAAACATTGCAAAATGGGATTAAATTCAAATGCAAATCTTGCCATTCCTTTTCTCGCAGGTTTGTTACTTCTTAACATGAACAATTGCTTTTTATGAGTTACCAACTTTCTCTAAAAGCCTTTTATTGTCTTCTCAGAAAGAGGTTCAGGCTGTTGATCATTTGTCTGAACATGTTAGCATCTGTGTGTTTTACGTAAAGTGCGCATGTTTAAACATGCAGATTTAAAACATCTAGATGAATTATTGAAGCTCGAAGCTTCTCTCGATGTCAAAACATTTACAGACCATTTTGAGAGAGCATGTTTGCACCATGAGGTAAGATTGTGTTAACAACACATGATGATAAGTACTATTCTTTAGCCCATTGAAGTTTTTATTGAGCAATGAAATGTCCGATGTGGCTACAACTTTGAGCTTGTTTCAAACCTTTGTCTGATAGCACCTGTAATGTTTGGCTGCATAGAAAACAACATTACTGCAGTTCACATGCTTCTTTGATGCTTGATTCCATTTCCAGCGATGGGACAGCGTGAACTGATTAACCCTTGTGTTGCCACATAGTTTTAGTTTTATATCCCATGTAATCAAAAGGCTTTTAGGTGTGTTGGCTTTGAGGGGCAGTGTTATTTTAGTATTATTCATATACTATAGTGCATTAATATTTTGAATTTGCTTTTCATTTTAATTTTAGTTTGTTTTAGTGATTTTGCTATGTGCTTTTGTCATTCAATAATTTTTTTTTATTTTTTTTTACTATTTCTAATTTAATTTTAGCATTTTTTTTATGTTCTTTACATAATATTTTTTAATTTTATATTTATATATATATATATATATATATATATATATATATATATATATATATATATATATATATATATATATATATATATATATATATATATATATATATATATATATATATATATATATATAGGGAGTGCAGAATTATTAGGCAAGTTGTATTTTTGAGGATTAATTTTACAACATTAATAATTAAACAACAACCATGTTGTCAATGAACACAAAAAACTCCTTAATATCAAAGCTGAATATTTTTGGAAGTGGTTTTTAGTTTGAGCTATTTTAGGGGGATATCTGTGTGTGCAGGTGACTATTACTGTGCATAATTATTAGGCAACTTAACAAAAAACAAATTTATACCCATTTCAATTATTTATTTTTACCAGTGAAACCAATATAACATCTCAACATTCACAAATATACATTTCTGACATTCAAAAACCAAACAAAAACAAATCAGTGACCAATATAGCCACCTTTCTTTGCAAGGACACTCAAAAGCCTGCCATCCATGGATTCTGTCAGTGTTTTGATCTGTTCACCATCAACATTGCGTGCAGCAGCAACCACAGCCTCCCAGACACTGTTCAGAGAGGTGTACTGTTTTCCCTCCTTGTAAATCGCACATTTGATGATGGACCACAGGTTCTCAAAGGGGTTCAGATCAGGTGAACAAGGAGGCCATATCATTAGATTTTCTTCTTTTATACCCTTTCTTGCCAGCCACGCTGTGGAGTACTTGGACGCGTGTGATGGAGCATTGTCCTGCATGAAAATCATGTTTTTCTTGAAGGATGCAGACTTCTTCCTGTACCACTGCTTGAAGAAGGTGTCTTCCAGAAACTGGCAGTAGGACTGGGAGTTGAGCTTGACTCCATCCTCAACCCGAAAAGGCCCCACAAGCTCATCTTTGATGATACCAGCCCAAACCAGTACTCCACCTCCACCTTGCTGGCGTCTGAGTCGGACTGGAGCTCTCTGCCCTTTACCAATCCAGCCACGGGCCCATCCATCTGGCCCATCAAGACTCACTCTCATTTCATCAGTCCATAAAACCTTAGAAAAATCAGTCTTGAGATATTTCTTGGCCCAGTCTTGACGTTTCAGCTTGTGTGTCTTGTTCAGTGGTGGTCGACTTTCTGCCTTTCTTACCTTGGCCATGTCTCTGAGTATTGCACACCTTGTGCTTTTGGGCACTCCAGTGATGTTGCAGCTCTGAAATATGGCCAAACTGGTGGCAAGTGGCATCTTGGCAGCTGCACGCTTGACTTTTCTCAGTTCACGGGCAGTTATTTTGCGCCTTGGTTTTTCCACACGCTTCTTGCGACCCTGTTGACTATTTTGAATGAAACGCTTGATTGTTCGATGATCACGCTTCAGAAGCTTGGCTATTTTAAGACTGCTGCATCCCTCTGCAATATATCTCACTATTTTTGACTTTTCTGAGCCTGTCAAGTCCTTCTTTTGACCCATTTTGCCAAAGGAAAGGAAGTTGCCTAATAATTATGCACACCTGATATAGGGTGTTGATGTCATTAGACCACACCCCTTCTCATTACAGAGATGCACATCACCTAATATGCTTAATTGGTAGTAGGCTTTCCAGCCTATACAGCTTGGAGTAAGACAACATGCATAACGAGGATGATGTGGTCAAAATACTCATTTGCCTAATAATTCTGCACTCCCTGTATATATATATATATATATGTTCTATATGGCACCAAAAATGGTTCTTCGTCGTAATCATAGAGGAACCACTTTTGGGGCTATATAGAACCTTTTTTTTTTAGAGTGTATATATAAATACTTTATATATATTATATAGTTACATTTTAAATAGTTAAAAGTTTTAGTTAACAATAACAGAGGTGCTTTAAGGCTAATGCTAGTGTACTCTTACACTGCAAAAATCCTATTGTTAATGAGTATTTTATTTATTTTATGTTTTATATATATCTTATATATATAATTTAATTGATTTATTTAAAAAAAGAAAATTAGCCTGGATGCCAGCTGAACTTAGCCCCGCCCACAACATTTGAGGTCGAGAAGTTCGTTCTGGACTTGATCTGTTGTGGAGCAACTATGCTCAAACCAGAGCTGTTCGGACCAATCAAATTGTCAGGGCGGGCTTTATACGATGATAGACAGATGATCAACAGTAACGTAATCATTCATGTCACCAAAGGGCGCTTTTTGCATTCGTTCTAATCCTAAACGGAGAACTTGTTCGTATATGCATTCACCTTTACTATTTCTCTCAAAAATGATGATCGTGTTGGTAAGTACTTAAACTTAAGTATCCTGAAATTCTTTTTACAACACCGGCAAAGATCATTTACATTGATCTTCTTCTTCCACTTCTTCCAGCGTGTGTGCAGTTGAGTTCTGTTGACAACTATGCGTAGCTCAACATACGTCACTTACTCCATGCTCTGATTGGTTGTGATCTATCCAATTGAGTGCAGAGGCATTCTGACTAGAATTGAGTATGACGACGTCAGGCTAGCAGAAAATGCCTTCCATAACATGCCTGTTAAAATATTTCTCAACTAATTAAAAAAGAAAAATGAAAAACTCAAAATCAATGTAATTTATTGCAGTGTACGAGCAACAGATATATGCACAGTCTCTCTTCTAAGACTAAAAATACTGATGACTCATCTTGTACTGGTGGGTGTGTCCACATTTTTGTCCAATCAAATGCTTTATAGAGTGAAAAGTCCCTCTCCGTATATTTCAGACTTTTCTTACACAATAGATCAATAAGTAATCCACTTTGTAGTCTATCATTGTTCTTAAATATGTACGAATTGTACTATTTAATTCTTATTTGTTGGTTTATTTTCCTCATTCTGTATTTTCATGCAGCATACTGTTGGAGATGAGAGCAAGACGGCTCATCTGAAGAAGATAATCTTGGATATCAAGCAGCTGACCCAAAAAATGGGGGTGTTCTTTCACTCTTTGACATTTCTCACCTTGAGTCATCTGTGGTCACATGTCCAAGCTTCGAGTCTGGTTCGGTTAAACGCAGGTCTTCGGGTAGCCCGAGGCCAGTCTGTGTTTGTCACGGCTGGTGAACTTCAGTTCCACATGGATGGGATATCTGAGGCCTGTAAGGTAGAAGTGGTGCTCACCGAGCCTGTGACGCAAAGAGTGGGGAAGCTGACTCCTCAGGTAACAAAACAAATCCTTTAAAAGCCTTTAAATATAAAACAGGAATATAATTGTATTTCATTTCCAGGTTTTTGACTGCCTGTTCTTACCTGACGAGGTGAAATATGTTCACAATGGCAGTCCACTTCTTGAGGAGGACACTGTCATGCTGAGGGTCTACAGGTGAAAAATTGTGTGGTCAATATCCTTGTCCAACATCAACATTTTACGGCTGTTACTTCAATTAGGGCTTTTGAGAGCTGCAAAAATCAATTTCCAAGGCCTAATGTAATTTCCATACCAAAATGCTTTTTTCTATGCTCGTGTTCAGGTTTACAGAAAGCCAGACTTTTGTTGAGACTGTGCTACTAAAGATACATGTGGTGGAACCTCAGAGGAGCCTCGCAGAGCTTGGAAATGTTCCTCTGGTGGTTCCTGAGTTCTACAGCCTTTCCAATGGCATCAACAGCAGTGTCCTTACCTTTAAAACCCAGCCTGATGTGATCTGCACGGTACGTCTTCTCAGCTCTGAGATCAACGTCCCAATGCTTGGTCAACTGGTCGTTGAGGATCCTGAAACAATGATAGCCACTGAGGCTGGACCAAGAAAAGGTATTACAAAGTGAATAATGAAACTTTTTTAAAGCTTTTGTCCGGCAAATCAAAGTCAGGTAGTGCGACTCAATGTGCAGAAAAGAAACTTTGAAAAGGATGACTGTTTCAAAGTCTATAAAAACTCAAA
This sequence comes from Romanogobio albipinnatus, assembly GCA_023566225.1. Lineage (NCBI taxonomy): Eukaryota > Metazoa > Chordata > Actinopteri > Cypriniformes > Gobionidae > Romanogobio > Romanogobio albipinnatus. Next base: position 7,859,517 of record CM042263.1, read on the forward strand.
AATATGCTAATATAAAATATAATATAAATATAATATAATATTTCAAATATAACATTTTTATAGCAAAAAGATTTAGATCAGGTTTTAAAATATGTGGAATGTTTTTTATGAATTAATAATTGATATTTGTGTAAAATACTTTTTGCCTTGCCTTAAAAAAACATATTTAAAAAACTTTATGAATGTTTAAAATGCTTTAAATAATGTAATGTGATTTGACACCCTAAAAACAAATTATATAAAAATATATTTTAAATTTTTAAAAAAAAAATGGATACAGAAATCTATACCAAAAACTAAAAATTAATATTTGTAAAAAAAAAAAAACTTTTTACTATGCAAAATAAAATAGACTATATATATGTATATTTTTTATTTTATTTTATAAAATTATGATTCAGATGTATATGAAAATGCCATGTGGTGCGACACCCTAAAACATAATGTTTGTGAATTAGTAATATTTGTAAAAAAAAAAAAAAAAAAAAAGAAAATATCTTGAAAAATATATTTTAAAACTTTTTTTGAAACTAATGTTTAAAAAAATTAAATATGTTAATATATCATATCAAATTTGGATAAGAATATTTAATATTTGCTTGGTTGGTTATACCACAAAACCTTTTGAAAAAAAAAAAAATCTTAAAGTGGAGAAAACGTTTTTTTATTTTCAAAACCAAATGAAAACGACAGGAATACAAAGAGTACATTTCTAAGAAATTCTCATCTGTATTAAAATTTTCAAGGACGTCACACTGGAATCACCTGCCCTGGAAATAAAGCCTGTGACCACAACACAAGGCAAGTAGAGTTCTTGAAGACATCCTGCGCCGAGTTCCTCACTTCAGATCTGAAGTACCAGCACCTCAGTCCTCCATCACCTGAGATTGATTACATCCCAATCAGGGTGGAGTTTAGGGACCAGACCTCCCGAGCCATGCTGGAGGTAAAACGGCATCAGAATCAGGCTTGTGTGAAAACATAACACAGGCCACTGAATCTTCTCCTTCCCTTCTTCTCTCTTAGACCGAGAGTATCTGGATACCGGTACTGATCCAGGGGGCCATGCAGAACCAACCACCCCACGCTGCCTTCATGTCTACGTTCATCCTGGAGGTGGATCAGTTCATCCTCACCCCCATGACCACTGCTTCCCTGGATGCCAAAGATGATGAGACCTCTCAGGCTCAGCTCATCTTCAACGTCACCAAACCTCCAGTGGAGGGGTATATAACTCATTTGGACGATCACACTAAAATTGCATCCTCCTTCTCATGGCAAGACCTGAATGAGATGAAAATCGCTTATCAGCCTCCAAACAGCAGTCACACAGCCAGGAGGAACCACGAGGTCAGTAAGGGCTGATAAATTGATGTACAGGGAAGTTTGAAAGGCAAATGTATTTTTTTCCCCCTGTCAAAACATGAGATCCAAAAACATGACTAATAGTCTAGCTAAGGGTTTTTTAAGCTTTTTGATGTCACGGACCCGTGAATAGGATGACCCACTTGCTAGGGACCTCCATCCTAAAATATATTTAATAATATAATACATTTATGTTATTACTAATATATTATTTCTATGAAGACCCCTTTATACCAGTGTTGTTATTGTTAACCAGAGTATGTGAGCGGAGTGGCGCAGCAGCAATTTCCCTTCCACGCTCTAAGCATTCAATAATCGCTCCGCTCCGCTCCGAGTTCACCATTTCCTGCTCCCCGCTTCACTTCTCTCTCACTGATATCAGAAACAGCGCTCCACCTTCGCTCCGAGGAAATTTGCGACTAAAGTATTTAAGTAAGCTCTGAATATCACAAAAGTTTGGTTTATAACATAGCCTACATTAAATGAAAGAAATTATAAACAATAGGAGTTTCAATGTGGTTTATTGGAACACTAGTGTGCAAAGATTTATTCCTACGACTTGCCAAGCTTGTTAGGCTTTATCAGCATTAAAAGTTAAATATCATTGCTGCTTTTTGCAGTGCAAATTTTGTTTGGAAAGATGAATAGTAAGTTTTCAGCAGTTGTTTTATCTACGGGTTACATTACAGATTTCTGCTCATTCAAAATCAGATACATTCTTATAAAATTCTGGGTTAAAATCAACCCAAAATTAGGTTATTTTGGCAACCCAGCGCTGGGTCAAAAAGGGACATACCCAATGATGTAATTAAATGATTGACCCAGCATGCTGGGTTGTATTTTTAACCTAAATTTTGGTGTAAAATGACTACATTGCTGGATTAAAATGAACCTAAAATGCGTTTGAAATTAAAGCCAGAAATCTTGGAAATTATAAAATCACTTTTATACACAAAGAATGACTATGAAAGGTTAAAAATGTATTAAAACTGAGAACAAAGGCAAACATGGTCAAATGTAACACAGTGCATGTGAGAAGAAAATTTTAAAATAATTGCAAATCACAGTTTATTAGTTAAATGAAATTGTTAAGTACAATTAAGAACAACTTTCAAACCGAATTGGGTTAAATCAACCCAGAATTCTTTCCCAACAGTCTCAACCCAGCGTTTGGGTTGAAAAAACAACCCAGCATTTTTTAGAGTGTACAGATAACTCTAAGCAGATATGCACTGTAAGATTACATTCGTTTGAATGCATTACAGAGAACGATTGCGTGTGGGAATGAGTGCTACCTGTTTAAAATGTGCTTTCACCCGATTATATAAAAAGAAATTCCTTGAACTATAACATCCCGCTCATGTCCATCGCCGTCATCATAACCTTTACATTCTTTCTGATTTGAGTGATCCATCTGTATCAAGCTAGTTAAATGTATTTAATGTGTCAGTTCTGGCTAAAAATGCAGTTATATTATGGGCCGTTGGCATGAATTGTAGGCTACACATGATGGAGCGGTAGTGGAGCGCTCTCGGGGCGAGTGAAACAAACACAACGCTCCGACTTTTAAAAAATCCGCTCCTCACTCCATTCAAAATCACTCCGCTCCACTCCCCTCACATACTCTTGTTAAAGGTGCACTATGTAACTTTTCCGTCCACTAGAGGTCGCCTGTTCAAAACAAAGGCGTAGTTTGATGACGGCATGTTTGAGCGCAGAATCTTGGGACATGTGGTCTTCACCTCACAGCCGGTGGGAAAGAATCGGGAGGACTCGGGCAGAAATCATGTTCATGGATGTGATTATTAACGTTACTGTAATATGAAGCAGAGCAGGACCGAGTGTTGTGGAGCTGAGGAACCGCTGGAGCGATTGTTAATGAGAAGACTGGCGGGACTTTTATTATGACACAGTCGCCGGCGCCACTTCCGGTTTTCCGGTCATGAGTATGATGTAACGCAGCTCTGTTTATCATATTAGATACATCTGAGTGTGTTGAAAATTATGTTATGACGTTACTCTGAATTACTCTGCGTTCTCTCGGCGGCTGCTATGACACTTGTTCACACTGCAGTGAGAGTAAAGCGTTTCTGCAGAATAAAACCAAGGGGAACGCAGATATGATGTCATCGACAGGCGACGCACTCACACGTCCCGGTTCCTCGGGTACAATAGCAATTTCTCACGATTTACAAATAGTTGGAAACATTTGGGATATTGTAAGTACTCAACTGAACAAAATATACACTAGCCTAGTGGTTTTTGGATATTTTACAGAATTATTTTTACATAGTGCACCTTTAACTAAAACTAAAACGATTAAAAATTGTTTTTAAATTTTTAAATTCAAATAAAATATAAATATTAGATAAAAAACTTGAATAAAAATGTGAAATGTTGCCTTGGGAGCTAACTAAAATCAAGTTAAAGCACTAAAATCACAAAAAAAATTAAACTAAATAGAAATATAAAAATACATAAAGTACTCAAATTTACACTAAACTTAAAGCTAATTCAAAATATGAATGAATACTGTAATAGTAAATAAATAACACTAAAATAACACCGCTTTATGCTGTGTAAAAAGTCTCATAAACATAACTATAAACTTTTATGTATTTAAAATATTTACAATAATATTATAAAATACATATTCATAATATATATGTTAAGAATGTCTGGAAAATATTTAATTTACAATATCTTGTTGACAGTGTATTTTATGTTGCTGTGTTTGTTTGCATCTTAACTATCAAAATAGTTAAATAATTCATATTTAATATTACTTCCAACTAGTTTGTTTATTTATTTTCGCTTTTTACTTCATTTGTTGTCCAGGTTGAGTTTCAGGCCATCGATGGCTCATTTGTGCCGAGTCCTCCTATCTTGATGCACATCTCTATCCGTACTGCAGAGACCAACGCCCCTCGGGTCTCGTGGAACATGGGTACATTAGCACATTAGCTATAATAAATAATCTTCTAAATAAAATAATTAGGCTAAACATGTTTATCCTTACAGGCTTGGATTTGTTGGAAGGCCAATCCAGACCAATCACATGGGAGCACCTACAGGTTGTTGATAACGACAACATAGATGCCGTCACCTTGATAGCTATGGATGGCCCTCTTAATGGACACTTAAGTGTTAGAGGTAAAGGAATCTAATCTGTCACCTCTCTGAAAGTATAAGCCAATCCAAATGCAATTCCCAAGACCTTTGTCTCAATGATTTGTCATAGCAAGTGTAAATCCGCTCTTTTATTCATTCTCCATCCATGTGGTAACCATTCATCATGTGGGCATCATTCAAGAAACATATGTCCGGGTGGCCTGCATGGGTTTGCTAATCAGGTGTAAAATGCTTCTGCGACACTTTGCCAGGGGCCGCCGACCAAAGATGTCTTTAGAGCCGTAGCGGCTGTCTTTCCACTCCAGCAGACTTTTGTTTGCACAGACCCTGAACGAAGCAGATTGTAAAGACTTATGGCATTTCATGCCAGATGTCCAACACAAGGTCATTTCTCTTCCATCAGACCATCTTAGCAAGCTTTGAGAACTGGTGACAATCATGTGTCTATCTGAAAAGAGTTTCAAAAGCACTTTATGAAGGGATATTTTTTTTCCATACAATAAAAGTCAATGGGGTCTAAACAACATTTAGATTATATGGACAAAAAAACAAAACAGAGACATTTTTCATGAAGATCTTCTTTTGTGTTCCACAGAAAGCACGTTTGGGTTAACTATTCCTCTAAATCTTTGGTTTGTTGGAAGGAACATGCCAAATTGCAATTTCAGGGATTGAATGGGATGTTTCACTGCATGTGTTCTCCCATGAAAGCTGCGGTAGATTGTTTTTGTGTTTCCTGGCTTGGAGGATTTCCAGGCCCATGGCCCTGTTCCTTGTGTCATTCCCTGACAGAAGACCACCTGATCAGTAGAAGCCTCCAGCCGACTCAAACAACAGCTCCCGCTTTAAGCCAACCCCTTCATTTAATTGGTGTTTACGTTTTTAGGGTTGATGTGTCGTTTTGTGATCCCTCTGGCTGTGAATAGAATCGTCCCATAACTTTCCACTCCAAAAGCACCTCATTTTATTACATTAAGATTGAGCTGAACAGCAAGTTCTGGTCCAAAATGGGCTCTCTTGAGAACCTAGATGTGGATTGGGAATTACTCGCGGAGACCTCAAACTCAGGGACTCCGACCCTTGGGAAAGTCCTCAGTCAGCCTTCGGCCAAATGGAAAGCTGCCGCCCAGTGTCCTCTCGCATTGGGTATCTATATGGAGACTGTTTTTTTGGGCCTGATGCCCACAGCCACCTTTGGGCCCAATTACTTACTTGTTTCTCCATTGGACTTGTGGCCGCTTCCCCCTGATAAAGTTGCTAATTAGGTTTGCTGTGCAACCAGTCATCATTCAATCTGTCTGGTGACCTTGCCCTTCTGTCTCCCTGGCAAGCAAGAGAAACTCAGCTTCACGGTGGGCAGCAGCCATTTCCTGGGAAGGACGCCATCTTTCTTTTTATTTTTTCGCAACGGGGAGAAGCCAGAGCCAACATTTGTGCCTTCAGGCGGAAAACAAAACTTACTTTTCGCAATTGCATTGAGCCAAATGAATGATATTGCAAATGATAGTATAGATGGGTTTGAAAATAATTTCAGATGATATTGACTACGTTTCAACATTATTGTCCAATGAAAAAGCTGTTTATGTTCATGAAAGTCAATGGGGTCCGAAACAACAACAATATTCAACCTCATTTACTTCCATTCTATGGACAAAACATCTTTTGTGTTTTACTGAAGAAAGTCATACAGATTTGCAACAACATGAGTAAATGATGCCAGAGTTTTCGTTTTTTGGTGAACGATCCCTTTAACTTGACCTGGAATTTCATTTATCAAACAGGCCCAAACCATATTCCGTAACCAATCCTTTCTTATTCATCCAAAGGTGGAAAAGGTTTCATGTTTAAGGTCAAGGATCTCAGAGAGGGCGTTGTGGTCTATCATCATTCAGACAGCGACACCACCAGAGATCACGTCGTCTTCCGAATCACAGATGGCCGCCACAGCATCAGACACAAATTCCCCATCTATGTTCTTCCGAAAGACGACACCCCTCCTTTTTTAATCAATAATGTGGCCTTTGAAGTCCAAGAAGGTGGGGCGGTTAGGGTGGAGGAGTACATGCTGATGGCCTCAGACTTGGACTCCAGTGACGACTACATTCAGTATCAGCTGGTTACTTTTCCCAGAGCGGGACAGCTGTTAAAGAAGTCTTCTCCACATGAACCAGGTCAGTTGGATTTAATGCCAGCATGAGTTATATTTCAGTAAGTTATCTGAGGTGACTTACATTAGATGTCGTCACGTCAACCAGATGTCCCAGTGAAGAGTTTCCTGCAGAGAGACCTTTTTCAAGGCCTAATCTACTACAAGCACTCAGGGGAGGAAGTGTTTGAGGACTCGTTTGATTTCATCCTGTCAGATGTCCATCAGCCTCCAAATCTATCGGACAGACATGTAACTTGGTATCTGTTTTCTTACTAAATTCCATTGCAGTGTGAATATTTATAACAGGAATGTTTGCTTTGTACCTCTTCAAATTAGACTGTGGTGATCCACGTGTTTCCAGTGAAGGACCAGTTGCCTGAGGAAGTTCCTGGAACGGTTCGCTCCATCATAGTGAAGGAAACCGAAGTTGTTTACATTACTCAGAGCCATTTGCACTTCAAAGATACAGAGCAGTCAGATACTGACCTTATGTATGTTATCACTCATCCCTGCTCTAGCCCGGGACACACCAGGTATGCTTATGCATTTCCTCCCTATGACTCCCTATATATACAGTATATTATATATTATTAAAGGGTTAGTTCACCCAAAAAGGAAAATTCTGTCATTAATTACTTACCCTCATATCGTTCGACACCCGTAAGACCTCCGTTCATCTTCGGAACACAAATGAAGATATTTTAGTTGAAATCTGATGGCTCAGAAAGGCCTCCATTGACCCAATATACTTTACACTCTCAAGACCCATAAAAGGTACTAAAGACGTCGTTACAAAGTCCATCTCACTACAGTGGTTCTACGATAACTTTATGAAGCGACGAGAGTAGTTTTTGTGCGCAAAAAAACCCTAAATAACGACTTGTATAGTGATGACTGATTTCAAAACACTGCATCATGAAGCTTCGAATCGTTATCAATCATGATTCGGATCGTGTGTCCAACCGCCAAACTGCTGAAATCTCGTGACTTTGGTGATCCAAACTGCTGAATCGACTCGCTGATTCATAATGATTCGAAGCTTCATGATGCAGTGTTTTGAAATCGGTTTTGAAAACTCTTCACTGGGACACCCGTAAGGTGTCGAACAACATGAGGGTAAGTAATTAATGACAGAATTTTAATTTTTGGGTGAACTAACCCTTTAAGAATGGGTCCTTTCATGGTCATTTTACTTCTGTTGTAAATTATTGCAGGTTATCAGATGCAGGCAGGCTGTTTTATACGGACAGCACAAACTCCATGAAAAAAGATGCAATGGTTCCAGTGCTTAAGTCCTTCACCCAGGTCTGAAACATGCGCACAAATCAATTCCCTAAATGTTGCATGCTATTGTAATATGTGTCTGTTCAGTAAGATGTTATCATTGTTGTCTTCTGCAGCATGCAGTAAACCACCACAAAGTGGCTTACATGCCTCCAATAGAGGATATTGGCCCTGAGCCTCTTTTCGTGCAGTTTGTGTTTTCTGTGAGTGACCAGCAGGGCGGCGCTCTCACAGGACTCACCTTCAATATCACAGTCACACCTGTCGACAACCAGGCCCCAGAAGTGAGTTGCTTACTCCTCATTTTATTAGGGTTTATACTTTTCTTTGATGCTATTGTCCAGCATTCTCAAGAACCACTTTATTGCTAATTAGAAGTTTCAATTGGATAGAAAACTTCGGCTCATCTTCGGAACACAAATGAAGATATTTTTAATGAAATCTGTGTCATTTCTGTCCCTCCATTGACAGTCTACGCAACTACCAGTTTAATGCTTCAAAAAGTTCATAAAGAAATCATAAAACTAATCCATATGAATTGAGTGGTTTAGTCCAAATTTTCTGAAGAAACATGATCACTTCACGAATTTAGACTTTGATCAACCGAACCTGCTTGACACGCGGGAGCAAACTTCTCGCAGAAGCTCAAATGTGCTGCGTAACACATGTGCGTTAACCTCTTCAACTCCAAGGACCCTGATAAGCGTCCGGAATGACATCATCAAGTATATACTTTAAATTTGAAATGTCTGTGGAGGAGCTATGACCTCATATGTGGTACCATTTGAAAGCTTAGAATGTCTGCTTTGGAGATATGCATCACGTTGGCATTTGTTTTACACATAGTAACTTATTTACACTAAATTACTCTGGGACCATTTCCACCTGGATTTGGCCTACCCAAATTGAAAAGCTTCCCATACCCACATACAGAGGTCTAAATACACAATTTTGGTGTCATTTTATAGGAAACCCTTTGAAATTACATAAAAAAACTGTTAAAAGTGATAAACATTTAAATATACAGGTGCTGGTCATATAATTAGAATATCATCAAAAAGTTTCAAAATTCCATTCAAAAAGTGAAACTTGTATATTATATTAATTCATTACACACAGACTGATATATTTCAAAAGTTTATTTATTTTATAATTTTGATGATTATAACTGACAACTAAGGAAAATCCCAAATTCAGTATCTCAGAAAATTTGAATATTACTTAAGACCAATACAAAGAAAGGATTTTTTGAAATCTTGGCCAACTGAAAAGTATGAACATAAAGTATGAGCATGTACAGCACTCAATACTTAGTTGTGGCTCCTTTTGCCTAAATTACTGCAGCAATGCGTGGCATGGAGTCGATCAGTCTGTGGCACTGCTCAGGTGTTATGAGAGCCCAGGTTGCTCTGATATACCCCTTTTCCACCAAGGCAGTGCTAGAGCTAGATCGGAGCCAGAGCTAGTCCCAGTTCATAGTTGGTTCAACTGAGGAGCCTGCTAAGAACCGTTTGCGTTTCCACAGGCTAGTAGAGCCACAACAGAGCCAGGTCTTACGTCACTGTATACGTCTCATCTTTCTCAGCAACGCTAGCGGGAAACACACACACACCAGGCTTGTTTGAGATGCATCGGCGCTGCGCAGACCGATCCACGTATAATATTTTAAAAAACGCATGAGTGAATCAAAAGCACAAGGAGTCGTTTGCTCTCGCTGGACTCGTTGTCATACGGCGATCGGTCTCTGCACAGCACCGCTGCCAACAAGCCTTCCATCAACAGTGCAAATGTTGCGTTACTATTGATTCACATAGCTTTACGATCCTACATCGGCATCAAAACACAACGAAAACACAGCGAATCCAACGCATTCATGCAGTTCGCCGTAATTTGTATAGACGGAGGTTACAAACGAGCAGCAGCTGTTAGCTCCATTAGCTGCTATTTCAACAATGGCGGATCTCAAGTCTGTGTTGGTCTTGTTGACCCCGCCCCCAGCGCCTGACGTAATCGGTTCTTACTTATAGCCCTGTTCTAGCCCAGCAATGTTTTGGTGCTACTTAAGAACCACTTTTCCTGGCTCGGAGCTGGAGCTTTGGGTGTGGAAACACAAAGAACCGATTTGGAACTAGGCTCTGGCTCCAATCTAGCTCTGGCTCTGCTTTGGTGGAAAAGGGGTAATAGTGTCCTTCAGCTCTTCTGTATTGTTGGGTCTGGCATATCGCATCTTCCTCTTCACAATACCCCATAGATTTTTTATGGGGTTAAGGTCAGGCGAGTTTGCTGGCCAATTAAGAACAGGGATACCATGGTCCTTAAACCAGGTACTGGTTGCTTTGGCACTGTGTGCAGGAGCCAAGTCCTGTTGGAAAATGAAATCTGCATCTCCATAAAGTTGGTCAGCAGCAGGAAGCATGAAGTGCTCTAAAACTTCCTGGTATACGGCTGCGTTGACCTTGGACCTCAGAAAACACAGCGGACCAACACCAGCAGATGACATGGCACCCCAAACCATCACTGACTGTGGAAACTTTACACTGGACCTCAAGCAACGTGGATTGTGTGCCTCTCCTCTCTTCCTCCAGACTCTGGGACCCTGATTTCCAAAGGAAATGTTAAATTTACTTTCATCAGAGAACATAACTTTGGACCACTTTTTTTCCTTTTTGTCTTTAGCCCAGGTGAGACGCTTCTGACGCTGTCTGTTGTTCAAGAGTGGCTTGACACAAGGAATGCAACAGCTGAAACCCATGTCTTGCATACGTCTGTGCGTAGTGGTTCTTGAAGCGCTGACTCCAATTACAGTCCTCTCTTTGTGAATCTCCCCCACATTTTTGAATGGGTTTTGTTTCACAATCCTCTCCAGGGTGCAGGGTGGTGGTGTAATGGTGTGGGGGATGTTTTCTTGGCACACTTTAGGCCCCTTAGTGTCAATTGGGCATCGTTTAAATGCCACGGCCTACCTGAGCCTTGGTTCTGACCATGTCCATCCCTTTATGACCACCATGTACCCATCCTCTGATGGCTACTTCCAGCAGGATAATGCACCATGTCACAAAGCTCGAAGCTCTTGAACATGACAATGAGTTCACTGTACTAAAATGGCCCCCACAGTCACCAGATCTCAACCCAATAGAGCATCTTTGGGATGTGGTGGAACGGGAGCTTCGTGCCCTGGATGTGCATTTCCATCAACTGCAAGATGCTATCCTATCAATATGGACCAACATTTCTAAAGAATGCTTTCAGCACAAATCAATGACACATAGAATTAAGGCAGTTCTGAAGGCGAAAGGGGGTCAAACACAGTATTAGTATGGTGTTCCTAATAATCCTTTAGGTGAGTGTACATTTAATATTTCACACTTTATTGAAGGGTATATCTACAGTCCAAAGGTCAATATTTATTCCACAACAAGCTTTATGTAATCAGTTTTTCCAACATAAATCTAAATAATTATATAAATTTCCCATTCATAGATGTTCACTAACTTGCTGAGGGTCGAGGAAGGTGGTGGTAGTTTCCTGATGGAGGAGCACCTGTTGGTGCAGGATGTGGACAGTTCAGAAGATCAGCTCAGGGTACATGTGAAGACTCAACCCCAACATGGGAGACTGGAGCTGCTGGGCACGACACTGAAAGAGGGAGGCAGCTTCAGTCTGCAGGACCTCAAAGCATTGAGAGTCAGGTAGGAGTTAAAAAAAAGTTAGGCAGGAAAGTCATGTCCTAAGAAGAATTGATGGGGGTGATTTTATGATCTGTTGAACATTACAATACCCTCTCTATGGCGATAGATACATTCATGATGACTCGGAGACCCTGAAGGATAGCGTTGGTCTTACTATCACAGATGGAATCAACTCTGCACATGGAATGCTTTTAGTTCAGGTGATTTTCTTGTTTCAAAAAAAGTGTACGGATGTTTGACACATTGTATTGTATTTCCATGCAGCATTCCCTTATTAAAATGCATATTTCCTTAGTGATTCTTATTTGCATATTTTATTAGATCCTGCCCGTGAACGACGAGCCCCCACAGTTAGGCTCCAACTTGAGGGCTGAACTGTCCTGCAAAGAAGGGGGTCAAGTTCAAATTACGGTTGAGTACCTCTCTGCTACAGATGTTGACAGCGAGGACAGTCGGCTAACATACATGCTTGCCAGAACACCTGCACGTGGGACGCTACAGCGAAATGGGGTCACCGTGGACAAGTTCTCCCAGCTGGATGTGCTCAATTGGCTCATCTTCTACGTGCACACAGGTTATAACCAAGACAGGAGGCTAGTTAGTGAAAATTAGGCGTCACTTAGGCCTGTTTCTCACACACACACACACACACACACACACACACACACACACACACACACACACACACACACACACGCACGCACGCACGCACAAATAGTAACATTGGCTAATAACCAATATGGTAACCAAATGAATGATAGTAAATGAAGTGTCATTTTTATTAATTAAATTAACATATATATATATAAATTTTAAATTATTTAATATGGTCAGTAACTAAATGTCAGATATTATAAAGCTATATTATGTCTAAAAAAGTAAACAATAAACCACAAAATGAATAGTTTTAAATGCTTCAAGTAAATGTAGGCGTTAAAACATTAGAATGTACAGTATGAAAAATGGATATTCATTTATATACTAAAGATTATATTTATCAGTTATTAAATGTGTGTTTTTAAATATTACCTGTGAGCGCATATGTTATAACATTATAACAATAACGTTAGATGATGGCAAATATAATCTAAATGTACAAATAATATAAACGTACAAGTAAATAATCTAAATATACATATATATTTATTTATTTATAAACACACACCCCCATATACACACATATATGTATGTGTGCATATATATATATATATATATATATATATATATATATATATATATATATATATATATATATATATATATATATATATATATATATATATATATATATATATAAATATATACAGTGAGGAAAATAAGTATTTGAACACCCTGCTATTTTGAAAGTTCTCCCACTTAGAAATCATGGAGGGGTCTGAAATTGTCATCGTAGGTGCATGTCCACTGTGAGAGACAATCTAAAAAAAAACAATCCAGAAATCACAATGTATGATTTTTTAACTATTTATTTGTATGATACAGCTGCAAATAAGTATTTGAACACCTGAGAAAATCAATGTTAATATTTGTACAGTAGCCTTTGTTTGCAATTACAGAGGTCAAACGTTTCCTGTAGTTTTTCACCAGGTTTGCACACACTGCAGGAGGGATTTTGGCCCACTCCTCCACACAGATCTTCTCTAGATCAGTCAGGTTTCTGGCCTGTCGCTGAGAAACACGGAGTTTGAGCTCCCTCCAAAGATTCTCTATTGGGTTTAGGTCTGGAGACTGGCTAGGCCACACCAGAACCTTGATATGCTTCTTACAGAGCCACTCCTTGGTTATCCTGGCTGTGTGCTTTGGGTCATTGTCATGTTGGAAGACCCAGCCTCGACCCATCTTCAATGCTCTAACTGAAGGAGGTTGTTCCCCAAAATCTCGCAATACATGGCCCCAGTCATCCTCTCCTTAATACAGTGCAGTCGCCCTGTCCCATGTGCAGAAAAACACCCCCAAAGCATGATGCTACCACCCCCATGCTTCACAGTAGGGATGGTGTTCTTGGGATGGTACTCATCATTCTTCTTCCTCCAAACACGTTTAGTGGAATTATGACCAAAAAGTTCTATTTTGGTCTCATCTGACCACATGACTTTCTTCCATGACTTCTCTGGATCATCCAAATGGTCATTGGCAAACTTAAGACGGGCCTTGACATATGCTGGTTAGGCTTGCTACGATAGTCGGTGTTGCCGGTGTTACCGGTGTCCAGACTCAACACCGGTTACATCACTTGCCCACCGTGGCACCGCCCACCGTCTTTTTGATTTTTTTATAGTAATAAAATAATTTAGTTCAGTTAGAGAACAGACAATACAAATAAAAACCGAACGTATCTGCTTAATAAAGCAGGATCCGACCGTGAGTCTCGGCAGCGGCAGGAGTCATTCATCAGATTTAAGAGTGAGGAGCAGACTGAGATGATCGCGGAAGATTTGGTTTCAAAGCGAAACGTAAAAGCGCCTATTTAAGGGAGTTTGTCATTTGTTTTGTTGTTGTGTTTTTCATTAAAAATAATAGGCTAATGAACCCACAATTCAAGCAACCCGCAGCCGAATTGGCGCTAATTCAAAACTGAAAGTAAAATGTGCACGGCCGCACAGAGCGCGCATTGTTTACTTTCGCCTGGCTCCGCGCATTTATTTTTTGCCGCGCGCACCCTCGCGCTTGTGCGGGCGCGTCGAGTATAAACAAGGGGACGAACTGTCATTCATTCATGGTGTGCATCTCAATCATAGACTGATCAATGCTTGATCAGTGCCCTGACTACTGAACTAGGGAACTGATTGAGACGCACCCATGGCCTCACAGAGCGCGCATTTACAGACGAGCTGTCATTCACGGTGTGCGCGCACTGGCGCGTTTTCAGTTCAGAGCGGTAGTGTGCATGTTACTTTAGATTTAAAAGCCTCCGCCGGTGATACCGGTATTACCGGTGTTGTCACACATCAATTAACCGGTGGGAAAATTTCCTCACCGTCACATCCCTAATGCTGGTTTAAGCAGGGGAACCTTCCGTGACATGCATGATTTCAAACCATGACGTCTTAGTGTATTACCAACAGTAACCTTGGAAACGGTGGTCCCAGCTCTTTTCAGGTCATTGACCAGCTCCTCCCGTGTAGTTCTGGGCTGATTTCTCACCTGTCTTAGGATCATTGAGACCCCACGAGGTGAGATCTTGCATGGAGCCCCAGTCCGAGGGAGATTGACAGTCATGTTTAGCTTCTTCCATTTTCTAATGATTGCTCCAACAGTGGACCTTTTTTCACCAAGCTGCTTGGCAATTTCCCCGTAGCCCTTTCCAGCCTTGTGGAGGTGTACAATTTTGTCTCTAGTGTCTTTGGACAGCTCTTTGGTCTTGGTCATGTTAGTAGTTGGATACTTACTGATTGTATGGGGTGGACAGGTGTCTTTATGCAGCTAACGACCTCAAACAGGTGCATCTAATTTAGGTTAATAAATGGAGTGGAGGTGGACATTTTAAAGGCAGACTAACAGGTCTTTGAGGGTAAATATTAAATATTACCTGTGAGCGCATATGTTATAACATTATAACAATAACGTTAGATGATGGCAAATATAATCTAAATGTACAAATAATATAAACGTACAAATAAATAATCTAAATATACATATATATATTTATACATTTAGATTATTTATTTATTTATTTATATACACACACGCACCCATATACACACATATATGTATGTGTATATATATATATATATATATATATATATATATATATATATATATATATATATATATATATATATATATATATATATATATATATATACATACATACATACAGTGAGGAAAATAAGTATTTGAACACCCTGCTATTTTCCCGCTTGGAAATCATGGAGGGGTCTGAAATTGTCATCGTAGGAGCATGTCCACTGTGAGAGACATAATCTAAAAAAGAAAATCCAGAAATCACAATATATAATTTTTTTTGTATGTATGTATGTATGTATGTGTAATATATATATATATATATATATATATATATATATATATATATATATATATATATACACTCACCTAAAGGATTATTAGGAACACCTGTTTAATTTTTCATTAATGCAATTGTCTAATCAACCAATCACATGGCAGTTGCTTCAATGCATTTAGGGGTGTGGTCCTGGTCAAGACAATCTCCTGAACTCCAAACTGAATGTCAGAATGGGAAAGAAAGGTGATTTAAGCAATTTTGAGCGTGGCATGGTTGTTGGTGCCAGACAGGCCAGTCTGAGTATTTCATAATCTACTCAGTTACTGGGATTTTCACGCACAACCATTTCTATGGTTTACAAAGAATGGTTTGAAAAGGGAAAAACATCCAGTATGCGGCAGTCCTGTGGGCGAAAATGCCTTGTTGATGCTAGAGGTCAGAGGAGAATGGGCCGACTGATTCAAGCTGATTGAAGAGCAACTTTGACTGAAATAGCCACTCGTTACAACCGAGGTATGCAGCAAATTTGCACAAGCTCACCAAAATTGGACAGTTGAAGACTGCAAAAATGTTGCCTGGTCTGATGAGTCTCGATTTCTGTTGAGACATTCAGATGGTAGAGTCAGAATGTGGCGTAAACAGAATGAGAACATTGATGCATCATGCCTTGTTACCAGTGATGGGAATAACGGCGTTATAGATAAACGGCGTTACTAACGGAATAATTTTTTTCAGTAAAGAGTAATCAAACGAATTACTGTTTCTCCCGTTACAATGCCGTTAGCGTTACTGAGAATAAAATGCGGCGTTACTATAATTGAGCTCACTGAAGCGGTTTTCATCCGAACAGGCTCTCTGTCAGTCGGACCTGCAACATGTGTGTGTGTGTGTGTGTGTGTGTGTGTGTGTGTGTGTGTGTGTGTGCGTGTGTGTGTGTGTGTGTGTGTGTGTGCGGGCGGGCGGGCGTGCATGAGTGTTGGGGGGTGGGTGGGGTGGTACACATAACTGATGATGATTGGTGGGTGGGAGACAAGGTTGAGGTTGATAGGTTGAGTTCACACACACACACGCACATACGCAAAGTCACACACGACCAGGAGGAGTCAGAGCGATGGCAAGTCCAACGACTTCAAAGGTAGCTTTCGCAAACTGGAAGTATAAGCGCTACTTTTCCCTTGTTGAGGTGAAAGGTAAGAATGTTTATGTAACAGGCAGCTTATGCCCAGGAAGAAAGAGTCTCTCCACGTCTGTGGCAAGTAATTCTAATCTAATGAAGCTCCTCACATCATCACATGCCGCCACAAAATGAGTGGCTAAAAACCCAGGTGATAACGTGAGCTCCACTACCAAAGGAGTAGTATAGTACTGATAATATTTACACAATATTTACACAATAGTAGGTCTACAGATAATATTTACAATAATGTATTGAATTTGATAGGTGTCTCTCACATTGTCCCACAGCAATAGTGTAGCCTACATTAATGTACAATGTTTTATAATAATAATTTATTCTATTTAGTGTCCAATTCCTTCATTTAACATATTTAATATTGGGGGCATCCAAGTTATTTGACATATTTGAACATCTGAAAAACAAAACAAAAAAAAGTAACGCAGTAATTACTTTCCCTGGTAATTAGTTACTTTTAGAATGATGTAACTCAGTTACTAACTCAGTTACTATTTGTAAGAAGTAACTATAACTAATTTATTTTTTAAAGTAACGTGCCCAACACTGCTTGTTACCACTGTGCAGGCTGGTGGTGGTGGTGTAATGGTGTGGGGGATGTTTTCTTGGCACACTTTAGGCCCCTTAGTACCAATTGGGCATTGTTTAAATGCCACGGCCTACCTGAGCATTGTTTCTGACCATGTCCATCCCTTTATGACCACCATGTACCCATCCTCTGACGCTGCTACTTCCAGCAGGATAATGCACCATGTCACAAAGCTCGAATCATTTCAAATTGGTTTCTTGAACATGACAATGAGTTCACTGTACTAAAATGGCCCCCACAGTCACCAGATCTCAACCCAATAGAGCATCTTTGGGATGTGGTGGAACGGGAGCTTCGTGCCCTGGATGTGCATCCCACAAATCTCCATCAACTGCAAGATGCTATCCTATCAATATGGGCCAACATTTCTAAAGAATGCTTTCAGCACCTTGTTGAATCAATGCCACGTAGAATTAAGGCAGTTCTGAAGGCAAAAGGGGGTCAAACACAGTATTAGTGTGGTGTTCCTAATAATCCTTTAGGTGAGTGTATATATATATATATATATATATATATATATATATATATATATATATATATATATATATATATATATATATAGTGTATATAAAAATGTCTGTTGATTTCGAATGTTTGAAACAGGCCTTATAGTGAATGTGTAATGAATGATAGTAAATTAAATGTCATTTTTATTAATTAAATGAACATATATATACATTCCCCATTCACTAGGTGGTGAAATTGGACCAGATCCTGTCTTGGACACTGTCACTCTCATTGTGTCAGATGGAGAGGCTGGAACAATGGATGGCTGCTGCCAGGAGGATGCTGTCCCCCCACCTGTCCCCCTGCATGGCACGCTTCCGGTCTATGACCTCAACATCACTGTGATGCCTGTCAACAACCAGGTTCCAATCATAACGCTGGGTAAACATCTACCACAGGGCCTGTAGTAAATCTCTTACTGGACAAAAGACGTTTCACACACTGGCGTTGCTTTGTGTTGAGGGACCGAATGGATTAAAACAAGATGCTCTCTAATCTGATTTAATTGCCAGAGCATTTGGCTAAGGTGTAATTAATTCCTCGTAATGACAATCCGCTTAAATAAAGCAACCAGGAATTTTTGAGGCAGGTGATGTACCGCAGATTGGTGAATGAATCACTTAATCGCGGTCTCACACACCCAGCTCAGGGAGTGTCACTAATACAAGCGTTTCATTCCCATACGTTTTGAGGCAGGGTGCTGGAGACGTCTCGCCAAGATGGGGATTTCACTCTTAATTCCAGAAACTTTGCAGTTATCAATGGAGAACAGTGACCAGAGCAAGACAATGAGCAGAAGACGGCAGCTAGGTGCCGGCGGGACCTTCACAGTAAATCCGTGCATGCTTGTCGTCAGTGCATGTGGGGCGGCAGACGTACACACAGCTGGTTAGGATTATAGAGAGAGAGCAGAGCATGTGTGGCGAAAAAGCACAGTAGAAAGAGATACATGTTCCTGTGAGAATAACTGGACAATAGGGACACCGAGGAAAAGACAATGGACAGTCCCGCATTTGGATAAGACGACACGGCCATTGTGTCTTCTGTCCCTTTTCTCATTCAATCACAATTATAATCTCCTAATTCGGTTAATCCCCATCAGAAAAAAGGGGGATTTTCCAATGTTGCCACCGTGAAGTAGATCTAGACTGGTTTGTGAGGAAAAAGTAGTCATTTAATTAATTTGCATTGAATAAAGACTGGGTAGGCATAAGAGCTTTAAGCAAAGGAGCACAAGGAAAATCCAGCTCTTGCCTTGCTATGGGACGAGTTTTATCACTTTTTCTCCAGACTGGCGGTCATTAATTCCTCCCCTTGTTTCCGAGCTCTATCCAAGCACAACCTCATCAGTGCCCATTCTCCATTCATTATTTATCAGTGCAGTAAATGGAAGCAGATGCCAGTAAGCATTGGCATGATGGCTTTATCAACACCCAGGTGGTAGCGTGCTGGCCGAGAGCCGAACGAGAGTGCAGGGGAAGAGAGGGAGTGTTAGTGAGGTGGCATAGCAGGCGTGAGGAAAGCGTGGAGCGAGGGGAGCTGCCTGTAAATTAGAGGAAGAAGAAGAAAAATATTGGGACATGCTCTTGAGAGGGGAAAAAAAGCTTCTGTGAAGGCACTTTCAGCTCACTTAAATGAGATCTCTATGATTACTGCCAATACTACTACTTACGTTGCTCTGTATATTGTTCCGTCAGGTAACCTGTTTGTGGTAGATGAGGGTGCCAGTGCATGTCTGTGTGGGGGTGTGTTGGAGGCCACCGATCCTGATAGTCAACCAGACCAGCTCATGTTTCACTTGGTGACCCCACCACAATATGGATTCCTGGAGAACACCCTTCCATCCCCTGGCTTTGAGAAAAGCAACGCTGGACTCCGAGTGGGTCGGTAGTTTTCCTGAGGCTCTGTAAACATACCCAATGACTGTGGCTTATGCCAAGCAGGACGTGTTCGTGGATTAACATCTTTTGTTGGTCATGGAACAACATTCCAGTCAAACAAACATCGTCCTCTATCCCTAACTTCAAACTTAACGCTAATCGGTGACCTTGTTTACATGTACTTAAAGGCCTGCTGAAGTGCCTTGAAACACGCAGCATTATTCAATGTGTTGACGTAATTTCCACTGAAACAGGAAGACAGGAGGGGACATATCAAACACCTCCTCCTCTTTTTTAAAATAGCCAATAGTGTTTAGTTTATCCCAGTTTGGTAAAGCCGCAGTTTCCTCCTAATCTCTAGCCGTCTCTCCTCCTAATCTCCGACATATCGCTTTAAAATATAGCATTCTGTGTAGATGGGTCCAATACGTTTTCTGGTATGCGCCAACTCGCGCATATGATCCGCTCTATGCTATCAGACTGTGTGTGTGCTGTGGCGGTTCACGTGACACTAAATTCATTCACCCCAAAGGAAAGCATATTACACTGTCTGAATCGTTCCCTAGCCCCTATATATTGCATATGTGCCATTCACCATGTAGAAAATAGTAAATGTGTGAACAAGTAGTACCACGATTTCAGCCGCAGCTTCGACGTCTGTTTATAATGTAGGGGACGGGACGCTTTAGATTCTAAAAAGCATTTGATTGGACAAAAAATGCTGAAGTGCAGAGTGATGGAAATGGCTCTACAATCTACTTAGGCTTACGATGCTTTTGGGACACGGAGCCCAGTTAGTTACGTCAACAAACGTTATTCATGTAGTTTCATGTAACTCAATTAAGTTAAAACAGCATTCCCTTGTTTTGTTACGTAAACCTGATTGAATTAGCTTAGAACAACAAAATTTGAATTTATAGGTAGAATCAGGTAGAAATACATCCTTAAAGCAACAACTGCACGTTCACTGTAAGTTTTGAATGCTTATATCTTATAAATGCTAGCTTATAGTACAGTAAGGCTAACATATTCATACTAAAATCCAAAAAACGTCCATTTTTGTTTTTTTTGAGGGGCTTTTTTTTTGTATACAATGAAAGTCAATGGGGTCCACTATTGTTTTGTTAAAACTGTTATCAACTGTTGAAATGGCATTTAAGAGATAAAGAAACAGAATTTTAAGTCCCAACACCAACCCTGAGCCACTATCCTTAACTGTATTCCTAAAATCCAAGAGAACGTCCTACTTGGCAAAATCAAAATCTATTTTTTTTTTGTCCTTTTTAAATGTCCTAGTATAAGACTTTATCTTTCAGACCACTAAGTCATATTGTATAAATAAAGATTCTTTCAGCCAGCTCCACCTCAGTTCGGGTTTCATCAACTATATCCAGTCAGTGCACCAAGGTGTGGAGCCTACAGCAGACTTCTTTACCATCAGTGTCAGTGATGGGATTCAGAGATCAGCACCAGTGCCCCTCTACGTCATCATCAACCCTACCAATGATGAGACACCCTCACTGCTGCTTAGCAACTTCACAGTAAGATATATATTTTTGGAGACAAAATATTCTAAGCAAGTTGTCGGCAAACTATTGTCTTTCCTCACACCTCTCGATAGGTCATGGAGGGAGGGATGAAAGACCTCAGTCCTGATATTCTAAATGCAGTGGACGTTGATATTCCAGCAGGAACTCTTACCATGTCCATCCTGGTTCCCCCAGCCCATGGCACACTGCTCAATGGCATATATGGTCTTGAGATGAATCGTTACAAAAACATGAACCCAGAAGTCCTCCAACGAACCTTAGCCATCCAGTCTTTCACCTTACAGGAGCTACAACAAGGTCAGTACCACATCCCCACTTACCACCCCCCCCCCCCCCACTTCCGGGGTACCACTATCGGCTTCTAAAGGAAGGTTATGAGGACAGTGTCACTTCCCTGGTCCAGCCACCCCTCGGTGCCTTCACTGTGGGTATCCAGGCTTACAGAACAGATGTTGCTGTAGACAAAGGTCACAGTGTGCCTGTGGTGCTTCTGCTTCATCTGCAAAGTCTTTCCAACTGCTCTCTGCGCAATTATGTCACCGTGCATGAGGTACTTGGTGACTGCACAGCTTTGCTTGTTAGCGAGTGATAAAGAGCCATGAGAAACGAAGGTGAGAAGGTCATTGATAAAATGGAATGTGTAAACTGGTGTCCTTCTTGGTAGTAGTGGTAGAACTAGCTTTATCAGTCAAAGGCTACCAGGAAGCAAGCGCCTAGTGACTGTTGTATCCTAAATGTCACCAAACGCTTAATCCACTAAAACACTTTAAATTTCCTCTCTTGTGCTGATCCATAGGAATGAAGATCATGTATATGCATGACGACACCGAAACCCTCAAGGACGCTTTCACCATACAGTTGACAGATGGTGGGCACACAGTCCAGGGGACTGCATGTGTCCGCATCATACCAGTCAATGATGAAAAGCCATGGCTACTAAAGTAAGGACGCCCTGGGACAAATTCAGAGCCAAAAAGGCGGATGAAAGCAGGAACGGGGGAGGGATTTTAGTGGTGGAGACTGGACAGGAACAGAAGGGGGAGGCCAATCCTGTATGGGGTTTATGGAAGGGGGGTCAACACAACCTGTACTGCACATGTGGCTAGGGAATCTGTCTCCCTGACTGAGTAACTGGGAATTAAGTCACATCCTTGAGTAAATTGCTCATTTTTATTCCATCTTCTTCCTCCAAGATCAGCAAGATCTGAGGGTGTGCATGTAAACTCCACAACAGCAGAAGTAATGTGTCTTTTTGGCAGATGCCTGCTTCCTTGTTTCAAAGTCCTCATGGATTAGGATAACAGGCCGTTCCTGCTTGCGTTCGTTCCTTCTAGAAGCAGCTGTTTGTGTATTTATTTATTTAGGATTCTGGATTTTAGCATGCAGGCTTGGCACCAGTACCTTTAGTGTCCAAAGCGTCTCAATCTTTGTTCTCAGAAATGCAGGTGTTGAGGTTGTGGCCCTGGAGAAGAGAGTCATCTCCAGTGTTGTGCTGGAGGCTGAGGATCACGACACTCCCAACAATCATATTCTCTACATCCTCAATGCAGGTCCCAGATTTGGCATCCTTCAACTCAGGGTTAGCAAGGACAACTAGTCCATGATATTATTCCTTAAGCCTGGAATATACTACTTGACTTTGGAATAGAACTTCTGAATCTGAACAGATTAAAACACTAGGCATCACATTTGACAACTTGGAAAAAGTGGGCACCATTCACTCCATGAGACACTGAGGATCATTCTAGGACAAGTGAAAACAATTTATGTTCTAAATCGGCTCAAATATCAAACATAGTCAAACATCAAACATGGTTGGAATCGTAGTCTGAAGCTAAAACACCGGAGTATGTGCCTATCATACTTAACAATTTTCTGTGAATTCATCAACTTCTACTGCCAAATATATGAAGACTGGCTTTGACATTTGCAACTAGTGCCAACTCCTCCAGACTTCAAATCAGCTCAAAAACCTGGGCAAAAGTCAAGTGGTGTATTCCATTTCCAGCCATTATAGTGACATACTCTATACTTCAAGAGTGTATATAATAATGTGATTTTCTGCAGACAGAAACTGGATGGATTGATCTAAGTCCAGGTCAGAATTTCACCCAGGAGGATGTGGAGATGAATCGCCTATGGTACACTCACACTATAGTTAACGGTTTCAAAGGCCATGACAGGTTTCACTTTGTTCTCAGTGATGGGGAAAACAGAACACCTCCACAGAGTTTCTTCATCTCTGTCCGCACTGTTCAAAAGGGTAAGTTTTATTATGAGATAGTAGGAACTCAGCGTGGCTCAAAACCAACACCTTAACATAGGCTCACACCTTACATGTCTTGAAAAACCAGCGTTATGAAGTTCGGCAGACTGCATTGGCATATTATGACCGTCCAAATCCTGTGACATTATAATATAGGCAAAGTGACAGGCCCATTTACATTTTGTGACTCGGTGATCGCTGCTTTTGTTTTTCCCTCAATCAAAGTCCACGAAAAACAACTTTGTTGACAGATTAAATCTGTGCATGTATAATTAAAAACGTTGGCTTTCCCTATGGCCAAAATTACTTTGCCAGTTGGGTGAACATGGAAGCATGGCAGCCATTGTCCTCTTGGCTCCGTTCTGGCTTATCCTGGAGGAACAGAGGTGAGAATGTTCTGCCGCAAAGGATGAGCCACCTTTAAACGCCCAGCATGAATTATTAACAGAGCCTGGGCCAAACATCTGTAGTCCAGACCCTAGATCCCAGTCCTGTCCCTGCTGTCACAAACTCATTTCACACAACATCAATAAGCTTACTTGCACACAACTTCCTTTAGACTTAACATGCTTACATTTGTCAAAGAGTTACACATGTATGTGTGTGTGTGTGTGTGTGTGTGTGTGTGTGTGTGTGTGTGTGTGTGTGTGTGTATATATACATGCCTCTTTAACATAGTTGACCTTCATGGCACATACAGGTGACATTGCTCTAATCACTAAACCTGTGACCTTGATGGAGGGAGAGAGAGTCATTCTGACCACTGACCTTCTGATGGCCACAGACAGTGGAAGCAAGCCAGATGAGCTCATGTACACCGTATCAGTTCCACCTGAACATGGTCACCTGCACATGGTGCAAAGTCCAGGGGTTCCAGTGCTCTCCTTCTCCCAGATGGATGTGGCTGCCAACCGGGTATGCTACACTCATGACAACAGCCGTTTTGCTGACCGTGATTCTTTCAGGTCAGTGGTTTTTCTTGTTCTTTTTAAACTTATGATAGACTGTAAGGCCAAATGCACAGATTCTATCTATCTATCTATCTATCTATCTATCTATCTATCTATCTATCTATCTATCTATCTATCTATCTATCTATCTATCTATCTATCTATCTATCTATCTATCTATCTATCTATCTATCTATCCATCTCTTTGTGTCTATCTATCATCCATCTCTTTGTGTCTATCTATCCATCCATCTCTTTGTGTCTATCTATCCATCCATCTCTTTGTGTCTATCTATCCATCCATCTCTTTGTGTCTATCTATCCATCCATCTCTTTGTATCTATCTATCTATCTATCTATCTATCTATCTATCTATCTATCTATCTATCTATCTATCTATCTATCTATCTATCTATCTATCTATCTATCTATCTATCTATCTATCTATCTATCTATCTATCTATCTATCTATCTCTTTGTGTCTATCTATCCATCCATCTCTTTGTGTCTATCTATCCATCCATCTCTTTGTGTCTATCTATCCATCCATCTCTTGGTGTCTATCTATCCATCCATCTCTTTGTGTCTGTCTATCTATCTATCTATCTATCTATCTATCTATCTATCTATCTATCTATCTATCTATCTATCTATCTATCTATCTATCTATCTATCTATCTATCTATCTATCTATCTATCTATCTATCTATCTATCTATCTATCTCTTTGTGTCTATCTATCCATCCATCCATCTCTTTGTGTCTATCTATCCATCCATCTCTTTGTGTCTATCTATCCATCCATCTCTTTGTATCTATCTATCTATCTATCTATCTATCTATCTATCTATCTATCTATCTATCTATCTATCTATCTATCTATCTATCTATCTATCTATCTATCTATCTATCTATCTCTTTGTGTCTATCTATCCATCCATCTCTTTGTGTCTATCTATCCATCCATCTCTTTGTGTCTATCTATCCATCCATCTCTTGGTGTCTATCTATCCATCCATCTCTTTGTGTCTGTCTATCTATCTATCTATCTATCTATCTATCTATCTATCTATCTATCTATCTATCTATCTATCTATCTATCTATCTATCTATCTATCTATCTATCTATCTATCTATCTATCTATCTATCTATCTATCTATCTATCTATCTCTTTGTGTCTATCTATCCATCCATCCATCTCTTTGTGTCTATCTATCCATCCATCTCTTTGTATCTATCTATCTATCTATCTATCTATCTATCTATCTATCTATCTATCTATCTATCTATCTATCTATCTATCTATCTATCTATCTATCTATCTATCTATCTATCTATCTATCTATCTATCTATCTATCTATCTATCTATCTATCTATCTATCTATTTGTGTCTATCTATCCATCCATCTCTTTGTGTCTATCTATCCATCCATCTCTATCTATCTATCTATCTATCTATCTATCTATCTATCTCTTTGTGTCTATCTATCCATCCATCCATCTCTTTGTGTCTATCTATCCATCCATCTCTTTGTGTCTATCTATCCATCCATCTCTTTGTATCTATCTATCTATCTATCTATCTATCTATCTATCTATCTATCTATCTATCTATCTATCTATCTATCTATCTATCTATCTATCTATCTATCTATCTATCTATCTATCTATCTATCTATCTATCTATCTATCTATCTATCTATTTGTGTCTATCTATCCATCCATCTCTTTGTGTCTATCTATCCATCCATCTCTATCTATCTATCTATCTATCTATCTATCTATCTATCTATCTATCTATCTATCTATCTATCTATCTATCTATCTATCTATCTATCTATCTATCTATCTATCTATCTATCTATCTATCTATCTATCTGTCTATCTATCTGTCTATCTATCTGTCTGTCTGTCTGTCTGTCTGTCTGTCTGTCTGTCTGTCTGTCTGTCTGTCTGTCTGTCTGTCTGTCTGTTTGTCTGGTCTAGCCCATAGACGGCATCACCTCAGTATTTTCAATACAAAATTAGAAATGATGTAAAAGCAAGAGACTGGAAAAACAAAAAGGATAATTTTTGCTTTGTTTGCATGGGTTTCCAGCCAATTTGGCAGAAGGCTGACTTCAGTCAGGGTGTACAGTTGACCTGTGCTGCCTTTCTTGTGTGAATCTTTGACACCCAAAACTCTGGCTTGGTTTCATCATTCAGGTCATCTGGGAGCAAACAAACCTTCCTGAGCCAAGCCTGACGAGGGGCGAGTGGCCCTTCAGAGAGGGTACAGAGCAGCCTGTGCCAATGTGTTCAGTCAGCACAGCATGGGGCGGTATGGGGTCCAATCACAGCACATGGACATTACAGTGTTAGTCATGTGGGCTCGGAGTACTTTCAATTAGCAATTCCGACACAATCACAAGAGACTAGGGAAAAACTTGGTCATTATATCTAACAGACTTATTGTTTGAAATGGTTTTTCACAGCATGTATTTGTGTTATTCTGAGGCAAAAGATGCAGCTTGCGACAGCCGGTCTCCCTGATCATGAGAGACACCTGAGCAAACACCTGTGTGTCAAACTCTAGGCCGACAGCGGGGGCCAAAAGAGACAGGGAGGCTGTTTTTTTTCTGGGAGCCTTGTGTCTCCCTCTGCTCTTCTGTGACAGCTGATGATAAATGGCCATTATTAAGAGAGTAATAACCCAGCCTGGAATTGGTTATACGGCTCTAAGAGATGTAGTCAGAGACAGGGATCCCTGGGCACAATTACCGAGCAAATATGGGACAATGGCAATGCCAGATGTTGCACCAGTTTGGCTGTGAGAGTGGACCTGCGTGTTTGGTTGCAAGTCTAGTGCGAGGTGGCAGTCGTGTTGTTTACCATGGCTGGCAATTATCAGCTTCAGGGCAATATGTGTTGGAAGGCAGATTGGCTTGGCAGAGGGTGGAATGGGGACTCGGCTCGACTCGCACCCCTCCCTGTCTTGTCTTTCTGGTCCAGCAGATTTTTTTTTTCATCTATACAATTGAAGTCAATGGACACTTAAACGGTTTGGTTACCAACATTCTTCAAAATCTTCCTTTATGTTTAACAGAAGAAACGATACAGGTTTGGAACAGCATGAGGGTGATTAAATGATGACAGCATTTTCATTTATGGGTGAATTATCCCTTTAACCTATTTTCAGGATTATTAAAAAGCCATTTTTACTGGGTCATGTCTCACGTCAACTCAAATGATTTCAAGTTCATTTATTTATTTGACAAGAAATTTTGTATTGTATGAGCAGTGATGACATAACACACTTTTAATATCTAGGCACTTTTCTGCATCTGTAAACTCGACACATACTATATTACAAAAAAAATTAATTCCCCCTCTTTGCAAAGTTATAAAGATTTAATACTGTATAAGCAACACTGGAAAATTGGATAGATTAATATTATTTCTTGCTATATGTGATTAAATATTTTCTTTTACCTGTATCTTTTCTTGGGTATCTCTGTGGTGAAACACTGTCTCTGTGATAGCCACGTTTCCATTACCCTTCAAATTGTGCAAATTGAAAATATGCCCAATGGAAACAAGAGGCCTGTAATTTTCATCATAGGTACACTTCAACTATGAGAGACAGAATGAGGGAAAAAGATCCAGAAAATCACATTGTCTGATTTTTTAAGAATTTATTTGCAAATTATGGCGGAAAATAAGTATTTGGTCACCTACAAAAAAGCAAGATTTCTGGCTCTCACAGACCTGTAACTTCTTCTTTAAGAGGCTCCTCTGTCCTCCACTTGTTAGCTGTATTAATGGCATCTGTTTGAACTCGTTATCAGTATAAAAGACACCTGTCCACAACCTCAAACAGTCAGACTCCAAACTCCACTATGGCCAAGACTAAAGAGCTGTCAAAGGACACCAGAAACAAAATTGTAGACCTGCACCAGGCTGGGAAGACTGAATCTGCAATAGGTAAGCAGCTTGGTGTGAAGAAATCAACTGTGGGAGCAATTATTAGAAAATGGAAGACATACAAGACCACTGATAATCTCCCTCGATCTGGGGCTCCACGCAAGATCTCACCCTGTGGGCTCAAAATGATCACAAGAACGGTGAGCAAAAATCCCAGAACCACACGGGGGGACCTAGTGAATGACCTGCGGAGAGCTGGGACCAAAGTAACAAAGGCTACCATCAGTAACACACTCAAATCCTGCAATGCCAGTACATGTCCGGGTCCATCTGAAGTTTGCTAGAGAGCATTTGGATGATCCAGAAGAGGATTGGGAGAATGTCATTTGGTCAGATGAAACCAAAATGGAACTTTTTGGTGAAAACTCAACTTGTCGTGTTTGGAGGAGAAAGAATGCAGAGTTGCATCCAAAGAACACCATACTTACTGTGAAGCATGGGGGTGGAAACATCATGCTTTGGGGTTTTTCTTCAAAGGGACCAGGACGACTGATCTGTGTAAAGGAAAGAATGAATGGGGCCATGTATCGTGAGATTTTGAGTAAAAACCTCCTTCCATCAGCAAGGGCATTGAAGATGAAACATGGCTGGGTCTTTCAGCATGACAATGATCCCAAACACACCGCCGGGCAACAAAGGAGTGGCTTCGTAAGAAGCATTTCAAGGTCCTGGAGTGGCCTAGCCAGTCTTCAGTTCTCCCCATAGAAAATCTTTGGAGGGAGTTGAAAATCTGTGTTGCCCAGCAACAGCCCCAAAACATCACTGCTCTAGAGTAGATCTGCTTGGAGCAATGGGCCAAACTACCAGCCAGAGTGTGTAAAAACCTTGTGGAGACTTAGAGAAAACGTTTGACCTCTGTCATTGCCAACAAAGGGTATATATCAAAGTATTGAGATTAACTTTGGTTATTGACCAAATACTTATTTTCCACCATAATTTGCAAATAAATTCTTTAAAAATCAGACAATGTGTTTTTCTGGATTTTTTTTCTCATTCTGTCTCTCATAGTTGAAGTGTACCTATAATGAAAAGTGGGAGAACTTGCACAATTGGTGGCTGACTAAATACTTTTTTCATTATAGTCTGTGTTTTACAACTCTTTGAGCGAACGCAGACAGAGTGACTAATCATTCATGAACGGCCAACACTACTACTCGCCGAGTAGCAGCTCAACATGCTGTAAAACTGACAAAACTTTAGAATAAAGGGATAAGGCATGAGAGGCAGTGTGTTACAGTGATTTTACTATGGTTTAAGGTTATGGTTAGATGCAAATGGCTTATAATGGTTTTAATAAAACTGCACTATAAGCAATGTGACAAAAGAATTATACCCTCAATAAACTGCATATATCAGAAATTGTTCTACCACTTTTATGACGCAAAATATGTTCTCTCATGCAGCTTTGTCATTACTAACGGTGTGGCATCCAGAAGCGGTACTATTCTTTTCACTGTGGAACACAGAGACCGTATCCCACCAACCCTCAGTATCAACAAAGGCCTTGAACTCACAGAGAACTCTATGAAGACCATTTCCACTAATGACCTGAAACTGACTGATCCAGACACGGCTCTGGAGAATCTCACCTACATCGTTATTCAAAGCCCACAGTATGGAAAGTTGCTCTTGAAAGGTTTACCCCTCTCTAAGCCTCATTTCACGCAACTGGACATCAACAACATGGATCTAGCCTATCATCACCTAAATGGACGAGCCAAGATCGACAGGTTTACCTTTCAGCCTATTGATGGAACCAACGCAGGTTATTTGGAGTATGGACAGCTGAAGAGTGAACCTGCTGTTTTTACCATACAGGTAGGTTGTTTATTATTTGGGGACATTCACCCACAAACAAATGAAATAAAAACTGGGAAGTACTCTAAAATATGTAAACATGTACACCTACAACTTGCAACCACTTACAAAACCTGCAACCAAACAAAAAATTGACATGGTAAACATAGACTGTGGCCGAAATCGTACCCTATATCCTTAAATAGGGCACTATTTTGGCATAGTTTACTAGTAGTGATTGCAGGTGGCATTTGGGGGAGGAGATTTCTCATTCTAGGGAGCATCTGAATGGACAAAAAAATCTGTGTTGTGCAGGATAAGTCATTCATATTTTTATTTAATTTTCTTTGACGCAAAAACCTCATTTTAAATGTTTGTAACGTGAAAGGTGCACCTAAAAAGTTTGTAGCTTGATGACAACTGATTTTGCATAGCTTTTATTATGTAGAAGACGAGCGCTTCCGCTTCTTCCGCTCATGTGTATGTGGGGTAACGCAGTGCTGTTTTATCATCTTACATACATTTGAGTGTGTTGAAAGTTATGTTATAATGCTACTCTGTGCGTTCGCTCAGCGGCTACTATGATACACTTGTTCACACTGCAGTAAGATAGATTGATATCAGATTACTTTTTGATGTAAGGAGTAAAGTAACACATTACAAGTAACATGCATAAGCAATCAGAGTACTTTTTGATGTAAGTAACATTACAAGTAACATGCTTTATGTAATCAGATTACTTTTTGATGTAAGGAGTAAAGTAACACATTACAAGTAACATGCATTATGTAATCAGATTACTTTTTGATGTAAGAAGTAAAGTAACACATGACAAGTAACATGCATTATGTAATCAGATTACTTTTTGATGTAAGAAGTAAAGTAACACATTACAAGTAGCATGCATTATGTAATCAGATTACTTTTTGATGTAAGGAGGAAAGTAACGCCTGACAAGTAGCATGCATTATGTAATCAGATTACTTTTTGATGTAAGGCGTAAAGTAACGCATTACAAGTAACATGCATTATGTAATCAGATTACTTTTTGATGTAAGGAGGAAAGTAACGCCTGACAAGTAACATGCATTATGTAATCAGATTACTTTTTGATGTAAGGCGTAAAGTAACGCATTACAAGTAACATGCATTATGTAATCAGATTACTTTTTGATGTAAGGAGGAAAGTAACGCCTGACAAGTAACATGCATTATGTAATCAGATTACTTTTAGATGTAAGGAGGAAAGTAACGCCTGACAAGTAGCATGCATTATGTAATCAGATTACTTTTTGATGTAAGGCGTAAAGTAACGCATTACAAGTAACATGCATTATGTAATCAGATTACTTTTTGATGTAAGGAGGAAAGTAACGCCTGACAAGTAACATGCATTATGTAATCAGATTACTTTTAGATGTAAGGAGTAAAGTAACGCATTACAAGTAACATGCATTATGTAATCAGATTACTTTTTGATGTAAGGCGTAAAGTAACGCATTACAAGTAACATGCATTATGTAATCAGATTACTTTTTGATGTAAGGAGTAAAGTAACGCATTACAAGTAACATGCATTATGTAATCAGATTACTTTTTGATGTAAGGAGTAAAGTAACGCATTACAAGTAACATGCATTATGTAATCAGATTACTTTTTGATGTAAGGAGTAAAGTAACGCATTACAAGTAACATGCATTATGTAATCAGATTACTTTTTGATGTAAGAAGTAAAGTAACACATTACAAGTAACATGCATTATGTAATCAGATTACTTTTAGATGTAAGGAGTAAAGTAACACATTACAAGTAACATGCATTATGTAATCAGATTACTTTTTGATGTAAGGAGTAAAGTAACGCATGACAAGTAACATGCATTATTTAATCAGATTACTTTTTGATGTAAGAAGTAAAGTAACTCATTACAAGTAACATGCATTATGTAATCTTTTACTTTTTGATGTAAGGAGTAAAGTAACACATTACAAGTAATATGCATTATGTAATCAGATTACTTTTTGATGTAAGGAGTAAAGTAACGCATGACAAGTAACATGCATTATGTAATCTTTTACTTTTTGATGTAAGGCGTAAAGTAATGCATTACAAGTAACATGCATTATGTAATCAGACTACTTTTTGATGTAAGGAGTAAAGTAACGCATGACAAGTAACATGCATTATGTAATCAGATTACTTTTTGATGTAAGGAGTAAAGTAACGCATTACAAGTAACATGCATTATGTAATCAGATTACTTTTTGATGTAAGGCGTAAAGTAACGCATTACAAGTAACATGCATTATGTAATCAGATTACTTTTTGATGTAAGGAGGAAAGTAACGCCTGACAAGTAACATGCATTATGTAATCAGATTACTTTTAGATGTAAGGAGGAAAGTAACGCCTGACAAGTAGCATGCATTATGTAATCAGATTACTTTTTGATGTAAGGCGTAAAGTAACGCATTACAAGTAACATGCATTATGTAATCAGATTACTTTTTGATGTAAGGAGGAAAGTAACGCCTGACAAGTAACATGCATTATGTAATCAGATTACTTTTAGATGTAAGGAGTAAAGTAACGCATTACAAGTAACATGCATTATGTAATCAGATTACTTTTTGATGTAAGGCGTAAAGTAACGCATTACAAGTAACATGCATTATGTAATCAGATTACTTTTTGATGTAAGGAGTAAAGTAACGCATTACAAGTAACATGCATTATGTAATCAGATTACTTTTTGATGTAAGGAGTAAAGTAACGCATTACAAGTAACATGCATTATGTAATCAGATTACTTTTTGATGTAAGGAGTAAAGTAACGCATTACAAGTAACATGCATTATGTAATCAGATTACTTTTTGATGTAAGAAGTAAAGTAACACATTACAAGTAACATGCATTATGTAATCAGATTACTTTTAGATGTAAGGAGTAAAGTAACACATTACAAGTAACATGCATTATGTAATCAGATTACTTTTTGATGTAAGGAGTAAAGTAACACATGACAAGTAACATGCATTATTTAATCAGATTACTTTTTGATGTAAGAAGTAAAGTAACTCATTACAAGTAACATGCATTATGTAATCTTTTACTTTTTGATGTAAGGAGTAAAGTAACACATTACAAGTAATATGCATTATGTAATCAGATTACTTTTTGATGTAAGGAGTAAAGTAACGCATGACAAGTAACATGCATTATGTAATCTTTTACTTTTTGATGTAAGGCGTAAAGTAATGCATTACAATTAACATGCATTATGTAATCAGATTACTTTTTGATGTAAGGAGTAAAGTAACGCATGACAAGTAACATGCATTATGTAATCAGATTACTTTTTGATGTAAGGAGTAAAGTAACGCATTACAAGTAACATGCATTATGTAATCAGATTACTTTTCGATGTAAGGCGTAAAGTAACACATTACAAGTAACATGCATTATGTAATCAGATTACTTTTTGATGTAAGAAGTAAAGTAACACATTACAAGTAACATGCATTATGTAATCAGATTACTTTTAGATGTAAGGAGTAAAGTAACGCATTACAAGTAACATGCATTATGTAATCAGATTACTTTCAGATGTAAGGAGTAAAGTAACGCATGACAAGTAACATGCATTATGTAATCAGATTACTTTTAGATGTAAGGAGTAAAGTAACGCATTACAAGTAACATGCATTATGTAATCAGATTACTTTTTGATGTAAGGAGTAAAGTAACACATTACAAGTAACATGCATTATGTAATCAGATTACTTTTTGATGTAAGGAGTAAAGTAACGCATTACAAGTAACATGCATTATGTAATCAGATTACTTTTTGATGTAAGAAGTAAAGTAACACATTACAAGTAACATGCATTATGTAATCAGATTACTTTTTGATGTAAGGAGTAAAGTAACGCATGACAAGTAACATGCATTATGTAATCAGATTACTTTTTGATGTAAGGAGTAAAGTAAAGCATGACAAGTAACATGCATTATGTAATCAGATTACTTTTTGATGTAAGGAGTAAAGTAACACATTACAAGTAACATGCATTATGTAATCAGATTACTTTTTGATGTAAGAAGTAAAGTAACACATTACAAGTAACATGCATTATGTAATCAGATTACTTTTTGATGTAAGAAGTAAAGTAACACATTACAAGTAACATGCATTATGTAATCTTTTACTTTTTGATGTAAGGAGTAAAGTAACACATTACAAGTAACATGCATTATGTAATCAGATTACTTTTTGATGTAAGGAGTAAAGTAACACATTACAAGTAACATGCATTATGTAATCAGATTACTTTTTGATGTAAGGAGTAAAGTAACACATTACAAGTAACATGCATTATGTAATCTTTTACTTTTTGATGTAAGAAGTAAAGTAACACATTACAAGTAACATGCATTATGTAATCAGATTACTTTTTGATGTAAGAAGTAAAGTAACACATTACAAGTAACATGCATTATGTAATTAGATTACTTTTTGATGTAAGAAGTAAAGTAACACATTACAAGTAACATGCATTATGTAATTAGATTACTTTTTGATGTAAGGAGTAAAGTAACGCATGACAAGTAACATGCATTATGTAATCAGATTACTTTTTGATGTAAGAAGTAAAGTAACACATTACAAGTAACATGCATTATGTAATCAGATTACTTTTTGATGTAAGGAGTAAAGTAACGCATGACAAGTAACATGCATTATGTAATCAGATTACTTTTTGATGTAAGAAGTAAAGTAACACATTACAAGTAACATGCATTATGTAATCAGATTACTTTTTGATGTAAGAAGTAAAGTAACACATTACAAGTAACATGCATTATGTAATCAGATTACTTTTTGATGTAAGAAGTAAAGTAACACATTACAAGTAACATGCATTATTTAATCAGATTACTTTTTGATGTAAGAAGTAAAGTAACACATTACAAGTAACATGCATTATGTAATCTTTTACTGTTTGATGTAAGGAGTAAAGTAACACATTACAAGTAACATGCATTATGTAATTAGATTACTTTTTGATGTAAGGAGTAAAGTAACGCATTACAAGTAACATGCATTATGTAAGTATTACTTTTTTGATGTTACTAGTAAAGTAATGCGTGATGCATTACTTTACTAGTAACATCAAAAAAGTAATACAAGTAACATGCATTATGTAATCAGATTACGTTTTGGTGTTACGAGTAAAGTAACGCATTACAAGTCATATATTGCGTAATCCCGTTACTTTTTTTATGTTAATGAAAATTACATTCGAACAAAAAAACATTTATTTACAGTAAAAAAAAGTTACTGCTGATGAATTATTTTTAAAAACAACAGTCACAGTAATAGTATGATTTGTAGCTGAAATATAGCTATTGATGCATGATGTCCAATAGTAGACCGATGATTAATCAGAATTATCTCCCAATCTAAAATCAATACTTGGAAAATATATCTGTGATACGACTCATTATATATTGCTTGATGCTACAATTTTTTTTTACCTGCAAGTGTCTCCTAGGATGGAGGTGGGGGGGTTGGGTAGAATTGATATACAACAGCTTGCCACTTGATGGCAATGTATATATAGGATGATGATGCACAAGGGTCCACTGTAGAGGTTTCCATCAAAACCCAGAAAATGCTCTTTGAATAGCTGTCCACTGTGACCTCTATGTATGAAAGGGTTAAAGCCACAAAATTGTTTATTCTTTTTCAAGTGTTTACTTAATCTTGTAAAATCGTAATAAATGAACGAATTATGAGGCTAGTACCACGTAATAGTTTACCATACAGCTTCTGTCAGGACGATTTCTTTCGTGTATCCTAGTTAACATAACTGTCAAATAAACGGCTTGCACACAAACCACTGATCCCAGCAGGAGAGCAACGGGTTAACAATGCGTTCCCTGTTGTATTGCATGTTAAACGGAGAGGCTTTGCTGGCCAGGTGCTCGTGCAGGTCCGGTGCCATTCACCATGTCATAGCGTCGCTCTCTCGAGGCCCGCGACACAATTTAATATTCAGTTGAAGCGGTCAGCGAGGCGGCAAACGCGCTGGCCAGCACATTCAGCTCTTTGCTACCGAGAGAAACCCGCTCTGCACAGGTGAATCAGCCGAAAACTTAGTTCGCGCCCCGCGGGAGCGCGCACACCGTCACTTGGCTGAAGCCGCAGCCGCGCGTTGCTTACTTGAGGCAAAAATGCGGCGCGTGCTTGTCTAACCGCGCGACCCCTGAGACCGGGATGCGGATGGTCATAAATAATATATACGGTAGGCCTATTCCTCCCCTCACTTAATACAACACAACAATAGCACAAATTGATATTTCTGGTGGACAATAAGTAACCCATTGCGCAATTTTTTTGAACATGAATATTTTTTTAACCATTTTAGTGGTCGCATGAGGAAAAGGTTGCTAGTCAAAAGTTCTATTACACAAATATGTTTTTGATGGCAGTTGTTTTAAACCCTCTTAAATTAGAATTTTGTCTGTGAATTCTGTCCTCTAAACTAAAATGTAATCAATATCATTATAATTAGTAAACGTGAACTAAAACTAAAAGTGAAGTACTGTTTTTAATTGAATTAAATTAATTTAGTTTTAAATGATTGTGTTTGTGTTCTCAAAACAAGGTTGTTGTTTTTTAATACATTTCAAAACTGTCACTTTTATTGGGGCAAGTTGCCTATGTTTTGATGGGTGTGTGTTTGTGTGTGTATATATACAAATAACAATTCTTTTAAAACTAATAGTCAATGCACTTGCTTTTTTTTTTTCAAATCTCACTTTAAAATATTTTGTTATTTTGTATTAATTTTAATAAAATAAAATAAAAACTGTAATAAAGAAATGGTTTGTAAAAACCAGTAGACAGAGAAAAAAGCAAATACACACCGATGGTGACATTACAAGATTTAACCAACAGGGATTTGACTTAAAAATAAACCTGAGAAATAATTGTTGCAGTGTGACAGCTAGTCCTGGTCCTCCCCTAAATAACGTATAATATATTTATTATATTTAATTTATAATAACATTTGTTTATTACGAATCTCATTTAAAAAAAATAGTAGATTAAATATTTTTTTGTAATACTGTTAATAAAATAAAAAAGAAATAACCAAAAATATATATTTAAATAACCTATATATTTACCTTTTTTTTAAAAATCAATAAATAAGGAAACGGCAAATGCACTTGACAGCGTTTTTACAAGATTTGCACTACTACAGCGAGCAATGGCTGTGAAATTATTGCTTACATACTGTAATGCTTCCCT
Source organism: Romanogobio albipinnatus (assembly GCA_023566225.1). Classification (NCBI taxonomy): domain Eukaryota; kingdom Metazoa; phylum Chordata; class Actinopteri; order Cypriniformes; family Gobionidae; genus Romanogobio; species Romanogobio albipinnatus. The sequence goes on from CM042263.1 coordinate 7,897,116, forward strand.
CTAGTGGTAGTGCAGCATGAATGCAGTTTAAATGGCCGGTCTCTAAACTGAACTATTATATCTTCACAGATAGAGATATTGGACAAGACACCACCCAGTATTGTAAACAAAGGGATTCCAAGTACTGTGGAGAATCTTCCAGATGGAAAACAGGGCATCTACATCACCTTCAAAGAGCTGAAAGCCTCAGATCCAGACAGTCCCGACGACACACTCGAGTTTACAATCACAAGGCCTCCACACTTCGGTTACCTTGAGAATGTCCTCACAGGCAGGTGCACAGGTCACTGATGACTGTCTCATTAATATTCACAGATTGTGTCCAGATTATAATGAATTTTCTTCCTGTTATAGGTTCCTATATCAAAGGACGCTTTACCCAGAAGGATCTGGACCAGAAAGCAGTGCGCTATGTCATACCTGCAGACATGGAAGTGACCGCAGACAGCTTTGAGTTTCAAGTCACAGACCCTGCAGGAAACACCATGCTTCCTGAAGTGTATATATATCTTCTTTTGTGGATCATTTGTTTAGATATCAGTGCAAAACTTTCTTTAACATGTGAACTGTGCAGTTACGGAATGTTAAAGGTACATAAATACACTTCCAATGTAAAAAAAAAAAAAGAAAAAAGGAGAGAGAGAGAGAGAGAGAGGAATGATTACTACTATTTCTGTATTCTGTATTTCTAAAATGAGAAAAATGCATTTTATATTTACATTGGGCAGGTCCAAGACTGCTTGAAACAGACTAAATTACATATGCGTATACATATAATTTTTACCAAATGACTCACTGAATAAAAAAAAAAAAAATGATATATATATATATATATATATATATATATATATATATATATATATATATATATATATATATATATATATATATATATATATATATATATATATATATATATATATATATACACACACCGATCAGGCATAACATTATGACCCCTGACAGGAGAAGTGAATAACACTGATTATCTCTTCATCATAGCACCTGTTAGTGGGTTTATTAGGCAGTGTTCGAAGCAGGAAAAATGGGCAAGTGTAAGGATTTTAGTGAGTTTGACAAGGGCCAAATTGTAATGGCTAGATGACTGGGTCAGAGCATCTCCAAAACTGCAGCTCTTGTGGGGTGTTCCCGGTCTGCAGTGGTCAGTGTCTATCAAAAGTGCTCCAAGGAAGGAACAGTGGTGAACCGGCGACAGGGTCATGGGCGGCCAAGGCTCGATGCACGTGGGGAGCGAAGGCTGGCCCGTCTAGTCCAATCAAACAGACGAGCTACTGTAGCTCAGATTGCCCAAGAAGTTAATGCTGGTTCTGATAGAAAGGTGTCAGAATGCACATTGCATCGCAGTTTGTTGCGTATGGGGCTGTATAGCTGCAGACCAGTCAGGGAGCCCATGCTGACCCCTGTCCACTGCCAAAAGCTCCAACAGTGGGCACATGAGCATCAGAACTTTGAGGTGTTGACTTGGCCTCTAAATTCCCCAGATCTCAATCCAATCGAGCATCTGTGGGATGAGCTGAACAAACAAGTCCAATCCATGGAGGCCCCACCTCGCCACTTAGATGACTTAAAGGATCTGCTGCTAACATCTTGGTGCCAGATACCACAGCACACCTTCAGGGGTCTAGTGGAGTCCATGCCTCGATGGGTCAGGGCTGTGACAGCAAAAGGGGACCGACAAAATATTAGGAATTATATTAAATTACATAATGGTCATAATGTTATGCCTGATCGTTGTATATATATAAATATAAATATATAAAATACAATGTTAATAGTTTTTACCAAATGTTTCATATATACATATATGTGTGTGTAATACAAATAATATTTAAATTACAATAATATAATAAAATGGATAGTAAATATCAACATAAATTAATATAAACATGTATAAAATAAACATTTAATAAACACACACACACACACGTATATACAGTGAGGAAAATAAGTATTTGAACACCCTGCTATTTTGCAAGTTCTCCCACTTGGAAATCATGGAGGGGTCTGAAATTGTCATCGTAGGTGCATGTCCACTGTGAGAGACATAATCTAAAAAAAAAAGCCAGAAATCAAAATGTATGATTTTTTAACTATTCATTTGTGTGATACAGCTGCAAATACGTATTTGAACACCTGTCTATCAGCTGGAATTCTGACCCTCAAAGACCTGTTAGTCTGCCTTTAAAATGTCCACCTCCACTCCATTTATTATCCTAAATTAGATGCACCTGTTTGAGATCGTTAGCTGCATAAAGACACCTGTCCAACCCATACAATCAGTAAGAATCCAACTACTAACATGGCCAAGACCAAAGAGCTGTCCAAAGACACTAGAGACAAAATTGTACACCTCCACAAGGCTGGAAAGGGCTAAGGGGAAATTGCCAAGCAGCTTGGTGAAAAAAGGTCCACTGTTGAAGAAATCATTAGAAAATGGAAGAAGCTAAACATGACTGTCAATCTCCTTCGGACTGGGGCTCCATGCAAGATCTCACCTCATGGGGTCTCAATGATCCTAAGAAAGGTGAGAAATCAGCCCAGAACTACACGGGAGGAGCTGGTCAATGACCTGAAAAGAGCTGGGACCACCGTTTCCAAGGTTACTGTTGGTAATACACTAAGACGTCATGGTTTGAAATCATGCATGGCACGGAAGGTTCCCCTGCTTAAACCAGCACATGTCAAGGCCCGTCTTAAGTTTGCCAATGACCATTTGGATGATCCTGAGGAGTCATGGGAGAAAGTCATGTGGTCAGATGAGACCAAAATACAACTTTTTGGTCATAATTCCACTAAACGTGTTTGGAGGAAGAAGAATGATGAGTACCATCCCAAGAACACCATCCCTACTGTGAAGCATGGGGGTGGTAGCATCATGCTTTGGGGGTGTTTTTCTGCACATGGGACAGGGCGACTGCACTGTATTAAGGAGAGGATGACCGGGGCCATGTATTACGAGATTTTGGGGAACAACCTCCTTCCCTCAGTTAGAGCATTGAAGATGGGTCGAGGCTGGGTCTTCCAACATGACAATGACCCGAAGCACACAGCCAGGATAACCAAGGAGTGGCTCTGTAAGAAGCATATCAAGGTTCTGGCGTGGCCTAGCCAGTCTCCAGACCTAAACCCAATAGAGAATCTTTGGAGGGAGCTCAAACTCCGTGTTTCTCAGCGACAGGCCAGAAACCTGACTGATCTAGAGAAGATCTGTGTGGAGGAGTGGGCCAAAATCCCTCCTGCAGTGTGTGCAAACCTGGTGAAAAACTACAGGAAACGTTTGACCTCTGTAATTGCAAACAAAGGCTACTGTACCAAATATTAACATTGATTTTCTCAGGTGTTCAAATACTTATTTGCAGCTGTATCATACAAATAAATAGTTTAAAAAATCATACATTGTGATTTCTGGATTTTTTTTCTAGATTATGTCTCTCACAGTGGACATGCACCTACGATGACAATTTCAGACCCCTCCATGATTTCTAAGTGGGAGAACTTGCAAAATAGCAGGGTGTTCAAATACTTATTTTCCTCACTGTATATATAAAGGAGGAGCTTTTTATTATAAATATGAAAATCTAAAATACAATACAGAGATATGCCATTACCTCTAGGCCATAACTCAAGGCATATATTATTTATATGTTCTATTATTTTTCATTTGGTAAAAGTTTTTAGCAGTTTTATAAAATATACACCCATAAATATAAAAGATAATATAATGAAATGATAATAATAGAAAATAAATGACAGTAAAAATATAAATACAAAAATATAGATTACAATTCAAATAAATATTTATATAAAAATAACTTTATATTTATTCATTTTTCGGTAGGGCAGTTCGCTTGTATTTCACATTTGCAAATATGATCAGGAATCAATCTGAATTCTATCTCATTTCAGTCCCAATGTAATTTGTGGCTTTTCGACTGCCAACACAGGATGGAATTGAGGTGGTCTCGTGTGGAGCTGTCTGCTTCCTGTTATCGTGTTTGTGAGAACGCAGGGACTCTAGCTGTGCAGGTGGTGCGCAGTGGGAACAGCAAAGATCCGGCGTACATTGCTATACAGGTGCGGAAAACTATCTTATCTAATATTACTATCCTACATAGAAGGAGTTTGATTGAATACTTTTATCTTACAGGTTGAAGAGGGAACAGCCAAAGTCGGGAAAGACTTCACACACAGTTCTGCCAGTCTTATACAGTTTGATCCAGGTGGTTATCACTTCAAACTTCCACTGTTTTCATCTTGAGAATATACTGAATCCGTGCTCTTTGTTTGTGTTTAGGTGTACATGTCAAAATGTGGAACATTTACCTCAAAGATGATGGACTAGAAGAGAACCATGAGAAATTTGATGTGGTTTTGAAGAGTCCAAAAAATGCTGTTCTGGGACAGAGAAACAAGGCCACAGTTGAGATCGTGGATCCTAGAAATGGTAGAAAGAAGTCTTCTTCTAAAATCTTGTAGTTCTACAGTACACATTCTGATCTTTTTATATATATATATAACCTGAGAATATTTCCATCTTCCAGGCATGTGTAATCCAGATGACCTTGTTGTTGAAGAAGATGAGAAGCAACATCCTTTCCAAAGCCCACCCTACGTTCAAGAGCCTGAACCTCCCCTGCTTGAGGAATACACTCCAGACCCAAGGAGCACAATCCTTTGGGAGAACTATCCGCCAAGAGGGGACGTCCCATATCGCACTCACTTCAGCCATTTCGGCATGGGAGAACCTCAGGACCAGGAGGCCTTTCACAGCCAAGGCCAAAGACAGCTGAGGATCCTGGGTAGAAACAGACACAGAGTGAGCCAGGTCACCTCAGCTACAACAGTTACTTCATCTAATATCTAATGTGGTATTCACATAATATTACTATTATTAGTTAATATTAACATCTGATTGTGGTTTTAGGCACATCTGTCAGAGGCGGACAACAGAAATCAAGAAAGAGTTTGGAGAGTAAGTTTTATATTTTTTTGGTCAGCCTTCAATTTTGTACTTCATTCAATTTAAGGTTTATTTATTTATTCATTTATTTATACTTATGAGTTTAGAAAGTAGTGTTATTTATTTAGTTATTACTTGTTTAGTATTTTGTTGTTGTTTTGTTTTTCTTTGATTGCCATATTTTTTTGTGTAAGTAGTATGTTTTATTCGTATTAAATATTTTGTATTTCTTTGTTTATTTAATTATTAGTGTAAGTTTATTTTAATTTATTAATACCCACATTGTTTATTTCTTAGTAAAATAATGTAATATTATTATGTTGTAGTATTTATTTATTTATTGGTTGGTCTATGTAGTTGTAACGTACTGCTCTGAGACAGAAGGTAGAAGATCCAAATGCAGCTTTATTAAAGGGTAATCCACACTCGTAGTCATCATACAGGCAAGAGGTCATAACATGTAATAAGTCCAATAAGGCAAACAAGACAGGAGAGACAGGCAAACGGGTAATCCACGGAACAGGCAAGAAATCCAAAACCAGGGAAACGCTCAGAAATGCAGTATAGACAAACAAGACTTCGCAGTGAATGACAGAGTGAACATGGTTTATATAGGCTGGGGTAATGAGGTGATGAGACACAGGTGCAAACAATGAGTGATGATGAGTCCGGGCAAAGAATTATGGGTAATGTAGTTTGTGATGGAGTGACAGTCCGGGGTGGAGTGCCCTCAGGTGGTAATCAGGGGCACTCTCACTGGTGATTGTGACAGTAGTATTTAATTATAGTAGTGGTATTATATTTTTTTATTCAGTTGTATTATTTATTTCTTAGCGATATTCATTGCTATTAGTAGTTATTTATTTACTTATTTATTTGGTTGTGTTATTTATTTAGTCTTTTTGTTATGTGTGTGTATAATTATTTATTTGTTAGTACTACTTATTTATTTCGTTGTCGTACTATTTATGTATTAGTATTATTATGCATTTTGTGTTAGTTTTATTTATTTGTTCATTAGTATTGTTTATTTATTAATATTACTTGGTATATATATATATATTGGTTTCAGTATTTAGAACATTATTAATACTATTTAATGTTTTATTTTAATATAATTTATTATTACCTTTTTATTTAATATTTTATTTGTTTATTTATTTGGTTTTCGTTTTATTTATGTATTAGTATTATTATGCATTTTGTGTTTGTTTAATTTATTTATTTATTTATTAATAATAATACTGTTATATCTATTGGTTTCAGTATTTAGAATATTATCAATAATATTTCATATAATTTAATAGTAATATACAGTGAGGAAAATAAGTATTTGAACACCCTGCTATTTTGCAAGTTCTCCCACTTGGAAATCATGGAGGGGTCTGAAATTGTCATCGTAGGTGCATGTCCACTGTGAAAAACATAATCTAAAAAAAAAATCCAGAAATCACAATGTATGATTTTTTAACTATTTATTTGTATGATACAGCTGCAAATAAGTATTTGAACACCTGTCTATCAGCTAGAATTCTGACCCTCAAAGACCTGTTAGTCTGCCTTTAAAATGTCCACCTCCACTCCATTTATTATCCTAAATGAGATGCACCTGTTTGAGGTCGTTAGCTGCATAAAGACACCTGTCCACCCCATACAATCAGTAAGAATCCAACTACTAACATGGCCAAGACCAAAGAGCTGTCCAAAGACACTAGAGACAAAATTGTACACCTTCACAAGGCTGGAAAGGGCTACGGGGAAATTGCCAAGCAGCTTGGTGAAAAAAGGTCCACTGTTGGAGCAATCATTAGAAAATGGAAGAAGCTAAACATGACTGTCAATCTCCCTCGGACTGGGGCTCCATGCAAGATCTCACCTCGTGGGGTCTCAATGATCCTAAGAAAGGTGAGAAATCAGCCCAGAACTACACGGGAGGAGCTGGTCAATGACCTGAAAAGAGCTGGGACCACCGTTTCCAAGGTTACTGTTGGTAATACATTAAGACGTCATGGTTTGAAATCATGCATGGCACGGAAGGTTCCCCTGCTTAAACCAGCACATGTCAAGGCCCGTCTTAAGTTTGCCAATGACCATTTGGATGATCCAGAGGAGTCATGGGAGAAAGTCATGTGGTCAGATGAGACCAAAATACAACTTTTTGGTCATAATTCCACTAAACGTGTTTGGAGGAAGAAGAATGATGAGGACCATCCCAAGAACACCATCCCTACTGTGAAGCATGGGGGTGGTAGCATCATGCTTTGGGGGTGTTTTTCTGCACATGGGACAGGGCGACTGCACTGTATTAAGGAGAGGATGACCGGGGCCATGTATTGCGAGATTTTGGGGAACAACCTCCTTCCCTCAGTTAGAGCATTGAAGATGGGTCGAGGCTGGGTCTTCCAACATGACAATGACCCGAAGCACACAGCCAGGATAACCAAGGAGTGGCTCTGTAAGAAGCATATCAAGGTTCTGGCGTGGCCTAGCCAGTCTCCAGACCTAAACCCAATAGAGAATCTTTGGAGGGAACTCTGTGTTTCTCAGCGACAGGCCAGAAACCTGACTGATCTAGAGAAGATCTGTGTGGAGGAGTGGGCCAAAATCCCTCCTGCAGTGTGTGCAAACCTAGTGAAAAACTACAGGAAACGTTTGACCTCTGTAATTGCAAACAAAGGCTACTGTACCAAATATTAACATTGATTTTCTCAGGTGTTCAAATACTTGTTTGCAGCTGTATCATACAAATAAATAGTTAAAAAATCATACATTGTGATTTCTGGATTTTTTTTTTAGATTATGTCTCTCACAGTGGATATGCACCTATGATGACAATTTCAGACCCCTCCATGATTTCTAAGTGGGAGAACTTGCAAAATAGCAGGATGTTCAAATACTTATTTTCCTCACTGTATAACATTTTTATTTACATGCATGCATGCATCATAATGTGCTGTGTGCAGGACTCAAAATGTGTGATCATTCTGTCATCCATTAGTTCCATGGTCTGATCCCAGTGAGAGTAGAGGAGATGCCGGCAGTACCTCGTGTCCACTCTGAACTGGAGATCACTCCCATCTGGACCTGGCCGGGATATGCCGCCGACGCTGAATCAGTAGAAACTCCCCAGCGGGACTCGGCTTCTTTTGTCATTGATTCAGGAGTGCGACAACACAAGGTATTATAGCTTATCCCTACTCTGGGAATTAGCTGTTGTGGATTTTTAGATCAAAAAGAGAAAATCACATGGCAATATTTAAAGGGTTAAAGGGTTAGTTCACCCAAAAATGAAAATTCTGTCATTAATTACTTACCTTCGTGTCGTTGGACACCCGTAAGACCTCCGTTCATCTTCGGAACACAAATGAAGATATTTTAGTTGAAATCCGATGGCTCAGAAAGGCCTCCTTTGGCACAATGTACTTTACACTCTCAAGACCCATAAAAGGTACTAAAGACGTCATTACAAAGTCCATCTCACTACAGTGGTTCTACAATAACTTTATGAAGCGACGAGAATAGTTTTTGTGCGCAAAAAAACCTAAACAACGACTTATATAATGATGACTGATTTCAAAACACTGCATCATGAAGCTTCGAAGCGTTATGAATCATTGAGTCGATTCAGCGGTTTGGATCGCGAGGGGAAGTCATTAATGACAGAATTTTCATTTTTGGGTGAACTAACCCTTTAATGAATATTACCCCATGATTTACTCACCCTCAAGCCATCCTAGGTGTATATGAGTTTCTTTCAGACAAATACAATCAGAGTTATATTAAAAATGTCCTGGCTCTTCCAAGCTTTATAATGGCAGTGTTTCTGTTTTGAACTCCATAAAAGTGCATCTATCCATCATATAACTGGTCCGCACGGCTCCGGGGGGTTAATAAAGGCCTTCTGAAGCAAAGTGGCGCGTTTGTGTAAGAAAAATATCCATATTTAAAACTTTATAAACTTAAATACCTAGCTTCCGGCGGTCAGCCACGCAAGTTGACTTTACGGCGAAAAAGTAACCCCTGATGCGATGTATAGAAGCATCGTAAACTTTGACGCCTCTCGTGGTTCAAACAAATAGGGTTGGGCAACAAACTCAAGCCCCTCTTCTCTTATAGCGAAAATCCTCCGCCATTTCTCTTTTAAAATTCCTGTTTTTAGACTTCTAATTCATGACCGGTGTTTTGTTTTGCTCTATCCTCTGTGCTTCTGCATTCATCAAAACGCATGCGTCAAGGGTCAAGGGTTACTCTTTTAACTTGCGTACCGCTGACCGCCGGAATCTAGTTATATTAGTCTATAAAGTTTTAAATATGGATATTTTTCTTACACAAACGCCCAATTCACTTCAGAAGTCCTTTATCAACCCCCCGGAGCCATGTAGAGCAGTTATATGATGGATAGATGCACTTTTATGGATTTCAAAAACAACCCGACAATCCACTGCCATTATAAAGCTTGGAAGAGCCAGGACATTTTTAATATGACTTTGTGTCCTATTGTATGTCTTATCTACCAATATAGATTCAATGTTTCTTTTGAACTTTCTCAAATGTAATTCTTTCCTCTCTTTTTAAAGTCTCAGAAGTCTGTTAGTATAGGTTGTCCTAATGGCTGGACTCACTACCGGAGGAACTGTTATTTTTTGGGGCCTGGTATTGCTAGCTGGAGCAGCGCACAACATGCTTGCATGCTGTATGTTATACCTCTCTCTCTCTCTCTCTCTCTCTCTATATATATATATATATATATGCATGCATTCATACTACATATGCATTTACCTTCTCCACTACTAAATATTAATGTTATGACTCCAACATTTAGGCTTGAAAGTCAATTGTCAAGTATCCACTCAAAGACTGATATGAAGTGGATATGGAAGTTTGCTGGAAAGCAATCATTCTGGATCGGTAAGCAAATGAAATCTCTATCCTAGGTTATTTTTTTTTTAAGGACTGAATGTAAACCTTCCCCTATAATTGTGCAGGGCTCATGGGCGGTCCAAAGCAGTGGTCCTGGACGGATGGAAAACCGCTGACATTCTCCAAACTCAGGAAGGATCATGAGATCCACACGAGCACTTCCTGTGTTTTAGCTCAGAGCCAGAAGATATGGATTCCTAAAAGTTGCACTGATGGATCTGAACACAGATACGTTTGTTCAGCACCTGCAGAAATCAGTTAAAACGCATATTTAATTTATAATGGTCTTTTTTTTTTTCTTAATGATTCAAAATACATTGTAGAAGTCAAAGCGCTGAATAATTAGCTTGCAATGACATGCTCTTATATGTTATTAAAATAAATATCAAATAAATTTGATTAAAAAAAAGAGTAACCTTTTATGGAGTTGTTTGTTTGAGGACTGTATATATGTTTTTAAAAATTGACTGGTGAATTAATAAAAAAAAAGAGGCTGTTATGAAGTCTCATATGCTCATCATGCCTGCATTTATTTAATCAAAAATACAGAAAAACTGTAATATTGTGAAATATCCTTCAGAAATCACTCTCATATGATGATTTATTATCAATGTTGGAAACTGTTGTGCTGCGTAATATTTTTTTAAACCTCTCATACTTTTTCAGGATTCATTGATGAATAAGAAGTTTAACAATATAAATCGTGCTGAATAAAAATATTAATTTATTAATAAAAATCATTTAGCATCACAGGTTATAAAAAAAAATTATTAAGCAACACAACTGTTTCCAACGTTAATAATACATCAGTGTACTATTTTAAATGATATATTAGAAACCAATATTGTCTATTTTTAGTTAACTTTTTCTTATTTTTTATTGTATAATATATAATATTCCTGATTTTCATATTTTGGTTTCAACATCAACCAGGGACCTATTACATTAAAATGAAAAGGAACCAATATAATTAAACATATAAATAATATATTATACCTATTAATAATATCTATTGTATGGTTATAACTGTGTAATAATAATTATTAAATGTTTTGCATTAGGATACATAAAATAATCTAGGGTAGGAACTACTATATTTAGTGCATATATTAATCGTGGTTCCGCCCGGACACTCATAGATGTTGGACGGGGATAAGATGGCGGCGGCCATGGTACAAATGTCATGTTTGTACCGTGGGATGTTGGCGGTCAGGGCCACTGGCATCCGACCGCTGATTCCTGGACTTGTGCCGTCTCAGTTCAGGGCGTTTTCCATAAAGAAAGAACCGGAGTTGGAGGCAAATCCGTATTATAATAAATATGAAGAGAAGATCAGGAAACTGCGCAGGTGAGGAGCTGTCAAATGCTAATGTAGTTTCTGTATAAAACAACACTGTCAAGCATTAATCTAGTTTGTACTACTGTAACATCAGTGCAAAGCCTCAAGAATATGAAGCCCGACTTGAGAAGCGCCGTGAGATTAAGACGGAGCCGCTCGGACAGTCCAGACAAGCAGAATTCGTGAAGTACATGGAGAAAGAGGTGATGAGCACATTTACATGGGATTTTCACGAAATGTCTTCGTTAAATCAATTCTTCTAATTAATTATGAATTCAAATTAAAAAAAAATATGATTTAAGTGCATATTATATGTACTTTAAGAACATTAGTATTGACATGTAACGTAATATACAAAAGCATTTACTCATGTTGCCATATTTGTAGTTGGACAAACGCGATAAAGCAGGAACTGGGGGCTTCACTAAAGATAAAGTAAGAAATCAAACCTCATTAGTATTTAACTTCATATTGTGATTTTGAGGCTTGCATTTTATTATTTGCGATCTTTTTTGTTCATTTATAGACATTAGGGTCTATTCTTAACCTTGATTTGATTCAAGAGAAATCTGCATCTGAAATTGCTGAGGTAAGAAAAATATTTATAGAACGATACATATTTACAGTCTGTACTGAACTGTAAAATAAGTTGTGAAAATATTAAATAGACACAATGTTTGCTTGTTGCTCGATCAAACCCTTTACTTTGTTGTGCAGCTTTGGATGCAGTACTTCTCAAAGAAAGACACGATCAGTGCCACCATACCAGTAAGTTCTGTTTTATATGTTCTCTTATCAGTTCATTAACTTCTGTAACAATAATGATGATAGAATAAATGTTTTTACTGTGATATTCAGTGCTTTACTTCAATGCAATTCAATCTATTGTGATTAGTCAAATTTTAGATCTGATTTTGTCATGTATTTACCAGAGATGAATAACCTTGTAATTCTCTATTATAGGGCTCAACATTTGATATTATTTTTGGCCGTGCCAAATCTTGCCCAACGGTAAGAATTTTACCACTCAAAAACAGTAAACGTACATGTTTTTAGATTTTCATGTAAAATGGCATACCATCAAACAATAAACCCTGCAAAATGCTAAATGGCCACTTGGTGGCAGTAGATGGTTTCAAGAGTGAGGATTTTTCAGTTTGTCTTGATCATATCTGTTAGCCTGACAAGCCAGACCCAAATCAAGATGTTGGGTCTGTGAACACACCATTGGCAGGGATCAATCCGAGGGGCGGGATAAACGTTTGTCTTTCGAATTCCCTCTGCACGCAATAGGATAGCGCTACAACCAACCAGAGCAACGAAGAAGGTGAAGCGGAGCTAGTTGATGGATTAAATTTTCGCCGTATCCAGTCGGCAAAACTCCAAACACATCTTCCTTTCTTAAGAATGACTTCAGTGCTGTTCTTTTCTCAAAGAAAAGCTTAACTCCAAGTCTTCCAGAGTCGCGGGCAAAACCGATTCGAAAGACTGCTGTTCGCCAGCTTCTTTTTTTACAAGTAGCACGCGGAACCGCCGCAACTCTGCCGTCATTATGTTAAGCCCGCCCACCGACTCTATACATAATGTGATTGGCCTGACTAGAGTTTGGTTTTTCCAGTTCCAATTATATTTGCTGCCGCTGGGGTGCGTCTAGATTTCTAGGCTATATATCTGTTGCAACCAAGAGAATATCAGAAAAATGTGACATTCGATTCATTAGCGGTTCTCGCCCTGAGTTTGAGTTTGCCTTTTACACTACTTTACACTTACATTTACATTTACGCATTTGGCAGACACTTTTATCCAAAGCGACTTACATTGCATTCAAGGTACACATTTTACATTTTGTCAATTCTTGCTTTCCCTGGGAATCGAACCCATGACCTTGGCGTTGCTAGCGCCACGCTCTACTGTTTGAGCTACAGGAAAGCTTTTTTGGGGTTATATTATATTTGCTTGCATTCTTTACTATTCACTATTATTAACATTTTAAAATTTCACAAATAAGTAAGCAGTTATGATCTGCAATACTTTTTTGAGCAACTAGACTACATGTATATTTATTAAAGAGCCATACAGGCACCCAGTGGGTAATGGCATTACAAGTGAAATTTTTTATTTTTCCAGCCACAAAACGACTCTAATTTGCCTTTTTGCAGTGGAATTCTCTATTTTAACCTTAATTAATACACTAATTGTAATATAAATAATAAAAATATTAGAAGAAAAATATTTTAAGTGGTCATTAATGGACCATAAGTATTGCACAAATAGTATTTAGCACCAAAAGATCTCCTCAAAATATTCAATAAACATTATTGAATTAAAATATAGGCTATTTATTTTTAAAATAGTTAAGGTGTATGGTCACATTTGACCATCAATGAGTATGAGTGTGTCTTAATTAGTAAGGAATACCTGAGGGCTAAATACAAGAAAAACATTAATATTAATGTTAACAATGTTGCATCTCTACCACTCTCCATAATAAAATTATACTGTAAATGTGGCTGACGTAATAATCAATGCACACTATGCTGTAGGCTACTGTTTACCAAAGATTGCTGCAAACACCTGTATAGTGAAGCTGTTGTGTAACTTACGCAGCTTAAGCCATTCAAATGTACTGACACAGCGCTAGAAGTATTGAGCACTCCGGGAACCACGTGACCACGCGCGCCGCCGCGAGACAGGCGGAGTATGAGAGAGACCTGTACTCGAGCAACAGCGCCAACTCTTTCGGAATATTTTGAACAGCTGAATATTCATCTAATGATGAAAAAGTAGAGACGATTGTAGACGAAAATGAAGAGAGATTTTATCTTAGTTTTAGTCTCGTCCTTTTTCGTCAACAATAATGCATGTTAATTTAGTCTTAGTCAGTGTTTTTGGACATTGGTGCAGTCTCGTCATCGTCTCGTCTTCGTCATGGAAAAAAAGGTCGTTGACGAACATATTTAGTCTCGTCTCGTCTGACGAAATTAACACTAAAGGCCCGGGTATACTTCGGCCGTCCGTTTCGTGCACCGCCCGCATGACGTAATTTTCGTCATTCGGAGGGCGTGCGGCCGGCCGCACACCCCGTCCGCGCGCAGCCCAAATTTCGAGACCGCGCGGATGGTCCGCGTGCAATAGCGCATGCGCCAGCAGTACAGAAGAGTCCACTAGGTGGCAATACGCACAGTATTGAGCACAGTGTTCAGCCGTCGAAGAAGAGTGTGCAAAGACCGGTTTAAAAACAACACGCTTTAAAAAAGAGAGAAAAACATGACAATGGACGGCGAACTCGACGAGCGTTTGAGCGAAGAGATTAGAAAGTACCCACATTTGTACAATTCATGTTTGAAGGAGTACAAAGACGTGTTTAGGGCGGCAAATTCATGGAGGGAGATAAGCAAAAATATTGGAAAGGATGAATGCCCAGCGAATGTCCCGTTGATAACAGGACTCAGACCTTAAGGCCCGGGTATACTTCACTTACCGCGCCCGGACGCGTCACGCGCGCAGCCCTGTCCGCGCGTCTTTCAAAGTATACTACACAACGGATGCGCGCGGATGATCGCGTTCGACGCATGCGCAGTACATTTTTTCCCTATGCTCTACCAGACATTGGGGGGCAGCACTGAGTCCTGTTATCAACGGGACATTCGCTGGGCATGATCGGAGAAGAACTGTAGTGCATCCACCATTGCCAGAAGTTTGGAAGAAATACTGGAAAAAAAGAGAGAATTTTTGATTCTTCAAAGTGTGTTGTTTTTAAACCGGTCTTTGCGCACTCTTCTTCGACGGCTGAACACTGTGCTCAATACTGTGCGCATTGCCACCTAGTGGACTCTAATGTACTGCTGGCGCATGCGCTGTTGCACGCGGACCATCCGCGCGGTCTCGAAATTTGGGCTGCGCGCGGACGGGGTGTGCGGCCGGCCGCACGCCCTCCGAATGACGAAAATTACGTCATGCGGGCGGTGCACGAACGCGGACGGCCGAAGTATACCCGGGCCTTTAAGGTGCAAGTACATCTCAGCCGAACACACAAGTGCTCTTCTTCGTTAGCATTTGAGCGTGCAGTTAAACTAGTCTATAGCGCCATCTGCTGTTAAAAACTAAGCTCAGAATCCACTCGAGAAGCGCATTTGTAAAATCTCGGAATCGATCCACGAATCGCGATGCATCGATTTATTGTCTCGGCCCTAGGTTGGGTTGCGAACACACTTGCGAACTTCCCTAAGCACTTCCCCTCGGGGAATCCCTGCCGCCATTTTTAAGTGCGTTCCATTTCGTGAAGTGGACGAGGGAAGTTCATATGGACAGACCCTCTCTCCCTCGATTTTGACCGAGGGTACTTCATATGTACACTTCAGTCAGCTTCATATACCACAATGCAACACGATTGTGACGTCACCGCTTATCACGTTTAATTTACCCCAACTCAAACAACTCTGATATTTTAAAGGGGTGGTAAAACACATTCTTTCGAAGGCTTGGTTGTGTTTGTGGGGTACACTGTAACATGTGTTCATGCTTCGTTTTTAAAAATTGCATTATTTTTCATATATTTTACCTTTATTCTACACTGCTCTGTCCCTCCTTGTAAAAACGGTCTGATGGTTTCCGGGTTGTATGAAGCCAGTCCCTCAAATACGCAATGGGCTCAGATTGGTTAGCTGGCCCAGTGTGTTGTGATTCGCTAACCGCCTAGTGCACGTTTGTCGGAAACGTCACGCCCCTTACCTTTACCGGTAGACTGTGCTTTGAGTAGTATTAGAAACAATGGCGTCAATAAAACCATACCAATTTGAGCCCGAATCAGACCCAGACAATTTTAGTGAAGATGATCGAGCAGAACCTGTTCATTGCTCAAGAGTAAAGACTGCGGATCTATAATGATCGCTACTGAATGGCACTGTTACTTTTGTATTTTTAGAACGATTTGCCAAATATCTGTCGCAAGAACGAACACTAAACATTGGCTTTACTAGTAGCCAAATCAAACACAGAACCATGTTTAGCATGCCTGTAGATAAACAATACATAAAAGCTCTAATCAAAGAATAATTTACACTAATGCCAAGTTCGCTGTTGAGATTTAAAACAGTTTGTAACGTCTGTGTTTGTCGGATAACGTTAAGTATGAATGAGCATTTAACAAACTGGTTTGCAGAGCCAAATGAGCGTTGTCATCTGTGTACTTCCTTGCTACAACGTACAATTAACAATACGAACTATTACTGGAAAACACATCGACAAAAAATAAATCATACTTACAGGTTGTGGCCCGTAAACAGCTTCTGTTTTTAAATCCATCTTTCAGGACAAGCCGTTGTGCGAATCCTGCATTGAACTCGCGAAGATTGTGGAAGCTTTCCTCTGTGAAATGTGCAGCGGGCGTCGCGCGTGCCCGTCTCACACTGGCAGTGTTTGTCTCGCGCAGCTGAACCGCGGCTCGTGTATTGCAAATACAGACGAATATTGTCCATTATGTCACATTTTCCGGTCTTCTCCTCCGACCCCTGTCTGCCTGGTGCTTTGATTTATGATGGGCAGCATGTATCTGCTGCAAATGCCACCTGTTCCCCTCTGTCTCATACACACATGCATATAACATGTTGTATGTTAAACACACTGCAACGCACCCCAGTCCCTAGGAAGGCTGAGCAAAGTGGACCTGCAATCCGGATGAAAATAACAGCGTTTCGTCAGCATTGGCAACAACACTCCAGCCTACTAACTAGCCTACCACAACAACGCTTCCCTGCTGCGATACAAAATGGCCTGGTCCCCCCTTATTTAATATTCTCGGAGGAGCGGTTTATGTAAATATTGGGGCTGGTGATGTCAGAGACCCTGGAGGAATGTCTGTAGTCCCTACCGGCCGTTTGCTGTAGTCCTTAGAAATTGATTTCTTTAAAAGCAAATATCTCCCTTTGCTTTAAACTTTGAACGTTGTAACTTTGCAGATGTTGTTTATGCTCAAACAGCAACATTACACACTAGCTAAAGTTAGAAAAGTGAAATCGTGGTTTACCACCCCTTTAATTGTTTTTAAAAACATTTAAAACAACTCAAACACACCTATATACATAAAGAATGCTGCATTAAACAATTTCATAAAGGAAAAAAAGAAATAATAAATCAACTCCATAGTGGATTCCAAGTGATCAAGGTCTTAGGACGTTCCAGTTCAGTCCATAGTGGGCACTCATGCAACGTAAGCAATGATGCACATCCGAGTGAACGAGTTGAAGGGAAGTTAGCGAGTGAAGGGCATAATAAAAACGAACTGGAACCCAGCACTAGTAATCTGGACGTACTACATCCTATGTTGGCATCATCATGTGACCTAACAGCGTCAGTTGCGTCGCTTCACCTCCATTCATAAATCCTCGAAAGCTAATCTCTTTTAATGAATCTTTTTTTTTTTTTTTTTGTGATTCGAACATATAGCTTAGTCAGTGTAGTCCAATTCCTGAACGAATCACTTTAATGAGTCGTTTGTTTTACTGAATCGATCATAGAATGAAATCAGCATAGTCATATTCCCAAACAAATCACTTTAATAAGATTCCCATCCCTACTTACCAGCAGAGTTAGGTAGATTACTTACAAATTGATTCCAAATTACAAGACAAAAATTGTAGTTAGTAACGTAATCCATTACATTACACATTTTAGGTAATATAATCAGATTACTTTTGGATTACTTTTGACCTAACTTGTGTTGACTTGAGTAGGATCTTGTTTTGATTGATTTGAATAGGATAATCTTGTACTATATTGATTTAAAAATATAAAGAGAAAGACAGTGTATTCCATTCTTTATCAACAACATGAAAAGCGTTAAATATTACATTACGCCAGAGTTTCCCAGGTTTGTGAGTAATGAAAAGCTATTAAGTAATTAAATCATAAAAATGTCAAATTAAAATAAAACGCTTTCTAAAAGAGATATATAATAACATATTTTATTAGTTTACCTGCATATCATGAAACCATTAACTGACACCAGAGGCAGTTATTATTTATTAATTGTATTATTAATTAAATTATAATTTATTAACTTAAAATCTCAGGGGGTACTTCAAGTAAATATATTTGGTCAAAGGGGTTCAGCTGGTAAAAAAAAGTTGGGGAATCCCTGCATTGCACGTAAATATGAATTTATGTGAATTTGTCCATTTTAATGTGTTTGAAAGATAAAAGCCTTCCAAAAACATAATACATGGTTAAATGACTCACTGAGTGATGATTCATATAATAATTTGTTTGTCAGAGTTGATTAGATATGCAATGTTGAGAAAACACTTCTTAAAGTGAAATAAATTCTGTCAATCTTTGCGCAGTTTCTGTATGCTCTACCCCAGAAGGAGGGCTATGAGTTTTTTGTTGGCCAGTGGGCTGGTCTTGAGCTGCACTTCACATCTTTAATCAATGTTCAGGTATTATATTTTTTTAATCTTTTCAATATAAATTGCACACTGTCTCCTGGCTGCGGTACTAAAATGGCTTCTATTTCAGACTATGGGAGAAAATGCACCCAGCCAACTTATTTTATACCACTATACCGACCTGCAGAAGGACAAAGGCATCGTGCTGATGACCGCTGAGATGGATATCAAATTTGTGGTGAGTTAAATGAAGTTACTAAGTAAAACAAAAAAACAAACTATGTACATTTTAATACATTTTTTTTTGTAAACCTCCTCTTTCAGACCGTCCATCAGGCACAGTGCTTGGCCAATCAGGTGCAGCTGTTTTACGGATCGCAACGGCTTGAGACTTTCCGATTGGTTGAGAACTTCAACCACCAACCAGAAGAGTTTAAACACATGTCTGTGATAGCAGAACTAGAACAGAGTGGTATTGGACCAGAAGTCACTACAAACTAATCTGAAGGCATTAAATATAGTGTTGCCTAATGTGGACTGTCGCCTTGGGAAAGAAACGCTCTGTAACTATGTATGCAAGGTCCCATGAGAGTCTCTGCAGCCAGATAATGTGTTGCCTTATTTATGAGTTAAAGCATTTAAGAGTTAAATAGACGTTTCAACAGACAAACTGTCATTTTCTGCTACCATGTATGCAGATTCAGATTCTGATTAGTTCTCATTTGACTCCCAGTAAATGTCCCCATTAGAATATGGCACAACATACTGTACTGTGGTTTTATGATTATTTTGTGCTTAAAATGAAAAAAAAGGAAGCTTATTATGCATTAAGATTCCATAGATACTGTATGTTTCCCACAAAAACAAGTCATCTTTCCTTAATATTTATGGATCCACTTGCGTTGTTGTTATTCGTAGTAAAACGTTACATTTTGGCTGTGAGTAATTCTTTATTTTGCATATTACGGTAACACTTTATTTTTTGAACACTTAACACATAAAAATTAGACACCAAAATATAAGTGACATGCAAAATGATGTCATTTCGTCATTTAATCTCCTGATGACTTTTAACCAAATTGCCTTAAGGTGATTTTTAGTGGATGTAGGAAGTTTCCCATAATGTTTCAACGTTTGACTTAATTTTGAACTGTTTAAGAAATGGCGTACAAAAGACTGCTGAATAGCGAATGTTGTCGGAAAGAGGTTTCAGCTCGTCATGATTTACATTGCCCTTTAATCTCGACTATATTCACAATACAATATAGCCCCAAGCGCCTTTTTCCTTTAATAATATGTTTGTTATTTATTGTCAATATTAAGGACACAATTATTCTTTAAAACAGTTTTAATTTATGAAATGTCATCCTTCCGCTAGAAGATATAGTTCCTGTCGCTATGAGTGCTGCGCATTGATATGGTGCACAATTTTCTCGGTTCGCGTCATAAATGCAGAGCTGCCAACTCTTGACACACGTTTTTGCCGTGTTTTCACACGCACTCACGCCACACATCCAATTTCTCACACACACAAAAAAACCTGACTGAACTATGCGCTGCTGTCCTGTCCATATATGTATAAGTAGATTCCTCATCCGCGACTCTATGAGCCGTTATACGATTTCGAACTGTCAAAGCCGGTCGTGAACGCGCTTTGTGAACATTCAAATGTTGCCTGTGCGTCTGCAACCATATAGGCTACGCATGCATGTATGAATATATCTGCAATAGACTGAAGTAGAGGATTTTATATTAGACTAAAGTTCGATAACGTATGACAAACTAAAGTTTATCATAAATGGTAGATAATTCTGCATATACTAAAAAAAAATGGTTAAAGATCTTAACATTATCTTAACATCATTAGCCTAATATTATTGATCATCAGAGAACCCTACAGACTCATTGCTCAGCTTTTAATGAAAGCAATGAACTCATTATAAACAAGTTAATTGGAAATAAATCATAAACCAATCAGCCATCAAAATAAATAAATTATAAAATTAATAAATTAGCTTATGTGTTTAATAAACATCAAAATGGAAATCCAGTCATTTAAATAAGATTTCACATTATCGGGAATTTCAAACTTCGCTGAAGTCGCGCGAATTCCGCGACAACAAAAAAGCTGCTTGCCAACCGTTCCGTATAATACGGAATCGTCCCGTATTTGACACATAAAAGTCTGGTTCCGTATTGAACTGATACGGAACGCACTTTGTTCCGTATTTTTGAGAATCAATTCAGTGCAAATCCATGACAGACATTTTCACAGTTTTTTTTTCTCAATTTTCAAAATTTCTCCCCGTTTGTCTATGATCAGCGAAGCGTTTTTAACATGTTGGAACATCAGAGAGAATTTTAATTGGTCGTTTCAGTCATTGTGAGTCACGTGTCGTAGCAACGATGACGACAAGTGACAACAGCGGGAAATATTGTATCATAATATGCTATAATGTATGAAATCTATTTATCTAAATGTATCGATTAGTTTGTATCAAATATGTCAACCCCCGTTCCTTATTTCCATTTCAGAAAGTTGGCAACCCTATTTGAAAGTTATATTATTTTATCATTTAAAACCTTTTTTGTGAAATGTGCTTTAAGTAGTCTACCTTTTTTATAATTTATTTGGTTGTTGCCGGGGTTTTATATTTTTCTGACTAATGTAGTGACATCAAAAGTGTCACTGTGTCATTGTAAGCTGATTTTAACCGTTTATCGTCATTCAGAACTAAATTAGACCGACAGCGTTGTAAACGCCGGTTAATGGTCGCTGATGCCCCACCCAGCGCGCTTTCAAATAACCCCGATAATAAACATCCATATAACGCGTTGTCTCTCGCTACTATACGCGCGTTAAGCAGGCGTTTTGGGCGCGTTAACAGCCGAGTCAGTGAACACGCGTCGTCAGGTGCTGCAGCGTCCATAAACGCCCACCTAGAACAGCACCAGACGAGATAGAGCTGCGCTTACATCCGAGGTGAGCATCTCCATCTCCATCATATGCCATTCATTGAAGGGTGCTTGTCATTTATGGATGTTTGTCGGTGAATGTCGTCCGTCAAGATGTCGTTATTCTCTCAATGGCAATTGTGAATGAGCTCGTGTGTTTACAGTACATGGGCAAAATAACATCCTCTGATTATGCAATGATATTGATGCTTGTGAATGGCTGTAGCTGCAAAATGTCACTTGTATTTGGACCTGTTATGTTGATTCTGTGATGCTTTAACGATATTATGCATTGGCATATGCATCATTCAAGACTTGTTTTGATGATACATAGATCACACAGCTGGTGGTCCTGTTTGTTAATATACATTGTGTGTGTGTGTGTGTGTGTGTGTGTGTGTGTGTGTGTGTGTGTGTGTGTGTGTGTTACATTGTATTTATTAAAATATATTTTATTTTAGATGCTAATGCATCTCAGTAACAGTCTTTTGCCATGATGACAGCTATATAAATATGTGTGTGTGTGTGTGTTCTAATTTATTTATTTAGTTTATTGAAGGTTATATAAATATTTGATTTAATCCAGTTTAAATACCTATTCAATGCAAGTAACAGGGTTGACACCAGTCTCGACTCCTGCTTAAACCTGTATTTTTATACTTTTGTCCGTGTTCACAGATGGCAAAAGCAGACCAACGCTTTGGGCAGAGAGATGGATCTGATCAGAACTTTGACTACATGTTCAAACTCCTGATCATTGGCAACAGCAGTGTAGGAAAAACCAGCTTTTTGTTCAGATATGCAGACGACTCCTTTAGCAACTCTTTTGTCAGCACAGTCGGCATCGACTTTAAGGTGAAGACAGTTTACAGGAACGACAAGAGAGTGAAGCTCCAGATATGGGTGAGTGCTGGAGCAGGTTTATTGGTGTAATTGAATCCCTAATATTGCATGAATCATGCAATATGTGAATGAAAAGGATATTTTTAGCCCCGGGTTGTTTGTTGTGTGTGATTGGCTGACATTGTATCTGCATCCAGCTGCATCCATCCTCTTCCTTCCACATTCACCTTCCACCAGCCTTTGATTGAGAGCCATCTTTTTCTGGAGGAAAAGAAAGCAAGCGCCTTCTTTCCCCCCATATGCATCATCGATGCTGGTTGTCATGGAAGCAGCACTCCATACTGCTCCCTGGCAGAGAGAGATCCTCATAGCCAATTAAAGCGGCCCCTGAGGGTAAGGGGGGCGGGCAGAGAGTTCGACAGCACACGAGAGAGCCAGGGTGACAAGTATGACACAGCCACAATTTGTGATAATTCATAATCTGGGCACATTGATCGCAAGATGTTACAAATAGGCTTTCATTCAAAACAGCTGCAGAGAAACTTGCGCCAAGTGGAACAAAACAAAATGGGCTTTAAATAATCACGGCCCAAAATAGAGAAATTACAACCTTTCATTTAGTTTGTCCTCCACATGTGTGGTATCTATTGCATTCATGGCGCATTAAAAGTCATGATATGTCACACTGTTGTAAATAAATGTGCCACCAAGGTTTATATTGGAAAAGTCTATAATGAGATTAAAATAAATCAAATTAATAATTTCATAAAAATAATTAATATATTAGGATTAACAATTACAGATTAACATTTATTTTTATATATTTGTATGTATACATATTTTTAGTTTAAAAAAAAATGAATTGATAAATTATTAAAAAAATATTTATATAAAAAAGAAAGGTTGTGTAGTTTAATATAAAAAATAATAGGTAACACTTTACAATAAGGTTTCGTTTGTTGACATTAGATAATAATAATTCTACAGCGTTTATTAATTTTAGGTCATGTCAATTTCAACATATACTAATACTTCTTTTAAAATCAAAAGTTGTATGTGTAAAGATTATTTAAAGTACTGTGAACTAACATGAACAAACAATGTAAAATATTATTAAAGGAACACTCCACTTTTTTTGAAAATAGGCTCGTTTTCCAACTCCCCTTGAGTTAAACGGTTGAGTTTTACCGTTTTCGAACCCATTCAGCCAATCTCCGGGTCTGGCGGTAGCACTTTTAGCATAGCTTAGCATAGATCATTGAATCTGATTAGACCGTTAGCATCTCGCTCAAAAATGACCAAAGAGTTTAGATATTTTTCCTATTTAAAACTTGACTCTTTTGTAGTTACATTGTGTACTAAGACCGACGGAAAATGAAAAGTTGTAATTTTCTAGGCCGATATGACTAGGAACTATACTCTCATTCCTGCGTAATAATCAAGGAACATGTGCCGTACCATGGTTGCAGCGGCGCAATGATATTACACAGCGCCTGAAAATATTCCCCAGCGGTCCCTGTGCAAGCAGGTTGTCGCGTTGGTTATGTTGACGGAAGTTAGCCTATTTTCAGGCGCTGCGTAATATCATTGTGCCGCTGCACTCATGGTACGGCACATGTTCCTTGATTATTACAAGTTGATTATTACATTATTTCCTTGCTAGTTCCTAGCCATATCGGCCTTAGAAAATCGCAACTTTTCATTTTCCGTCTATCTTAGTACACAATGTAACTACAGAAGAGTCAAGTTTTAAAATATCTAAACTCTTTGGTCATTTTTGAGCGAGATGCTAACGGTCTAATCAGATTCAATGATCTATGCTAAGCTATTCTTAAAGTGCTACCACCAGACCCGGAGATCGGCTGAATGGATTCGAAAACGGTAAAACTCAACTGTTTAACTCTAGGGGAGTTGGAAAATGAGCCTATTTTCAAAAAAAGTGGAGTGTTCCTTTAATAAATGCTGTGAAAAATGCATTGCTAATTGATAATTCATTTTATCCAATGCATTAACTAATTTTAACTAATGAGACCTTATTGTAAAATGTTATCAAATAATAAATTGAGATTATTTCTAGATAATTGTATTAATTTGATTTGTACATTTTTCATTAGTTATTGCTAACCAATGCACAAAATCTTATTTTATATATTATACGCTCATTTAATATATTGAGATGTCAATGGTTGCCAGGGTGTTGCTATGTGATATTCTGGTCTCTAAAGGGCCTTTCACACAAAAGACCCAAAGGATAACTATAATGATATCTATAACAATGAAGTTTGGATAATTATATGAGAAGTACACACCACAATTATAATGATAACGACACAGAGGAACAATAACATTGAAATCCTCTTCAGAGCGATTTTTTTCCAGCTGATGAACGATAAAATCAATGACAGCCAATCAAAATCTATCTGTCTTTAAAGAGCTTGAGCATTTAAAGCCGGACGGCAGAAGTGTTATCGTCCTTCGGTGTGGATGCTAATATAGTTATTGTTCTTTCTGTGAATGGCCTTAAATCAATGTGATTTTTCCAAACGCATGTTATGACATTTTTAATAAATGAGTGATTTTCTGTGTTGTCTATAGGATACAGCTGGACAGGAGCGGTATAGAACTATAACTACAGCTTACTACAGAGGAGCCATGGGCTTCATCCTTATGTATGACATCACAAATGAAGAGTCCTTCAATGCAGTGCAGGATTGGTGAGCAGTTTTAATCCGGAATCCATGGGTTTTTGTCCATAATGCCCTGATCAAGTTATATGCCATAAATGACCATTTCCTTTCAGGGCAACACAGATTAAGACCTATTCATGGGATAACGCTCAGGTGATATTAGTGGGGAACAAATGTGACATGGATGAGGAGAGGGTGGTGCCTCTTGAGAAGGGGAAACACTTGGCCGACCAGTTAGGTAAGTTAACCCAATTTTTTTAGGGAACAATTATCCAATTATGCCCTTTTTTGGGGTCTACTAGAATAGGTTTTCAAGCTTGAACATTCAAAAAGCATTATTTTTCACGTATTTTACATTGTTAAAGGAACCTCTTTTCCCAGTCTGTCAGTAACGCTCTGTTTAGTTCCGGTCCCTCCTTCTGAGAAGCGCAGTGTGCTCTGATTGGTTGACTGGACCATTGTGTTGTGATTGGTCAACCGCTTCAAGCTTGTTTGAGAAATATCACCCCCCTTACCATAACCGCGAGTTTCAACACACTGGCTACATCCCATAAAATTCCCATCAATCAAAAGCAGTCTCTTCAAACAAGCTGATTCAGATTGTCCCCTACAATGACGTCAGAACGCCGGCTTTGCATTGGCCGGCGCTGTTCACGTGAGCACCACGACACATGCGTGTGATGCTGACGCAGGAGCTGGCCAATACAAAGCCGGCGTTCTGACAACGTAAACAGCATAGGAGACTGATATAGAAGAGAAGAAAGTGTTGGAAAAGTAGTTATTTTGTTTGTTTTTTGCGCGCAAAAAAGTATTCTTGTCGCTTCATAACGGCTGAACCACTGTAGTCACATGAACTATTTTAACAATGTCTTTTCTACCTTTCTGGGCCTTGAAACTGGTAATTAAATTGCTGTCTACAGGGGGGTCAGGGAGCTTTGGATTTCATCAAAAATATCTTAAAGGGGTCATGAACTGGCTTTTTTATTTTTTTATACTGTTGTCTGAGGTCAACTTATGACGTTCGCGTGGTTTTTACATTCAAAAACATCATAATGAATAAGGAATAGGCCATTTTCTACCCTGGTTTTGAGGCTCTCTCAAGAAACACTGGGTTTTGATTTGACTGAAGACTTGGAAGTAAATGCCCACGGCTAGGATTGGATAAGATTTGCATTTTTAATGAGCTTCAGCTCCTCCTGGAATTGTTTTGAAAGCCTGTGAGAAACGGCAAACGAAATGATTCGTCCCACAGGGCTCGCAAACAAACACAATGATTTATCTCTATATTACTTGGCCCGCCCGATCAATGGATATATCACACACACACACACACGCACCAAATACGTTGCAGAAAGCATGATCAAAACTTCCGCGATTGTATTTTTCCTTCTAATATCAAGTCAAGAGACTGAATGCACATCAAGAAAGGAATGTTATTTCAATATTTAAGATAGCCCGTCGGCAGGCCGGGCTTATGTTATGGTAGCCCGTCCGGAAAACACATAGCCCCGGGACGTAGGGCTTTGCGAGCCCTAGCCCATACATGTCTGAGTCTTATCCCGATTCGCAATGAATGAACCTAACACCACAAATACAGGATTCTCCAGCCTTTGACAGCGTGCTAATGTTCAGTTAGACACGTACACATAATCAATAGATATCAAACGATCTGTATCAATGCAATACCGTCACATATAAAAAACATTTTTACTCGCATAAGTGTGGTTAATCTCATCCTGTCTGCAAATCCAGTCTCTTGTTTACAAAGAAATCCGGTGAAATGAAGGAACAGATGCGCAATGTCTTCCCCACGTGAGCTGGATATTCATTAAAAATAAAGTTCATCCATGCATTCATAATATTGGAATCCGAATGAAGCTAATGCGGTATGTTTAGAAATTCGATGTGGTTTATCTCCATGTAGGCCTGTGTTATGTTAGTGGCACGAGTCTGTGGGCGGGGCTACAGAATCAGGTGTTGTTCTTCTTCTGTTGAGGCGGTGCTTCACTACATTCTCCCGTCATAGCCTGGCAAATTCTGAGATCGAGCGTTTGCTGGGCCTGGTGTCAATAAAAGCTTTTCTTTGACTAACAAGGAAGTTTTCAGATCTGAAACCTACAGGCTATTCTTATATTACCATGACCTTTTATATATCAAAAGCTCAAGGGAAAGTTGATTTCTCAATTCATCACCCCTTTAATTTATGTTCCGAAGATAAACAAAGGTATTACAGGTTTTGGAACGACAGAGTGAGTAATTAATGACAGATTTTTTATTTTTGGGTGAACTATCCCTTTAACCAGGTCCTGGCTGAACACCGCTACTGACATTTTTAGTGCGTGAAATTGTCCTGTTTTATTGCCGGTATGCCGGAGCATGAGCAATTTTAACATGCTATAAAAATTGTCTGAGGTATTTTGAGCTAAAACTTCATATACACACTCTGGGGACATCAAAGACTTATTTTACATCTTGTAAAAAGGGACATAATAGGCCCCTTTTAATCTGATTAATTGGGATTCAATCTAATTTTTTTGTATTTGGATTCTTTTTTTTTTGCAGGGTTTGAGTACTACGAAGCCAGTGCCAAGGAGAACATCAACGTCAGACAAGTATTTGAGCGCTTAGTCGACATTATCTGCGTGAAGATGTCTGAGAGAGTCGACACGGATCCATCCATAGTCACTGGTGCCAAAACCACCCGACTAACCGATAAGCCGCCCCAGCTACCTCAGAATTGTTGCTGATTTCGGTCTCTACTCATATGCCAACCTATCAGCAGCGGATCCGATGTTGTTTGATTTAACGTTATGTTTTATGCTGATCGGAACCGACCTGGGGTGCGTTTCCTGCGCAACAAACTCAATGCTTAACCACCATAGTATGATGCATCGTTAGAGAAATTAATTTCCTGAAATCACTGCAATGTGCCCACACTTCCGTTGTTTGAACCATGTTGGTTCAACAATTGGCGTCGAAGTTGTGGAGAAATAACTTCTGCTAATTAACCTTTATCTCTCCCTCGTGAGTCAAAATCACCCGAAGCCCTTTTTTTGTCCAGAAAGCTTATCATTTCAATATTAATGCAAGTTTTTTTGTTTTTACCTTTAAATTACTAGATTTGATCAATAAATAATATGATTTAAGCACACTCTTCACATTCTTTAAACTTAAATTCAAAATAATTATCCAATGCATGCAATAACCAGCTCAAATCAGCTCATAATATCTCACATTGGGTGTCTCTGTCGACCTCTTGTGGGAAAAAAATTATATAACATGATATTTCATGACTCTTGCCATTAGATGGTCTTATAGCTCTGTATGGAGCAAATGAGCTGTTCCGCTGGGTCCTAAAGTCAGTTTTCGAGTTTATCTCTTTAGAATGCATTCAGATACATTGTAAAAAAATATATATAGATTTTTTTTTGTAAAGTTTTAGCATTTTATTTTTTAATTTTTAGCATTTTTTTTAGGTTTTTCTATGTATACTGAAGCATTCCTCTGACTCCATTCATTCCTACAGGGGTCGAATTGACCCGCGAGGGAAGGATTTGTTACTTTTTTATATTTCAACCACATTTTTTTTGTGCATTCATGGTTCAAGTGCGACAAAATCAATGTGGTCTTATGGTGCGTTCAAGTCATGTCGTAAAGATCGTATTTACGAGTTGAAAGCACATGAACACCACCACAAAGTCGTAAATACCAGTGGGATGTTCGGGATTTACTTTAAGCCCCGCGCTGCGTTCTACTCCAGTTTTAGACACGCACTTGCAAACTTACAGAAGATATAGTTCTGAATTATGTTCCCTCGGGGGAATCCCTGCCGCCATTTTGAAGTGCGTTCCACTTCGTGAAGTGGACGAGGGAAGTTTAAATGGATAGTCTACTCCATGTGTACATTTCAGGCAGCTTCATATACCACAATGCAACACGAATGTGACGTCACGATTTGGGGGCGTGTCAGTGAGAAACATGGCGGAATCAATGGATGCAACGTCTGTAGTTGAATATAACGGGTATTTAGCAGTGACACTTTCAGGCTTTGTCATTTACAACAAAGTAAGCTAGCATTGTAATGTAACAATTAGCCTAATATATAACGATACCGTTTACAGTGGCTTCATAGATTAATTAAAAACGTAAAAGATTATAACTCACCTGATACGCATTCTTTGTTCTTCATTTTCTATAAGCACAGTTAACAAACCTTGCTGTATTTTCTTGAAATTCATTAAGGTACACCGCCATCTTGCTCCGACCAAAGATACTTGAACGCACATAATGTCGTTAACACGACTTCTCACCTTGTAAATACGAACGTCACAGGAGGACTTGAACGCACAATTAGACCATGCCGATGAACACTCAACTTTAAAAAAAAAAAAAAAAGAGCTTCGGATCAAAATGACCCGAGGGAAGGATGAAGGTTTAGATTAAAGATCGCTATTGATGTCCGATTATCATACACAAACAACAGAAATTTCCCACAACATAATGCTACAAACATGCCATCTGAGGACCACTTAAATACCATTCTATCCTTCATTTTACTTTATTTGATTCATCGCGAGTTTCCTCTTACGTCATAATCCAAGGTTCCCTTATGCATTTATGCATGTGGAATGCACATTTGAATGCACACTATTCAAAAACAGCGCTAAAATACATACAATCAGGGCAGTTTTTAGGCATAGGCGAACTAGGCGGTCACCTAGGGCGCCATCAGCTGAAGGGGCGCCAATGAACACATATCAGGGGTGTGTGTAAAGGGTGTCAAGGCCACCCTGAAATATGATTTCCGCCCCCACTGGTTCCCCTAACACTATTGGATCAGAGTACTGTCAATTACTGTCTGAATGTTGCATGTAAAGTTTGCATTTGGAGCGCTCAACACCATTAGATCAAAGAGCTCGGTCAAAGCTTTGGCATGGTAACGCTTTTTTTAACCACACAATAAAGCTAAATTCAAAGACCAGTTAAAAAAACAGGTACAATAAAAAGTGCACAAATCGGTTTTTTGAGTCGAGAAATCACGCTGTGAAATGGGCAGATAGTGTAATATTGCTCGGTGTGTATTATAGAGGCAAGATGTAGGCTAACCACACTCACTTTAGCATTTCATCATTATATTTAGACTCTATGAAGCTTTCTTCTCTTACTTGCACCTCCAAAAGGTGTGTGTTTTTGCGCTAATGCATTGTTAAAGGATCAGAGTGTAATTGTCCCATATAAAACTTCAACGGCCAATTTAAAAATAGTATAATAAAATGTGCTAATTCACAATATTTATTATCCTTTATTAAATCGCTTTGTTGAATTTAATGCATCTTTACGGGTGGTGTTGAATGCTGAATCGATTCATTCAGTTCTAATAGTGTCGTACAGGGCATAGCGTTGCGTTATTTAAAGGGGAAGTTCAAGCGTCAATGAGAAACAAAGACCGCACTGAATCAATATTTATTCTTGTTATTTTCATGTGACTGGAACAGCTTTTATACGTAGTTTCCAAATTGTATTTGTATATATTTGTTAATAAGGATTACAGTTCCAAAATGGTATGTATGTATGTATGTATGTATTTGTTAATAAGGATTCAAATTAATACCAGTAATACCATGTTGCTTTTTAAGATTTGGCTGGGGGGTGCCAATAAGGATTTCGCCTAGGGCGTCAAAATGGCTAGAAACGGCCCTGCATACAATTAATGCATTTAAATTTCATACTAACAAGAAACTATGCTTCAAAACACAGGTCGAGAGCTGAAGTTCCAACCTCACATGGTTGCGCCGCTGTTTGCGAATGTTCATTGAAACTATGGTTTCGCAAAACGATGGAACTTGCGACTCTAGCTAATGGTTGCTTTCAGGAAACACACCCCTGTTCGTTTGTAGCTGTCAAACACGTGAAGTAGTTCAGTAATAATAGTACACTTCTAATCTAATCAGTCCATAGGAAACTTAACGCAGGGACTAGAGCAAAGCACAAAACTACTACTTGGCTCTCAGAACTTGAGTGTTCACTGCCGAAACTAGATTTAAAACGCAATCTGTTGTGACACAATCTCCTAATCTTATGAATTATATATTTAGTGTAGTACTTTAATGGAGGTAAAATGGTGGATAATCTGTTAAAAGGCACAAAAATAAACTCAGACTTTTGCAGAATGGCCATTATGCAAAATTGAGTTTTCAGGGTGGTTTCGATGCTCTGATCTGATTGGATCAGAAGCAGATGCACATTGTATGTTGGACTCCATCTATTATAGGAGCACGCCGACTTTTTGGGACTTTAGCTTATTCACCGCATCCCCCAGAGTTAGATAAGTCCATAAATACCATTCTCATCTCCATGCGTGCCATAACTCTGTCTGACGCACACACCGTTAGCCTAGCTTAGCACAAAGACTGGAGAGATATGGCTCCAGCTAGCTTACTGCTAAATAAGTGACAAAAAACACAACATTTTCCTATTTACATGTTGTGATGTGTATAGTTACATTGTGTACTAAGACTGACGGAAAATGAAAAGTTGAGATTTTCTAGACCGATATGACTAGGAACTATACTCTCATTCCTGCGTAATAATCAAGGAACTTTGAGCCGTACCATGAGTGGGCGCAATGATATTACACAGCGCCTGAAAATAGGCTAACTTCTGTCAACATAACCAACGTGACAACCTGCTTGCACAGAGAGTGTGCTGGGGACTATTTTCAGGCACTGTGTAATATCATTGCGCCGCTACACCCATGGTACGGCTCAAAGTTCCTTGATTATTACGCAGGAATGAGAGTATAGTTCCTATTCATATCAGTCTAGAAAATCTCAACTTTTCATTTTCCGTCGGTCTTAGTACACAATGTAACTATACACATCACAACATGTAAATTGGAAAATGTTGGCGTTATTTTGTCACTTGTTGAGCAGTAGGCTAGCTGGAGCCATTTACCTCCAGTCTTTGTGCTAAGCTAGGCTAGCAGTGGGTGCGTCAGACAGAGTTATGGCACGCACGGAGATGAAAATGGTATTTATGGACTTATCTAACTCTGGGGGATACGGTGAATAAGCCAAAGTCCCAAAAAGTCGGTGTGTTCCTTTAACTGCTGGCACAGTATGTGTTTTGAGAATATAATAAGCACTTGTTTAAGCTATCTTCATTTTGAGAGAGAGAAAAAATGATTCGATACGCAAAATAAAGTCATGTCTTGCACAAAAATACAACATTAAATTCATGTTGAACTTAGTATTGTCAGAAACCACATGTAAGAGTTGTGTGTAATAATAGACTGAACACAATCAGCACATTTCATAGTCAAGCAATGTTCGGTTTGTTACGAAAGATATGATTCTTCGCTCAAATCCTCAAGCAGAAAGTCGAGATTTATTGTGAACTCGTGCCAGGATGTGTTTATATTTCAGAAACCTGTAGCAAATCCTTGTGGGTTCGTGTATGTATACTCTACCTTGTTTTTTTAATCAAGTGACGTACGAGTGTTTTATGTAACTGTAGTTGAAATTATTCCAAATGAGATATTTTTCATTCAGATGTTATAGGCTACTTTTTTTCTCCCCTGAGTAGATATTTATTTTTATGCTGCTGGAATATATACCTTTGCTGTCAGTGTATTTTGATTTGTAGACAATTTGCACTGGGGCGTACAGTACAGTTGTGAATGTTACTTTTAGATGCAATTTGTAACAATAAAAGCACAAATCACATAATAATGCAAATATTTATGTACGACGTCTATCATTGCAATGCTGACGATACTATATCATGGCAAACAAAAATGGCTGAAATTATATCTTATTTGACACTCTATTTACTCAAAATTCACAAAATAAACTTTACTTATCCTTAAAAGTTCAGTGTTAAAAGATTAAACAACCTTAATTCATGGTCATATATTAAACAACGGATAGCCTTGTCTGTTATTTGAATATCTGTAGCAATGCTATTTTAGTAGCCTATGTAGTATTTATTAATATTGAATTACATTGTATTTTTATATTTTCAAGTTTTAGTCATTTTGTTATGTGCTTTTGTCATTTCTATTAGTTTTTTTTTATACCAGATCAACCTGTTCTTAAATTTGTCATAGCGCCGGTTGGCTTGACCAATCACACTGGCCCTTGTTTTTATGCCACTGTGTGTCAGCCAATGAGATTTCAGTGTATTAGGTATGCTCAACATCAGCGTTACCATCCGTAATCCGTTCCTCAATAGAAAGGAAGGTATGTTATTTAATTGTATCATATGCAGGAGTTTAATTATTAAAACGTTTTAGTTCTGTGTTGTCATATCGTCAGTCCTGAAAGGGACTAGCTAATGGAGTTTTAGTAGAGGATATAAAGTGTATTCGTGACAGGTGTCAATCATGTTACCCCTGTGCTTGGACTCTAACAGGTCTGGTTTGTTATACGCAGCGTGTTTGATTCAAAATGCCCCAAACGAATAAAGCTAAACCGTCCAGTGGATCTGCCTGTGAAGTGTCCGGTCCAGAGAGCGGAGAACCTCCACCACGAGTCTCCCTGCCCGTAACAGACGGAGTCGCAGAGGCTGATCAGAGTGACCCGATAATAATCAAATCACCAAGCGACCCGAAAAAATACAGGTAACAAGACATATTTTGCTCTATAATAATAAATATCAACAACAATAATAATATATTACAAGCGTAAGGATATGAGCGAGTTTAACAAGGGCCAAATTGTGATGGCTAGACTGGGTCAGAGCATCTCCAAAAGTGCAGCTCTTGTGGGGTGTTCCCGGTCTGCAGTGGTCAGTGTCTATCAAAAGTGCTTCAAGGAAGGAACAGTGGTGAACCGGCGAAGGCTGGCCCGTGTGGTCCGATCAAATAGACGAGCTACTGTAGCTCAAATTGCTCAAGAAGTTAATGCTGGTTCTGATAGAAAGGTGTCAGAATACACAGTGCATCGCAGTTTGTTGCGTATGGGGCTGCATAGCCGCAGACCAGTCAGGGTGACCATGCTGACCCCTGTCCACCGCCGAAAGTGCCAACAGTGGGCACATGAGCATCAGAACTGGACCATGGAGCAATGGAAGAAGGTGGCCTGGTCTGATGAATCACGTTTTCTTTTACATCACATGGATGGCCGTGTGCGTTGGTTACCTGGGGAACACATGGCACCAGGATGCACTATGGGAAGAAGGCAAGCTGGCAGAGGCAGTGTGATGCTTTGGGCAATGTTCTGCTGGGAAACCTTGGGTCCTGCCATCCATGTGGATGTTACTTTGACACGTACCACCTACCTAAGCATTGTTGCAGACCATGCACACCCTTTCGGTATTCCCTGGTGGCTGTGGCTCTTTCAGCAGATAATGCGCCTGCCACAAAGCAGAAATGGTTCAGGAATGGTTTGAGGAACACAAGTTTGAGGTGTTGACTTCGTCTCCAAATTCCCCAGATCGCAATACATTCGAGCATCTGTGGGATGTGCTGAACAAACAAGTCCGATCCATGGAGGAAACACCTCGCAGCTTGCAGGACTTAAAGGATCTGCTGCTAACATCTTGGTGCCAGATAGCACAGCACACCTTCAGGGGTCTAGTGGAGTCCATGCCTCGATGGGTCAGGGCTGTTTTTGGAAAATGGGGACCAACACAATATTAGTTATGTTATGCCTGATCGGTGTGTGTATATATATATATATATATATATATATATATATATATATATATATATATATATATATATATATATATTAGTAATTAATAACAACAACTGTCATATTGATACCATCAGTCTTTATATTAAGCGTCATTATGATACTATTAAATTTATAAATATATTTTTTATTGTTCACATATACTTATTATTATTATTATTATTATTAATAAATCATATTTAAACCATATTTGAATACTTTTTAATAATGTAAATGATTATTTTGGATATTAGTTTGTATTTATTTTTATATTTGTATTATATTATCACATTTATATTAAAAATAATAAGTAATTTAATAATTCATTAATAATAATAATTTACTAATATATTATTATTTATAATTTAAATGTAATATTTTATATTTATATTTATATTAGTTATATTATTTAAAGTATATTAAATAAATACATTTTTAGGAAATATTTATTAGTTTTTATTTATATGAAATCCTAGTATCAAGTGTATATTTAAAAAATAAAATTAAGAATATTTTCTTTTATTTATGTTTAATTATTATCAAATGTATGTTTGTATAAAATTATAAATATAATTTTTTTGTATTTTAACTGTATTTTAAGTAAATTAGTTTTTATTTATTATATTTGTATTTATTCATATTATTTATTATAGTATTTTTAGAAATAAAATGTATTTAAATATATTTTTGCATTAAATTATTATAAATGTTTTTTATTATAATAAATGTATTATTTTTTATGCTTTTTATTTTCTGACATTAAATAATTAAACCTTTTCCAGGTACATTGAGTTGAGCAATGGACTCAAAGCACTACTCATATCAGACCTCACCCAGTCAGAGAGCAGCAAAGAGCCGGCTGACGAAGAAGAGGAAGATTCCCGTGAGGAAGAGAATGTTGACCATGAGAGTGCTGATGAAGATGGGAATGGCCTGAATAAATGCAGTGAAGCGAGAAGGAAGAATTGCCGTTCGGAGAAACAGGTGACTGTCAGTTCTGTCCTGTTACTTCATTTTAAATAAATATAATACAAAACATGTTCTATGTTCTCTCAGTCCGCAGCTGCGCTCTGTATCAGCGTGGGAAGCTTCAGTGACCCTGCGGATCTACCTGGTCTCGCCCATTTCCTCGAACACAGTGCGTGGATTGACAGCAACGGGTAATTTATTTTATTCTTACCTTTTAGTTTCCTTTTTATTCACATGATGTTATTTTCCCAGTGGTCTTCATGGGCAGTGAGAAGTACCCGGCCGAAAATGGCTTTGATGCGTTCCTGAAAAAACACGGAGGAAGTGATAACGCCTCCACGGACTGCGAGCGGACCATCTTTCAATTTGACGTTCAGAGGAAATACTTCCAAGAAGCACTGGATCGGTGAGCTAAATATTCAATTATCACTCACATCTTTATTTAAAGGGTTAGTTCACCCAAAATTGAAAATAAAGTCAGTAATTACTCACCCTCATGTTGTTCCAACCATGTAAGACCTTCGTTCGTCTTCGGAACATAATTTAGTATATTTTTGATGAAATCTGAGAGCTGTCTCACTCCTCCATAGGCTTTCAGAGGGACTGAAACTTGATGGCCCAGAATAGTAAGTAAAAACGTCATTTAAGGAGTCCAAATGACTACAGTGGCTCTGTATTAAGTCTATCATGCGACGAAAATACTTTTTGAGCGGAAAAACAACAAAAATAACGACTTTATCCCACTATTTATCCTCGCGCATGCGTCGTGGCACTCCCGCGAACTCTCGTCAGAGAGTATATAGTGGGATAAATAGTGGGATAAAGTCGTTATTTTTGTTGTTTTTCCGCTCAAAAAGTATTTTCGTCGCATGATAGACTTAATACAGAGCCACTGTAGTCATTTGGACTCCTTAAATGACGTTTTTACTTACTATTCTGGGCCATCAAGTTTCATTCCCTCTGAAAGCCTATGGAGGAGTGAGACAGCTCTCAGATTTCATCAAAAATATACTAAATTATGTTCCGAAGATGAACGAAGGTCTTACATGGTTGGAACAACATGAGGGTTAGTAATTACTGACTTTATTTTCAATTTTGGGTGAACTAACCCTTTAATTCATGGTGAGCTGCCCCTTTAAAAACCTGCACTTGTGCACAGGTGGGCGCAGTTTTTCATCTGTCCCCTGATGATTCCTGATGCAGTGGACAGGGAGGTGGAGGCCGTAGACAGCGGTCAGTAAAAACACGTCACAAAAACTGCACTGTTGACGCTAGTCAAAATGAAATGTAACGTAGCTCAATTCTTTTGAACAGAGTACCAGATGGCCCGACCATTAGACTCTAACCGCAAAGAGATTCTGTTTGGAAGTTTAGCAAAAGCCAGTCATCCGATGAGCAAGTTCTTCTGGGGTCAGTCACATGTTCATCATATTCTGAGATTATGCCAAACAAGAGAATGATGGTCATAATATTGGTTCATCCCTTGATATTTCACCAGGAAATGCTCAAACACTGAAAAACGAGCCCAGAGAGAAGAATATCAACACTTATGAGCGTCTGAGAGAGTTCTGGAGAAGATATTACTCTGCCCATTACATGACGCTCGCTGTGCAGTCCAGAGGTAATGAAAATAAATCATTTGTCTCTGAATTAATATACACAGTACTATCCTCATATTTACATCATGGGTCTAATTTTTGGAAACGTTATCCTGATAGAGCCACTTGATACCCTGGAAGAATGGGTGCGAGAGATCTTTATTAAGATCCCAAACAAGTATGTATGCTAAACAGTCATATTTCTTGCCATTTATGTCACCCAGGAGTTATTTATTTTCTTTTTTCGCCCATAGTGACCAGCCTCGGGCGGATTTTTCAGACCTTCAGGGTCCATTTGATACCCCAGATTTCAACAAGCTTTACCGAGGTAGCATTGGTTTTCAGATTGTATAAATTGTCAGTTTGGTTACCTAGAATCTTTTTACAAGGCTACATTGAACTTTAATTGAATGTAACATTTTAAATATCTATTTACATTAAAAGAAATATGTTATAAAACTAAATTAAATATAAATAATTGATTGTATTGTTTATATTAATATTATCAATCTATATTAATAATTTATATGATAATAATAATAATGTATAAATATATTTTAATATAATATTATTATGAAAACATATTTGAATAAATCTTATAAAGTAAATGTTTGTTTTGTTATTAGTTTTTTATTGAAAATAAAATTATATTTTATAAATTATAAATTATATATATATAATAAATTGTTATTTTTTATGTTTATTTTATTATTATTATAAGTAGTAGTAGTAATTATATATGATATCAAAGGTATATTTGAAAATAAAATGACAACATTTATAAATTGTTGTTATTTTTTATAAAGTGGATATAATAAAAGCATATTTTAATACATTTAATAAATTATTATAATTTAAATTAACTCACTTTTGTTAAATTAATTAAATTATTGTTTTTATATTTAAAATTAAATTAAAATATAATAATTAAATAATATTATATTATATTTTTATAAAAATTATTAAAACTAAATTAAATATTTAAAAAAAAATTATATTTACAATTACATTTTAATATAATAATATATTTATATAAATGTATTTAAATAATATAATTAAGCATCATTTATTTTAATCACGTAGGTTTAAGTTTATGCTAACAACATACTGAGTTCATACTGAATATCTTATCTTAATATCTTAATTATCTTAATATACAGTGCATCCGGAAAGTATTCACAGCGCTTCACTTTTTCTACAGCTGTTACAGCCTTATTCCAAAATGGATTACATTTATTTTTTCCCCCTCAATTCTACAAACAATACCCCATAATGACAACGTGAAAGAAGTTTGTTTGAAATCTTGCAAATTTATTAAAAATTAAAAACTAAAAAATATACATAGACAGCCTTTGCCATGACACTCAAAATTGAGCTCAGGCCAAACTGAGCGATCAGGGGTGAAGGGCCATAGTCAGGGAGGTGCCCAAGAACCCGATTGTCACTCTGACAGAGCTCCAGTGTTTCTTTGTGGACAGACGAGAACCTTCCAGAAGAACAACATCTCTGTAGCACTCCACCAATCAGGCCTGTATGGTAGAGTGGCCAGACGGAAGCCACT
This sequence comes from Romanogobio albipinnatus, assembly GCA_023566225.1. NCBI lineage: Eukaryota > Metazoa > Chordata > Actinopteri > Cypriniformes > Gobionidae > Romanogobio > Romanogobio albipinnatus. The sequence goes on from CM042263.1 coordinate 7,936,028, forward strand.
CCTCAGTAAAAGGCACATGACGGCCTGCCTGGAGTTTGCCAAAAGGCACCTGAAGGACTCTCAGACCACGAGAAACAAGATTCAACTGAATGGCAAGTGTCATGTTTGGAGGAAACCAGGCACAGCTCATCACCTGGCCAATACCATTCCTACAGTGAAGCATGGTGGTGGCAGCATCATGCTGTGGGGATGTTTTTCAGCGGCAGGAACTGGGAGACTAGTCAGGATTGAGGAAAAGATGAATGCAGCAATGAGACATCCTTGATGAAAACCTACGCTCTAGACCTCAGACTGGGGCGAAGGACATCTTCCACCAGGACAAAGACCCTAAGCACACAGCCAAGATAACAAAGGAGTAGCTTAGGGATGCACGATACCGATACCAGTACTCGGGTGTCGGTCCGATACTGTTGTGAAGTACTCGTACTCGTAAAACCACCCCGATACAACCGCACCCGATACCACTTTATGGCAACGCATCTTCGGATGCGGAGCCGCGCGGAAAGTTACATAATTCGCTGTGAACACCCGCACACCGCGGCGCCAAGTGCAAAGGGGTCTCGCGCTCTCAAAACGTACGACTGCCAAAATGGCTTCATTTTTGCCGCGCGCACCCGAGCTCTAGTGTGGGCGCGGCGAGTATAAACCCAGCTTAACCGCTCGTGAGGCAGATACCTCTCGGTAGTGAGTGCTGAAAGTGAAGGGCTGTTTAGTAGGGATGTGCGCAATGGCTAGCCTAACCCCGGTACAAGTATAACAAGCCTAAGCAAGCTTAATTGTTATACTAGTTTGACATGACATAGAAGAAAATGGAAAAGTTTTGTGTAAGCTTTCAAAATCCTCCTTAACCCGAGTGGAGATTTATCTGAAGCCTCCGCGAGCGCCAGAGAAAACCAACGCATGCAAAACCTGAGGTAAAATTAAATGATTTTGTTTTGCTGATAAACACTTTTCAAAATAATACATTAATTTCAAGATATAACATTAACACAACAGTAATTTAAACATAGCCTTTGTAAAAAAAAATATATATATATATATATATATATATATATATATATATATATATATATATATATATATATATATATATATATATATATATATATATATATATATATTTCAGTGTCACACATTGTAGATGAAAACAGAAACAGGCTCATAGCTGATAATGCAGAGAAGCTTCTTTTCATCAAAAAGAACCTGCCTCTCACTTTTCTGAAAAGGGCTGTATGGCTATGATAACATATAATCATTTAATTCAGTTGTTCTGCTAACGTTACTATATTGTACTGGAATCCACTGAATGTTACAGGTTACATTTATGTGAAATGGGCAGCAGTGCCATGTTTGTTTAGGAAAACACCAAGTTGAATATTAAAATGTCAGCAACAGCATCAATTTGTGTATTTAGTTTGTTACAGTCAGAAAGTGAAAAACATCTGATGAAAATAAAACCTTGTTAGAAGAACTGTAATGGTATTATTAAATACTCGTATCAGTACTCGGTATCGTCAAGTACCCAAATGTAAGTACTTGTACTTGGTCTGAAAAAAAGTTGTATCGGTGCATCCCTAGAGTAGCTATAGGACAACTCTGTGAATGTCCTTGAGTGGGCCAGCCAGAGCCCAGACTTGAACCCGATTGAACATCTCTGGAGAGATCTGAAAATGGCTGTGCACCGACGCTCCCCATCCAACCTGATGGAGCTTGAGATGTCCTGCAAAGAAGAATGAGAGAAACTGCCCAAAAATAGATGTGCCAAGCTTGTATATCATCATACTCTAAAAGACTTGAGGCTGTAATCGGTGCCAAAGGTCCTTCAACAAAGTGCTGAGCAAAAGCTGTGAATACTTATGTACAATATTTTTTAATACATTTGCAAAGATTTCAAACTTCTTTCATATTGTCATTATGGGGTATTGTTTGTAGAAATTTGAGGAAAATAATGAATTTAAAACGTGGAAAAAGTGAAGCGCTGTTAATACTTTCCCGATGCACTGTATTATTTATGATTCAGTGCCTCTCAAGTCTAGGTCTACTCATGTGTAGACATTTGGAAGCTTTCATAACTATATGTGTCATTTACAGTGGTGCCAGTGAGAAAGGTTCATGCTCTGACCATCAGCTGGGCTCTTCCACCTCAAGGCAAAAATTACAGGTTAGTAACACATCCTGACAGCTGTCAGAATCTATCCACCATGTAAAAGTGTCTTACACTTCTGAGGCCAAGATAGTGAAGTATACTCTAGCATGGGATTCTGGTGGCCACCAAGCTTCTTAACCAGGATAACATGACTTAATAGCACAAGTTTTCATTAGGCTGATGGCAATAAAGAGTGTTTATCTTTGTACATTGTTGGGATGTAGAGTGAAACCCCTGCATTACATTTCCTGGCTGATTGGTCATGAAGGAGCTGGAAGTGTTCTATCTTTACTCAGAAAGAGGTGAGCTTGACTTTCTGTTGATACTTAAACTGATCGCTAATGAATCCGTTTGAATCAAATGAGATGAGACGAAATGCTCTGCATTTGAAGGTGCTGGGCTATGGGTCTGTTTGGAGGAAACAGTGAGACGGGTTTCGATCAGAACACCACATACTCCATCTTCAGCGTTTCAGTCACCCTGAGCGACGAGGGCTTCCAGAACTTCTTCCAGGTCTGAAGAAACCCTTCATGTTGGCTCAATTGAGTACTTTATGTGGTTACTTTGAATCCTCTTATTCCTCATATCGTAATAATGAAATGTTTATTGTGGTTGTAGGTCGTTCATATAATCTTCCAGTACCTGAAGATGCTTCAGTCCATTGGACCTCAGCAGAGGTGGGCAGCAAATCATTGACTTTTCACAAAAAAGATTTCACAGCCTGTTATAGGAAAACCTTTTGACAGTAAAAATGGTTCTTGAGAAGAAGGTGATCTCTGAAGGACCTTTATATTTAAGAGTTGTTTTTGATGCTGTCCTTCCTGTTGGTTTTATTTAATAAAAAACAAAAACCTCAATGTTTTCTCAGGATCTATGAGGAAATCCAAAAGATTGAAGCTAATGAGTTTCACTATCAGGAGCAGGTGACTTGTTTTGCCCTCATTCTCTTGATTCATCTAAATTCGTAGATGGAACAGTCGCAGGCCTTCAACTCTCATATTTATGTTTTTTGTACCAGACGGAACCAATTGAGTTTGTGGCGAACATGTGCGAGAACATGCAACTTTTCCCAAAAGAGGACTTCCTGTGTGGAGACCAGCTTATGTTTGAATACAACCCAGAGGCATGGCATTGTCTTTTGGACTAAACTAGCTATATATTTTATGACCGCTGTTCTGATGTTTAATCTGATATATCTGTTGTTGAAGGTCATCTTAGATGCTTTGACACTCTTGACCCCAGTGACGGCCAACATATTACTGCTGTCACCCAAACATGATGGTCTCTGTCTGCTAAAGGAGAAGTGGTTTGGGACGCAGTACAGTGTTGAAGGTAAACTATCTACCATATAGAAAAATTGCCATATAGATATTTTTGATTTTTTTAAAAAAAAAGAAGACTAAATATACAACAATAGATCCGGGAAGGGTTTGGCTTTATTTTTAGGGATGCACACACGTTCAAATTCTGGCATATAATAGGAATAGAGTATTAAAATCTTGGCTGATATAGATAATTTTATTACAGATAATCGATAAATGGTCAATTTAAAATTCTATAACACACACAAATATTTTTAAATGGATGGATGAATGGATGGATGGATAGTTGATGGATGGATGATAGATAGTTGATGGATGGATGGATGGATGGATGGATGGATGATAGATAGTTGATGGATGGATGATATATGGATGGATGGATGGATGGAAGGATGGATGGATGGATAGCTAGATAGATAGATAGATAGATTGATTGATTGATTGATTGATTGATTGATGATGGATGATTGATAGATAGTTGATGGATGATTGATAGATAGTTGATGGATGGATGATATATAGATAGATGGATGGATGGATGATAGATAGTTGATGGATGGATGATATATAGATGGATGGATGGATAGATGGATGGATAGATAGATGGATGGATGATATATAGATAGATAGATAGATAGTTGATGGATGATTGATAGATAGTTGATGGATGGATGATATATAGATAGATAGATAGTTGATGGATGATTGATAGTTGATGGATGGATGATATATAGATAGATGGATGGATGGATGATAGCTAGTTGATGGATGGATGATATATGGATGGATAGATTGATTGATTGATTGATTGATTGATTGATTGATTGATTGATTGATTGATTGATTGATTGATTGATTGATTGATTGATTGGATAGTTGATGGATGATTGATAGTTGATGAATGATTGATAGTTGATGGATGGATAGATGATGGATGGATGGATGATAGATAGTTGATGGATGGATGATAGATAGATAGTTGATGGATGGATGATAGATAGATGGATGGATGGATGGATGATAGATAGTTGATGGATGGATGATATATAGATAGATGGATGGATAGATGGACAGTTGATGGATAGATGGACAGTTGATGGATAGATGGATAGTTGATGGATAGATGGACAGTTGATGGATAGATGGACAGTTGATGGATAGATGGATAGTTGATGGATAGATGGACAGTTGATGGATAGATGGACAGTTGATGGATAGATGGACAGTTGATGGATAGATGGACAGTTGATGGATAGATGGACAGTTGCTGGATAGATGGATAGATGGACAGTTGATGGATAGATGGACAGTTGATGGATAGATGGATAGTTGATGGATAGATGGACAGTTGATGGATAGATAGATAGGGATGGATGGATGGAAAGATAGACAGTTGATGGATGGATGGAAAGATAGATAGTTGATGGATGGATGGAAAGATAGATAGTTGATGGATGGATGGAAAGATAGATAGTTGATGGATGGATGGATGGATAGATAGTTGATGGATAGATGGACAGTTGATGGATGGATGATAGATAGATAGTTGATGGATGGATGATAGATAGATGGATGGATGGATGGATGATAGATAGTTGATGGATGGATGATATATAGATAGATGGATGGATAGATGGACAGTTGATGGATAGATGGACAGTTGATGGATAGATGGATAGATGGACAGTTGATGGATAGATGGACAGTTGATGGATAGATGGACAGTTGATGGATAGATGGACAGTTGATGGATAGATGGACAGTTGATGGATAGATGGACAGTTGATGGATAGATGGACAGTTGATGGATAGATGGACAGTTGATGGATAGATGGATAGTTGATGGATAGATGGACAGTTGATGGATAGATGGACAGTTGATGGATAGATGGACAGTTGCTGGATAGATGGATAGATGGACAGTTGATGGATAGATGGACAGTTGATGGATAGATGGACAGTTGATGGATAGATGGATAGTTGATGGATAGATGGACAGTTGATGGATAGATGGATAGATAGATAGGGATGGATGGATGGAAAGATAGACAGTTGATGGATGGATGGAAAGATAGATAGTTGATGGATGGATGGAAAGATAGATAGTTGATGGATGGATGGAAAGATAGATAGTTGATGGATGGATGGATGGATAGATAGTTGATGGATGATAGATAGATAGTTGATGGATGGATGATAGATAGATGGATGGATGGATGGATGATAGATAGTTGATGGATGATATATAGATAGATGGATGGATAGATGGACAGTTGATGGATAGATGGACAGTTGATGGATAGATGGACAGTTGATGGATAGATGGACAGTTGATGGATAGATGGACAGTTGGTGGATAGATGGACAGTTGGTGGATAGATGGACAGTTGATGGATAGATGGACAGTTGATGGATAGATGGACAGTTGGTGGATAGATGGACAGTTGGTGGATAGATGGACAGTTGATGGATAGATGGACAGTTGATGGATAGATGGACAGTTGGTGGATAGATGGACAGTTGATGGATAGATGGACAGTTGATGGATAGATGGACAGTTGGTGGATAGATGGACAGTTGATGGATAGATGGACAGTTGATGGATAGATGGACAGTTGATGGATAGATGGACAGTTGATGGATAGATGGACAGTTGATGGATAGATGGACAGTTGGTGGATAGATGGACAGTTGGTGGATAGATGGACAGTTGATGGATAGATGGACAGTTGGTGGATAGATGGACAGTTGGTGGATAGATGGACAGTTGATGGATAGATGGACAGTTGATGGATAGATGGACAGTTGATGGATAGATGGACAGTTGGTGGATAGATGGACAGTTGATGGATAGATGGACAGTTGATGGATAGATGGATAGATGGACAGTTGATGGATAGATGGACAGTTGATGGATAGATGGACAGTTGATGGATAGATGGACAGTTGATGGATAGATGGACAGTTGATGGATAGATGGACAGTTGATGGATAGATGGACAGTTGGTGGATAGATGGACAGTTGGTGGATAGATGGACAGTTGATGGATAGATGGACAGTTGATGGATAGATGGACAGTTGATGGATAGATGGACAGTTGATGGATAGATGGACAGTTGCTGGATAGATGGATAGATGGATAGATGGACAGTTGATGGATAGATGGACAGTTGATGGATAGATGGATAGTTGCTGGATAGATGGATAGATGGATAGATGGACAGTTGATGGATAGATGGACAGTTGATGGATAGATGGATAGTTGATGGATAGATGGACAGTTGATGGATAGATGGATAGATAGATAGGGATGGATGGATGGAAAGATAGACAGTTGATGGATGGATGGAAAGATAGATAGTTGATGGATGGATGGAAAGATAGATAGTTGATGGATGGATGGAAAGATAGATAGTTGATGGATGGATGGATGGATAGATAGTTGATGGATGGATAGATAGATAGTTGATGGATGATTGATAGTTGATGGATAGATGGATGATAGATAGTTGATGGATGATGAATGGATGGATGATATATAGATAGATGGATGGATGGATAGATGGATAGATAGATGGATGGATAGTTAATGGATTAATGGATGATGATTTTTTTGATGGATGATAAATAGTTGATGGATGAATGGATGATGATTTTTTTTGATGGATAAATGGATGGACGGACGGACAGATTAGAAGTTATTTTTCTCATTTATGTTACATGTTTTTCTTGTGTTCCTTACAAAATCCAATAAAAAATAAGTAGCAAAAATAAATCAATGATGTAAATTATAATATCGGCTGATAATCGATATGGTACCGATATCTCGCGCATCAGTTTATTATTTTTGATTAATCATGAAGTGTTATACCTACACAGATATTCCACAAGAATACCGTGACCTTTGGGCCGGAGACTTCCCGCTGAACCCTGACCTTCACCTCCCAGCTGAGAACAAGTTCATAGGTCAGTTCCCATTCCATTCACTGGCTGTTCATTCCTTTCTCTACAGCAGTTTTCATGTCTCTGTTCTTACCCGTCCACAGCCACGGATTTCACCCTCAAAACATCAGACTGCCCTGACACGGATTTCCCTGTCAAAGTAATGGACGTCGAGAGAGGCCGTCTGTGGTTCAGAAAGGACAACAAGTTCAAGATACCCAAAGGTACCCTAATAATGAGAGAAACCCAGTGAGATAAACCCAATGTAATACCCGTAATGATGTCATTGTGTCTATATTTTCAGTTTACGCACGCTTCCAGCTGCTCACTCCATTCATACAGGAATCTCCTAAAAAGTGAGTTGTTCCTCAACAAATAGAATCTTTCTACTTGCCAAAACAATCTGTCATATTTTTCATGGACGCCGTGAATTGTCTTGTTCCTCCCTCAGTCTGGTCCTGTTTGATCTGTTTGTGAATATTCTGGCTCATAATCTGGCGGAGCCGGCATACGATGCCGATGTGGCTCAGCTGGAGTATCAGTTAATTCCCGGAGACCATGGCCTGTTCATCAGACTCAAAGGATTCAACCACAAACTGCCTGTGAGTTGAACACTGTCTTTGATTCTTTTTGAGTCTACTTTAAATGAAACTAATTCTGCCAGTTTCTGTTATTCTCTAGTTGCTTCTAAACCTGATCGTAGACCACCTGACCGACTTCAGCGCCTCTCCAGATGTGTTTGGCATGTTCACCGAGCAGCTGAAGAAAACCTACTACATCATCCTCATCAACCCAGATCGACTTGGAAAGTGGGTAATCGCAGATCTCAAACCACCAGCGATCTCCGTTTGCATCATTCCATGCAAATGAAGACTTAACTGTGTTTCAGAGATGTTCGACTGCAGATCCTGGAGCACCATCGTTGGTCTGTGATGCAGAAGTATGAAGCCATCATGGCAGACGTCAGTGTGGCGGATCTCATGGACTTTGTGAATCGCTTCAAGGCTGAGTTATACATCGAAGGACTCGTACAAGGAAACTTCACAAGCGCTGTGAGTCCTATTGACGTTTTATGTAATTTTGAGCAAGTTTTTACTCTATAATCACTCATTTTTGTACAATTTCTGCACAAACAGGAATCCAAGGAATTTCTGCAGTATTTTATAGAGTAAGTTGGCTGCTTTTTAAATTTGTTAGATGTAAATATAAAAGAAGTAGAGTAACCATTTTATGTTATATAATGTTGAGTTAGCGTGTTACATTATCAGGTTATATTATGGATGTAAAATAACAAAATGAAATCACTTTTTATTTATTCTGAATAATTACACAATTCTATTTACAAATAGTTAATTTTATATATTTTATAAAATGTTTTTTTGTTAATAATGTTGAGTTAGCGCGTTACATTATCAGGTTATATTATGGATGTAAAATAACTAAATGAAATCACTTTTTATTTATTCTGAATAATTACACAATTCTATTTACAAATAGTTAATTTTATTAAAAAAATGTTGTTAATAATGTTGAGTTAGCGTGTTACATGCGTTATGTTATCAGGTTACTTTATGGATGTAAAATAACAAAATGAAATCACTTTTTATTTATTCTGAATAATTACAAAGTTCTATTTACAAAAAGTTAATTTTATATATTTTATCAAATTATTTTTTGTTAATAATGTTTAGGTAGTGTGTAAAATGTAATGCGCGTCACGTCATCTGTTTAATTTTTGGGTGTAAAATAACAAAATTAAATCACTTTTTATTTATTCTGAATAATTACAAAATTCTATTTACAAATAGTTCATTTTATATATTTTATAAAATGTTTTTTTGTTAATAATGTTAGAGTTAGCGTTAATAGAGTTAGCGTGTTACATGCGTTATGTTATCAGGTTACTTTTTGGATGTAAAATAACCAAATAATCACTTTTTATTTATTAAGAATAATTACACAATTCTATTTACAAATATCAGTAGTTAATTTTATAAAATAATTTTTTGTTAATAATGTTGAGGTAGTGTGTAACGTAATGTTTAATTTTTGGGTGTAAAATAACTAATTAAAATCACTTTATTTATTCAGAATAATTACACAATTCTATTTACAAATAGTGAATTTTATAAAATGTTTTTTTGTTAATAATGTTGAGTTAGCGTGTTACATGCGTTACGTTATCAGGTTACTTTTTGGATGTAAAATAACCAAATAATCACTTTTTATTTATTCAGAATAATTACACAATTCTATTTACAAATTTGTATATACATGTATTTTATAAAATAATTTTTTGGTAATAATGTTGAGGTAGCGTGTTACATGTAATGCACGTTACGTTATCAGGTTACTTTTTGGAAGTAAAATAAAATTAAATCACTTTATTTATTCAGAATATTTACACAATTCTATTTACAAATAGTTCATTGTATAAACATGTATTTTGTGAAATTCTTTTTTGTTAATGTTGAGGTAACCTGATAACGTAACATGCCTTACAAGTAACACGTTACCTTTTGGAAGTAAAATAACAATAAAATCGCTGTTTATTTTTATTCAATTTACTTACAAAAAATACTATTAAAAAAGTTAATTAGAATTATATATATTTTTTGTGTTCATTTTGAGGTAGCATGTTACATGTAATCTGCGTTACATTATCAGGTTACCTTTTTTAAAGTAAAAATAACATATTTTATATATTTAAATGATATAATTGTGAATCAGATTAAGGGGGTTGAGGTGCAAAAGGAAGCGCAAAAAAATAGAGAACTGTTAGTTTAGTTACATTTACAGAATCTCTTTTTTTTTATTTTTATGAACAATTTTTTTTTCTATGAATTTAATTTATTTACTGACAAATACATCCTGGTGTTTCACAGCAAACTCCAGTACAAACCTCCTCCAGCTGCACCTCCTGTCCTGTTCCGAGTGGTGGAGTTACCACAGACGCACCACTTGTGTAAAGTCCAGTCCCTCAACACGGCAGACGCCAACTCAGAAGTCACAGTATACTATCAGGTAGTAGACCATCTGACTGTATTTCAGATCTTCTGAAATCTTTCATAGACTTTTGTAAAGGAACATACCGAAATGTTGTTGTTTTTTCCAGACAGGACTGAAAAACTTACGAGAACATGCGTTGATGGAGCTGCTTGTGGTGAGTTTGGCCGTCGTTTAAACTGAAAGTATATGTAATGTCCATCTTTTATAATGCCTAAATGCACTTTGTGTGTGTTTGCCAGATGCACATGGAAGAACCCTGCTTTGATTTCCTGAGGACAAAGGAAACTCTAGGGTGAGTTATAAAGTGCCGTCTTTCCATGTCTAAAGGGTTCTGCCTCAACAGATCTTGTTTGACTCTTCCTTCAGGTATCAGGTGTATCCCATCTGCAGAAACACCTCCGGTGTCCTTGGCTTTTCAGTGACCGTTGTGACTCAGGCGACCAAGTTCAGGTAAGGAAGACTAGATGTTTTTCTACCAGTCCATTTTCTCAGTGAACATCAATAACATTTTCTTTTTGCCATGTACTCTCGTAGCACTGACTTTGTGGAAGAAAAAATTGAAGCTTTTCTAGTCAGCTTTGGGGAGAATATGATTAACTTGTCGGACGAGGCTTTTCAAACTCAAGTGAGTGCTCTGATCAAGCTGAAGGAGTGTGAAGACACGCAGCTCGTGGACGAAGTGAACAGGAACTGGTTTGAAGTGGTCACGCAGCAGTATGTCTTTGAGAGGCTCAATAAAGAAGTGAGAAATCAGTCCATATATTCTTGTTCTTTAATATTATTAATGTACCATAGCAGTTGTCGTCCAGTGTTACAGATTATCGCATCAGCCCATACTGGATAATTGGTCATGCTAATTTTATTTATCTTTGCCGTCACTTAAAGTTAATCTTTAAAAACACTAATTTAGTCATATTTGTCATACTGTACATTATAATGTGATGACTAAATTCACTTGTAGCATTGAAAATGACCGATTTTAGTTTTCAGCGGATTTGTTTTTTTATTTGGATAAAAAAGTATAGAAATGTAATGCATTTTATTTATTCCAATTTGCCAACTTTACTGTTAGTATTAACATGAATTTATTTACAGGGTTTCCGCGGGGTCTAAAAAAAGTCACAATCTAAATTTTAGGCCTTAAAAAGTCTTAAGGCTTTTGTCCTTCGGATGAGATGTTAAACCGAGGTCCTGACTCTCTGTGGTCATTAAAAATCCCAGGATGTCCTTCGATAAAGAGTAGGGGTGTAACTCCGGCATCCTGGCCAAATTTGCTCATTGGCCCCCTGTCCATCATGGCCTCCTAATCATCCCCATATATATATATATATATATATATATATATATATATATATATATATATATATATATATATATATATATATATATATATATATATATATATATATATATATACGATTGGCTTCATCACTCTGTCTCCTCTCCACCAATCAGCTGGTGTGTGGTGGGGGTTCTGGCGCAATATGGCTGCCGTTGCATTATCCAGGTGGTGCTGCACATTGGTGGTGGTTGAGGAGATTCCCCCATCCATATGTAAAGCGCTTTGAGTGCCTAGAAAGCGCTATATAAATGTAACAAATTATTATTAATTTACATTTGCTGAAATATTATGTTTTAGGTCTTAAATCATTTTTCCTATGTCCGTGTAAGAAATGTCCTCTTTGAAATCCTGCAGCACTTTAGAATGTTAATTTTATTGGTAGTTTTTTCTTTCGCTAGTCCAAATATAGTTTGCTGTATTACGACTACAAAGGAGACCAACATGCAGCTTATATTGCAGCCAATCAGCTTTCGTGTTATTGGAGTCTCTCTCAGATTGTACCACAGACACATAAATGGATTTTATTCTTCAGCTGATAGTCCTCCAGTTTTTCGTGTTTCTGCGATTACTACATACAACGAAAAATCAACAGGCATTTTTTTGAGATCCTGATTTATTCCTAAACCAAAATAAACAAGATTTATGCATTTTGTTTGTTCTATTGTCATGTGTGACTATTGTGCGTCTAACATAATACATAATATGGTAAATGTAGTATCCTAATTATGAAAAAAAATTACCACCACAAAAAATTATTTTGATCTCAAAAATCACACAAAAAGAATTACGTGAAATCCTGGTGAGATTGAGCTATGAGGAAGTGCAAGTTTATCGATTTGTTCAATTAATTGAATAAATTAATTTACTTTGCAATTAATTGTGTGACTGCATCTTAAATTTAATTCATAATGGTCTTAAAAAGGTCTCAAAAAGTCTTACATTTGACTTGCTGAAACCTGCAGAAACCCTGATTTAAGAATAATTTTTTGTATTTGTTTCATCTTTTCGTAATAAAAGATAAATAAATTAAGCTATATAGAAATATTAAAACTTATATATAAATATAAAAACCTTAAAGCTATATAGAAATATAAAAAACCTAAAACTGTAAATGAATAAATAAATTAAAGCTATATAGAAATATAAAATGACAAAAGCACATAACAAAATTACTAAAAGTTAAACTAATGAATATTAAAATGCACACTCAAAATATTTTTTTTAAATATTAGTTATATTTATTTTTCTGCCTCAACCAATTTTTGTTATTTTATATATTTATGCCACATCACCATCATTTTTGTTTGCCATTTATTTATTTAAAATATTTAATCCACATCAGCAATGTTTTTTTGTGTTAGTCTTTATTTATTCAGCACATAAAATTACTAATTTCAGTTTTTTGTGTTCTATTTATTTAAACAAAATATCGAATTTTAAAACTGAATATAGAATAATAATATAATAAACAATAAAGAATTTTAAAACTATTTATTGATGTGTCAGATATAACATTATCAATAGTTCTATATAAAAGCCAAAATGTTAATATCGGTGCGTTTCTATTCCTATTGTTTCTTCTGCATTATTTGAGATGATCTTTATTCTGTGGGAATATCTCAATGTTTCTCTACCCAACAGATTGAAGTCCTGAAAGATGTCACCAAAGATGAACTGGTGTCCTTTTTCTTGGAGCACAGGCACGCAAACAGTAGAAAACTAAGTATACATGTATGTTATTTATTTGTTTCTATTGTAATCTATTATTATATAATCTATTATTATAAAAAAAAAAGCCTTTATTTTCTTAATTTTTAAAGGGTCATTGAGAAGGTAAAAAATTACCATTATAGACAAAACTACAACTATTTTTGGTGCATCGGACAGGAAACTGTCGATCATGTTAACATCTACCAAATGACGATCTGTGCAGGTGGTTGGATTTGGAGAGAAAGAGAAGGAAACCCACGGTGATGATCAATCCTGTTCTGCCCCCGAGAGTCAGGATGCAGAAACGAAGACTTCCTCATATGGGAACGTGTCAGAGCTGATCTTCCTCCCTGCCTCGCCCGCCCTCGCCAAAGCCACCATGATAACGGACATCCGCACGTTCACGTCTTCCCTCAATCTGCACCCCTACCATAAAATCCTCCAGTAGACTGAAACGCGCTCAGAAGAGCCAGAGCTACCTCTCTATGAAAACTGGAAAAACACTTTCTGTCTGTCGTAATCCATTACGTTAAAGGGTTAGTTTATCCAAAAATGAACCCTCAAGCTATGTGTATGACTTTCTTCTTTCAGACGAACACAATCAGAGTTATATTAAATAATATCCGGGCTTTTCCCAACTTTGTAACGGCATTGAATAGTGCCGAGTTTTTGAAGCTCCCAAAAGTGCATCCATCATTATAAAAGTAATCTAATCTATACGAATCCAGTGGGTTAAAGTCACCCTT